>JAOXXN010000265.1:45896095-45913232 GCA_026770055.1 Myrmophylax atrothorax | reverse complement strand
CCTCTTCCAACTGATGTATAATAATAGTGACAGTCATTCAACAATCATCTAATTGACTCAACTCTTCCTCCTCATCAGTAAATTTCATCAACTTTCTCTCACTTTCAGGGTCCAAGTAAGTCACTTGAGGAAAAATTTAAGACTGATCCCAAAACTCATCCTTCAGGAACTCCAATAGTGACAACTACACAAACCTGCACTTTCTCATTCAGCATTACCCAGCACTGTATTTCATTTAGCTAATCACTTATCATTTATAGAGATTCCACAGCTTTCCACTTTTGACTATTAATATCCAGATATTAATTTTCAGATCTCCAGTACAGAAAGATAATGTCAACCACACATCCATGGTCTAGAAATTGATTTTAGCAAAGATTAGTAAACCTCTGTAGTATTTGTCCTACTTTGCATTATTTTCAAGTCTTAAATAATTATCTTTTCTGGTAAAATGGGTCCTACTGGCTTGCTACAGCTTTGTTTAGATTTTCGTTTTTAGAACATATATAATAGGTTTGCTATATGCCCAAATCTACTTATTTTATCAGTCCTACAAGAGCATGTACTGGTTTTTTTCCAAAGACAAGAATAGAAATTTTGCAATGTTTGGGAGGAAAAAGTAGGCAATTTTTACTTTGGTTCTGCTGACATGTCTAGTCTGCTGACTTCCACTTATTTAAATGGAAGCCTAGTCTAGCCACATTTCTGTTATCACTTTTGTTCACCATGGCCACCTTCAGTTACCTCTTCTGTTTGAGATTAAAGTCCTAGGCAGTTTGCTAACTGCCCTAGACCTCCTCTAGCACATCTTCCTCTTCTACTCCCTGCAGGTGGTTTACCTCTGGGAGCCAGAGGAGCACCATGGCAGAAGCAAGGCTACTGGGGCTCCTGAACACTCTGCGCATTCAATCTCCTGTTGAAATATTACAGTTATTTCAAAGGCAAGGAAGGTGTTCTTGGTTATGTTACTCCCACATGTCTGTAGTATGTCAAACCTAGAAGCACTAACCAAACACTCCCAGAGACTGGCATTTGAGAAGGCATGGACTCATGCCACTGGCACCCACCTGGATCTCTGCACCCAGCCTCGCCCAGGTTTTCTAGATCATCAGCTACTTCAAAATAGATTGGAACTACACAGCTCTCACCTGTCGGGTCTAATCCTAGACTTGGCTAAATAGTTTCTGCTCTGATTTTTGTCTTCTATAATTGTGGTACTTTACCAGACAGATTGGAAGTAATTCCACATCTCCTGACAAATTATATTGAACTGTATGAGAGTCGGCAAGACGGCAAGACAGTTAGCAAAATATTCCCTGGGATTAAATTCGATTTACTTTTCTTCCATTACAGAGGGCACTGCTAACCTCCTTCTTTTCTTTTTAAATGAGGCAGGACTTCATATTCAAATACATAAATGCACCTGTTTTACATTTTGTTTTAAATAAGTACATTTAGTTTTAGGAGTACATGATCAATGTCATTTTAGCAAGAGGAAATTTTGATAGTTGCACAGAAAAAAAGGGATGAAGAATTCAGTGCTTCTCATATGACCTGAGATTGAGAAATAGGCTCAGTTATTGAATGCTTCTTTGAAAGTGATCAACACAAAAATGGATAACATTGCCACTGACATTTTTATCACACAGTTTGAGTGTTGACACTCCAAAGAGACAAGAAGAATGTTCCAAAAGACCAAAGTTCCTGTTGCCAGCTTTCTGCACTTTCAAGGAGATGATGGTGCATCAATTTATACCTGGTTCAATATTTGGAAATGTTCTTTTTCTTTCTGTATCCAAAGAACTTTAAGGCTCATCTACATGACACTGTGCTAATGAATACCTTCTACAGAGAATGACAAAATAGGCATGTCCATACCTATTTAAAAAAGCTTAAAAAGTAGAATATTTCTAATGAAAAGCACCTTAGAAACATGAAAGAACAGTTGGAAAATATTAGGTACATTCTTTTTCACATAAAAATACCTGCAATTTTGTTACCTTACTAAAGTTAAAAGTTCTATTTGTATTTTAAAGAATAAGTCACCACCATTCCCCAACTAGACTAAAAGTAATTTTATCTTGGTCATCTAGAAAGAGGTCAAAGCAGTTTGAATTTCCTGCTTCTTTTGCCAAACAAACATTCCCCATTTGAGAATAAATTTCCATGCCCTGATGGAATAAGCAGCTCACAGGAGAGTGATCTAACAAAAATGACTGAGGCTCGGGATATGAATGTAAAATTGATTGCTTGACCTGCTCTGTAACACAGCTCGTATCATGCATATGCACCTGAGAAGCTATAATGATTTGCACATCTTCTGCCTGAATGACTGCCATCCTATCTGTAATAACTTCACCAGTTAAATCACCATCTGTTTCACAGGCTTTCTAATGTTTATATCTCTCTTTTCTGTCCTAGAAAAAGAATAAAATTGTTTTCCTGCACCATATGAGAAGTATCCCTGCACTCAGCTGGGGAGATAAGCTAATGTATCTTAACTATCTCTATCAAACCAAGACACAGATTTTAGCATTCAGATGAAATTAAATGAAATCCACAATTCACTTCCCTTACAGAAGCAAGATAGAGCAAGAAACACCTTTCATATTTTCCTTCCTCCTTCCATTCCATCTGGCAAAGTTTCTTAAACACTAATGTAACAGGTGATAATGGATGTACAAGAACCAGAACCCTGATATGTACCAACAGAAATCATACAGCAATTACAAGGACCCCAAGTAGGTCTTAGATTAATATAAATAGAGGAAAATTGGATATTTATAGATGAGCTATAAGCTTTGGAAACTATAGGATCTGCTTTTCACAGTTATTACTTTTGTACTGCTACTCAATTCTTCATTATTAAAAAAAATTTTAAAAAACAATACAGCAAATCAAGCACCCCTCCCAAACCTAATCAAACACCGAACAAAACTAAAACCAAAAAATCTATAATCCAACAGGGCCACATTAACCTTGCCTTGCCTGCAAAACTCAAGGAAATAGGAAACATGCCCTCCGCCATCAGGAAAGTCTTCAATCACCTTCTTTACATTTTCACTACACAATTATAAATGCAGACAATGCTGGCATCTGCTAAAGGTAGCTCAGAGATTATATCTATGCAAGTCAGAGATTTACAGAAGTCTAGCAGGAGGGGGCTCTAAGGGAACATTTGCAAAAGACGTATTAATATGGATTTGCAGAAGCATTTTGGAACAGTCAGAATTGCTATTCAGCTCCCAGGACCCAGGATTAAAAAGTCAGAGTAGAGATCATAGTGACTATATATAAAGTCTTTCACACTGGATGAGATTAGGATTAATCAGTTTGTGTCTCTTTATGCCTCTCCTGGTCATAGTCAGAATCTTCTGGGTTTTGTTAATGATGAAAAAAAAGCCTGTTACTCTTTTATAATAACAAATATACATTAGAAAACAACCACTTACAAAATCAGCTTCTGCTATGTTTCTGTGTGCTTCTTTGTTACTCAGTGTTACTGACACAAAGAAGCATTACTTTCCACTAGCTGTTTGTCACAGTCTTCTCCCTTCCCTCCCCATGACAAGCAGTTCAGAGAGTTAGCAATACAGTGCCATCTATCAGGAAACACAGAGGCAAAACAGTTGTGAAATCATTTTCCTAATGCATGTACACCCTTAGTCATCCCCTCCCTCCCTTCCTCCCTCTCACAGACATGCCTCTTTTGTTGGAGAGATGTAGTTTGCTGGGAAGTGCACCCATATCCAGGATGAATAAAGTCTTCAAATAAAGCAACAACTGAGCAGCACGCCCTTCCTGTCCACACCCGTGTACTACCCTCTTGTAAATGATAGAGAGCATTCAGTTGACAACCTGGTATAGGCTCAACACTCATTGCTGCAACACTGAACTATGCTGGCAGAAAAGTCTTGCCTGACCCCAAGCAACACAGGGCAAATGAACAGCGTGGAAATCACCAGGAGGAGCCCTAGGAGCTCACATGGTCCTCCTCTTGCCCTATCTCATGGTTACCTATACCTGCCCTTTCTCCAATAGCAACATCTTCACATCTAGCACAGTAACCTCAAGTTTGAGTCAACATTACCATGGCTGTTAACCAAAAATATTTCCAAGAAGTCAAGCAAGACTTAAAACTTTCAAAAGAAGTCTCATTGTCAGCCATTGCAAAAGTTACCAGCTCAAAAGGGAAGGAACAAATGGGAGCTAATTCAGAACAGTTTTTGACCAAAATGATTGAGAAAAGCAAACAATAGCTAATAAATTTAATAAAAAAAATCTCAGTGAAAATAAGAGGGAAATTACTACAGCTATTAAGTTTCTTGACCTACTGCTATAAGATAGTGGGAGTTGTTATGCTACTTTAAATAGTCACAGACTATTCTCAATGGAGAGTTCTCTGGGAATCTGAAACCAAAGCAAAGTTCCCACACTGATATTCTAGGATCAAAACCAGGGCTCTGCAAGCTTTTTCAACTTCTTTTTTAATTGCAAGATGAGTAGTAGGAAAAGCATCTTGGGCATATAGACTTTTATCCTCTCCAAAGAAAAGAAGTTCCAAATGTTCAAGAGTCAGTCAGAACCTGGCAATGCTACACTGTCTTCTCATCTGCAAAATGAAAGAATTCATGTACAAAGTCTGTCTTCTTGCTGAAAAACTCGGCTGCATGAAGCAACACTACTCATCTTCCTTGTAACCTTCAAAAGTCACCTAAGATTTCGAAGAACAGGGCACTGAAACAAATGTTCAATGTCTTTTAAAGTGTCCAGAAATGAATGAGCCGCCAGACTCATCAATTTCTAGAAAACAAGGTGACAGAACTATCAAAGACCCAGAGAAGTAACCACTGTGTTGTCTTGCCTGACCTTCTGTGATGATGTGCAGAGGAATGAAGGAGCCAAAGGCCTTATTACAGGGAAAGCACGCTTTGTTCTTGTAGCTTTCAAAACAAAGTAGAATGATCATTTCCAATGCAGCTGAAGCAATTCTATCACCGGCGTCATTTTTTCTGATGTCTGAGCTGCCTCCTTCAGAAACACTTCTCTGCCTAAACACAAGGAGCTGGTAAAAAGACAGACATGGGTAGCTGGGCTTTCATCCACAAACCCATTAGCAATCCTTGTTAAAGGAAAGATGCACAGTGAAAGTAATAGTGATGGCCTGCATATTGTCGTGTTTATTTGCTGCGGATGAGAGGCCAGATAGGGAGGCTGCTAAGCACCCAGTCTAGGTCTCTTGCAAGGATAAGAAGCCCACTGCTTGGAAGGAGACGATGTGATGAACAAACACGTGGAAAACCTGACTTCCTGAAATCTGGATACCACTTTTTTGGCACTCAATTGCCCTGAATGATTATTCCAGCTTATTTTCACAGTCTCATAGGGCAAACTCTGCCTGAAACTTGCTCTGCCATTCCCACTCCCCTTCCACCCACTCTCTCATTGAAGTCTTGGCCTTCTTGCTCCTCTTTTTGGGAGGGTTTTCTCACCCAGTTCTGTTGTTTCTCAGACATAAAAAGAGAGAAAGAAAGATGCTGGGTGACCTGAGGAAAGGATCAGTCTAGACACTGAGAGAAAACAGTCCTGCCATGGTTATCAGCACATGACATAATAGAAGGATCTACAGTGCTAAGCACTCTGACTACCTGTCTTGCAATAAAAGAACAGTTTAAAAATAATCATTCTGAGAGGGAAAAATTAAATATAACATTCAAACACAAATATGTAGTGCATAATTCAAGTACAGGTTATCTGATAGCAAATTCAACTTTACCTGAAAACTTTAAAAAAATGAGCTCCTTAATGGAACAACTACTTCATGTGAAAATTTTAGAAAATGTAAATCAATTCTTATGCTAGTCATGTCCAGCTACAATGTCAAAATAATGTAACGATTCATTTTGATCAGAGTGGTGGTAAGTTTATGTTTTTAATGTGTGCTAGAGAAAGCCGAATTTAAACTAGTTTAAATTTGAAACAAGGAACATGTAGTCAGGGAATTAGTACTGACATGTTTTGCTTCCTGAGATCAGTAAACTAAACACAACATCCAGAAGGAAGTAGAAAAAAATTAATTTTTTTTATGGAAAAAAAAGGGTTTGTAAAATAGACACATATTAAAGACAAAGACAAGAATAGTTAGGGCTAAGACTCCAACATAAAAATCTGATCCAAAAAGGAAAATTAAAGCTCAAATTTCAGCTGTCTTCTTAATTAAAGTATTTTACCTTGTAAAAGACATATTAATGGCACAAAAGAACTTGATTGCATTCTGCTCTCAGTTGCCTGTCATAACCTGTCAATTCACAGTGAGATAAAATGAAATGGTATCCATAAATGCTGAAACACTAGACCATTTATTAATCAGTCTGCTTTTTGAACAGTTTTCTATCAATACATTAAGAAATATAATTTTGTTTTACATACAAAAGCATGTATAAAGTCAATAGCAAACACACTGTAAAAGCAAATGCATTTAGTGCTTTTATATACAGTATGAACTCCTGTCACAATTAAAGCAGCAAAAGGACAGAGCAACAACAGTAAAACAGTGCAAGGTATTAAAAATCCTAGGAAAGAAAAAATCTTACAGACAGCACAAGATCCAAAATATTGAACTCTAGTGTTCTCTCTGGTGTACACACCTCACCATCTTAACTCCATAATGTAAAATCACAGGTTCCTAGATAATATTACACATATACTCTGCCTACGCCTCTTCAACTACACCTAGATTTGTACAGGTATGGCACTCTCTATATTGACAATTATAGCTCATATTAATTTGCTACTGCTTTTGTATACTTGTGTTAGGTTTTTATTTCATTCACTATAAGGTGCATTTTACTTTTCTGATAAAGGAGAAAAACTTTGAAGGAAGCATGACATCTGTTATGCAGAGTAAGATGACACTTCACTGTTCATGTGCCCAATCACATCTGTTCCCTACCCCTGTACTGACAGGACAATCACCTACTTCTCCCTTGGGTTTATTCGACTTTCTGTGGAAGGTCCATTCCAGCTACTTATTGAGACGATCCCACTTCTGTGTAGGTCACCTGGTAAGTGACAATTAACTGTTTTATGTGCTTACTTGCTTCATTTCTCAAAGATCACTCACCTGGATGCTGGGCTATTTTTGGCTTTCAAAACTTGAAGTAAAGGATGACTATAGTCAGCACTGAAGCCAAGGATCTCACCAAAATCAGAGTTAGCTAGTAGCCCTTTACGAATCACTTTTCCAAAATATCATGACTTCCAGGTCCTGGGTCTGAACTGACCCTGCTGTCAAAACTCCCCCGTACGCTCCCTTTAACAGCGGTGCTGCAGGCGGTTTCTCCCAGCCTGACGCACAGTGCTTGTGAGGTATCCAGGCAGCAACTCCAATTAAATTCAATTTCAGCAGGAAAGACCTCTCAAGTGTAACAAAGAAGATATTACAATACCTCAACTTAATCCTTTTTACCAGATTGCCCTACATTGCTTTGGGTCCATGACTTAAAGTAAGAAGTAACTGCATGCAATTTTCTGAGGATGCAAAATGACTGATGACAGCATATAACACCTTAAGTAAAAAGTGAAGGAAATAGTCCACTATCACTTTGTTGAGACAAACAGCAATAATCTTTCCTTAAAAGGAAAGAAATCACTTTAGTAAGCAATCCTCTTGCTTCACGATGCCCCCAGCCTAGTGAGGATCTTGATTTCCCCCCATCCCTCTGGGACTGCATTTTTCCTCAAGAGCAAACACCTCCTGCCACCATCTTCCTGTTGGATGCCTTCTTGGCTGAGACATGGCAGATGGCCCCCTCAGAGCTGAGATCCTCTCCTTGTGGTTGCCATGGCTCATTAAAGCAGGCAATAGCAATGCCAGTGCTCAAGGACTGCCTAAATCCCTGACTTTTTTTCCTGCAGCAGAAGCAAAGGATTTCAAAGGAATGGCCATTAATAGCAGATTCCTTGATTCATCCTGACTGGCTGTTAGGAGCCCTGAAGTCTTGATACCCCAGCCATGGAGATTGATCTAAAAAGCATCACATCCTCAGTCACTGGCAGCCTGTGGCTTTTCCAGAAACATCAGTGCTCAGAATGTCTGGGAATCAGGAAAGAAAATGTAGAAACTCTTAATATATAAATAAAGGAAAGAAGCTTTCCTTTCCTGCTTTTACACCAGATAAATACTTAGGTGCATAATACTGAGGTTATGTAGAAAGTGACACTATTATACCAGACATTACAAACATTACTTGATGCTTCTTTTAAACAAACATGTTAAATACAACCCCAAAAGTAATTTATATATCTTATTTTGAATACAGCATTATTGACTCAGTTTCTGCAGTGTATAAACACAGGTACCTCACCAGAGTAAGCATGATAGACTACAGAAGTATGTTTAAAACTGTATTTATCACATACCCCTCACCTCTTTTATTATGATTAACATGCTCATTTATATTGATCGATATTAGTTTTGTGATAGCAAGCTTCAAAGTTTCAAACACCTGTCTCTGGGGAGTAAAAAACCCCTTGAGAGTAAAATAAAAACGTAGAGCTTTCGGAAAGAATTTTTCCTTTTATCCTCAAATACTTAAATTACCCCTCAAATTGCACTGCCTTTAGACTTGGATGGTCAATATGGATTTGAAGTTTTGTACTCTTTCACTGTATCACAGACAGACAAGGGATCTTTTATTCCTTCTCCTGCTCTTCCTGGTATTAGATTTAACAGATCACAAAATCCCAGACCTCAAACCCTTTCACACTGCATGACTGTAGTTTTGCCTCTTAAGCAAAACTTTGGTTATACAGCTCTCCTCCTAGTCCCTAACTTCATCAAACAACAATCAATCTAAAAAAAAAAAAATCTATTGACTTCGGAAGTCAATTTGTGGATTCAATGCAATTCTGGATGAGGGTCAGGGAGGGGAGAGGGGCTACAAAGGAACCTGAGAACCATAGTACTCGATACAGCAATACTGCACTAGAAAGCACCATGATTAGGAATTATAAAGCTCTGGGGAGTTTTTTTGCACGTGTACAAGGTACAGGCTTTAAATAAAAGAAAAGCTGAATGTCAAAATGCCTAGAGGGTCAGACAGACTTTTTTTGAACTATTAGACAGAACCAAGACACTGGAAGAACAGTCAAGTGCCACTGTGGATGTTGCTGTCAGTTATTAGGCAAAGAAATATCACAACCTGCACAGCAGAAAAGGCCCTACTTCAAAATGGATATAGCAGCTCTAAGTATTTATGGGTATCTGCAGACAAACCACCTCTCAGCTTGTTAAGGGATGGTTGTATGTCTTCGCACGTCTCTGGAGAGTGTGTTGCACAGACTGAAAACATCTTTATAGCAGTTTCAGCTAATAGGCCTTTCTGCTTCCTAATGGCTCCAAATAGATCTTTTCTGATACAAGCTTCTTGCTTTCAGTTAGCCAGTGCTTGGTAAGTGACCTATCCCCAAAACATCAGCAGAGGTCATTTGTACGTGCCCAGGTTGGGTAAACCGGTCAATACAGGCTTTCTTCAATCAGAATAGGTCTGGCAAGAAGTCACATAAAACTAGAGAAGTTCAATACCAAACTACAGAACAGAGAGATAGATACAGTGATCATCTGAATGGCCTAGCTCTCAGTGGCAATTACCAAGGCTGTTTAAGCCAACTTGGCATCCTTCATACTTCATTCACAAATGACAAACGAAGCCAGCATTATTTTAAGGAGCATTATTTCACAGTCTCTCTGTAAGCAAAAGGACAACACCATAATTTCAAAAAAAACCCAACAAAACAAACCAACCATAATCTAGAAAAAATAAATTAAAGCCTCAAGCTGCACACCACACCACCTTATTTATACCTAGTTCTCTATGGGAAATTATTGGGGGGGAATAAAGTCTGCACTTTAACTAACTTACTCTGTAACAAATAATGGGAGCATAAGTGTGTCTCTGTTCACAGTTTAAAAGCCCCAAGAAATACTTCTCTGCTGGCATTTTGGATAAAATTTTAGCAGAGTCTCCAGTCTGTCTAATTGCTATGATAGCGTACACAACCTGCCTCAAAGCATGGAACATATGGCATCCTCAAAGGATTTGATATCATTTTTCCTTTAGAACATGCAAGTCAGTTGGTCATTGTTATCCCTCTGTGGAATTACTCAAACAGCTGCTACCTTCCAACTAAGAGGTAAGAAAATCTTTGTCTTTTTTGTTGCTGCTAATTTCACTGACACACTTCTGTCATATAATGAGAGTGGGTAATATGCTTGTAATGCATTTTAATGTTGCGTATTTGATCCATGGTGTAAACAACATTTTATGGGAGACTGACACCTACAAAAGGATGCATTTCAAGTTGCTTGTAAAGTAATCTGAATCGTGAGGCCCACACTTAAAATTGCAAGGAATTCATTTAATATGCAAACATGAAAATAATGATACGTTGTTGATATTCCTTTCTACAGAATCAAAAATGTCACACTTGAAACTACTTATAATGCATAAAATGTATTGTCTTCAGAAATATTTTAAACTCTTTATCACCAAATAGATTATTTTATATTTTTTTTAGAATTGTCCTTTACTTACCAAATAATGATTTGCTAAAATGTATTTTCAGGTTATGTTTGGAAAGTAGTTGTGTCTAACAATACCTTATTCATTCTACATACAGCAGGGTTATGAATTTCACAGTTTTGTGAGTTCTTATCCTCCATGGTTCACAGACCCCATCTTCCCTTGATCATCAGGGTATCTCCCCAAACTGAACCTCTTTTTTGTTTCTATTCTTTCAAACTGACAAATAAGTAAAGTGAGAAACAGAACTCACCAACAAAAGATACAATGATAAATGACTAAAACCCCAAATCTCACAAACTAGAGAAAAAAATGGTTGTGAGGAGATAATAAAATCATGATATGCACCACATGTGAACCTTATATGAACATCAAACCCTCATGTATGTGATGGGAGGGAGCAGGGGGACGGAGGAAAGGAAAACAACAAAAGGGCTGCCCAAATTTTAAAATTAAATCATAGGGATGTTCTGAAAAGAATCATCCTGAATCTAGCAAGGCAATTGCCCAAGTTTTGTTTTCCCTACTTTTTCCTTCTTTTGAGTCTTAATTGCAGCTCACGTTTCTTCATTATGCCTATGACCTTCTCTTGAGGTGGAAGAATGCTAATGCAAAACAGGTAACAGTTAAAAGTTTCCAGAACCAGGTGACGAGCATTATGTTTATAGCCCAAAGACTGCAGCTTTATTACAGTTTACTAATGAATAATTTATACTAGTATAGAAAAAGTGCATAGAGTTCCTCCTGATACCTCAAAGGCTCACATTAAACCATATTTTTAAGAACTATGAGTTCCAACAGAACAACCTGTTCTGAAAAAAATACTATAATTTTACTAAATGTTAAGTGCCAACCGTACATTCCTGGCCCTGTAATAGATGCAAGCAAGCAGGCAATCAATTAATGAAAAATACTAACTACATAAATTATACAAAATGACACAATAAAGAATACACAGAGCACGCCATCCACAATATACAGCCAGTGGGTATCTTTCCATTAACTTCAAAAACTTTAAGATAGCTGCCCACAGACATAGATCCACAACAGTTTTGGTTTAATATAATTACCTGCCACCTCCCGCCCCCCTTCTGCCCACCTCCCCCAGTTTCAGTTGTAATGGGAGAGGCAGAGAACATACAAGTTAAATGTGTGACATATTAGAACCTTAGCAAAAATAACTTTCAACTATCTCAGAAGTACCAATGATTCAAAGAATTTATTAGACTGTATAATATTTTGGGATATGTCCTTTCACAGTTAGATCCTGCCCAAAATTCACAAATACAAAACACTTTAAACAATAAAAATAAAAAACCTCATTTTGCTGTGATGCACCATTCTTCCTAGACTTTTATGGTTTCTCCCATTCCTGTACTCTCACAGAAGACACTCACCATGACTTTTATCAATACTATTTTCTTTTTATCAGAGCTCCTTCCCACAGTGAAAAAAAAACAACCAAAAAACCCCAAACCAACCAAACAAACAACCCCCTCTCCCCCCAGACTACTAAGGTTTTCTTTAATTAATGTAGAGGATTCTTAATAACATCAAAATCTTTTTGCTGGGATCTAAGTTACCTTGAGAACAGACACACATTTTTGGTCAAGATGCAAAACAAACATTTCAATTATTTCAGAAGTTAGAAGAGATAGCTGGATACATGTACATGCTCATTTACATTACACACATCATATAGTAAGGATATATTATTGTCTATAAAGCCCACCATCAGCTTGAAAATAAAATTACTAGTGAGGTGACACTATCATTCTCTTATGGCAGAGCCAAAAAGTTCCAGATAATTATCATCATTTTACAATTTTCGCTGATGGAAGTCAAAAGTTTCCATGGTGCAGAGAGAGATTTTCCTGTCAAATCATTTGTAAGATCTATTTGAAAGAAGCTTTACTATATACTTTTCCAAGCGTTATTTGCACTTAGGCCCAGTAGTGTAGGAAAACCAAAGACATTTAAGCAATAATACTTCAGTCAGTTTGCCTGCATATTAGATTGTGCAAGTTTAGTTAACTTTAAAAAAAAAATATAACCACAATGCATCTATGCCGCTCCTGAAATTAAGAGCTTTACAACAAACAAAAAAACCCCAGTCATTTAATGCCTTAGTAGGCTACGTGAGCTCTAAAGCAAAAAACACGCTATATGTAACACATGGTTACACCTCAAAGCCTGCACAAAAAAATGAAACTGAGAAAGAAGCAGACATGGACACAGATGACAGCCCTATCCCCTAAGTGACCTCCTTCTGCCCTGTACAGGGACATGTTAGGTTTTTGTCTCCTCTGTCAGAACTCACACTTTTAATTTTTTCCTGCTTCTAAGCAGGGGAAGGAATCTCTTTCCAGAAATGTGCCTTCTAAGAAATAAAACCAAAACAAACAAGTGTTTTGACAACTCAGGAAAAAAAAATCAAAACTAAAAAGCTACATGCTGCTCCAGTGGTGTCATCAGGCTGGGATGTGATGAGAATTACAAGACTTCAACAGACAGTTCAAGAGTCGAATCTCTTGTTACCCAAGTGAGTGAGTGATGGTCTTTCATTGCTGATGACACTGTAATGGCCCTTTCACACCTTTGTGAACTTTCTTCATTAAGTGCCAGCCACCTCCTAAACAAATGGATGATCTGCTTCAGTGAACCTCAGAGCCTGGACAAACATTTCTTTCAGCAATGTAGGTTACAGCAGCTTCATCCTCTCCACCATCCCTCACCGGCTCCCACCTCCAAAACTTATTCCCTCTTCTTTATTGCAATACGTCCTTATTTTGTATTTCATACAACAAAGAGGAACTGTGAAGGATGTCTGTTTTGAATTATTAGAGATGGATTCCTCAGCCACTTCTGAATCAATAGGTGAGCTTCATGCAGTTAACATAAGCTCAAAATACAGCTTAATTTATTATAAAAAACCTAAAAACAAAACACAAACCCACCCTTGAATGTATGAATGATTTTAAAACATGGTATTCAGCAAGGAAGAAGACAGTAGGATAGGATTGTTAACTAGCCATCCACAGGGCTGTGAGATTGCAGCACAGAACTTCACTCTGATCTGATCACACATGGATTGCTGTCACTACTTCTCACATGTATGCAAGGCATAGCTTCCCAGGTTAAGCACAGAGAGAAGGGAAAAGCTAACACCTCCCTTTCTCACATATGGCTCTAGCATATGCTAAACAGACAGCAGAATTGTAGAGCTGCAGATGAGGAAGTAAAAACCTCTACTTCAATCCATGGAGTGAACAGGGTCGATTCCAGCAGTTTAACACTAGCTATTTGTCAAAATATAGTAGTCTGAGTTCCTGTGGTAAAATGAGGCAAAGATTTAAGTGATGGTCATCTGGCTGACAGCCTGCAGGTCACACTGTTAGTGCAGTTACTGGTAGGTTACATGGAGGAGACAGATAGAAGGAACACTGTTGTCAGTTAAAATAAAAAAACCCCTACAATTCCTAAACCTATATTATTATTCTGTAGTATTAGAAAACAAGGAAGTGTTTCTGATCTGTGTTTCTGAGAAACAAAATGACAAAGTTAAAAGAGAGATCTAGGCTAGCTCATGGCAGTGGTACATATTATTAGAAGGCCAAACATCTTCAATTTTAAATTTTTTTGTCTTAAAGATTTCAACTGTTGGCTTCTTTTCTCCTGAGTTTGAAGACGTAATCCAATGTTCCCATAGTGAAATGGCAAATGATATTTTATTGTCATGTTACTGAACTCTGGATTTTTACCATGGTGGGGTAAAACTAGTTAAAACATGACTAGTTCAGTTTAGAATGCTGACAGTTTTTGTTTCCACTCACAAAGAGAGAGTTTCAACCAAAGAATTTATTCTAACTATACATGCACAGCACAGAGTTCTGGGATTAACCCACTGTGAGAAGAGATACTGATGTTGTGTGCTCGAATCACAGCTGTATGTCTGGTTATCTGCAATCAGAGAAAATCAGGCTGGTAGCAAAGTACTGCAAGTACTGTGCCAAACCTACAGTACCTGATAGACATACTCAGCATCATCCCAGCCCATATTGACATATCAGCCTTCTTAACAGTCTGTTGAGGGAGAGTAAGGTTTTACTACAATGTTGATCCAATAGTCACTGACAGAGATGGTCCATCCTTCGTTGGAGCTTCTCAGCTCCCAGAAATGCAATCAAGATCTTTCCTTGGCCCAATTTTCTCAATTAAGCTGGTCCAGATTGTTAAAATGGGAGAAAGAAAACTACTTTTTTTTACCCTTTTCTCTTTCCATAGGTTAATTTTCAAATAGTACATTGCAACTGTGCCAATTCATCAAGGATAAGATTTAAAAAACAGTGCCTGGAAGGACACAATTCTCAGTAAGAAACCCAGGAGGCATGAAAGCCATCCTCAGCAGTAGCAAATCATTAGATCACTGGACACTTTGTATAATCTCAGCCTATGTTCAAAAAGTCAGTGATTATTTTGTCAGCTGTAACCAGAGAAGAGAGAAAATGGCAAGGAAGACAACTACTGGAAGCTTTCTATCTACCTCTCTCAGCAACCAGTGACGTATTAGTTTTGCCCATCTTTTGCATAGGCAGGCACAAAAGTGATTTTTCTATAGCTACAGATTAAGACTTGAATTTAAAAGCAATACAGACACTTTAGAAAAGAGCACTAATCTGACAACTTTACAAGCAGCAAGTGGGTCCAGATGAGGAGAAAGATTTGAAGCTTTATTAAAAACTTGGGTAGGAAGCTAAAATATTGAAAATAAAAGCTGCCTGACAGATGCCAGAGAAGCAACTGAACTAAGGTAAATTTGGAAGTGCATAACAGTTGTACAGAAAGCTAAAAACAATTTTATCCCAATCCACTGCCAGCCTGTTTACCTAGAGAGAAGCAGAAAGTTTTCAAGCCCTGAGTCGGGTAAACCAGAGATCCATTCACAGAGCAACTTAAAAACCAAAATGATTAAACAGACTGTACCGCTTGCTCCAAAACCGATAAGCTCCACATTCCAGGGCTCACAAGTATTACGGTCCTTACATTAGAAGTAGTGTAACTTAGACAAATCCCTAGGGAACCTACCTCAAGCTTCAAGTAAAATAAATAAATAAATAAATACCTTAGCTTTTAAACACAAAGAGAACAATTGCAATGTAAGATCTCACAGAGTTAAAAAACCTGACAAATATAAGCTTTCAGGGTTTAAGCAATGGTTCAGGGAATAGATCTCTACAGGATGCACAGCTTTGTTTGTGGTATCATGTCTTGAAGTTCACTTCTAAAAAATGGCACCACAGGTGGGATTCTGTGTTTACTGCCTCCTAAGGATCCATCATTTATAAATGAAAATATAGTATTTGTTAAAAATTAAGCACCAGATACTTCAACTTGTCTCAGTATCTTAAGCGGAA
Source organism: Myrmophylax atrothorax (assembly GCA_026770055.1). NCBI lineage: Eukaryota > Metazoa > Chordata > Aves > Passeriformes > Thamnophilidae > Myrmophylax > Myrmophylax atrothorax. The sequence continues at coordinate 45,897,235 of JAOXXN010000265.1, read as the reverse complement.
TGATAGTCCCTTCCTTGTATCATTAATTAAAAGGAAACATATCTCCAAAGACGATACTTTGGCACAACTGTCTAGTAATTTTATCATATTCAAACTGTACACTCTGGTTCATCAGCACGAAGAGACTCCAAAGATTTTGCACAGGGGTAACTTGCAGCTATGTATATTATGTCAACAAATGTTATGCCAAAAATCTACTAAACCCAGCTTGATTGCTTTCAGTTACCCCTCATTCTTCTTAGCTTTTGACAGCCAACATTAGGACAAACTTTGATTTTTGTCTTCATAGGGCTTTTTTTTTTCTCTACTTTTTTAAAAAGTAAAGCATCCAGATTCAAACATGATTTCACAAAATTAACAAACTTAAGGGAAAAAAAGTATTTTGTGGTATTGTCTATTAACATAGAATTGCAATTTTAAAATCAAAGTTATATGATGACCATTCCCTGTAAATATATAAAATTACCTGTAAATCATACTTTATTGAGCAGAAATGTAAGGCAGATCACTTTACTCTACTCTGGTGATGTCACATAACAAAGCTTTTTAAAAAGTGCACAAAGGGAATACTGGAAGAAAAGGTGGAGATAACTGATGGGCACAGAGATAAAAGGAAAATTTACTAACTTAATTTTCCCCTTCAACCCAAAATCTATAATAGTAGCAGTACTAGTAATAATACAGACCTTAAACAATAATATACTAAGTAACAAAATGATGTATAAAAATTATTTGTGATGTCAATATCAGAAACTGAACTGGAACTGGGATAAACTGGAACAGTGAAAGATTCAGAATCAGCAGTCCACAGAAAAGTGTGCATCTACCTCATCTTACTGTTTCCATCACTAAACAAATTTGTGCCCAGTTATATGCAGTTACTAGTCCCAGTTGCTGTTAAAAATCCACACTCCATCAATCAAGCTCAACTGCTCACACAGAATATATTATTGGAAGGTCAATGTAACACTGGACAGGCAAGGTAATGTTGATGAGAGCAAGATTATAAAGTAAGTTAGACATTTTTATGCTAAATCAATACTGAGTGATGTGTGGATAAAAAAATTAATTTATCTCTAAGTGATAAACTACCACTGCTTCAATCATTGCACAAAACAGCCTGGGCATCTGCGTCCTTCC
>JAOXXN010000265.1:45879320-45896045 GCA_026770055.1 Myrmophylax atrothorax | reverse complement strand
TGTGCAGAAAAGAACTTCCCATACACTACAGTTTGCAAGTTGAATAAATCAACCTCAAGTTTATGCTGATAACTGTTACATAAATTAAGAATGGACTACCACAGCATTCAGACAGTCATTAATAGCATTCCCCCCAAAAAGTAGTAATCCTACTACAAGATTTTCAAATACAAACCCACTAAAATCAATGAAAGAAATGTATTAGCACTTTACTAGACAAATTAAACAAGCTCTAAACAACATAGAAATCTCTCTGTAGGGCTATCTGAATACATACTTTACCTAAGCCTTCTCCATGAAAACTCCTTCTGCATCAGCCTTACGCTCACACTTGGCTTGCCCTGTGTACCATGGGTCCATACTACCACTCAGCTGGAAGGTCAACAAACAGTCAAGAAATTATCAAGAGCAGGTTTTTTAACCATCTTCCAGCTCAAAAGACTCGTGTTTTTAGTCTGATTTGGAACTTTGACAGGCATCCTAAGAGCCCAACTGTGATTAGGGTTTGTTCCACCTTATCCTCATACAGACCACAGAAACTTCACAATCAGGTGCTACATCTCAGCTGAGATGCCACAGCTGAGAAATAAGCACTGAAAATTATAGCTACATGGCATACAGTGTATGTTTATCCAGGAGATCAGGTCCTTGGTCCACTATGTTCATCTTATTGCTCTGGTCCAGAATAACCATACACTGGGTGACCTCCAGGTTAATCCAAAGCATGCCAGAGTCCAAGATCTCCATATAGGCACAGCCAAAAGACTGTCCACGTTCCTTCTTTCATATGCAGTTTACTAAATCAGTCTGTAAATGCACTACATTAGAAAGAAGAAAAAAATTATGTTGAACAATCAATTTTTTTTATGTTTCATACAGATTTTCTTTCTCAAATTGTGGTCAGTCAAATGTGGTTGTAGTTATCTACCTACAATATGAAATAATTTAAAAAAATCCCACAGTGTAGGTAGAGGAATATCACAGAAACCTACGAACTACCTTCTGAGAGAAAAAAAATATGAACATACATTATACAGAGATTAAGGCATGTCAATGTCATCTAAGAAAAGGAAGAACTCTGATGATGACCTGAAAGGACTATAATTCACAGGATGAAGAAAGTGGATTACTTAAATATACTCCTACAGAACTGATCTTTATATGACATTCTCCAGCCAAGAGTGCTAAAAGCAAACAAATCAAACAACATAAACAAACAAAAAGCATACTTAAACCAGGCAGATGCCTCAAGTAAAAGCATAAAACCAGGATGATGAAAACATAGAACTTCTGTTACTAGCAGTCAAATCTTTTGAAAAATATATCTTTTCTAGTCAGGAAATATCAGAAACATTGGATTTAAGAAAAAAAAATCACTCTGACTGCCTTGATTACCATGAATATAACTTGTTCTCCATGATGAGAAATGGGAATGGCACATAATTTCTGGAAGCCTGTTGATACAACTGGGATTCCCAGACTTCTCTGGATGCTTGCTGCATGACAGGAAGATGTACAACTTCGGGAGATTGTAATTAGGACCAAGTGCTGATGATCTTTAAAGTCCCTTCCAGCCCAGACCATTCTATGACTTTCAGGCACTGAGCAAAATCAAAGACGACCACAGTCATCATGTAGCTCACCATACTCTTCAACAAAGCACATGCTCTGGCAAAAGCCTGTGTAAAATTGAAACCTTTGTACTTCTCTGACCTAGCATCTTCCAATAAAAATTTATTTCCTTCACTCAATAGAGTTCTAAAAGAATTACAAACAACTGGAAAATTATAAACTTGAAGTCACTCAACTATTAAGTGAAACAGCTAGGAATAACGTTCTGCAGTCCCTGCCATCGGGGGTTGCAGTCTGTTGCCACAAAATGCTAAAATTTCCATCTGCTGTTTTTCATAATTCCTTAGCTTTCCATGAGGATACCCAGGATTGGAGATCTAGTCTTACTGAGCATAAAAAAATGTTGAAAGATGAGGAACACTTGGTTTCATTTCACTGGGTTGTTTTTCAGATGAATCAGTCCCTTAATTTGGTCACTGCACTGATCACACCACACTTCTGTCAGTAAAGCTGAATGGTTGACAGTGGGAGGGGGCATAAGTGAGCAACAACACAATCTGATCCTGCCAAAACATTTTACACATCAAACCAGTCTTTTCATTACACTAATTAGCCTTGATTTAATTAACAAGTGAATTAAATCAGTTCTGTGCTGGTTTAAAGGTAAACCGGCAGGAGTAGTGAATCCAACACAAAAGAGATTATAAATCAGAATTACAATTTAATAAAAATATTACAATGAATGCAATGGCACAAAGAGAAATTGGGTTTGCCCCACAAAACCCAGAAGTATAACCCAGCACCATGGGGCACAAACAGAATGGTGTTCATTAGCCCCTGTGCTGAGACACCCCCCTGTGGTTTCCCTGAGTCCCAAGTAAAAGGAAGAGAAAAAACCTGTTGGTGCAGATGATGGTAGCAGTCTGGTCGAGAGTTGTGGTCACAGTCCTGTCGAGGTTCTGGTCCTCCTCTGGATCCAGCGAGTGGTCCCAGAAGTCCCCATACCCTCAGGTTCCGGTGGGAATGCCCAGTACCTCCCCCAGGGTGGGGAGTTCCACTCTGTGTCATGGGGCATTTTGGAATTGTTTATAGCTCATTAGCAGACATGCCCCCTCAGGCTGGGTGTGGAGGTGCTAATGACTTCCTGGAGGGGAGTTATCACAGCTCCTATCTCACAGGCTTCTTTAACACCCAACTCACATTCTGAGGTGTCAGGTGGGACCTGGACAGCTGCTGCAAATGGTCCATTGTTAACAGTTCATAAGAAATGACACACATGGTTTAGAGTACACAGCTTTGGTCTCACTCACACAGTGATAAACTGGTCCTGCCTTGCTGAATTAGGACAGCCCTCTTTCAGAGATGAAAACCTATGTTGTCAATAAGATCGCAGATTCATGACAAGCTCACATCCTAATGTGCTACACCTGCATTTGAGCAAACACTGTAGGCAAATGCCAGTAATATTTAACAAGGTCAGAATCTGTCAGTGTCATGAGGATTTATAATATCGTACATTGCTGCATTTGAAGCCCTCTGTATGCCTGGTGTGAAGAAAAAAACTCATGTGCTATATCCTCCTGCTGTAGTTACACTGCCTTTTAGGCCCAGACCTGAGTGATTACTGCTACCTCAGGAGAGATCTGCATGTTCTGTTTTGCAGGGCAAATATGCAGTGATAGGACAAGGGGTGATAGTTTTGAACCAAAAGAGGTCAGGTTTAGATTAGATATTAGAAAGAATTTTTTTTATTATAAGAGTGGTAAGGCACTGGCACAGACTGTCCAGAGAAGTTGTGGATGCCCCATCCCTGGAAGTGTTCAAGGCCAGGCTGGATGGAACTTGCAGCAACCTGGTCTGGTGGAAGGTGTCCCTGTTCATGGCAGGGGGGTTGGAACTGGTTGATATTTAAAGTCTTTTCCAACCCAGACTATTCTATGATTCTATAACATATAACTGCAGTCCACAACAGCCTCAAAGCTGCTTTCCATAGGTATCCATGAGGTGGAAATGTGGTTTTGAAATTTAAGCTGATTATTAATATAATCTTTTCTGAGAACAAAAATAGTACAGTTATTCAATGTTACACTTCGTAGGTTGCCTCAGGCAAGAGAAGTGTATATTCAAATACCAGGTCTGTGGATTCTCTTTATTGTCTTTTATGCTTATCTTTTACATTATGAATCCCTTTAGCTTCATGTTTCCCTTTTACTTCTTAGCAGTACTTTACTTGAGGAACATTATAGTACATCATCAAGTATCTTTTATGCTCTTGGAAGTGCTCATATCCTTAGTCTTAATTCTTCGTTAAAATGACTATCAGCTGCTGTTTTGGGGGATGGTATTTTTAAACCAGAAATAAAAATGCATCAAAATGACCTCATGTTTTAAAACTACAAGAATGGTGTAACTAAGGTAATCACTTTTCTAGTATTCTGCATTCAATCCTATACAAAATCAACAGTGAGAAATATCACTAGACAAAATGATACAATGCTGATAGATTATGTGTTGATTTACATGAACGTCAACATATTGGGAAACATTACAAACCATTTAATCTACCACCAGAGTAGAGAATATTTAGAAATGAAAAAAAGACCAGTAGTGCTTCATACACAATTTGGCTTTAGGGACCAGATGTATTATAGCTTCCATATGTCTCAGCCTACTAAATGCATTTTTAATGGCAAGTTCCTGCAGAGCAAAATCTGCACAGTTGCCTGAGTAGTCTGTCAAAGGCAGAATTTGCCCTGAACTTTATTTCAATGATGCTTCTCTATGTTCTGGGAGTCCTGCAGAGGTCACAGAAAAGACAGAAGCATCTGAGTGCTATTTCGTAGCACAAACCGTGATAATCCTTTTTAGATATTCTGCCAATGTCAAGAGTATTAAATATAAATTATTGTTCTTATGACTCAGTATTTCAGGCTATAATGATTAAGTAGGTTGAAACTTACCCCAGATAGTGATCTCTCAGTACTGGAGCACTACCAGACCAATTACACATTTGTTTTTCAGAATAAAGCTGTTATAAGAAATTGTCCCTCAATCAACAACACTCTGGGTGCTGCAGTTCCTCAGGCCTTTCAAATTTAGAACATTTTTTCTTGTTCTGTACTGGCTCTTAAGGGCCCAAAGATCCCCAGTGGAATGAAATGCAGCAGAGTCTTAAGTTTCAGTGTAAAAGCAGAACCTCAGGACAAACAAGGCAGAGAATATTCACACATGAATATGACTTTTTCCAAGAGGAATGAAAGGCAAAGCAAGTGCCCCTTGGTGCAACTTAACATGCCATTTGGCACACTCTGGTACTGGGATCTCTTCTCTGAGTTCCCTGACATGTAATGTTTATTGACCCAACATACCCCTCCGCCCCTGATATTTTCTACAATATTTAACATTCTTTCAAGGCCAAGAATGCTTCAGTGATGTAGAGGTCAAATTTCTACTTTTATAAAAATTATCTGAATGTAAGGGATTTAAACTCTAATCAAAATCTGGTAGGACTTAGAGTTAAGAAACATTACCAAGGAGAACACCTGAATAGGTTATCACCAAACAGCTGAGCCACTATAAGCTTTTATGGGTACTTCAGTGAATGACAGAATAATTAGGGTTCAAAGGGGTCTCTGGACATCATCTAGTCCAACCCCGCTGCCAAGGCAGGTTACACATTAATGCACCCAAGTACGGTTTGAGTGTCTCCCGAGAGGAAGACTCTACAGCCTCCTTGGGCAACTATTCCAGTGCTCTGTCACCCTCAATGTAAGTAAGTTCCTCCTCATGTTGAAGAGGATCTTGTTCTGTTTTACTTTATGACCATTACTCCTTATCTGGTCTCTGGGCACCACTGAAAAGAGTCTGGCACCATCCTTTGAGATGTTTATATGCATTGATGAAATTCCCTTTCCGTCTTGTCTTCTCTGGACTAAAAAGGCCCAGCTCCCTCAATCTCTGGAGTGATCCTCCAGACCAAAAATCATTTTTGTGACACTCTGCTGGATGGTCTCCAGTTTCAACTTAAATTTCTTTAACTGTGGAGACCAGAATTGAACACAATATTCCACACGTGGCCTCACTAGAACTGAGTAGATGGGGAGGATCACCTCCTGCTGGCCATGCTTTGCCTGATATCATTGGCCCTCCTGGCAGCAAAGGCACACTGCTGGCTCATGGTCAGCTTGTCATCCATTAAGGTTCTTTTCTGCAGAACTGCTCTTTAGTAGGTCAGCCCCCAGCCTGTACTGGTACTTGGGGTTATTCCTCCTGAAGTGCAGGACCTTACACTTGCCCTTGTTGAAGCTCATTAGGTTTCTCTGCCCAACTCTCCAGCCTATCAAGGTCCCACTGAATGGCCGCACAAGTGGCAGGTGTATCATATCATCAGTTTCATATCATCAGCAATCTTGCTGAGGGTGCCCCTTCATCCAGATCACTGACAAACCAGTTGAATAAGTCTGGACCCAGTACTGATCCCTGGGGAATGCCACTAACTACAGGCCTCCAACTGAATTCCACTCTGCTGATTACTACCTTCTGAGATCTGTCATTCAGACAGTTCTTGATTCACCTTACTGTCCATTCATCTAACTTACAAAGATGTTATGGGAGACAGTGTCAAAAGCCTTGCTGAAGTCAAGGTAGATAACACCCACTGCTCTCCCCTCATTGACCCATCCTGCCATGTGATCAGAGAAGGCTCTCGGATTGGTCAAGCATGATTGGTCATCCCTTGGTGAATCCATGCTGAGTACTCCTGAACAGTAGTCTACATTTAGCCAAGTTTCTAGTACAAAAGCAATGCAGTCAGGTAAATTACTCCAGATCTGTTGCATGTTATCAGTGCATGTATTCACTGCGGTGACTTTAAGCAACTGTGACTTGATTTCATACTTGATACCATACAGTAATATTTCTACATGTCTAAAAAAATGGATTCAAGATATAGTTTATTGATCAATAATGTAAGAGCAATTTAAAATATGAAAAAAATGTTGAGACAGAAGTTTTAGTGAACTATTTTTGCTACCAGAAAAAAAGATTAAATTAGAATACATGAAGGGGTAATTCTGTTGTATCTTCTCAAAACAAAAAGACCCTTAAACTCAGTGCTTATAGTCCCTAATATCGTTTATTGCATAGACAAGTTTCCAAACTTGAGATTCCTAAGGTGACAGTCTGTAAAGGCAGTTTCAGGCAGGGAAGAGATTTTCACCTTAATGCATTGTCACGGCTTATCAAGTAGATCAAATTCCACTGCAAGTCAAAGAAAAACCTTCTAACTTTTCAAGGGCCAAAGATGGGGTTTTCCCTATCTACCACCTGCAACAAAACTCCATCTGAAGCACCTTCAAGAATATTCAGCCTCTAATTGTTGTTTTCCTGCTTTCAGAATGCTCTAGTGAGCAATCATTGCATTACTGTCAATGACGGTAAGTTTTCAAACAAATACCCTCCCTGACACCCGATCCCGTCAGATCTCGGAAGCTAAGCAGGGTCAGCCCCGGTTAGTACTTGGATGGGAGACCTCCTGGGAATACCGGGGGCTGTAGGTTCTAGTCCCGAGCACTTCACTGTCACTGTCCAAGCTCGCTCGGCCGTGGCAGATGGACCTCAGGACTTAAACGGTGGGGCCAGTTCTGCGCACGCTGAGCCTCACCTAAAAAATCCACTGCGCAGGCTGGAAGGGCACAGCCACGTGGGGAGAGCCCTGCCCAAATCTTCGTTCGTGAAGTCTGGCCATACATACATACCCTCTAAGAAAACCCCACAGGCCTATTTCATACTCAGGAAAAAAAAAAAAGCTCCTTCAAACTCATGAGGAAAATAAAACAGTTCCAGATACAAAGTTTAAATCAATCACTAGGTTTACAAGATGCCTCACACAGACTTACGCTGCTAAATGCAAGCTTTATTGCAAGTGATTTAACATTAGTTATTGTGCAATTTGCTCTATGCCAGAGAAATGTCACGATTCTGGACCTGCAAAGTTCTATGTTGATACAAGGATGTTCTTGCATAGATCATACTGAGTGATGGGGATGTCAGTCAGCCAACAATTAGTAACAATGTATATCTATATACTTTAACATAGTTGCCAATTAGTTACCCTGAAATTAAACTTTGATACCAAATCACTCTTAATCTAAACACCATAAGAGACACACAAGTAAAGAGCTCATTTTGAAGGGGTTAGTTATTGTTTGCTGCAACAGAACTACGGTCCTCTTTCTATATTGGCTTAAAAAAATAATTATTCTATATATTTTATTCTGGAGTAAAAGAAAAGGAAAAACTCCCAGCATACCTGCTTCAGTAGTTAGTGAGGGCCACTTCTAAACTGAATATTGCAAGTGGAAAATTTTATGTAGAAGTCTCATTACTCTTCATTTCTTCTCACATTAACCCTGAATTGCTGTTTCCTCTGATGAGTATGCATATTGGAAATTAGAAAAGTACAAATTTTATGTAAGACAGACTTTGCACCTGGCACACTTTTCTAAGGCATCACATCTGTCAGACAGAGGCTACTTATTACAGTGTTAAACTGAATGTCTTATCCCAGTAACTAATTATTGGCTTTCTCCCCTCCTCTGTCAATCCTGGCAGAGAAGTTATTTATTATAAAAACCTTCCCACATACCCGATCTTAAACATCTAAATATGACAAAGACCACTCTTCAGCATACATTTTGTTTCTTAAGGAAACTATGAACAGTGAGATAATTTTGCAGTAGCTTGGGATTGCTTCATATACTGAAACAGATCAGAGTTACTCTAGCAAAATTACAAATCTAATACTCAGTAACAGTATCTTTAAAATTGTATGTAAGATATTATTTTTGCTTAATATTATTTAAGTAGCATGTCAGGCACAGTACCTCAGTTGACAAAGGCCGAGGCCTTATGCCAATACATAGCATATGTATTATATTTAATTTTGCTGTCTCAAACTAAGTACACAGGTCTGCACCATCTGTAGAAAAAAACCCTTAAGAGATGAGATATGGTTTATAGATAAGTAAGTAATATTTGCAATCAACAAAATTTCTTTGGAGTCATGGAAGAAGAATTAACACTACTGCTCAGTAAACAGGTCATATTTCTAGTCATGTGCATCACCTAAACCATAAGACTATGTCAGGTTTTGTTCTGGAGCATGCTTTTCCCTTTTATAAAAGAACATGCAAACAACCTCATTTAGAAGACGACTCAGGTGGATCAGACTGAATTGAAATATGTCCTCTCATTCAAGAAGTTCTATGAATTTAAGAGACTGCCAGTAGTTAGTCTGAACATTTTGAAAACTCCTGTGTTTTCCCCTCCATTTACTTCAATTTGGATAGGAGACATGAGACTTAGTGACATGACTTCTCAGCCCCGTCTTTGATTTAAGATCATATATGTGCTATTATTTTCAGAACTCTAGATTCCTACCCACTTATGTATTAAAAACAGGTTATTTTGGTTTAAGTTCTAGTGATTAGATTTGCTTGTTTATTCAGAAGGGATGTTCCCTGTGACCAAATTTACTGGAGTGGAAGAAAATTGCTTTCTTGTTCACTTACCCAGACAACTCTTCAAAATTTTATTGAATGTACAACATTTTGTATTTATATAAATATCATCATTAAATTACTTTACAGTTTTATAGAAAAGCTTGCACCACTTTGCTTATATAAACTGCTACTGAACTAGTCTGGCCCTTAGCATTTACCCTTCAAACTATTCCAGCCAATTTGAAAAGGAAGTGTGGTGCAGAGAGAAAAAACAGTACAGAAAAACTCTTTGTCATGCATGTAAACTCTACTTTTTTCTCCCACTTAAAGACAATGTCTCTAAACATAAGTTGTTCAGAGTACACATGCAAAAACAAGGACACTTATCTGAACTTCCCCAATAAACTGATAATAAGCCTGTCGTTAAAGGAGTCAAATGGATTTATACAGTGTAGGAAAATGCTTAAGCAAGAAGGATTAATTACTACTAAAGTGACTCCCAAACCATTACATTTTATAAAATTTACTTTCTTCTATCAGATAGTTCTTGACAGCTGTCAAAATTCTAAGCTTTAAAAATATCACCAAGCTTAGAACTACCTACAGAGGATTTTAATTTTCTTATTAACATCCCTGTAAGGATGGCACTATCAGCTTCATACTGATAATTTTCTTATTCTCAACAAAGTATTAGTGAATAAAGGTATATAATTCAATAATGAAGGAAAACTTGAATTAGAGTTTCAGAGTTAACAAAATGATCTGGCAAACATTAAAATGTAATTTATCAGATTATCACAAGTCTCACACAGTTCCCACAGCTTGTTCCTGCTGAGTAATGACGACTGTCTGAAAGGTAACAAGAGTACAACAGTTTGATAATATTACAGCATGATCACTGTGACAATGCTCATGCAATTGCATTTTGATCAGCTATTCAATCATTCAGGTAGGGTGCTTAAGTAGACTGCTGACATGTGAAAACACTGCTTCTTTGAACATTTTAAGTGAAGCATTTATCCAGCAAATGTCATAGTTATTTTGATCATGGTGTTCATAAAACAGTGAAGGGCTAATGGAAGCTACAAGTGAACTCTATGCAATCCAAAGCAAACAAAAAGAAAGTCTTTGAAGTATTATCAGCCTCCTACTGCACTATATTGCATAGTTGCAGCACAGCATGATATCCTGTGCCTTACCCAAAGCATCATGCTAAAGTAACAAGTCACTCTGACTTTCCTCCAGTTTTACTCAGCACACATTATACTCCTACTAAAATACAGAGTGCTACCTTCTCACAGAACAGTTTAGCAGGAGTCTGTCCCCATACACGGGAGAAACCAATTTTAAAGCACCTTCTCCATAGAGAAAACTAGGAAGAAAATTTTCTATTAAAAACTGTTTCTATATGAACTTTGCATGTAACATATTAAACTTTTATTCAGTATAACATTATTTCCTTGGTGCATATAAGTATTGATAAATCAAATAGATTAAAATTAATTGCCCTGATGGTGCATCTTTATCTGGCTTATTCATACTTGCCTTACTCATAACTATGTTATGTAATTTTTTTTTTGAGGGTTTGTTTTGTTTGGGTTTTTTGGGGGGGGTTTGGTTTTGGTTGGTTGCTTTGGGTTTTGTTTGCTTGTTTGTTTGTTTTCTGAGAGAAGTTTCTCCTAGATTAAACCCTGCAAGAAACAGATTCATTTGTATTCCCTCATCTTCACAAAATCCCTTTAGCCCAAGGTGCAGGACCAGTAACAGCCAGATTTAATAGACCAAAGACCGCTCCACAACACAAAGGGAAGCTACATGCTAACATAAAGACTATTTGAAAATAATGTTCTCTTACTACAAAAAAAACATAGGATATTTGGGTTTGTTTACAATGAGAACTATGAGTGCTTGTCTAGGACCTAACACTAAAATCAGTACATCAAGCTGAAACAGAGATAATTTTTAGAAAGCCATTCCAAAATGTCTTGGAGAAAATTTCAGAACTGTTACATTGAAAATTCACTTACTGCCACAGTTATTTACAAGAGCTGCAATAGGGTTGCCTTGTGATTCCATGTTGTAATATCCTAAGTGGGACCCAGTGTCACCTCAAAGCCTTGTCATTTCCCCTACACTCAGAGTCCCAGCCAGAGAGGACTGGGAAGTCTCACAGTGCTGCCATCCCTGAGGGTTCCTCCTCAACCAGCAGCTCCGTCCTCATCTTACTTGTTATGGAGACCGCAGAATAATTCACAGGAAGCATTGAAAACAACTAAACAACAACCAGTGTTGGTTACACTTAATCCAGCAAGCTGACAGTGATGGGAATTTCACTGATTAAAAAAAAAACAAAAAACAAAACAACAAAACAAAACAAAAAACCCAACACAACAAATTGCAACTTCAATTCAGTGAAGTGACCCAAGTAAGGGTTAGAGACTTTTTTGCTTGCTTTGACTGAAAGATTTCCACTGAAACCCTTCATGGAGATATTTTTCAGGCAGCACTAGTGCCTGGGTACACAACTGTACCATCCTGCAGCTGCTGCCTTGAGAGATGGGGGCAGATTTTGCTATAACAGACCACTGGCTTACTCAAGTTGCATTAGGAGGATAAAACTGGTGCACAACAAAATCTGGCTCAGTTTCCAATTTCTTTGAAACTGCAAAAGAAAGCATTTGTCCTAACAAATGTTCAGAGACTGGCTTCTTTTAAGGTACTACACACTCTGACTTTGCAAGTTCCACAACCAAAAAAATAAGGCAAATAATTACCACAACTCTGATTTAAACAAACTGGAAGCAGAGACTGGATGCTTTCTATGAGAAGCTCTGTGTGACATACTACCTTTCCTCTGGAAAAGTAACTTTTCAGTCCTACATTAATAAAGCACTTCTTTGGGGGTTTTTGAGTTAAAACAGACTGCCACACAGAACTGGTGTTTTGTCAGTCAAGAAATCCATTGCAGTCCAAAATAAAAATAAAAACAAAGAAAAAAAGAAAGTAAATAAAAAAAAACAAACCAAAACACTACACTTTAGACAGAGATTTAAAAAAGGAATGAAACTACCGGTTATGAATTCTTCATGTAAAATAGACAAGTGTTTATGTCAGTAAAAGAGGGGTGGTGGAGACTAGAATTCAGACGCATGACCAAATGCATGCAAAAGTAAGCAGGAAAAAATAATGCAGAAACAAATCACTAAGTCAGTTAGTATCCCAAAGAGAAAAGACAGGCAATGCAGGAACAGATTGATAATCATCAACTGTGAAACAGAACTTTACGATAACAAGACGATAATGTTGCGTAGACGAAAACTGTTGAAAAACATCAAGTCAACAAAATATAGATAAAACCAAGAAAACTTAAAAGGAAAACAACTGCAATATACGAAAAATCTTCTGTGTCCAATTGATTTAGCATTTACGTTTTTAATTTCTATTTTTACACTTCCTCTAGCTCACAGTGTCACATACACAGATAATGATCACATGATGTATAACAATCGTTACACATTAATTTTGCTTTTTATCCTAAGAAACCGGTGATGTCAATGTCATACCTAACAACTCCCTTCACTGACAAAAAGGTCCCTGGGCACCCAACTTCACCTTTCAGTCAAGTCTGACTGCCATGGCTAACTGTGCATTCAGCACTAGCATATTTGTCTATTCATGGCATGGCAAATTAAAAGTTTAAAAAACAAACAAACAAAGCCAAAATAATATCAGCATTGCCACCTCTCAGAAGTTTAGCTCCCTCAAACAGCAAATTATATCAGACAAGTAAAAAATGCTCATCTAGAATACGAGGCCAGATGGCAGGATGGGAACAGGACTAACACTGCCTCAGTGCAGGTAATTAAATTGGATTAAGTTATCTGAGCCATGAAAGTACATTTAAAAATCCTGAGCCTTTTCCTTGCCAGCTGAAGATCTATCAAGAAAACAGTCATAGACAGGAAAACAATCAGAAGTTGAGTAGCTTTCTGTAAGATCGTTGTCAAAATGCGCCTCTCTGGAATAATCCATCATCCATTTCTGTGTAATACAAAGTCGCTGGATTAAGCACTATGTGTATTCCTGATGAGTTTGACACAAATTAAGTTAAACTGGGCAGTCTACATCTCATCTCTGGCCTCACTTTCAGCACTACTAGCCTTCCGAGTGAACCTGACCATCACCTGCTACATGCTGTAGCAAACCCAAGGTCACTAACATTCACCTGGAGCTCCTGGCAGCTGGTGGCACTGGAAACACTGGACCCTTAAAGGAACTAAGTTGGCACTTGTGGTTAATAGTCTTTAAAAACCTAGTATCCAGTAGGTCACACTTAAAATTCAGCCAACCTCTCAGCCTCCACAGGCAGAGGATGAGGTAATTATATTTAAACTTGCTAACAGGCTTACCCCTGGCTGCTTTCTGCCCTGGACATAAGCTGTTGACAACAAAATCTCTTCCAAGCTTCAAAAGCAAGTTTATGCTCGGGTTGCTGTAACATGATCACATAAAGAGTCATTGAGGGATTGGATACTTGACAGACTCCTGCAACAAGCAGTGTCGTTTGCTTCTTTTACAGTTTCCTTTACAGGTTTGGGCTTTAAGTATTTCCTGAGAATACAGATAATGCCAGGCACATTGTCCGTAGAGTGTTAAAGGTATCCACATGGGTGACAAACAGTATGTGACAAAAATATGTGTTCTCTTGCATAGTAGCCCATTTAGTACCAACCAAAAAGCTCATACAACTTTTTTCTGCACAGGCTGGGCAAGCAATGAAAATGAAAGAATTCAGGGTCCTAAAGAGTCTTTTGACAGACAGTGTATTTCTGGCAAATGAACATCTGAAGAACAGTACAAACATTTTGATACTACTCCAAAATAGCTCAAAGTCTGTCTTGAGAAGTATCAATAACAAAGAGCAAAAGCCTTCAGAACATAAAAGCTGTTGACAAAACTGTCAGAGCTGTACAGCACTTGACAAGAAGTACAAGAGCCAACCTGGAGCTTACAGGAAAGGAAATGAATTTCACCACCCAATCTGCAGTCACCCAGCACTCAGCCCTTAAACCGGAACCAAGCCTGATCCTCACCACTGCCTTGTTCATGCATAGACAGCGAAAACCAGTAGACACATTACACAGACAAAAGTGTCCTCATGACTAGACTTGGATGCAAAACCTCAATAAAAGATTTCACATTCACTTTATAATAACATTATTAGACAGGAAATCAAAAGCCTAGTATCCTTTAAAAACAAACACATTTTCTTCTTGAATTCAAGACTGAAAGACATGTAGAAAGGAACACTATAGAAGAAGTAACACACCTCTTTGAAAACCATTCCTGGTTTGAATACACATTCATGTCAGAAACATAAAGGAAAAGTTCATTTCATCTTTCTGATCAATGAGAAAAGAGAATCGACTAATTGAAACCTTACTTGTGTTACAACTGTTCACAAAAAACACTTTTTTTGTCCATTGTTAATATGCAAAGAGTCCCAATTATTTCCTTGTAGGTCATTCTTCTCTTTTCTCTCTTTATATTAGAAAAGCTAAAAGGAATGGGAGTGGAAAACAAAAATAAGGAAAACAAAAATAAATGCCAGCTTTCTGCTATTATCATAAAATGATAAAGAAGAGTTTGAAGAAAATCTTTGTTGTTAAAGACCATGAAGAAATGAAAAATTGCAACCAATTGTATAATGATATCCACTAATCTCCTAAGATTCATATTAATTCAATATGTTCATCCTCTCAGTATGAACCTATTCTGTTGCTGCTTCTTAATAACCACTGGAATAAACATAATAAATTCATTTAAAATTTCAGCTACAAATCACCCTCTACTATATCTTCATTTTACATTTTCAGGTTTCTAGAATATTCAAACTATTTCTTAACATCTCTATATAAAGATTTTATTTACCTTAAAAGTCTTGCAAACCCAGGGATTTGGAGGGAAAACATCCTTTACATTCTTCTTTCATAAATTAAAGCTCTCAGTCCTTTACAGGTTTTGTTTTCTTTATTATTCCCACACTTTTTTCTCCCCAAGGTTGGCCTACTAGAGATACAGCTCCTATTGCTCTGTATGGAAATGGAATATATTGAAAAGTTGATTGAAAACTATTTCTATGCTATAGGATGTGGTTTATTTTTAGATGGTAACAGCTTAACCCTAGTGTTTCATTAACACAGGGTTTTGTCTGCTTTCATTTCTAAAGTCAGATTTTATTTTGGTTTGTCATTAAAATGAACCACAGACCTTGTTTCTGTATCCTAGGTAATATCCAGCTGAGTAACAAAATGGGCTTCTGTTTGACTTGCTAGTTGTCAGAATGTTTGGGAATCTAACACTAACCTTTCTTGGAAGTGGAGAAAAGGGAGAAGAGAAATGATTGCTTTTGTTTGTCATCATTCCTGTGACAGACTACACTCTCAAATAATTTCAAATTTTATTGTTCCTCCAACATAAATTTGCAGTATTATAGTTTACAACTTTTTTGGGTTCATCATCCTTAAAGACCCAAAGCAGTTGGCTCTGTACAGAAAACTAACAGAAATACAGCCTTTCCAAAACAAAACCCTTTGATTTATAAATGTTCAGCAATGCTGAAGTACAAAGGGGCACAAAGATTTTACCTGAACAATAACATTGACTCTATACAAAAAATGAGAATAATCTTGAACAAGAACTAAAACTTCAGCCAAGTTTCTTGTCATAATTCTGAGCAAATGAGAAGAAAGCACTACAGGAAAAACTTGCCACAAATCTTGAAAGATGTATTAACATCCTTACTTTACAGATAAGGAAATTATGCACAGATGTTATACCCAGAGAGGAATATGTACTTAACTGAGAATAAACATCCAGAATTGCCATGCTCACCTCTGAATAGATATATTGCAGAGCTGCACTCAACCCACACCTGTATAATTGCATCAAGCGGATATCTTAGGTAATGGGGTTGTTGCTATGATTCCTTGGGATCTCTCTCAATCAGCTCCTCACTAGAGACAACGAATGCTTGACTTAGGATGCTTTTGCAGAGAACTTGCTTGCCCTATTTGAGTGGAGAGGTTTTTAGCTCACAGACATGTTTTGAGTGGGCATTTTCTTCCCATACAGATTCCTTCTATGTATTAATTTCTGCTGAACCCATGTTAGGACTCCAATGCATAAATGTCTTGTGTTTGTGTTATTGCAGCTGATGGACAGATGATGATGAAGGGCAAAAGAGAAGTTTTACAGCATGTGGTAGTTATAGCTAGGCCTCAAATTAGCAGGCTCAAGGAGTCTGCGTGGACTGGGAGAGTCAGGTGTAACCTGACTAAGTAACCAGAGAAATTTTTCATCCCACATGACGCAAACCTGAGATATGAATACAGGAGTAGGAGGGGTTTTTCTCAGTTCCATCATGGCTGAAGTACAGGCAGGACACGCAGCTGCTGCCTTGTTGGAGTGGGCCCTGCTGTGGCTGCCGCTAATTTGCTTTTTATTTGAATTCAGGGAAGTAGAAACATTTTGCTGTTATCCTTTCTCTTTCTTGCTGGGTGTATTTTAGGGTGCTTATAGATCTAGAGTGATAGAATCTGTTTTCGATGGGGAGTGGCAAGTTATTTCTTGTTATTTCTACCTTGAGTAA
>JAOXXN010000265.1:45849462-45870128 GCA_026770055.1 Myrmophylax atrothorax | reverse complement strand
TGATTCTGTGATATGAGAAATGCAAGAAAACTTAGGGTGCCAAGGTATAGAAAGCAGAAGCATTTAATAAAAGACATTTAAATATCTTCCAACCTCAAAGATATCTTTGTAATTCACTTTTAGAAAGCTGATATGTCCTATGGTTGGTATGCAGTAGACATATGCAATGCATATGAAGGAGATTCCACACCTTTATTTTTACTAAATAAACAGACTCATTCTTCCCTTTGTGGGGGAGCCTCCTTTCTAACTCAATTCAAACAAGACTGCATTGGGGAAAACAACACAAGCAGAGCTTCTTATAGTCCCATTCATAAGCTGAATACAAGCTGACTTAGATGACAAAGAAGCTATTTACAAAACTTAAGGTTCTAGTGCTGGCCACCTCAACAGGTGCCTCAATCAAGAAGCAAACCACTAAAACCAAACAAACAAACATGTAAACATCACCAGCTGACAGCTAAAATCCACCTCTCAGTCTGAATATTAGTGGGCTTATGCAAGAACTAAGGAAGTCTGGAAATGGAAACTGTTGCCAAACATGCAGTTTCTCTCTCTCCACTTGTAGAGAGCCTGGTGGTAAAAGAAACAACAAACACCCCAGCCAGATTGTGTAGATGGCCATTTTGGAGTTGAAAGAGCTTAGCTGGCTTTTTGTTTTATTGGATGAGGTTTTGGTTTTGGGGTATTATTTTTGTTTTTTCTTGTTTCATTGTTTGTTTGTTTCTTTGGGGTGTGTGTGTCTTGTTGTTTGGGGAGATTTTTAATCACTAAAGATCTATGTGTGTGTTGGTCAAAGCTACTCTTTCAATCTTCTTAAGGAATTAAACGGGCATCACTGCATTTCCCACTCATTGATCCACATTCATAAATGAATCTAAACCACAAATATCCCGAAGGCCCTCACTGAAAATAAAATAATAAAAAAACCACACACACACAAAAAAACCAGATCCAGTATAGTCTAGAACTGGCAGAGTTCAACAGTGTGGAAATCAAAACATTTTGCTAATCTCAGCCTTTCTAAACATGCATGTCCCAGCTGCCACATGCTCTCAAGTCTGCTGATCTGTGTCTGTAAGGGGTATATTTAATATCACTGAGAAATAGATTGCCATTTCCCAGCTGAATGGACTGAAAGACTTTTAATGTTTCTGGATAGAACAGTGGTAAGCTTTAAAAGGCCAAACTACTGTACCTCTTATCAGCCTTTTCTATTTGCTAACAAGCATGCAAGTAAAACCCATTCCATCACTTGCAGTAAAACAGATCATTCCCACACAACATCCCTAAGCAACATAACTTCCTGAAATTCATAACAATAGAAAATTTTCAAATGACAGATACCATTACAAAATTCATAAAATATGCATTATATGAAATCCACTCATTCTAGGTTTGATCACACAGACATCAATGAAGAATAAATAAAATGATTTCCCAAAATGTTACCTGTTCAAGAGATTTTTTCCTGCAGTTCCTTTGGTTAGTCTTCTAAAGAAAAATCACCTCCTCTAGAATTACTGCTTTAATTTACACAGTCATATCAGATTCCCCAAGGTGATGCTGCTAGATGCTGGAAAAGAAAAACATGCTGAATTAAAAGTTTTGGCAGACAAAACTTCTAGGGCTTTTTTTGCAAAATGATACCAGAGAGTACAGAGTTTAACAAAAAGGAATGGTCCTTCTGAAATCTCATTACCATCTACCTATGATTTATAAATTAGATGCAGAACACACATTACCTCTGAATAATACTTGATATGCCTGCATTTACATTTACTGTTAAATGGTTAATGAAGAAGGCTGGCTTCATCTTCTGCTTAGTAAAGGTAAAATATTTTCCAATTGCCACAATCTAGTAGAAAGCATTTATTCAATTCTTAGCAGTGCTAAGAAACAAGATTTGCTGCCATTTTCTAATAAGAAGTGCTACCAACTGCCACCTGCATAATGTAAATACATGCATGCAACTTAGAGACATAGGGACAGAAAAGGAAAGGATTGTAAATTTTTTATAATGAATATTGTTGGGGGGGGTTAAAATATTTATTAAAAAAGTAACAGTTCTTTGCCTTCTACTTCACCTGGTTAAATATGTTCTCTGGGATGGTCTTCCATTTTTAAATGCCAATAAAAATCTAAGAATTTTGACAAAAAACGATTCAATTGAAGAGTAACTTTTCACTGCCGCCTTTTCAGCTCATAGAACTTCCTGTCTGCAATCTTTCCCCCCTCCCATACTTTCACAAAATGCACTTAACTACAGATTCCTTTATGGGATAATTAGACCTCAAAAGCTTAAACCAGACTCATCTGCTCTATTTTATTATTTCACATATACACAGAGGCCAGAAGTGACCTTCAGGCTTGAATGCACGAGGAACATGCAGCCTGCAAAGTATCTTACAAATATACTAGCACTAATATCTCAGGCACACATAACATGCATATGCAGGTTGCTGTTAAAAGGAAAATCTACCTTTAAGAGTGAGCAATGAAAAATTTTGAAGTATCTTATGTTGTCTGATCTTTTAGCCTACAAGCTGTCAGTAGAAAAACATATTAAAGAATTTCCATTAGATAAATGAGCAATAAACCAACAAATTTTATATCAAAGCCAGTTCATTATTTTATTATCACTCAGGACTAAAAAGAGAGAAAGCTTACATGATCACTTAATATACCTACAGATTTTTATTAGCTTTCCTAGTCCTTGATCATAACAATACACCTACCTGGAAGATATTGAAAATTACTGTCAAAACATTTGATATCCCACAGTATCCCACAATGCTTAAATGGGTTTTCCTCTAGAAGTATTTCCTGTGCATATTGCAGTTGCTTGACATGAAGTATCAATTTTTCCAAAGTTTCCCTCAAATTCTGTCATTATTTTCTTTACCTAAAGTCCCTTAGACATAAAATAAATTTGCATTTAATTTACATTTTTAAAACCAAATTTACAGAAGCACCACATTTTATTTAATATTTTTCTAAAATTATGTGAAAAAATATTCCCAATATTTGTCACCACTTTTAGCAAAAACCCTGTAAAACCATGAAAATTGAGCAATTAAGAATTCAACTGAATATCACCCATGCTGCTGAGGTGTGGTTTGTTAACATTACTGATTTTTTCTAAAGATTGTGATCTATAGCAGCATTTTAAATTCCATTTAAAATATAAATTCATGCATGTTACTATATTAGAACATAGAAATAAATAGAGATAACATACAAAAGGCCTCTTGCCTGGAGACTGACCTTTTCAGCTTATTCCAGTACTTTACTGCTCCTAGTTATTGTTCAATATTCCTTTCCCAAGAGCACATTAATAATAATAAAAGAAGTCTAACAGCTATGATAGCTGATTTAGAGGTTCAAATTCTTTACTGCAGCAATGAGATGGTTTTTAAAAAGGCAAAATGCCAGTCATGAGATTCTACCAGACTATTGGTAAACTACTGACAGCAGCACTATAGCAAATCAATCAACAATGCAAAAAGCTGACAAAGAAAGAAGAAAATAAAGGCTTGAACAACTTTGCAGTTTACAGGCTTTTGTTGACAAATTGTGCTGCCTAATGACATTTTACTTTGTATTACAGGAAAATTCCAGATTTTGGTGTTAGAACAGGTCAACAAAATCAAAATGAATTTTAAATTTAGGATTACATACAGAAAATAAAATATTCTCTTCAGACATACAAGAAGAAGGCATAAAGACAGCCATGTTTCAAAAGAGAAATAACTATTAAAAAAGGCTTTTGAAACAACAGATCTTGGGAAATATTTTTTCCCTATTTTTTCATGTTGCTATTTTCAACTAAATTATTTGCATTAAACTTGAGATCTAGTTGAGTTGGAATTTTCTCAGGGCTAATTGACTTTGCCTCGCATGCATAAAAACTCAATAGATTAAATTACAAGCAATCAGTGGTATTTTTCATTTGAAACAGCCTTCAGTGAGCCTCATTTATAAACAAACAAGACACAGCATTATTAATTTATTAATGGACTCAGTGTAGTATATAATGGCATCATTAATACCGAAGTCACTTCTGTTCATGTAAGTAATCAGAATTCCAGGAGGAAGAAAATTAACATGATAAATGTTTGGGAGAAAATATGGAAACAACAAGCATGCAAAAAAATTTTTAAATGCCTGTTGAGGCCAGTGGGTGACCAACTCCCAACAAGCAATGGCTGCATACAGCTGTCAAAAGGGAACAGTGAAACTGGCCTGCCCCTCTGAACTGCCTCCATATCACACCTATACACCAACTGTCTAAAACACTGACAAGATTTAGCTTTAGAAAAGTTAGGTCACTATTAAGTATGGTGGGTTATCTTTGTCAGGACCCTCGGGACTGTGCTCCATGGGTGAGGCTCACCCTTGGCTCCTTGTCCCTTGGGACCCAACAGTTCTTGCTGCTTCATGATCATTTTAACTGAAACAGACAAGAACATCAAAGCGAAAGACAGATGGTGGAGTACTCAAATGAAGGGTTTATGTTCACAGGACAAACAGAATTTCCAGCATGTCTGCCTACTCACACTTCTAAATAGTTTAGCCTAGGATGCAGTTTTTAAACTATATTGCTAGATTTTATTGCTTACTTGCAATACAGTCATTTTGCAAGATTCTATAGAAACTTCACAAGCCTTTTGAGTCCACAGTAACACTGGCTTTAGACCTTCATTTTAATTCATGTCCTTTTTTAATATCTATTCATGCTGACTATGTTAAAGTTATAACTAATTCCATTACAGGTTGCCTCATTTTTTTTTTGTCTCAAACTGCATATTTGGGGAAGGGACCATCTTCCTGTTCTGCTGTCCCTGACAAGCCTACCATCTCATCTACCAAACTCAGCCTTCAGAGGCAGCAGGAGACATCACAGAAATGCACCTCCTGCAGTTCCTGCAGGTGTGCCTCACTCTCTATGCAGCTTCTCAATGACTCTCAAAATTACTCAAAATACTTGTTGAGTAACCACTCACTTGGGACCAGCCATCTTGCAAGAGCCTCACCTGGCTCTTCCAGAGCCTTGCTGATAGTAATGTATGCACTCAGAAAATATTCTGTGGTTGGTAACAAGCCCTGCATAAACAGCTGTGGAGAACAGCCTCCCCCAGAACTCTTTGATGTGTGGCTTCTGATTCACCACTGGCCTTAGGAGAGCACTTGACAGCCCAAGCCACACTCCTCTTGGGCAGACATAAAACGGAAACACAATTTTTTTTTAAGACCTTGCAGATTTTTCTATGGCAAAAAGGAACAAATGAAAGAAACAGAGGTGTGCAAATTAAAGCAATGATTTACAAAATAAAACCCAACAGCTTTCTGAGTCATATCTTGTCTCCTGGCTTGATGGGCTCCATGCCACAGGCACCATGTCAGAGATGACCACAAGAGGATGCAGGGCAGGGAGAATGTGAACAGTGCAGGAGCTAGAAGAGATTGCAATTACATGGTGAATGAAAATGTGAGAGACATAAGAAGGTGGAAAAGCCAAGCGGTGAAGCACAGGTAAAGAGAAGATGCTGTCCATATTGCAACAGCTTGATAAATTAAGTATTTTCAGCTGTTAAAAGTCAATTGACAGCTCAGCCACATTCTCTATCTCTGGTGCATTTAGAAAGGAAAATGCTTCCTCTCCCTCTTTCCCAGGCACATTCCCACTTCTACAGGCAATTTCAGACTTCAGAAACTGTTAATGTCTCTTACAGAAAGCACAGCCTACCAGTGCCACTGACTAAGGTCTGGCTGGCTGCCCCCTGTTGCCCTCAGCTCTCCTTCAGCTGCCTCAATAGCCCTGCCCCATTCCAACACCTGGTGGGGCTTGTGCCGTTGGTCAGGTTGAGGCAGAGCTAACGGCTCATAAGCCCACTGCACAATGCAGACTTCAAAGTCTTCAAAATAAAATTTCTCGTTTTATAACAAATATTTCAAACTCCCAGTGATTCTGTACAAAATAAAGACAAGGCAGGAAAAGGAAAACAGGGACATGAATAAAGGCAGTAATTGTCTGACGTCGCATTTCAGATTCTTAATTTTTCAAGAACTGTGAAGAGGACTGTATGCATTTATCTCCATTACTGAGGACACATATTAGGTCTTTCCCAATAAACACAGGTTGCTTTCCTAAATTAAACTAGTTCTGCAAACTTTGTATGAACCCACACACATGCACACATATGAACCCACAAACTACTATCAGCACTCCCAGGAAAAAAAAAAAAAACAAAAGAGAAAATTAAAGAAAATTGACCGAGGCACCTGGGTACATATAAATTATTTTTTTACCCTGAAAGAAGGACAGGAGCAGAGGAAGGAGAAATATCACTGTTTACTTTTAAAAAGTCATTCTAAATTGATTTAGCTTAGAAAGTTCAAACCTACTTTCATACATTGGATTATTGTGAGGGTTTGTCTCTTTGATTAGCACGGGGATACTAAAAGAATTGATTAACATTTATTCCTGTATAAATTATAACAGGAATTGATTCTTTACTCCTATCTGCAATTGATCTGAAAGCAGATGAGACAGAAACAGTCCAGAGAGGAGGAAAAAATAATGTCCCTAAAAAGAAGGGAAAGTCACAGAACTACACTAAAGGTACAGGAATTAATTTTCCTGTGCATATCCCTATATCCTTCATATTGTGGAAGAAGACAAATAAGGAAATGTCAAAACCAAGAGCATGAGTTGTACTAAATGAGCCAAAAGAAGGTCTTCTCATAACAAGAAAAAAACTGAATTCACTCCTATTTCACTACAAACTGAAAAGCATTTGGCATACAATGTTCTATACATAATTTTTAATGGAAATTACGCAGTTTACAAGTTTACCTACCTATTATAAACATTGTCTGGAAATGCTAGAAGTTCAATAAAGGAGAAAAAGCACTGAACCACAACAAAAATATTTTGCTTCTTATTTACTGTAGTGACAACACGCAGCTGATCTGTTAATACCCCAGAAGCCACTGACGGGAAAGAGCTTGAAATGTATTCAGGATGTGTGACACTGTCTGGGATAGGGAAATGTTTCCTGATTAATTCCATAAGAACCATTCCTGCTGCTGGTGGCCTATGTGGTTGGTGGAATCCCAGAATATTTTAGACTGGAAGGTCATTTGGCCTCAAGTCCTTCTTCAAACTTGTTGCCAAATCTAACTGTAAAGTTAAATCACATCATTGGGGATAAGCAATATTCAGCTAAGCTTTGGCCATTTCCACTGATGAATATACCCTTGCTGGGTACTATTTCTAGCACTTAATCATTATCATAGGTGAAAAATTATTTTCATCTAATATCTAATCAGATTTCTCTTCTAACTTGAGTTGTTTCTGTCACTCATTGACTGCATAAACCTAAGAGAGGTCATATCTATAATCTCCCATTACAGAACTGAAGATAGCAGTAAGATCACACACAAACCTTCTCTTCTCCAGACAGAATAAACCCAGAGACTTTACCTTCCCCATGTATCATTTCTCCAACACTAATCTTTGTGACCCCACACACTACACACAATTTTCTTGTGCTGGGAGACCAAAGTTGCACACAGTAATTCAGCTGCAGATGCATGAATAGCAAAAAAAATATGTAAAAAAACCCCCCAACCTGCTCTCTGCATCTTCCCTATTACAACACAAAATGTGGCTCGTTTTCATGACCCAGATGCATTGCTGAATTGTGTTCAGCTTGTCCAGCACAATGCCCAGGACTTCTGAAGAACTGTTTTCCATACTGCCCTTACACAGTCTGTGCCATCACACAGGATAACTTGTCCAGAACAGTAAAACCACCACAAACTTACCAATGGCTTTACCCATGCCAAAGACCTGAAAGAGAAAGCCAACTGCTTCAGGATAAAATGGTGTATGAATGTTAAGAGCTCTGCCACAAAAGATGGATGGATGCTCTACCCCAGCAGTCTTTTCTTTCACATGTCTATCCCTGTCCATAACCGAACAAGGTAAATCCAGAACCTAACCTGAAGTGTATCTAATCTGCTTTCTACAAGTCTGCAACGAGTTGTTCCATTCCAATGCAAACACCCACAGAAGTGGATTTATCAGCATTTTTCGCTTTCAAATATTCAAAAGGTATTCAGCATTTCAAATTTTAAAACTTTATAAGGACTGAACACAAACTTTTATCTAACATATGGAGTGAAGAAGTGTAAAAGGCCAAAGCAAAACATTTATAATATGTGTATGCCATAGAACAGGATATCAGGATGGGAATTTGAAGATGCAAAAGCCAGGCATAAAATTTCCTCCCTGTAAAAATGCAATAGATGTGTTAATCAGGCTAAGGATAGGAAGTTTACAGGCCTCTCCTCACCTCCTTTGGAAGTGCAATACAAAGTGGAAGGTTTACATATTCTGAATATATATTTAGCAAATTACTTTTATGTCCCTCAAACATGAGAATACACTTGTTACTTCCATTTTGATTCAGTAAGGTATTTTACCTGGCAAGCTATTATAATTTCAAAGTCCTCCAAACTTCTTGAGGCTTCACTATGATCATAATAGACTCTATTTTAAACATTTCCAGGTGATACACCATTGCCCAGAGAATACACCAACCCTTTACAATAAACACTAATGAATCCTACTATTTAAGCAGCTTTTTCTTTTTGCACAATACTTAACATCAATCGCACCAGTTTGGTACAGTTTATTATTCTAATAATAATGAGCCACTTTTTCCCCATGTCAAAAATTAATGAGGTGCCATCCTTTTCTGATAATGGATTAAACAGTGTGGTTGTACTTTTCTTAAGGATAGCTAAACTATAGACTCTCTGGAAAGGAGTGTAGACCCTGTCAATTTGAATGCATTCTTTAGATGAGCAAATAGACCAGACTTTTTAAAATTCTGTTGCCAGCTTGCAGGTTGAAAACAATCCAGCAAACCCTTTACAGAGAAAAAATAGGATCTGTACAAAATGTTAGCATGAAAGCTTAGCCATGCTTGTAGCATAACATATAAAATGGACAGCTGAGTGATTAGTTATGACTCCCCAGCCTCCAAAAATTACAGTTAAATCCCTATATGCGTTTTGCTGCTGTACTATATTTCTCAATGAATGGCAACTTTTAACTACTCTATATGACAGAAGCAGTGCTAAACCCCTCAAGAGTGCAGCTTTTCAGTATGCATAGAAATTTCTCTTGAGTCTGTTTGAAAAGACAGTGTAGAATCATGGGAATCAAGAGAAGAAATGAAACAAAATGTTATTTGAAATAAAATGAAAATGGCACACAGAATAGCTCAGGTTGGAAGGGATGTTGGCAGGTCATCTAGTCCAATCCCCTGCTCAAAGCAGGGCCAACTACAGCATGTTGACAATGGCCTTGCTCAGTTGGATTTTACATGTCTCCAAAGACGGAGATGCCATAAGACTTCTGGGCAGACCAATCCAGAAGTCTTTGACCACTCTCATAGTAGTAAAATTTCTTATGTTTAAATGGAATATTCTACATTTGAATTTGTGCTCATTGCCTCTTGTCTTGTCTCTGGGCACCACTGAGAAGTGCCTGTCTCAGTCTTTTTTACTGCTGTCTGAAAATGCATGGGGCTGGAGGGAATTAGAGGATCTGGAAATAATAGTCACTGGTTGAGAACTGTAACTTGCCCATCTGCATTAGACTCACATCAAAGTATGGACAACATGCAGAGAAAGGCCTTCCTCCACATACCTGTGTTTAGATACCATTCTCAATATCCTGGAAAATATACTATCTATGTATGCATAGGAATAATCTGTATTACAAATACTCTACAATATAAACAGAAAGCTTGCAAGCTCCCTAGGTAAGGTGAAAGGTGCCATGTGTATGACAGGAATAGGGAGTACTCATTTACAGAATTTCACTCTCTCCAGTAAATACAAAAGATGTTTCAATAATTTAAAAGATATTTTAAGTAAAACTAAATTTTATATTTTATTGAAAATCTGTTTTGATTCTACTCTAAAAATCATGTCAGCTCCTTTTTGACTCTTATTCTTTGTGTCTATCCAATAACTTTCATATTTACATTTTCCATTAAGAAAAAATACCTGCAGAATATATCATTGTTGAAAACAACTGGGTTTAACCCATAAAAATAGTCAAAATACAATACTGAACTAAGAATTTTTTCAATGTTTTAGATTTTAGTGAGGTTTTTTGTTTGTTTTTCAGGTGCTTGGTTGGTTGGTTGGGGGATAAAGGAGTTGGCTGTTTTGGTTTTTAGATAGAACCTCTATTCCTAACCTAATGCTCTGTCTTTCTTCTGTCGCATGAATTCGCACTAATGAAAAAATTGTGATCAAAATAGTCCACCACACTCTCTTATGGTTTGATATACTGTACACATTTTGCTGTATTTTAAAATAAATTAGGATATTATAGGAAGAAGGGGGTTATATAAAATACAGCAAAAGACATTCTGTTTTCCCACAAGAGCTCTACACTCCTGACAGATTCAGCTTTGCTTGTGCAATGACGTTTGTTTATGAACCTGTAAAGGCTGAGGGGCCATGGAACTGTTCAGGTTAATACATAAGTCATAACTGCATCCAGGTAAGAAAGAGGACTGAACCCAGAAACGAAGAGATAGTGTGGTAATTCACATTGCATTTAGAACAAAGGGAACTGTACTACATACTCTCAAATAACACTGCATAGAAACAAACTACATTGATTTCTTCAAGAAATTCCTAAAGTTTTGCAAGAATGTCGTTAGCAATACAATTAGCTGGCTCTGTTTCATGAGGGATTTTTTTTCCAGCTGCTAAAAATGATGAGTTTCCTTCAAGAAAATCCTCCAGAGGTCAGCTTTGCTAAGAAGTAAAACTGTCAGGCTTCCCATCCTCATTTAATAACTGTGCACTTGATGCAAACTGTAAAATGTAGCCGTTGCTGCAAGCTGTTCTTTCCAGTGAAGTGAACGAGAAACTATTTGCAACCTACAGATCATTAAAAACAATTCCATACACACAGCCACCAGAAGCATCTAGAGTTACAGTGTTTTCCTGATGCCTTTCTGCAAGCTTCAATTACTCTTTGTAACTTTAGAGTACAAAGACATTCTATACACAAATTTTTCGGTTACATAATAATGCTTTGGAAGAGCTGGCGCATATTTCTTTAAAGTTTGTTGAGTCTTTAGAATTACACTGACACAATTTTAACCCCGAAAGTATTAAATAACTCTGTATTCCTTTCCTTATAAACTGACTTCACACATCACACTTCCTATACATTTACTGCATCTTGTACAGGCTAAAGCAAAAGCATTGTATAAAAGTGGGGAAAATGTGAGGGCCACCTGAAGGTATAGGAAGTCAATAAAAAGTAACTGTTTGGCTTCAGACAGTTTTCAGATGACAGAAAATGCAAACCTGTACTTCATAACAAAATATAACTACAAAGATCTAACAGAACAAAAAGTCAAAACCCCTGTTTTCTCACAGACAAATAATGTGTTCACAAACTCCGTGGGTCTCAAATATCAGGCAGAGCCATAAGACTTTTGTAAAAGCTAAAACAGGTGAAAAAGAAGTCAAGCTTCAAATAGGACTACAAAATATTTTGGAGTGGAGCAATGTCATCAAATCCTAAGGTAGGAGACTGAACAAATCAACTGGGATTCCAGCTGGACAAAAATCTTCCAGTCTTCTTGACAAGGCTTTCAGGAAAAAAAGGACAAATAATGAGCAGTTCAGCAGCAGTCTCTACTCACTGTCACTGCAGGATCTCAGAAGCATTATCTATTTTTACACAAATAAGCAAGAGACTTCCAGCCCCATGTTTTTAAGAAATGTCCCAAACTCATGTATTTCAACCATCTAAAAGTCTCAAAAGCCGATAAATTGGTTTTCAGAATTATTCCAATTTGAAGTCTCCTCTGTTCTACCAGCCTGTGTTATATCCTGCTCCTTGTTTAAAATAAAACTACATGATGTCACTTTACATGTCCAAGGATCTCTGTGCTTTCTTGGCCTCTGCAGGACATATGCTCTCTCTTCTACATGCAAACTACTGAGCAATCTTCATCCTCCTGGCTGCATTTGCCCTTGCTTTACCCTCACCATACTGAGGGTCCAAAATCCCCATCCCACATTTCCTCCTCCATCCACTTTGTATCAAGTCCATCCCATCAGTCATGCCAGAACCCTGGTCCCCATTTTCATCCCCTAAGCGGGCTTATGTACAACTGAATCATCTCCCCTCTTGCAGACAGAAAAAAATCACTATGTAAGTTAACATTTTAGAACCAAAAAGGGGATGGTGAGGCTTTTAAGCTGAAAGTTAACTATTCTTTCAAGGTAATCACTGACTGGTTTGGCTTCTACAGGCATAAAGAGATAGTGAAGCTGATGGTGCAACTATTCCTCTACTCTTCCAGTCATCATCAAAATGAATAAAATTCCATCCAGAGATGCCTGAAAGAACTCTTAAAATAAATGTGCGTTAAAATTACACAACTGAACAATCAGTAATAACATCTTATTTAAATTTAAATAGGCAGTTCTAAAAAAGATTAGGGGAGAAAAATATCTAACTCTTCAATGAGAAAATTAACTAACAAAACATACACATTTAAAGTGTCTTGCACTCCCTTTTGTTGTAGTTAGTATATTAATCAAACTACAATTGCAAAATAAGATTAAATTATATAAAAAATCTGCCTCAAAGAACTGGTGGTTCAATTGTCAGAGTAGCATTTGACGAAGCTAATATAAAATATGAAATAGATAAATAAATAAAACCCTCCACTGCCACCTTCCTTCTCTTCTGCTGAAGGGAGGGTGCCCTTCAGCTTCTGAATACCTTCTGAATACCTTCTGCTTCTGAATACCTTCTGAAGCTATTCATCTGTGAAGCCTATCAAATTTCTGGAAAAAGAGAAGATTAAAAAATGGAAAGCACTGTAAGTTTGTTCCGCTGATGTTGTCTATCTAAGCATCTGCTATTGGGTTCTTCTGGAGATGGGATGCAGCATAAACCCAACAGCTGTTCCGATCCCCCAGTGCAGACATTCTCATGTCACGTTAGGGTGAAAGAGTTTGCTTTCTCTGAGACAAGTTTCTTTTTCACTGAGAAGAGGAAACAAAAGAAAGGTAACAGTACACCAAAGAAAACTTGTTTGTAGCTCCTATTCCGTGCAGATCATGGCTTGCACCCAGGTGCCCTCAGAAGCTCCCAGCAAAAGTTGACATATACACTGCCAGGGCTGTTTTATTGTCTGCTCACACTCTGACTTACAGAAAAAAGGGTGGATGTAGCCCTATGGAACCTTGGAACCTCAGTTATCCTGTTGTCCTACAGCAACTTCAGCCCCAGCAACACCCCAGAGGCCCAACAGAGCCATGCTCGCAATCCAAACACAGAGAGGAGCACAGCGACAGGACTCACATCCATGTCTGGTCCAGTTCTCTCCTTCTTCCCCAAGACCCCTACATTTACATTAATAAGACACATTACCCATGGGAGAAGCTAGGATGAAGGTTTCTGAACACACCTCCTTCTCATAGCTTTCCCAAAAGAAAGTGTAATTTGCCAACCTTCAAACCAATATGTAAGTTAAGTAATAAAAGAAGTCATGGTTTTGCTAATTTGTGCTTTGTTCGTGTTAATGTCACCTGTGGCTTTATGGTGAAAAAATAAATATGGTAGATTTTTCAAGGATTTCACTTTTTTTAAAACATTCCAGGAAAGTCAGGAAAATGCATGGGGTCGAGATTTGTATCAGCACTTATTTGGGAGAAAAAAATAGCAATTCCTATAATGATGTCTTAGCAATGCCTATTTAATTGATGTGGCAACTCTATTAATGCAAAGTTTTATATTAAAAAAATTCAGCACTGATTTATAGCATACATTTACTTCCATGTATTTCTACATAGACACAGCACAAAATCATTCATTTTTAAAACTAGGTAGACCAAAAGATACAAAGCAGAAACCCGTCATGCGCTCAGAACAAAATATTATCCTGGATTTGACAATGAGTGGGAGTAGCAGCATACTCATGTTTGTCTGGCTGTGCATGCACAACAGCACAATAAAATACACAGACTAAGGAAAAAAAATTCATATGACAAGTTAATTTTGATAGAGAAAATTAGATAATTATTTGGTCTCTTTAGAAACATGTATCTGAACTGTTAAAGTCCATGACAGGCTAATGGGCAAAATACAGCCAGGGCAGCTGGGAAATTGCAGTAAATAAAGTATATAACACATCTGACAATTTTTCTACTGCACGTAGCATATATATATATATGTATAAATACTCATTTACAAAGCCCCAGTGGTTGAATTAAATTAAACCATTTGCTATCTCCTAAATTGGTCAATTGAAAGAAGCTTGGCTGTCAGATCTATTTTAAAGAAAGACTCATTAAGCAGTAGCCTCCATTTCTTTCTTTGCAAGACACCATGAGATGCAGTTAATGATTTGAAAAAGAATCTGTAGGCTGTAACTAATGATCCATTTAGGTCAAAGTTTCTATTGAACTTGTTTATTTCCATTTACAAGAGATTTCAATGTCTTGTACAAAAGATGTTTACATTTCTTGGTGGATGTCCTTTCAACTAACAGCCCACTGGATCTGCTGAGACTCCATATCAAATGAAACTTGCATATCACAAGAAATATGGATATTTTGAGTGTCCTAATCAAAGACCTAGAAAGTAAAATTGTTTTAATTTGTGGATGTACATTACAGTGCAATTCAGTACTTCACTGCTTGGAAAGTACTTATAAGGAACAGATTTTTTCTAAAGGTACTTTGCCTTTTGTGTAGACATGGGATAACTGTGGGAAGCCTGTTGGATACTTAGTGGGTTTGAATATGTTAACTGCTTCAAGGTCGATTAATATAAAGCTGGTTACATAATAACCAAGAAAGATAGTTATATTGAGGCAAAAAGTGTTGATTAAACTGGCATAAGAAGCCCAACTCTTAAATGCATAACCCCAACAGAAACAGTTTCCTACTACTCCAGGTAAAGAACAGACATTAAAGTGATCCTAAACTTGCATGGGTGGAGAGGGGGGAGCATAAGAAGAGTTGTAAAAGAGCAAATGAGCAGATGAAGGAGAAAGGTTGAAACTAATTTCTCAAAGTAGAATACATTTTCCTGTTCATTTTCAATGCCAAGCATTCATAAACACACCTGCTCTGAGGAAAGGGGCTTTTTAAGAAGCCACTAAGTTTGCCATAACTAATTGCTATCACATTGCTCATTATATCTCACATCACATTTTCAGCAGATTTCTTTAACTGGGAGCCTGGCTGGAAAATCAGCATTTAATTCTGTCTCCCTTTCCAATATTCTTCAAAGCCACCTGATGTAATAACACGAGAATTCCTTAAAAATCAAGTTTTTATTACTCCTTTCATTGATGTTGCCATCAGATATCACATTTATATACATACATACACAGAGTCTTGATAAATTTCACACCAATTTTAATGTCAGCATTTCCACCCAAAAAAACCCTAAACTTTGCTGCAACACTCCTAACCTTTTTTCCTTAGTGAAACCAGGAGCAGTCAAAGCAACAATGTTAAAAAGAAAGACAAGTCTAGAAGCAATTTGTTAAAAGACAGAATTTGTTTTGATAGGTAGATTTCCTACCAGATTGTTATGAAAAATTTTCTGCAAATAGTTTTTTTTTCTTTTTTTTCAGAGGACATAGCTCTGTTATTTTCATTTGCTTTCTCTTGCCAAAATATGTCCTTTCAAGTTTTCAAAGCTTCCCTCAACTGGTAACTCTTCAACCCAAAACAGCATCTTGTTCTGCTCTAGAAAAATAGATTGCATGTCTCTGTGAAGTGCAGTTATTTACAGTATCAGATCAAATGCATATGTGAATCTGTTCCAATCTCAGGAATCTGTTCCAAGTAGGCGGTTTTCTTTCCTGAGGATGAAATAACTGATGCAGAAGAAGCAGTGGCACTGGTAGAGCCTTTTTTTTTTACGGAACAAACAGAACTGAGTTAAAGGATGGCAAATCTGTCAAATCACAATAGGATATCCTAACTAGAAGGAAAAATTAGATGGAAGTTAAATGTTTACT
This sequence comes from Myrmophylax atrothorax, assembly GCA_026770055.1. NCBI lineage: Eukaryota > Metazoa > Chordata > Aves > Passeriformes > Thamnophilidae > Myrmophylax > Myrmophylax atrothorax. The sequence continues at coordinate 45,854,022 of JAOXXN010000265.1, read as the reverse complement.
TTCCATTTTTCTTCATTCTGTTATATGTCAGCTGGAAAAGAAATTCTGGCTGTAACACATGGCCTCATTACCAGTTAGAATTACTATCTTCTTTCCCACATTTTTTCTATATTATCGCCCTTTCAGTTTCTGATAAGTACCAAATATACAGTTCTTCTGGAAAATAGCCAGGTCAGACCACTTGCAATTTCAATAAACTAAAGGATTGTGGACTGAGTCCCTGACAAAATTGTTGATTGCTTTCCTATTAAGATTCTCATCTGATATAAATGATCCTGAACTTTATATCTCAACTTTCATTGGATTTGAGCATACTTACAGCCCGCTTCCTCTTGTGGGATGCTATCAACAATCATTACAAACAACTTCTCAGAAGGAACATAACACATCCTAATACTCTGGAGCACTGTATCTACATGTTGCAGGTACCTCTATTCTAAATTATCCTCCCACTCCACTATTACCTCACCTCCCACTCTCTGCAATAAAAAACAAAATTTGCTTGATTTATAAAGGAAGTAAACATACCATTTCAGTAGTTTATAACAGCATAAAATGTACTGAGTATAGTTCAGTGATACATCTGCATAACTGCTTGATCTATAATTTAACCACATTGTATTATTTCAGCTTTACACTTTAATTCACTTTGAAAGAAAGGTAGAGAAACTGTATTTTTATGCAGTTTATGCAAGCTGGAGTCCTGATATTTTCTAACACACAAAATGACATTTGAAATAGTGAACAAAAGTAAGTCTCAAAGGACATCAAATGACTGAAGACTGCCATTATTCAGGCTCAACAGGAATCTCTTTCTTTAGATTTGTATGAATAAATAAAGATCTTTAAGACCACCATTCACCTTATATAACTTGTTTTAGTATACACAGTGTAAAAAAATAAAAATATTACAGATTTCCCAGACCAGTATGTTTCTGAGACATTCATCCTCTCATATTTTTACAGGTTTCTTCAGAATAAAAAAAAATAAATTAAAAAAAAAAAAAGGAAAAAACCAACAACAAAAAAGAAAATCCAACTAAAACTCAGTTCGTTAAAATAGATTTTTCAGCTGTATCAGTCCCTAGTCCTGTTCACAATGAAGTTACACAACATTTGGTGCATTAACCAGGTAGAGATATGGGATGTCTGCAGAGAAAAGCAGAAGAGCCTCAGAAAGAAACAGTGAAGGATGAGTGTTGGGGAGAAAGGAGTGTGTGAGAGAGGAGGGCAAAAATGGAATGGCACACTGCTGTGCTTTTGGTGGCAGTGCCAGCTTACAACATGAGGAGTTCACAGAATTAGTTTCAGGTCACTGCTTATTTGTGGCCCTGCTTCACACAGCTCTTTAAAGCAAGTTTTGGTAAAGAATTATGCTTCCAGTAAAACTATCCACTGGAACTGGACTATAGCATAGACCTGTGGAGTTCATCTTGAAGTCCTCACTCAAAGTCAGGCCAAATTTTGACCTACATCTGGTCTCTTAGGCACATGTTCAGTCAAGTTTTGAATGTCTCTGTAGAAGAACTACAGAGAGACTGAGACTATGCACCTGTTATCTAAAAGAATACCTAGTGCCTGCCAAATGCAGGTTAACCATTTGCCCCAATCCTCCATTTTAATAGTTTTTATTTATGTTCACTTATTTAAAGAGTCCAGCTTCTACTTCATATCACATTGCTCAAGAGCCAAAAATAGAGAGGAAAATTATGAAATCACCACTTTAGCTCTCAATAATATAAGGATTTGCAGTTTCAGGAAGGAAAAAAAAAAATGCATTCACAGCCTATGAAGGTATTCACAGCCTTTTGCATCACTTCACCTTAGTTAAACAAACAAACAAACAGAGCTCACAGTCTGACTATGGAAATTGCTGTAGTTTCACTGGAAAAGCAAGCTAGGAGAGAAACAAACTATTATTGCCATCAAATACCACCCACTCTTAAAGCAAGCTAGACAGCTACTTCGCTGAAAAATGACTCAGCTATTTAAGCTGGATGCAGACACCTCTCACCAGTCTAAATAAATCTTCAGACAAGGAATTTGAGGAAGTTGATGGGGTAGCTCCAGTGACAGCAGAGGAAAGATGAAGAGTAGTGGAATGAGGTTACCTCTGCCTCAATCACTCCTATCTCCTTGCAGATCCTGTCTACACAGGCAAGAAAAAATGGAGCAGTGTGACAGTGCCAGCACCAGCAGCAAGGAGGAAGAATTTGGCATCTGAGACCAGAAAAGCCTCAGGTGTACCACTGATACTGATTATCTTTCTCCTACTGCATGCCCTAAGAGGCATAAGAAAAAAGTTTGATTTATTTATAATGCTGTGTATACTGAAAACACCTTTGTTGACTTGAGCTCAACATATTTATAGCTTATTAAGTAAATCGGATCCTTCTAACAAAGAACGAGCCACTGGGACATATTCCAAGGGAGAAAAATACATAAAAACAGATGCTTACAATCAATTTAGTTTGTTTTCAGAACTATATAGTAACTGCACAGCTATAGCAGTCTCCTTTTATTGATTTATTTAATCTTTAAGAAACATTTCAGGAAGGCTAAATCATTTCACTTGTAGTTAATGGGATAAACAGCTATTTCACCTGCACTTTAAGGCATCCAATCCCTAGCCTGCATTGCTAGGGACTAAAAGAGGTTATCATCTGACAGCTCTTCACTCACTTACGTAGTACAGTACAGCAGAGCAGCATCAGTAAAATCAGATTAAGAACTCTTCCAGATACCTCTGTGTCCCATCACACCCTGACTCTGAAAAGGGTAGAAAACACAAAATAGTTGCAGAGATTGACTTGGGTAAAAAAACTGGGAAAAACTGGTGAAGACTCTACACTACTCACACCTGTAAACCTGTATTACTTCCAAACTGAATACCTAAGAATATTTAATTAGGAGGCATTTTATCATTATTTTCACAAAGGCTCATATTACTTTGATCAAAACATGCTCAGGCAATATAGAACTGGAAATGACCTTCAAGATTGAGTCCAACCATTTAACTAGAGCCACCATGTTCACCACTAAACCATATCCTCCCCAAGTGCCACATTCACATATCTTCAAATACATCCAGGGATGGAATACATGGCACAGCTCACACAGGAAATAAGCTTTCAGATTCACCTCGCTCCACAACTCCCTGCTGCTGTGTCTGGCAGTATCACTTCATCAGCTCTCCACACATATCCATTAAGTGTGCTTGCATTCCCACAATACTTGCATATTTATGCATCCTCCCCTCCACTAGCTCCTCTGCCCATACTTTCCATTTCAAATTTCTGTTCATACATCCATTCTACTCAAAAGCACACAACTGCTCTGCTCCTGAAGACATTATATACTGTAACAACTCCTCCTCACAACTCTTGCGTCATTTTATGTAAAGTATATCCTAGTTGTGAAATGCTATAATAAAGCAGTCTTTTGTAGAGTATTTGAACCCAAGACTTTGGATTTGTTGGACCTTTCTGTTGATCATGTCCACTACTTTAACAAAAGTAAAGTATTTTATAAAGCTATCATATCAATTTAGCTCTCTTCTTCCCATTGGGAAGTCTCAAAATTTAAAAGGGTAGTTAAAAATCATAAAAACTTAAAACCCCAGCACAACACCAAACAGCAGCCCTTCTAGGCACCCTACTTTATGACACCAAATTCTTTACAGAACATACTCAGGAGCAAAACAGCAAATTGGCATAATTTTCTATTTTGGTTATTCATTTTTCAGTATTGCTTGCAAATACTTATAACTCTGGACTGACTAAATGGTCTTTGTGGCCTCTCCTTTTTCAGCAAACACCTTGCTTGTCAGCATCTCTATTTCACTCTTCTTCCTATAACACAATATTGGAAAGTAGTTGTCGTCTTCATTTTAGAAAAGCATAAACAGTTTCTCAAAGTAGATACAGAAGATATATCTGTAGCTAACTCATAATCCTTGGTAGGCTTTTCCTGCACAACTTTTAACCAAAATTCTTACCTTTAAGGGAAATCCTAGGAAAGCACTGCTCTACTCATTGTCATTTGTATTGAACCATGAAAGATTTTAATATTCTTTTGAGATAAATTATATTTTAGAACATAACAAGTATAAGAATATTTTAAGTACCTTGAAGAAAACTGCAGACCTGATTGTCCCTTTTACATGGGTGTCAGTGCGGCAAATGCCAGTCAACGCTCAGATGTTCAGAAATGGGAAAAAGATCTACAATGGAGGCCAGAAATGTTTTCATTTTAATAATAAATAAACAGTATATTGAAATGGCACTTCCCTTTATAAAACAGTCTCTGCAAATACATTTTAAAACAAACTTTTACTGAGATGAAGAACAAAAAGCCTGCACACTAGGGCAGCCGATACACTTGTGGAATTTATTAAGTTCAGCATAAATGCTAAGACTAAATGAGCTTCTTTAATTTCCGTAATGAAATTGTTTTTGTAAAGTTAAAAATACTGTAATGAGGCCAAAACGGTGTGCTTTCAGAGACTCCCATGGTGAAACAAATGAGATTTTAGCTCCTTTAATTGGGCATACTGCAAGC
>JAOXXN010000265.1:45836963-45849451 GCA_026770055.1 Myrmophylax atrothorax | reverse complement strand
CTGTCCTCAGCACAGGATGTTTGTTATCCCTAACAAAAAGAGGTCTACAGCTGTCAACATAATATCATATAGCTTCTCTGAAGCCAAGCCATCAGAAGGAAGGCTGCTGCTCTCTGACTGGGACCACCCAAAGGGAGAGATCAAGTAGAGAACAGCTCTACTCTTCCCTGATTAAGAAGTTATTCCTAAGGTAATTTGTTTACAGCTATCACAGAGAAGCTTTTGAAGCAAAGATTGAATATTCCCAAAATCCTCCAAGAGAATTTTATTTGATTAAATAATGAATATGGATATTCCTTTACTCTGTCATTCCCACCTACCTCTTTCCCCCTTGCTTATTAGATCTCATTACCTGTCAACCCAGGCCCTTGGAGCCTGGCTGTTTCAGCAGGAAAAAAATATGTTAGAGGCATTGTGTTGCAGGTTTTGGCAATACAGAGGCTGGTTTGCTGCCATGTGCAATACTGCAGTGCCAATCTCCCAGACTTTAAGAATGTAAGACTCATTCTCAATAAATACTATTTTCATTTTTCCCCTACACTAGCTTTCAGGTGTAAATAGTAGGGAAAAAACCACCCAACTTAATATTTTTTTGGCAGCAGTAAAATCCAGCCAGTTAGTCCTTTCATAACTAAATCATGATTTCATATTTGAAGAACAACAATTCTACAGAGGAAGAAAACTGAATACTATTCACAGCTGAAACAGAGGGAATGTGTACAAACTTTTAGAAACCCTGCAGAAAGATATTTAATTCCAATTAGTTACATGAAGCAGAAAGACTTCTCTATAAATGCACAGTGATGGAGATTTCTACTCCTTTGGTCTACATCTAACCCTTCATTGTGAGATCAAACTGTTAAACCCACACTATAACATTTTACTGGACAAAAAAGTCATAATTTTAAAGTGACTTTATTACTATTTAAAATTCTCTATGATTCTATTCATTGTTTTATTGTCACATTTGGAATGCTAACTATCCTTTCACAGTCCTTTCCTGATTTTCCGCTCTGCTTTCACTCTTGGAGATTTCAATTGTCAACCAGCTACAAACAAAAAATGGGGTTTTTTACAGCAAGGCTTTCAGAAGCTGGATAGTTACCACATGTTCTACAATTCACCCCTCTGCTGACTCATAAAAAGATAGGGAATATAGCCTGTATAATGAGAGAGAAAATACTTTCATGAACAATAAATAAAAGTGAATTAGAAGTTAAATAGAGGTTAAAAAGTAATATGAATAAAAATAAGGGAAACAATAGGCAAAATTTCAAATCCTCAAAATTAATGCATTTTTGCAAACAGCTTTTGCCCCTGTGCTTAGATTTTGGAGAGTGCAAAAGAGTAGCAAAACTGCACAGAAAGAATAAGAAATAAGATTCTCCCACAGGGACCAAAATGTTGTCAGAACTGTATAAGGCAACTACTCTAAAATAGTTTAGCAGCTAAATGTTTAGAAACTCTCATGAGATGAAGCTCTACAACTTATTTCCAAGATGCCTGTGTACTGCATTAATGTTTTGTAAGGCAAGGTAGGAAAATATTAGCAGGAAATAAGTACCTAATTTTTTTTTAATTTTAATTTAAACTTTATTCATTAAAACCACCCCCAAAAAACCTCTACAGTACATGAATCAGATTCAAATAATGAGATACTTTAATTAATTTGAACTTGGAACTTCACTTCGGATCACAGAAACCTTCTTAGAGGATGCTCAGAAGACCAGCATGTGGTAAAAGCAAAATATCACATTACTAGAAGTTCAAAGAAAACATATCTTGAGAGCCTCCTACGAAGACAAGGATGATTCCAAGGAAAAATAAAGAATGGGAAATTTATACATGCTTTGGTAAAAATGTTTTAAGAGTATTCAAGAGTACTTATCTTTGTGTCTATTATGATACAGTAGGCCCAATAAAAACTGTACACTTGCATACAGCTTATTATTATGTGTAGTGAATTACTCAAAGTATACCCTTTTATGCTCTGAAAGGGAACAGAAAGTCTGAGCACCATGTGCCTGTATATTTACACTGTGAAACATGTTGTTAAGCTGTGTATCTACATAAACTGAACCAAGGGTCTAGATTATACAGCCTAAGGGACAAATTTAAAGATTAAAACACTAACAGCCTCCTGAAATAGGCATAGGACAGATTTTAACTGGCACCTGGCCATCAGTTTTCAGAAACACCACTACTAGATGATGATGTATTGAAAAAAATTTAAAACATTAACATATACAAATATGCATCATCTCAGCATCAACAATAGCTGCAGAAGGTTTTTTACTGGACTATTTATGTCTTACTATTTAATTTGGACCTAACAATTCTACTGATTTATTTTGGTTATCCCTTTAAAAAATAGGATATCTTCTAAAATCTTTCTCTCATGCTTGGATTGCAAAAGGGGAAAATGTTTAATGTGCAAAGTATCTTTGTCCCACTGTTTTCCTTTTCCATATTGTTACCATGATGAACAAATTACATTGTCCCATCAATCGGCACATCTGAGCAAGATCTATTCTGACACAAAGCAAATAATAAATCTCTCCCTGTAATGAGTTCTGCTTTCTAATAAATTCACTCATTATTTTAGTTGAGAAGATTAAATGTTATAAAAATCTGTAATATGAAGCACACACAGAATGTACATATAAATATACAAACAAACTTTGGAGTTAAACCACATTTTGGCACTTGCATTATTTCACAAATAACATGTCACCTTTATTTAAGCTGATCAGGCCAGCATTTCTTTTCTATCAACTGAAGCAGCTAATTTACTTTCATTGACCATCCAGCAGTATAATGTACCACCTGCTTGTTGTGATTTTCTCTGGCTAGACGTTAGAAAAAAAACCCTAACCAAAACCTAAACCTTTTTCTCTCCCATTCTGTAATTTAACTTTGTACAAATGTAATCTTAAATTCTTCAATTCTTTTGGGCATTCTCTGAGTGGAAATGCTGAGATTTTTACAGTACCACACCTGTGCATGCACATTGTAATTAATATAAGACAAATCCTTTAGGCATACTGCAATTGATGCAGCTGAACTTATTGAAGCACTGCAAAATTATCTGTTTCTTTAACTGTTAATTTATTCCTTCATGGCCTGGCAGGTATAGAAGATTAAGCACTTCTTTTTTTCATTGGTGTATTAAACTAGAAGATGAACATATGATGATAAAAGGGCAGAAATTAGTGTTATAATCAGTTCTAGTATTTTGGAAATAATTCACTTTTCCGTCCAGTTTAATATTTTAAACAACTTCATATGCTTTAGGAAGACTAAGTCATAATGTGATGAGGAATCCTACCTAGTCAAGTTTTCTTTGCTACTTTTGTTGCCAACTAAGACAATTTTTATTGCTCTGTAAACATTCACAACCCCACCAAATGCTAGTTCATCCTTATTGCTGAAAATCAGAAAAAGGAGCCAGAAACATGTTATGTTCAGTCTGCTACTTCATTTTGGGTTAAGAGACTACAGTTTTGACAGTAGGGCCATCTGCTGTTAACTTTCCATCTCATCATAATACCAGTCCAGTCAAAAGCAATTAAGTGTGTTTTGCCATTATAATATGGAGATAATTATGATAAATTACAGTTTTTAAATCAGTCTCAAATTATGCATATGGTAGGTATTTTCCTTGCAGTTACTGAGGCAAAAAATAGTCCAACATTTTCAAAATATTTCAAATATTTTATTGATGATGTTAGTTCTGTAATGAGATATCTACAAGAAAATTTCTTGGGCACAGAGCCTGACAGTCATTAGAAATCTATTTATATCTCAGCAAGACATTTTACCAAGTAGATAGAGTCGTAACATTTTGCACTACCATTACAGAAAATACTCAGAAGTTTTTCTATTTTAGTGTGTCACAAAAAAATCAAAACCATATGCAAACACACAAGTAGCCAGAAGAGTATTTTACTTTTTGTTACAATGTGGAATTATTCAAGAGTTTAATATAGGCTAAATAATAAAAATATCATTTTAAGGAACTACACACTAATGCTGTTTTGTGTCATGGTCCCTTTGGCATTGTTCCAGTGATTTCCAGGATTGGTCAGGCATAAATAAGCAACGGTCAAAGTGGAGTCAATAAAAATTCATCCTCTAATACAGGATTTATCACATTTTTTCAATATGGGTGGGGGCATACTGTCATAGTTTCTCTGAAATTTAACTGAAAACCCACCACTGTTAATATTTTAACTTCTTTTTATGTTTCCTCAGTATCTCTTTGCCAGTGAATGGACTTCCTGAGAAATAATCAGGCTGTACAATGCAACCACATGCTCTCTGTGACCACACCAGCACTGAGTGATAACCCAGGATCCTTCATACATCTATTTCTCACCAGGATGTGAGTCCCACTATGAAAGATGGCTCATAAATCCTGGACACTAACAACAACCAGCAGCACCTGAGTCATGGCAGGCCATAGAGGAATGATGGAGAAGGAGGAAAGTTAAAAAAAAAAAAAAAAAAAGAGATGGTAATGCCTGCAGCATCAGAATCAAATCTCAGCTCTGCTAAATTCACAGAAACAGTGTCTGCCTGGAAATGGCCTTATCACCGTCTTGCCATTATGGCCAAGCAGTGTTCAAATACAAGTGAGAGAGACAAAAGTTACCAAAAGACAGCTATCAATTCAATTTCAAGTTCAAAAACTTACAGTCAAAGACATGAATGGTATGAATTGTCATTTAAATCTTTTCCCTCAAACAATGCAGCTGAGCAATATTTACATTTAGCAGCAACACAGAAGGAAATCTAGGGGTTAGTATCTTCTCTGCTTAAATTTCAGCTAACTTGCTCTTTAACTGTGCTTGCCATAACCACGTAGACTCAGAAAGAGATATCAACAAAACAGCAGCAGAATATACCTATGTGTGCCTTCTAATTCTGAGCACTTTGAGAGAGGAAAGGATAAGATCTTTAACTAAAATGGAGCCTTTACATAATTCAGCTTGTAGAAGAGATGCATGCTCTCTCTATATCACTCCAGTAGCTGCCACTAACAGCTGCCAGTGCCTCACCATATTTTTTTCTCTTGGCAAGACGGGCAAATTGCTCCCCACAGATCAGATGCCAGTCAATATGGCAAAAGGAACTGTGATGAGCATAATTGCTCTTTCCGTAACACTAAGTTGTTTTCAGAATAGTTGGTTTCCATCAGACCACTGCTTGGGGTGAGCTGCTGCTTCTAGATTTGTTTTCTTTCGAGCATAACATTAAGTTGTACTCAATTTCCATAATCAATTAAGAAAATGCAGTGGATATTTTTATTTCAGAACTGCTACAAAATTTAACAAACCATTCAACTGAAAAAGCAATTGTTAAAAAAGGTATTGAAAACGCAATGTTAAGCTAATTTATGTTTTAAAAACCAGCTTTGCAACAGTATCAAAAAAAGTAAATTTTACTGTTCAGTATAATTCTCTACCAAGTTTTTCAGAAGAGGTTATTTGGATTTCAAGACTTCATGTCTAACACAAAATATTGCAATTTTGAGTGAGGAGAGCTGCATGTAGCCTATACATTACAGTTTGTAAATGTACAAACATATAAAATATATCCCCATCTTGGCTTCTCTTTCAAAATAAGTATTTTCACTCTTTGTATAAAAGTCCATTTTCTGAATAAAACCAAGAACTGCACTCTCTGCTTGCCTAATTGGCTTGAATTCATGCACAAACCAGCGTACGCTCAGTACTAACAGAAGTGCCTGCTCGGAAGCATGCAGAAGGACAAAGACATTCACTGACTCTTTTTGGAGACAGCAGTGTTGATTTCTACAATCAAATTGAGCAAGAAAAATCTTTCCTTAAAGCAGAGAAGTTCTCAGCATAATTTTACCACAAATCTGCTCTCAAAAAATGAAAATATTATTAGCAGCATAGCTAGAATTCATAATGAGTCAAAGGGAAATTGACTTAAAACAATGCAACAAACTAACCAGACTTGGGGAGACCATCTCACGGGGTATATTTCCATTTGGTTACAGTATTGTTTGCGCATTTTCAGTGTTGCATGAATAATAATTAGCATGTCTGCATTCCAACTAAGGAACACTAAGCCAAAACTGAAATGTATACAAACCTGATACCTCCAGTTTACAGACAAAATTTTCCATTTTTATCCCTTAATATTCCAGATGTGGGACAAAAAGATGTCAAGGTAGGAAGCCCATCCACAAAAACAAATACAATTTGAGGAGACCATGACCCTTGAGTAATTCCCCAGTACAGCTACAGGTGCCGACAAAAAAAAATCTGGGGAGAAAAATGGGAAAAGAAAAACCAAACAAAAACTCTTTCACTCTTGTCCTCTAAAATGCTTACCTTTGAGAAGTGAGGCAGCCTATTATTAAACCAGGTAAGGTACATAGGACAACATCTACAAAACATGGGCCATCGTTAATGGCTACATGACCAGTTTTGACAGGTACAGTAGTGAAGATGTGTTCCCTAGAAAGCAATGTCTTGGTGCTCTGTGTCAGGATTGGACATTTGAGTGGAGCCCTGTTTCAAATTAATCTCTTCTTAAATCTAAATAGTGAAATGCAAATAAAGTGAAAAACTTGAATTCTCTGAGACTGAATTTAAGAGATGCCTGCCTTCACCATCTTCACTTACATCAAGAGTATTTTCAAATTTTGTCAAACTGCTATTAATCTCACTTCCATGGTATTTCAAAATTTTTTTGCAAAGATCTACTGCAAATTGTAAAGATCTATTGCAAGTTTTGGTGTTTAGTAATGGCTGAAATATCCTGATACTTTTCATTTAAAAATCAACTTCCCAGTTTCATGCAACATTGAGGACTTCTGTATCAAATAAACTGTGGTACAACCCTCTATGAGCACTCAGAAGGAACTACTAGCATTTAATAACTATCTTTAGCATTCTCTTCTGTGACCGCTCCCTCTCTTTTGGCCCATTATCTCTCAAGAGGGGTTTCATCTGCCTGAAAGCACCCTTCTGTCATGAGCCTGTCAGCCAAAACCCCTGCAGTACTTTGAGACGTACAAAGCAGGATGGGAAAATCCTTTGGCATAACTTTTCAAAAAGATATCACATCAGTCTTTCCAGGACTGTCAAAGACACCAGCTAACATGGAAAGCAATGTCCAAGCACACAGAACAATGATAGGGGAAAAAAAACTCCCTTAAATTCACCTGTATTAAAAAGGAGATAAACTTAACATCGTTTCAATGCCACTGGACCTGCTTTGTTATCATCCATTCTCACCCTCCACTGAATCAGTTGTCTCTGTTGCCAGGCAGGCACGAAGGCCTTGAAGCCCTCAGCAGTATTAACAGTGCAGCAGCACCTCACAGAGCAGCAGGCTCCCCATTTACTGAAGCACGTCTGTGGTCACTAGAGCTAAAACACACAAAGTGCACTTACCAAGTTGCATGATTTGCACAAGACCTGTTGCTTTTGCCCTCAAAGCACTGTGTTTGCCTGAACTGCTTTGAGATAGGGCAAGAATCACTGCATCCCCAGGAAAAATAACTATCTATGTTATTGTCCCAAATCTATCAACTAACAAGATTTACAGAAAAATCTACCCAAAAGCACAACTTATTCAGTGTATCTCAGCAGAGGCAACAGTGAAAGTAAAGTGTCTATCTTTTTCAGTTTTCAAACCTACCTAAGTAACAGATGAAGGAACAAGACAGTCATCTTTGGACATGCAGACATACAATGCAGCATCTCAAATATCTCCAAAATGCAGACTCTGCCTGAGCATCCTTTTTCTGAAATAGAATGTCTGCTAGAAGAGGATATTGTCATTACTTTTGAATCCCTGTTATCCAATGTCAGAAAATCGTAAGTCTTTAAGCAATGCAGGAAGGAGCAATAAATTGGCTGACAACACTGTCCTTTAACTCAGATTCAACACTAGCCCTGGCTGTGCCCACTTCCAGTACATGGTAATATGCTCGCACAAGAGAAATTGAAATCCTCTGTATTTTTATTATTTTTATAACATTGATTCAGATCCTTGGCAAAAGAAGCAGAAGCAGTAAAAGTTGAAATATTCACCCAGAGTATCTGAAAAGTAAAGATAAATTTCAAGACGCTTCACTCATGGTTTGAAATAAAAATCTGCTGATATCTGGCATGAATCTGCTGGCTGAATTGCTTTGATTACTAATCCACAGCCAAGTTCTTTTTCATTGATTCATTTACTCATTTATTTCAGGGTTATAAAAATGTGTTTCATAATAAATATGGACCGTGACAACACTGTGCTGATTAACAACTATGATGCTCTCAATTTCTTTAACAGATTTCATTTTTTAAAAGGAATTGTGAGTCTGCAAAATTTTCAGTCCTAAATTTTATCCATGTCTTTACTGTCACAACTTGGGTTTGGGTTTCTTTGGCTATCAATAAACATTGTCAAAGTATTAAGAAGTACAAGAAGAAAGTGTCTGTGTAGAGCACTTTAGCACTTGTCAGCTCACACCTGGACTACTGTGTTCAGTTCTGGTCCCCACTATACAAAATAGATGTAGACAGGCTGAAGAGGATCCAGAGAAGCACTGCAAAGGAGATCAGAGGATTTAGAAGCCTGCCATGTGACAAAAGGCTGAAAGGACAGGGTTTGTTCACCTTGAGAAAAGAAGGCTTAGGGGAGGCATCATCATCATGTTCCAGTAGTCAAAGGGCAGATACAAAGAAGAGGGAGACTCTGTTTTTACAAGGAATCACGTGGAAAAGGCAAGGGGTTCTGGGTACAAGTTATTACTGGAAAGATTCTGATTGGACACAGGAATAAAATTTTTCACAATGAGAGCGACCATCCATTGGAATAATGTCCCCAGGGAAGTGGTGGAGTCCTCAATATTGGACTTGCCTAAAATTTGGCTGGACAAGATGCTGGGCCACCTTGTCTAGACAGTGATTTTGCCAAGAAAGTTTGCACCAGATGACCCTTGAGATCCCTTTCAACCTGGTATTCCATGGTTCTATGATTCTGTAGAATTGTTTTATAAAGACACATTCTCCTCTAGCACAAGACAGCCTGAGCTGCAAACCACAGAAGGCTCAGAGACTATCCTGGGGAAATACAAATACAGGTATGCTTGTATTCACCTCCTATAGGCCACTAACAGACAGCTTTTCACATCTCTGGCCTGGCCTAATGCAGAATATCTGCATGAACCAATTTCCCAAAAGAAGCAGAAAGGACCAAAAAAACCCCACAATCCTAAACCCCAAATAGCTAGTTCTTTGTTGGAGAAGACTCCGCTGAGGAACTGGAAATTTTGGGTTGAAAGGGACTTCAAAAGAAACAACTAAGTCAAAAAAGAGACAGCTCAGATGCTTGATCAGCTTGTTGAGGGTCTGAGTTCTTAACAACTCAAGAGCAAAGCTGTTATAACAGGCATTAACATCAGAAGAGGTCATCATTTTTTATTTTCTTCCTGACTTTCCTGAAATTCTCTTGCTGCAGCTTCTTTTGCTTTTTCTTCTCATTGTAGTAAGGACCTCCAAGAAGAGTCTTGCTCCAAATTCTCTCTAAGACAGGAACTAGAGTTGCCTCTCCAACTTCCCCTTCGGTCTTCTATTCTCTATACTTAGCCAATCCAGCTCTCAGCTTTTTATGCTCTCTTTTTATCTTGGTGTTCTGCAAAGCTGCTTTCTAGCCAGGCAGCCCTCACTGTGTAGTGTTGCATGCAGTTGTTCCATCTCAACTGCAGCAATTTGCATTTGTCTTTGCTAAAGGCAAGGTTTCTACAAGTCTATTTCTTCAGCCTGTTGAGAGTGCTCTAAAGAGCAGCCCTGTGCTCCCATAAATCTACCCCTTCTCTCCAGAGGAGCAACACTGGGCAAAGTTACTGAGATTGCATACAACAGAATCACACAGGTTATTATGAAGAAGCCAAACAGTATTGGCTCCAGAGCTGAGCCCTGTGAAACTTGTACATCACCAGCAACTGGTGACCAGCTGGACTTCAGGCCACTGACCCTAGGCCTTTGAGTCCAGCCTGTTTTACAGCCATCTTAGTCTGCCTAATCAGGATCTCATCAGTTTAGCCACCAAGATATTACTGAACCCTGAACTCCATGGTTCTAATCTTGCTATTCACCTCATTCATTTCCCTCATGATCTTAAACTCCACCATCTTATGGTTACATAGCTGAAGCTACCACAGACCTTCACACTCTTCACCAGGTCCTCATGAGGACCAGATCACCTTCTTTGACTAATAGGGCAGCATTTGTATCAAAAAGCATCCTCAACGCACTCCAAACATCTCCTTGGTTGCATGTACCACATCATGTTACCCACCCAGCAGATGCTGGCAGGTCATAGTTGCTCACAAGAAACAGTGTTTTCAATCAAGCTTCCCCCAGTTCTCTAGAGAAGGCCTCAGACAATTCTGTTTGATCAGGCAGCCTGCGGTAGATGCTCACTGAGAGGCACTCGTGTTGGATTCTCCTTTGATCTTGATCAGCTTGTTACTCCTTCCAAAGCAAATCTGGATCTGCAAATTTAAGCCTTTGTTTCATCTTACTGGCTGGTACTTCCAAAAAAGTTGGTGTTCATCTACTGCAGCACACCACTTGTGTGAGTTATTCCACACCACATTTTTGTGACCCTAAAGATGTATTGTGATGGTACACATACTTCATATTCCTCCATCTTGCTTCCTATGCACTGTGTGCTTCTGTACAGGTACTTGAGATGGACCACCAGGGAAAGCATGAAAGGCTTGCTTATAATTTTGCTATTTAAGTACTTCTCTGGTCCTCATTCCTACACTTCTCTTTGGGTTTCAGTCGTCATTTCCTGAAAAGAAGACTTATTGAAGTAAAGATTCATTGAAAAGGGTGATATCCTAGCCAAGGCTCAAACCCTTCTCCCTAGCATAACAAAAAGAGTTGTATGTGCTAGAGAGCAACAACCCTACTCCCTTCCAGCCAGGCTGCTCACTTTCCCTCACTTCTGCAGTCAGAAAGAGTACCTTGAACAATGTGAATCCAGCATATGTTGATGTAATGCTTACTCAAACCTGCAAATAACCTGAAAGGACAGTTCTAAAAACTACTAGCACCTTGCAGCTCAATCAAAGCTTTTTAGACAGCTTTAGTTCAAACTTAAGATCATATGTGAAACATTATTCCCTGAGGATGAAGCTCACATTAGAAGGACATTAATTTATGTTCATACTGTTGAAGAACAGATCAGCAACAGTAAAGGCCACAGAACTCCAAAGGTGTACAAAGATGTGTGACTGCTCTTGTGATGAACTACTGAAATTACAGTAAGACAACAACTATAGGTGATTTGGTTTTGCAATGAGATAAACATGTACATTACCCTTTCACCACACGTTCTAACAATGCTTCTTTTTCTACTTCTTCCATCTCTGTGAAGCAGAATTTTCTGGAAAATCTGTTGTTAAAAACAAGTACAGTAACCTGCTGAGTACTGAGAATGAGCTACTTTTATGTCTGAAACTTCCCACTGCTTCTAAACAGATTTGTGACACCATGCAGACTCATCTATCTCATTAACAAGAAATACTCTTAGGGGAAAGACAGAAACCTTTGAATTTAATTAAAATTCAAGTACATTTTGTCTGAATGCACATTTTTGTATATGTTGTTACATACAAAAGGAGGAGCATTATAAAATTGTATCTATGCACTTGTTTACAGAGAAAGAATAATCAGCCAATATTTTGAGAAAGTGCCATGAAAACATTCAAATAGCAGGGGATAAGGTACTAACTACACTGAAGTTTGTTAACTCCTGCTTACACCTTCTCTTTGTATGCCATGGCGTACTCCAAAAGTTACCCAGTAGAAAAGAATGCATCTTGCTACCATAATTTCAAATTGATATTCAAATATGTAACAGTGAAAATTAAAACAGTTGAGATACAAAGAAGCATGGAAATCCACTGACCAATTATTGAATGGTTTGGGTTGGAAGGGACCTTTAAAGGTCATCTGGTCAAATCCCTTGCTATGACCAGGGATATCTTCAATCATATCAGGTTGCTCAGAACCCTGCCTAACCTGACCTTGAATCTCAACTTCCATTAAGTCTTAATCATATAAATATATTTAAATTAACCTTTTAATTTCAGGGGACTACTTCACAAGTGCTTTAGATAACTCATGATTTTTGTAGACTACTTGCATAACGTGAAACACAAAGCCTAACCACTGTACAGTTTCTTTTAATTACATACTCACTGGATATCACCAAACCTGTAACCCTATTTCATAAATAAAACTGGTGAAATAGATACTACCAAGAAAATATCCAGAGGAAGAGAGGAGGGTCGTAAAGGTGCTGTGGAGAGAGAGGAGCAGGGGAAAACCTTAAAGATTCCTTCAGTTACAGAAGACAAAGCAGAAGTAAAGTAAAAGAAAGTAAAGTAAAAGAAAGTAAAGTAAAAGAAAGTAAAGTAAAAGAAAGTAAAGTAAAAGAAA
>JAOXXN010000265.1:45806091-45836863 GCA_026770055.1 Myrmophylax atrothorax | reverse complement strand
AGAAAGTAAAGTGAAAGAAAGTAAAGTGAAAGAAAGTAAAGTGAAAGAAAGTAAAGTGAAAGAAAGTAAAGTGAAAGAAAGTAAAGTGAAAGTGAAAGAAAGTAAAATGAAAGTAAAAGAAAGTAAAATAAAATAAAAGAAAGTAAAGTAAAAGAAAGTAAAGTAAAAGAAAGTATAGTAAAAGAAAGTAGAGTAAAAGAAAGTAGAGTAAAAGAAAGTAGAGTAAAAGAAAGTAAAGTAAAAGAAAGTAAAGTAAAAGAAAGTAAAATGAAAGTAAAAGAAAGTAAAATAAAATAAAAGAAAGTAAAATAAAATAAAAGAAAGTAAAATAAAATAAAAGAAAGTAAAATAAAATAAATAAAATAAAATAAAATAATAAAAAAATACCTGAAGGCCTGTAAAAAAAGCAATCAAACTGAACCCAACAATAACAACTTTGGTGTCATAAGGGACCCTCTGCTTCGGAAGAAAAACACATCTGAGGAAACCTATGAACATGGTGGGTTCCTCCTACCAACTGAGCATTACATATCACGCTTGAAGATGGGCATTTTGAACCAATTTCCTGAGGTAAAGTCCCACTGACTTTTACTACTCTTTGATGAAGCAGTACCAAAGGGGAGACATTTGTCTTGCTACTGTTTCAAATTCAGTTTCTTCAGATACATTCTGTGCTATCCAATCTCCAATGTGAGAATTTGCTGAGGAGATCCTCTGCTCACCCCTGCACACCTGATGTGAAGCAACAATGAATTCCCAAAGGCACAGCTACCAAACACATCCCAAGACAGCTTTTGGAAGCACAGCCTAAACACAGCCACCAGACCCTACTGGAGGCTGAGACACCATTTCTCCCTGACTCAGAGTCTCATCCTTAGCAAGTAGAGTGATAACAACTAATTCCATTTGAGCAAGTAGCTACTGTGGCAGAACAGGAAAGAAAGATATGCTAACAAGATCTAACAGCCCTCCACTTCACGTCAATGCTTCTGGACTGAATAATGTACACATAATGGACCACCCAGGTCTACCTTTGGGAGTGTACACTGCCCAGTCCAAAGGACTCCAGCCAATACATTCTAGGTGACTTCAGTCTAACAACAAGTTGCTGGACTGCAGTCATGCTGTAGCTTGAAAATGGTGATATCTTAAAGTCAGACCAACAAGATGCCAGTGGTAGTACAGAAATGAGTGTTTCAGACATCAATATGCAGCTCAGAGGCCATACTCCTAGCTACCAAGATGACAAGCACTGGAAGCCCAACCTCATAACAGGTTACAGCGTGACAAAGAAAAGCAGCAGCAACGATGTCCCTGCGATCTGTCAGGGTCCTACACCTTTGAGATCCAGCAATCCAGACCAGGGTCTGGTCAAGACATCAGACCCAGCATAAGTGATGAATGTCCTGAACATCATACAGGCAACCTTCTTTTTAGGGTCACACCCAGAGGCCATCTAAACCAGCAGAAAATAGCTCATACTTGGAGAAAGGACATAAGAAATAAGGCAAGTATGGAATGGTCAATTCTCAAGCTTTACCTTCTGGCTTTCAGTGAAGACCATTGCTTTCTTTTCACTGTAGGCACTCTTTCCATTAACTTGCACCCCAGCAGAGAGCACTGGAAGCTATAAATATCAAAGCAAATCCACAGTCTTCTACATGGCTACAAGGACCTCACTTTTGTAGGAGTAACAGCCTTTTAGTTCCAGAAGTACAATACTGAGGGTCCCTTGTGACAACACCCGTTCAGTACCACACTCTCCTGAGCTGTTTATTTCACAATTTAGTGGTATTCACATATTTGACAGAGGCTGACATTGGCCTGTGATACCTAGTATTCCATACAGGACATCTTATTTGTGGAAAGTTGTGAGTCTATTTTCTAATGAAGAAAATTGGTATGAAACTTTCTCTTATAAACAAAAGGATTGTATGCCAAGGAAAACACTATTCATTTTCAAAAACACAAGGATTCTGAGGAAAATCAGAAAACAAAACAACACAGACCAAAACCCAACAAACAGCACACCCAAACAAACACAACAACAACAAAACTTGGTCCCTCAAATCAGGGTCCCAGAAACTTGTTCAACTTTTGCTTACGAACTTCGGAATACAGAAACTTTGAAAGTTTTCCACTGAAGTGAAAGGCAGAACTTTAAAAAAACTACAAGACTTTAATTAGACATTAAGTAAGATAGCCCTTTCCCAGATCCATCCCCTAGGATATGTTCAAAGGAAGCTGCATTTGAACAATTTTCAGCTCTGGTAAACAACAGTCTGGGGAAAAAGCATTAACTTTCAAGACTTTGCCTTCTAAAATCTGACAAAATCAGTCAAGTTGGAAAACTCTACCAACCTATCCCTGAAATACATCACAACATTTTAATGAAAACAGTTCTGTGCTTGTATCTTTGATCTAGGATCAAAGTTATTGCCCTGGATGAAACTGAACCAAGTGTTCAGGTATTTCAGATACTGAATGACAGGCCAACTGAGGATTAAAGGTCAGGCCAACAGCTTGAAATGTAGTAAAAACAGACAATACTGAAGAACACTTAGATCTTCACAAAATGCATATAGCCTTCAGGCTTGCTATAAGTTTACTCAAAGCAAGACAGCATGATCTATTCAAGTTGTGCTCCAGGCTGGATGCTTTAAGACAGGGTTGTGCTCATGACTATGGTATCAATTTCCTGCATGATCTATTCTTTTGTATTCCCCTGTATTTCACTACTGACAGGGCAAATTTATTCTTCAGTTTTACGTGACTATCGTGGGACGAATTCTCTATGGGATCTATATCATTTTACTTTGGGCTTCTTGTTGTCTGTCCAAAATGCATAACCATTTTTCATATAGTTGGAAATGAAACTGAGGCCTCCTCAACAATCATGGTTCCTCAGGGACTATAAAAGAAATTGTTACTGCTCACATAATAAATTCCCTGAGTATTCATGTTGATGAAGCCAAGAATGCTATTTATAATGGTTTATTTAGCTGTTGACTTTAAGTTTCCTTTCCATGTAACAGCTTTATGGGTTTTTTAATCAGAGATAAAAAGTCTCTGAAAAGTTCTTCTAGTTCAATACTGGATTATCAGATGGTCAAAATGTTAACAATATTTCATTAAGGATTCAAAGTGAGGCCACACAAAATTCAAAGTGAGGGGACAATCCCCTTCCTCAACTGGGTGGAGATGCCCCTGAAGACACAGTTGGCCCTCCTGGCTGCCCGGGCACTGCTGACTCATATTCAATTTACCATCAGCCAGGATCCCCAGGTCCTTTTTCACAGTGCTGTTCTTCAGCCTCTTGTTCCCCTGTCTATATGCACAGCCAGGACTGCCCTGTTCCAGGTGCAGAATCCAGAACTCGCCCTTGTCAAACTTCATGTGGTTGGTGATTGCTCACCTCTCCCATCTCACAAGGTCTCTCTGCAGGGCCTTCCTGCCCTTGAGAGAGTTGACAGCTCATCCCAATTTAGTTCCATTAGCAAAGTTAGTATTCCTTCCAGTCCCATGTCCACATCGCTAATGAAGATGTTGAAAAGCGCTGGGCCTAAGACTGAGCCCTGTGGAACATCACCAGTGACCAGTCATCAGCATGATGCCACTCCATTTACTCTAACTCTCTGCCCAACCTGTGAGCCAGCTGCTCACCCATTGTGTAACACAGTTAGCCGGCTGGACATTTTTTCCAGAAGGATACTGTGTGAGAGAGTATCCAAAACTTCGCTAAATCCAAGATTACATCTATTGGCTTTCCCGGAGTAACTAGGTTGGTTAGCCTGTCATAGAAGGAAATCAGTTTTGACAGACAGGATTTCCCCCTCATGGAGCTATGCTGGCTGTGATACTATAGCCAAGATCATGTACTCTTACACGGTCTGCAACTCACATGACTCTTAAGTATTTACTATAACTGGGTGCAGAAGTGTTTGGAACAAAAATTGAGCAAACACTTATCAGTTGACTTAGT
Source organism: Myrmophylax atrothorax (assembly GCA_026770055.1). NCBI lineage: Eukaryota > Metazoa > Chordata > Aves > Passeriformes > Thamnophilidae > Myrmophylax > Myrmophylax atrothorax. The sequence continues at coordinate 45,832,881 of JAOXXN010000265.1, read as the reverse complement.
TTGAAACTGCAAAAATCTAAGCATGTCAAAGTTCATATTTTTCTTTCCTCTAATAAAAAGATTTGACTTTTTTTTTTTTTAAGAATGAAAGACAAGAAGTAACACTAAGATCAGAATGCTACTGCAAAAAATTCCTGAGGGATATAACTCATCTAGAAAGTGCCAAACCCTCTGAATAATACCAGAAAATCATTAAACCTTTTGTTTGAGAAAGCTCTGGAAGTCTACAAGGCTGGAGATCTGATCTTCATTCCACAGGAAGATCTATGTTCTATCTGCCACCTACTGTGAATTACTTGCCATATACTCGGACTAACTTTCAGCTGTTCTCAAGGTGAATTGTGTTGCTATTGCTCTTCATAGTGCAAACTGTCACAAAAGCATCCCTCCTGCAAGATGTGTAATTTGGGCTTATGATCTCATGATTTATATAAAATGGAGTCAAGTACGTGAGTTCCTTATCTTATCTGCTCTCTAAACAAATACAGGACCATGGATAAGATTATTAGCTATCCAGGTGATGAGCACCCATGAATCCTTGAGTCCTTTGAGTCTTGGATGACATAAACCTCCATTATCACATTTTCCCAATGCAGCTCTATATGTTGGTAATTTTAAAAGATACCATTCACGCTGGCACAATAACAAATAGAATAGTTGGTCTGTAGTTCACATACTGAAGGTAATTCACAGTAATTTTTTGTATTGCTCAGGAATCTCGTAGAATATGATAGGACTTTTTCTGTTCAACTTTCCCAATCACTGCTTAGAAGCCTCACAGCAAAACTGAAATCAGTGAGACAACTCAAGCCTCATCTTTTATTCTACCACAGATCATGCTGATATGGCCATGAGGTTAATTAAATTGTATAGCCACAGAAGCCAAAAACTAGATAAACATTATCATCTCTATGCTGGGAGAGTAAGACCTCTGTTTACCTTCTTATCAAAATATCCATGAAATCTATTTCCTGTGGCCATCATTCAGAATTGCCAAGGGCAAGACTCCTCAAAGAATATGAGAAGGCAGTAATCCAGTCATATCAGAACTCTGATTCATCGAACTCTGTCAGCCTGAAGAAACAGTATGACATAATGAGGATTTTTTTTCTGTTTCTGTGTTCTAGTGTGAACAACAAAGCCTCAGTCAGACAGTTTCTCTTGTGTTCCTTTTATGTTTTCTTCTAGAAGAAACTGTTTCTATAAAGTGTTTATACTGAGTCTCTGCTCTGAAGTTACTCCTGGAGAAGTCTTTTTCTCTGTTGAGTATTGAGGAACCACAGATTATTAGCTACCTATGTAAGCACCTAAGCTTCAATGGGGTGAATATCCGCCCTCTCTGGAAACCTGATAAAAGTTTTTCAAGATGGGATTGTTACAAAGGTCACTTTTTTTGTCTTTGTGTGTGTGTGTGATTTTTGTTAATATGATCACATTTTGAAGTAGTATTTGTGCAATATCTCTACTGTAATACAATAGTATCAGGTTGATGCAAGGAGTAGAAGTACTGTTAATTATTTCCTGTGATACCATACTAGTTAACACATACAGTTGAATGAGGTTTGTTGCAGAGAGGTGCTTGGAGGCAGGAGATAATACAAAAAGCATTTGTATAAGAGAGTTCCAGGGCATGTTGGCAAAATTACTGCTTAGATTTAGTTGCTCCAATGGACCTGTAATAAAGTTTGTGGTGGTTTTTGAATTCTCAATCAAAACCTGTTCATGAAGACCATGAGTGGCCTCACTTCGAATTTTGTGTGCAGTTTGGGGCACCACAATAGAAAAAAGACATAAAGCCATTAGAGAGCATCCAAAGGATGGCTATGCGGGTGGTGAGGGGTCTGGAGGGGAAGCCTTAGGAGAAGCTGTTTAGGTCAGCTGTTCAGCCTGGAGAAGAGACTGAAGACACACCTCAGATGTTTTCAGCATCCTCTGGAGGGGAAGCAGAAGGGCAGGTACTGATCTCTGCACTCTCATGACCAGTGACAGGACATGAAGAAACAGCATGAAGTTGAGTTGAATGAGGTTTAGGTAAGATTTCAGGAAAAGGGTTTTCACCCAAGGAGTGGCTGAGTACCAGAATAGGCTCACCAGGTAAGTGGTCACAGAACCAATCTGTCTGAATTCAAGAAGAGTTTAAACAGCGCTCTCAGGCACACAGTGTGATTCTTGAGGTGTCCTACACAGGGCCAAGAGCTGGACAGCACATTCTACAATTCTATGATATTTCTTCCTCCATCTAGAATATGGGTAGAATCATATCAATCTTAGAAAAAGACGAGGAAACCATCACAATGAAGTTCCATTAAGTCATATACAAAATAAAAAAGTTTAAACATTTCACATACTGCTGTATAAGATAGCTTAGGTACTGTTTCAAATGTGGATCACTTGTTAGTGCTTTTAGAATATCTCAGTTGATATTTAACTCACAGAAAGGAAACACTGTGAAAATACCAGACATATATCTTAGATCTCCTCTTTCATTCAAGACCTTTTCCTTCCTCTAAGTAATTTTTGTAAAAACAGTTACTTTTACTCAGAATATTCTTAGGAATATAAATTGGTGTAATACAAAGGTTGCTAGCCAGTGAGATCAGATGTGCAATCTGCCTAATACCATGTGTTGGATATAGATAATAACGTGTTATTCTTTATTTCTTGTTTTAATTTGTTGGTGGATTTGTAAGGCTGGACTCCTCTATGAGAGATGTGATTGCAAACACATGCCTTAACCTTCCCACCCCGGCCCCTGCCCCGAGGTGTTCTTCAGTGTTTGTTATGAAAGAGTGAGTGATTACTAACATTTCTTAAAGGAAAGGATAACAAAAGTGGTAAATGCAACCAAGAAATGCCATAGTGGCTTGGAGTAATTTCAGAAGGAAAATGGAATACAGGGCATAAAAATTTCTATACTGTATTGTAAAAGTTTCTTCATTACAACCAAAGAATAATCAGAGGATCATAAACAATCTTTTGGATTAATTTGCAGTCCATGCCTGGTCATCCGTGACTGAATTTCAGTAAACAGAAGGAACAATTTCCGGAACAGAAGGACAAGTAAATGATCTTAAACTCACTGTTCTTTAAGCAGCCAAACTAATTTGCCCGGTGCCTCCAACATCCCTCACAAATCCCAGTTTTCCTTTATATTCCTAACACATGTCATTGTATCAGCCCATATCCTCTCATCGTGCCCAGAGCCATACCAAGTTTATATAGATTTTACCAGTTTCAGACTAAGTCAGTTGATATGCTTTTGCACAATTCAAAACACTTCTGCACACAGCTCCATATATTCAGGTTGATTCCTAGACTTCTCAAACACTACCCTTAACTTGCTTCCTTTTTCTCCCAAACAGTGATGCAGTCAGTTTCTTCCAACAGTACATACTGAAAATATAAGAGCAGAATTCTCCCTTCCTTCTTCACAATGTGGACATTAATTAGGGTCTCTACTTCATGTCAACACCAATTTCATACAACATCTAAGACCTCAAAAATTTTAAATTGGCCAAAAGATCCATTAGCTATCAGAGCACAGATAGACCTGGAATAATGGCATATATCTCATTTCCTTAAGCAGGCAGGCAACAAATTAGGTAAAGGATGCATTTTACAGAAATATATTCATATCACTGTCTGCAATCTAAAATTTTGAAATTTATATCACCAATGCACATTGATTTGAAAATGCCAGACAAAGGAAGAATGTCAATATAAAAACCAATCAAAAAGATTTCTTAAGCCTGGCGATACACATCCCAACATTATGCAGCTAGTTTAAATAAATAAACAAAATCTGCAATGTTTAGTTAGATAACAGCAATAAAATTACTAGTGCTTTGCTGCCTTGACAGTAACTGAACATAAAAGATTTTTAAATTTTTTTCCTGTCATGTAAATGAGCTGAAATGCTGCTTCCTGAATAATAAATATTTGGACCATGCTGTGCTACAGCAAGTCCTTATAAACAGAATATGCAGTTAACAATAGAGATAATGGAAAAACTGACACCTTAAACATTTTGTTATTTTGCATTTTTTCCTGAAATACTAGAGTAAAATTCTGTATGACACATGGCAGAGTAGTCCAAAAAAAGGACTCAGCAATTAATTTCCCAAATTAATGACATTTTTGACATTTCTCTTCCCTTAAGAAACTTCACAACATATGGCAGCTTTTTTGTTCTGCTTTTTGCTAGGAAAAACCCAATCAGAATAGAGAGAGTAATTGGTAAACAGATGAGTGAGTGAGAAATCCCAGACGCAATCTCATATTAAAAGGCCACACTACATATTACTGAGGAATACTGCTCTGTAACATTTTTGGTTGACTCATAGATGGTTTATTTTGCTCTGGGTTGTTTGGAGTTTTATTTTCTTCAAATAAAACTTTCCAGAAAACAAGTCAACACATTAAGAAGGTCTCAACAGGTCACAAAATCCAGCTCCTGCCTCGGTAGGATCAATCACTTTTGCTACAGACATCCACATAACTTCTCCAGCTAAGACTTCTAGCAGCAGAGACCTCCACAACCCTCCCCAGGCTTTAGATGAGGTTACTTCCCTCACTCACTTTCACAACAGTCATTTCCTAGTATCTAACCTGAATCACTCTCATTGCAAATTAACTCCCTGCTCCTCCTATTCTCAGTAGGCCTTGTAATTGTTCTTTCTCCCCTCTATTATTCTTACCTTCTTGATTCTACTGTTTACTCTATTTTTCTTTAAATTTAGTGCCCCAAAGGTGATACATCAGTTCTGACAATATCCTATTATACATAATATAAAGCAATGCTATTTGTTAATTCTTTCCAAACAGAACAGTGATGATTCACATTTACCATAGCGTCTAATACAGACAACATAACCTTTTCTTCATTTTGTCTATGCAGACGTTCCTTCACCTTGTATTTGTGCAGCTAATTATTTCAAAGTGTAGCACACTGCAAAAGTCCTTACTAAATTTCACCCAACTTTTTATGAACTATTGCTTCAGCATGCTTATCCTAATCCTGCCCTCCAAACTTCCTGCTGCTTCCTCCTCACAATCACCTGCAAAGTAAACAAGTATGCTGAGCAGACCCAAACTAAACTCTGCAGAAACACATTCATTCATCCCTCTAATCAATAGCAGATGCTTCACACAATTAATATGCACAGTTTCCTAACTATTGGTTGATGCAGCTGTTTCATCTATCACATATTTCTTTTGCTTACCTATAAGTTAGGCATGCAAAAAAAGGTGTGTCCAGGTGTTTAAGGCAAGATGCATTTCTCATCCACAGACTCTCCAGAAGCCCTGCCACTTTCATTATGCTAAAATTAAATTAGACTGATTTTAAAGGAGTTTCTCTCTGTCAAGACAACCTGTTTGTCTGGGGTTTTTTTCAAAGTATTTGCCAAAGATTGCAAGCTCCAGTTCTTCTCTTGAACTTAAGTTAGGTAAATTGTTTGCAACTCTCTGATCCTCTTCTTCCGCTTCCATTCTCCTTTTTTCCATCTTTCTGAAAATTCATCCTCTGCCAATGTTTTCTTGAACATGAGCATTTTACCTATTTCCCTAAATGGGATGACATTTATCAGGATCAGACAATAGACTGATGATCTTTTTCTTCCTCTTTCTACCCCTATGTCATTTACAGCCATCATTCTATCCACACGACAATGTCACCACTGAATCCCTTTTCCTCCCTTAATGATTACCCATACACTTCCACACCCAAATTCAACTGCAGTCTGGACCTCAGAACAAGTACATAGAACCCTGATAAACCAATGTCACTCCTGTTAATAAGGCAATATAAATATTCAACCCTTTTCACGGAATTTTTTATAGCATGTAACTTTGACAGTTCTTCCTCTTTATTTCTTGCATATCTTGTATGGCATTTAGAAATTTAAGATGGGCAGCTTTTTTTCTCCTCTCCACCATGAGCCCATCAATCATGAAGTAGATATCAATATGTCCAGAGGGTACCAATTATATATACTTTAACATCATTATGTCATTTTTGCAACACTTGATTGACTCTCATATTAAGTTTTCCAAAAGAGAAAAAAGCCACATTCCCATCCCAACAACCTCTCACTCCAAGTGTCCCAACCAGCATCATTCTTGCACACCAACCAAATCAGATTTTAACAATAGGAACACCAGAAACAAAAAGCCCAGCTGGACAATGCACGTTTGAATCTTGGCTATAACACAGGGTCTCCCATCCAAATAGGACCTGCCTCTGTAAAACCAAAGCAGTTTATCATCTCCAAAAAAAGGATACACACAAACCATATCTTTGACTTTTACACCCCATCTTGCCTCCCCCACATACAAGAACTCCACTTTTCTTTGAAGTCTCCCACCCAAACAAACTACACGAAATGCACTTGCTCAAATGTAAGCAAATAGAAATATTCTTCATTGAAATTGGAACAGGAAAGAAAATTAGAGCTTTGTTGTTTTGTTGTTTGTTTTTTAACCTTGACACTTACAAGAAGTGAGATTCCAGGAAATTTTGCTCAAATTACTTTAAATCTGTCAAGAAGAAAGGAAAGAAAAAAGGAAAAAAAAGCAACTTTGCTACTACTATTGACTTTTAGCAATATATAGAGATTACTGAGGCTGTGGTTTATTAAGACTAGTGGGGCTTTTCTCTACACTACTTCACACACTACGTTTACAGAATCAATTACAGCAACTTTCCTAAGATAAGAAACCAATGACTGTATAGAGAGACAGGAGCCTGTAAGCAGTGAGAGATACCAAATAAACATTTTTCTAACAGAAAAAGCATATATATGTTTTACAAGTATCCACAAAATCCACACTAAGTATACAGAGTAAGAACATGCATATGGACCTGAACATAAAGATCCCCATCTCATTCTATTAGTAATGAACTAAGTCATTGGGAATTCATTACAAATGTCATTGTTCTCTCCCACAAGTTATTGGGTATTTTTAGCACATGTCCAAGCTCACTCTTTTGTAAACTTGTACTAGATCAAGGTCCAGCTTGGACAGTAGGAAAAAGCCTCTGCACTGGTTGCAGTCTCCAGTCTCAGGTCATCACAAGCCCATGACTCTCACATGACCTAAATTCAGCTATTATCTTTATCTCAGTTTCCAGAGGTGCTGTGCTATACAAAAACACTGCCTTGAGTGGAATTTGGGGTGGTAAGTATAATAATCAGGTTTAAAACATGATCTTCAGGAGCCATATGAAATTTGCATATCCAGTACTAGCAGGGTTTAGAAGACTTTTTAGCTGAAGGACACAGGAAATGCTATAAAAACACAAATTTCTTATCTTTCCCTTCCATTCTCGCCTCTCTCAATAGCAGATATTATATTAAGTTTCCATCTGCAGATACTGATTTTAATAGTTCTTTGGGAGGGGAGTAAGGGTTCCCCCTTGTTTGCATTAAAACTATAATACTATAATTTAGAAAAAACACATCACATCCTACATGATGAATGACAAAAAAGGCAATGGCAATAACTTCTAGGAATAACTAATTGCCAAATTCTTCTCACCTGCTTGAGCATACGTGAATTGCTTGTTTGCTTGTAGTACTATCTCAGCCATTTTCTTTTGTGATTGCCTCACCTACCAAGATGTACCTGTCATCTTAAACATGGGACCAGCTGAACCTTAGTCCCACAGGTGGGAAGCAACCTGAACTGATTAATTTGTTTACCAAGAAGTGGAATGCCATTGGATTGCCTCTAGCCCACTGGCAGGAATTAATTATACAGACATGCCCTATATAAACCTTCCGAGGGGATTCCAACACCCACACACCCCCAATCCGTTCTCAAATGCTGTTTTATGTTAACTCCACAAAATAAGCAAAAGTTCATCAGAACTTTAAATGGAAAAAGCAATTACTAGTAAGAAATGTAACTCTACTGATAATGCTCTCTTCCTTTCCTTGAATCCCAAAGCCAGGTAAGAGACTCACATTTTGCAGACCTCTAGCCTTTCAGCTTCTTTTTGTCACTGCCTTAGTATTGCCTCAGTGAAACTACAGTACTTGGGGTTTTGCTTGGTTGTTTTTCTATAAAAGGTGTTTGGCAAAGTCCAATATCACTCACAATATACCAAAAGCATAAGTATTAAAAATAAAAAACCAAATTATATTGAAGAAGCTGTAATATCAGCAAGCCTCTTTCTTCTTACTATGTAGCCTTTTATTAAAATCTAATACTAACACCAGATTAATGTGACAGCCATGAGTACACAAACCAAATTACAAAGGAAATAAGCTTTTATTACTTTTCCAAAGATACAGCTAGCTTAAAAGTAACAGAGGGATGATGAAAATCACTACGAGGAGGGGAAAAAAGTGTTTCTGGAAAAATATTCAAATTGCTAAGCAGTTAATTGGATTGCCAAGCTCACATTTAATACAGCAATTCTCCTTACACAAAGTCTTTACTTGTCCTGTGTATTTCCCCATGCACAAGCCAGGTAGAAGAGAATTTAAACAAAACTTTAGCATTTGAGGCATTTCAGTACTTATTATAAAGTTATGCACTAGTACACAGCACCAATATAGACAATAACCAGGACCAGCACAAAAAATAGAACTGGATTAGTCAGATTCCAAAAATACGCAGAATAAACCACCTCAAAATAGGTTTTGTCCTGCTGGAATTCTTCAGGATTGCTATGACTTGAAATGCAACAGTTGCAGAGCTCCAGCTGGAAGAGTCCTTCTCAAAAAGTCATCAGACATCAGTGAGTCATTTTTTAGTGAAAACTAATGACGGAAAGCTTCAGTGCCATTAGTGAAGCTGAATGTTAAACTTTTTCTAAACCACTGAACAGATGTTCCAGCCTTTAGGTTAGCATGACTTTTTTCCTAATTGCCTCTATTGAATCCTACCAGAAACCTGTTCTGGCAACTCTGCACAGGACTCAAACGTCAGCCAAAACTTTTCTCATCTCCTTCCACCTCTGCAGTTCCTTTTGTCAATTCCCTCACAGAGGGAACTGCAGCAACACTTAGGCTGTTAGTGGAGTGAGATCTCACAGGATGAAGTGTAAAGGCTACGGAAGTAATGGCAGCAGAGGAAAGAGGACTGTTTTTCACAGGTATGTCTGAACATCAGGAAAGCACAGAGGTGGGATGGGAGGGAGCACGGAGCAGAAAGGGGGCAGACACCAATCCATCTATCCTGTTTACATTAGTCCCTCAGGAAAAATTTCTTGTCATAGGTTAACAGCCTGTTAATCACAGAACAGGTCTTAGGAATGAGCTGTAACTAAGCCTTTTCTCTCCTTTACTCCTCCTTGCCCTTGAAGGCCATTTACTGCACATCTTTCTGCCCCGTAAGATGCCCAGGAGCCTGGGAAAGAAACCAGCAGAGTTCTTTATTTTCAGAAGACTGCAAATGGCTTCCAGCTGAAATATTAGAAATCTTTCCAAGTAAAGTGACTTGATATGACTCATTTGCTAATGTCATAAGCCTGTGGCACAAAACATCTTTAAAAAGATAGTTCTGTCTAACTGCTTATTGGAGTCAGTTTTTATATTACTATGTTTTTGTTTTCCTTCTACATCTCAAATAATCTAATTTCTCAACAATTAAGCAGTTTGCTTTAATACAGTCCTGCTGACTTACACAGGAAACAATACAATTAAAAGGGTATAATCTTTTTTAGGTCAGAGATAATTTCAATAGATTGCAGTAAATTAAAAATTTCATTATCTGCAGTTAAGCAACTTCATCAATATAATTGCCATTTTCTTCACTCTTTTGGTTTAATATATTTAGGATATGAAAATCATTATGTTGAGATATACACTCCTACATGCACGTACATATAATTTCCACCTGCTACACCTCGATATTACTTGCTAGTGAAAGTCAGTAATGTGCTTCTGAAAAGCAGTCAGGAAAGTACACCTAAAAACCAGCTTCCCATTATGGACAATAGTGTTGGAATCACCCTTACAGCTGTGTAAGTACAACACAGCTGGGCATAACTGTTCCATATTGGCATATTACTAATCATTCTGTAACAAAGCAGAACCTGGACAAGAGCCAGAACCTGGGCTGAAATCTGAAATGCCACACCACAGTACAACACTGATCCAGTAGCTGATAGAACATTAGTCTGTTCTAAAACTTCGTATTTCCAACTTTGCAAAGAGGGAGTTTATGTTATGAAGCTAGTGAAAAAAAATAAAAGTCCAAAAATGTTACCATTGTCTATCTTGCAGAAGGGGAGCAATTTTCAGCCAATTAATTGGCACATTTTCTTAGTGCATTATGTTTCTCAAAACATGTTACTGTAGGTGGAGATTAGCATCCCTTTTCTTCAAGAGGAAAATTACTTGTCTTCTATAGTGACTAGAGCTGTCATTCCAAGAGCTGACAAATGTTAACAATCTCTGGAGGTGTTCTTTACAAACACCTCGAAAAGAAATAAATATATTCAGATAAAGGATCCAATGACCAAAGAAAGCTTATAAATAGAAGGATAGTACCACAGTTTGAATATTACAATGCGTCATCCATTCCAACAAAAGGAAAACTATTTTAAACTATTTTAAAATATCTTAATTGTCACACTAACAACTAATACAGAAATTTGGCAGTGAAAGAACACACAGAGAAATATTATTTATCAACAAAACAAAAACTTTGCTGTACCTCCCACCTTGCAGATAACATGTAAGAGGAAATGAAAGTAGACAATAGTTCCTTTCCAGACATCCAATTTAGTAATCCAGGCAGAGAGATTAGCAAAACCCTTACATCTGCATTTAGAGCACTGTATAGATATTTTTCTTTTAATCATATTTTTGTTGTTCTTCATCACATTCTCACTCCAGTTTCTTGAAACTGTTTCCAGTGCTTGCAACAACAAAACATGAAGTTGTACTACATTATCCTACATGTTGAAAGCAGGTCCACAAGTCCAAAGAAACCAATTTGCTCATATCAATTTATTAAACCACACTAACAACCATCATTTGTTTAACTGTGATGTCAATTCTCCAAGACACTGTTTATATGTGTAATACACTTACACATTTAAAATTTCAACAATAAAACATCTGTTTAAAAAATCTGTAGCAATACACTAATATACACAACATGAAAAGACACACAAACACTTTTTCTTCTTTGCAAGAAATTTTCTATTACAAAACAAAGTGCTTTACTGAGATACTTTCTCATACCCTTTCTGTAATATTTTAAAAAAGCTATTAAAATCAGAACCAAGTTCTGAAGCTCCTTTTCCCAAGGTGAGACTTTTGCTAGGAGCCACCCACAAACATATCAGAAAACCTTAGCTAAAATTACAACTATGCATGATGTAGAACCACCTTCAGAGAACTACAGTCTGAACAACAATCAAAATAATAAGAAAAAAATTAGCAGTGAATACAGCTCACTAACGTAATATCCAAGAAAACTAGGAAAGAAGGAACAGACTAGGAGATTCTCATTATACTTTCAAAACTTTTCATTTCTCAATCTCCCAATGTAAACCAAGGATTTAGTTTTAATATAAAATTTGTGCTCTATCAGATGAAAAACAGAAATATAAATAAATCAGACTAGCAACTAGTTTAGCCCAGGGCTGTAAGTAACTCTTTCAAATGAACCAAAAGGCAAACCACAGAATTCTCAGTGCATTTAAAGAACCTTCTTCTTGGAAGAGATGGACCTTCTTCCTCCTGCTCAGATTTAGAATTGAGCACATTGCCTTTAGAGCACATGATCATCATAGGATAGGCTCTGCCTAACACAGGACTCCACATAAATTCATAGAATGTAAACAATGCAAGTTAGAAATTGCAGGCAAAAAATTTGTTGTGGGGAGGAGGGGATGGAAGGCTAAGCCATAATGACTTCAATCGTACCACAAAATTAATATCTCAATGGTAAAGGTGACAAAGTAAAGCAGATTAAGGGCATGCAAGCAGGCAACGTTATCTAGGGTCACACTATACCTGCTTTGTGTAGTAAAACAAGAAATGAAAGGTTCCAATCAAGAACTGTAAAATATCCCAAGATACAAGGCAGAGCTTCATGTTTCCTTAGCCCTTCTTCTTCTCCATTAGGAGGTCTGAACTTAACCAGATCCAGTGGCTGATTTCAGCATTTTCTTTCAGTTACTGTGGAAACAGATCCAGATTACATCCCCTCATTCCACAGGTGAAAGGGACACACACAAGGTAGCCCACTATGGATGATCTACACCTGTCCTACCTAAGAAATATGTCTCAGATACCCTCCCACACTTAGCTGATCATTTGCATCCTGCAAAGTTTAAGAAACAGAATGAGAAAGAGAACAACCTAGACCATTTAAGCCTCTCAAGGGCTTAAATGAAAGACTCATTGCCATTTACTTCATTCAGTTCATTACATGAAAGTTCATAGAGTGGAGAAAGGAAAGGAAAGGAAAGAAATTGTGATACCTTGCCCGTCAACAAAAGCTCATTATTTTGAAAGTAATTAATGTAAAAATTAATATGTATTGTAGCAAATAATTATGTAATATAATACTCAGTATTATATACAGAATACATTCTGCCATTATAGAGGTTAAGAGCCTGAGAAAAATACTGACTCTGTCTCCTAAAAACAGAATGTCACATCCATACCTTTTACATCCTGAAGCAGGACTGGGATTATTCATTAGGTGACTGAATCCTGCACTGCAGTACATACACTGATTTGGTGCAATGCCTGTTATTAGTGACTTATTTGATTATACAACTTCCTTGTTTGCAAACAAGAACAGCTTTTTGCACTAGCCATGCTGAGGTGCCAGTTTAACTTATACAGGAACAAGGAAGATGTGGGAGTAAGCCGAAGTTAAAACTTTCTGATACTAAACAGCAGGTTGCCCGATGTCTTCAGCATTAGCATTTAAGTTCACTGCAGCTCATCTCATTTTGTATCATAGAAGATTTATATCAAGCAGTGGGAAGGCATGTCAGCTTCTGGTTTTGTCATACAGAATTACCATCAAGAACACAGATTATAATAAGCAACAAATAAAAGCAAAGTTAGGGGAATATTTCATGTACTATCAAAACTTGCAAAGGTTACTCCAGTGCTGGAAGTATTTTCTAAGCATCTTGCTCTTTGAGATACTCTTGAAATGATTTTTTTTCTCTTCTCATTTAAGTGTATAGTGAAGTGGAATTCTGTATACATACAACCCAGTATCAAACTACATAATTTCTTTTTCTTATGCCATTCTGAAGTCGAATCGACTCTTCATTGGTCCTTTTGTTGCCTCCTTAGGCTGAGAACCCCAAAGGTGTAACACAATGCCAACTGCAAACACTGACAAGGACCTTTTGATGATCTCCCATTTAAGCTGAAGCTTGGTATGTACCATGCCCTCACTTACATACTATCTTAGAATGGTTTGGGTTGGAAAGGACCTTAAAGGTCATCTAGTCCAAGCCCCTTGTCATGGGCAGGGATATCTTTGATATTGTGAAGAAGGCACCATTTTTTCTTCACAGTCCTTTCCCCTGAAAGTAGGTACTTTTTCTTCACAGAAATTGAGATTTGTGTTTGAAAGAACAAGCTTCCTTCCTTCTTTTATAAACCATGTAAATAATTACCCCATCCCAAACTCACCAAGCAACAACAATTTCTTTTAAACACAGACTAAATACTGCCTATCTCATCAGTGTGACAGAAATAATCAGCAAAAATCATCAAAAAATCAGCAAAGTCTTCTACAGAATAACAATTTAACTAACAGTTACAACACTGCAGCTGTGACAGCTTAGTTTAATCTAACAACTCAGAAAATAATTAGGGTTTCTTCATTTAACCAATTAAAAAAAATGTAGGACTAGTTACTGAAGTCTGGAACAGTTTCTTGCATGTAAGCCCTGCATAAACATTCTTTAGAAACTACAATATGTCTCTGTCTTGCTTTGTAACTTTTGCATTATGGTATTTATATCTTTTACAATTTTTTCAAAAATTATTCCTGTTAATGAACATTTTCTGGCTTTGAAAATGATAGTACTAAAGCACATAACTGAGGAAAAAAGCACCGTAAGAGTGAAACATGGGTAATTTACATCCTGAACAGGAAAATAACATTTTCTCTCTGGGAAACAACAGAAAACCCAAGTAAGAGTAAGTGTGATATTTCCTCTCAGAATATTGCTTGATTAATAGTAGCTCTTATAAAAGGATGATTCATAAGTAAAAATATTTTCAATGGCAATCTCAAATTTTCTCTTTGTTCAAATATACAGCTGTGAACATACTCTTTCAAACACAGCACAACTACTTAAAAGCAAAGAAATTTTGCTGCCTTAAGACAGAACTTCTTTATTGGAAAATGTTTTACATCACCAAGTCAAAAAGAGCCCACATCCAAAAAATCCCTACTGTTCTACTGCATACCACCCCTGTTACATCAGCCCAATATTTGTGACAAATTAACTCTACCCTGCAGCCAAGTGAATTTATATCAGTGACTTATTATGGAGGAAAGTAAAAGCAGCACAGTCAAGATCTCTGCCCATCAGACAAAGCAAGCTGTCATTCTGCTTAACTTCTGCAAAGAATGCCCTTGGATCCACAGGAGAGAAAAGAAACACCATTTGGCATTTAAACTTGAGGTGCCAGGATGCATTAAAGTGGAAAACAAGCCTGGATTGATTACTCCGATTTTAAAAGGTCATGAATTGCTAAGGTTTTTCTGTTTGTTTTAATGCATATTCAGTTGATTTACAAGGCAATTGTTTTAAATTGTAAATTATAACCCTGTATAATGGGTACTGCCTTAATTAGATTTTAACTATATGCTAATCTGAAAGGCAGGGGGTTGTTTCATGCTTTCTCAAGGTCTGCTGATAAAGACTGCATATCCCATAAAAATACTAATTCAGATCAATATAACTAACTTTTATAATCAAGTATATTCTTGTGACTTAAAGTGCAGGGCCTCCACAAACAATAGTCTTTTTGAAACATTTAAATTCTGTTTGAAAAGTACCATTTTTGCTTCCCTCATATGACCAGTGATTTATATCAACCCTTTTCCAGACAGACACAGAGTGGAAAGTGGTGTGGAGTAAAACACTACAGTAAAATAAGTAGACCAACTCATAAAGGCTTCATCTGTGCTGTGTGGTTTCAAGATACATCATTAAAATCAAAGTTTAACTTGGTCACAAAATCAAACCAAAGACCTTCTAGAATCAGCAGTATAAAAACTTTTTCACCTTCAACATTTCATTCAGGCTTTGCTCATGGACTTGTACAAACCCATTGCTATCTTTTTTCCTTTACAGATTGTACTGAACATTTCATTTTTTAATCCTAACAAATTTACCAGTGATGACCCAAGAAAAGATAGAAAGCTTATCAGTACAATCAGCAGTAAAATAGCTGCAGTGCTATTTTCACTCATGACCTCATCTTTGAAAAACAAACTTTTTCAAAAGCATTTCTCCTTAAAGAAAAGAAATATTCTTCAGGCAGCAATGTCAAATTGAAGTCACTGGAAATAGAGAAGAAATAAGACCAGGATGCCTGTTGCATCCATTAGACTAGGAATTTAATAGCAATAAAACCAGTCTCACCCTTGATTGTCTGGGTTTGGGCTGGCAGATCCTAACAGCAGAGGAATGCTCAATCAGAAGGGAGCAGGGGACAGGTGCACAGGTAGTGGGATGTATTGCTCCAATACCCAGCCCCAACGCAGCAATCAGCTCATTTGCAGCCACCACTGAAAAACAGCTTTAATTTGATGGTTACCACCTATCACTCTAATACCTTGGTAGCTGGAAGAAACATTAATATGTGCTTAAATATGCTGCTGACATCACATAGAAGTTAAAAGCTGATCTTACTTCCTTTATTTCAATTACTCCAAAGAAAAATTGGTATGGAGATGGTTCTGTTGAATCTGCCCTTCACAACCACATTGCTGTCTGCAACCACTGACCAAAATTACTGCATACAGACAATTCCACCCCTTCCCATATCTCAATTTTCCACCCACAGTCACCAAATTTCATCTTTAGAGTTTTGAATAATGCTAGTATTATCACATGGATTAAAATATATTAAAGGAAATTAGTTTAGACTTACTTAACTGTTTCAGACAGGCTCTATGTTAGAGCACGATTAGCAACTCCTTTCCAGGTAAAACTGTCCCTATACAGCTTTATGAATCTGTAAAAAATCTTTAGTACCTCCTCATGCTTCTGAAACAGCTAAAGACCAAAGATTTAATGAGAAGCAAAAATAATGCCTGTACACTTTTCTCCATCATGCATCACTTCAGAAGTTCTCATCTGGACCAAAGTGCATCTCAAATTACTTCTAGAGGTTACATGCTCGGAAATCCAGAAATGGATACATCCAAATGCTCAAATAATTCCAATGTGGTCTCAAATCTGAGCAAAACTGCACAGGAGGTCATAGCCAACCATGCAATGAGATGTGGGAAGCAAATTAATTTTGATTTGCCAAAGGTGTCTGTCTAGAGCTGTTAGTCACACTTCTACATTTACACTAGAACTTCTAAGAGCACCTTAGTGAAAATACACATTCCTCTTGAAGCGGCACATCCAACATCCATCTTGGCACAAACGTACTTAATTTCTGTCCTGAGCAGCATTCCAGACACTATACAACATACCTATGACTTTTGTTATGGCTTTTGTTTTGTTGTTTGGGGGGGTTGTTGTTGCTTTTAACTTGGAAGTACTTCATCTCTACTAAAGCAAATTTCTTCCTTCCATAGTGCACTATCAATGACAATCCTGCAAACTAAAATGATGTTAAGTCTTGACAATGAGATTTTCTGTTGGTGCCTAGAAACACATCTGCAAGAAAGAGTTTATTCAGAACTAGGTTTTTACACTAAAATAATAATGTTCTTATTCTCTGTCCCTCACAGCTGCTGATGATTACAGGCTCAAGATGAAACATTGGCAGAGGCTAGTTCTGAAATACAGACCTTACATGTTGCCCTTTTATTTCACTGTTTATCTTCTGATCTGACTCTTGGTATCCAGAGTCTACAATCAACAAACATTTTTTAAAGCTTTCATATTTTACTTACAGATCCAGATAGAAACAGTTCAACAGAACATAGGAAAAACCTTCACAAACCCTGCCTGCCGACTTCATCCAGCAGATAGACAGAGTGGTCTTGGGAGGGAATTTATAATGTCCTCTGGGGATAATAACTAGAATTTCCCAATGTTAGACACACATCCCTGCCCAAAGTCACCCTGTAAAACATTGCCATGCTTTCTGCAATGCTGCATGCTGCCAGTGTGCCTGTGAAGCAATTCACTTCAGTGTGCTGAACAGCCTGGTTTCTGGAGCTCTTACCTAGCAATGAAGCAAGTATACCCTCAGCTTTTAGGAATGAAAAGACCCTAAGTTTTAAGTGCATCATCCACTCACATTTTGTAAATAGACATTTGTTTAATCCACATGCTTGTCTTTGAAAATAACCTCTGGACACTGGGGTTACATTAACAGTGACCAACATCAGCCAGGATGAAAGAGTAAACAGAACTGATAAAAACAATTACCAACTTCTTTCTGACTAATTGAATAAAATTACTGATGTTGGAACAGATATCTGGAGGTCATCTGGTCAAATCCCCCACTCAAAGCAGGACCAACTACAGCAGGTTGCTCAGGGCTGCATCCCATCAGGTTTTGAATATCTCCAAGGATAGAGATGCCACAAACTCCCTGGGCAGTCTTGTCCAGTGTTCAGTTACCCTAAAAGAATAAATCTCTCCTGCATTCGAACAGATTTTCCTGCATTTCACTTCGTGCCTATTGCCTCTCATGCTGCTACGAGAGACCGTTGAGAAGAG
Organism: Myrmophylax atrothorax; assembly: GCA_026770055.1. Taxonomy (NCBI): domain Eukaryota; kingdom Metazoa; phylum Chordata; class Aves; order Passeriformes; family Thamnophilidae; genus Myrmophylax; species Myrmophylax atrothorax. The sequence goes on along the minus strand of JAOXXN010000265.1, from coordinate 45,815,018 downwards.
GCTGACCCCATCGCCTTTACTGTTTCCCCTGGTCGGGTCTTTACCTACATGGGTAAGATCCCCCTGAGCTTCCCTTCTCCAGGCTGAACACTCCCAGCTCTCTCAGCCCCTCCTTCTACATCTGATGCTCCAACCCCTTTGATCCTTTCCATGGCTTTTTGCGGGATACACTCCAGTATCTTGTAGTGAGACAGAGAGCACGAGACACAACCCTCCAGCTGTGTCTCACCAAGGCTGAGTAAAGGGGAGTAGGATAAGTAAGCATGTAATTTTAATGAGATTCAGTGTTGCATACACCCTTCCCAATGCCTGAGAAGGAATAACCAATCCAAAAGAGAGAGCAATCCTTTCTCATGCTTCTGAACTACAGAATTGGAATTTATACTTAAAAATGTTGTCAAATTACTACATTCACACTCCTGTGAAAGCAAAACTGCTTTCATCCTGAGGTGTAAATCTGAGTTAACAAAATCTTTGGGCTTGTTACCACATAACCCATAAAATAAAATATAATCATAATTGCCTTTCTGCTTGTCCAAGCTTATCCTGTTGATGACAAAAGCAGTACCTACCAGTATCAGAGAATTACAAAAGAAATAAAATCATAATTCATTTAAAAATATTATGACCTCCAGCCTTCAGAACTGTCAGTACAGTAACATCAAATTTATCCTTAGAGACATACTAATAGCTAACCTAAGAGCTAATAATAGCTAACGTGAAATCTACGTGTGCACATATATAAACCACACACATACCCACACAGGTGATTCTAAAAAGGATCCAGTTCACCTTAGAACTTCTGAGAAAACATAGGAGTAAATATAGCTAAAGTTTGAAACTCTTCCTGTGATGATTCATTTGTTTTTGCCATGCGTCTTGTGCAATGGGATCTATACATTAGGACAATGAAACTGCCTTCCTCTGCGTGGGCTGTACCCAGGGTGCTGTCAAGGCTACTGAAACACAAGCAGAAACAATAACATTAAAATCAGCTTTTGAATGCAAGATATTTAAAAAAAATTTAGAAAACAGTTTTTGTGCCCCTTTTTTTGGAAGCTGAAGTTTACCTTACCAGATCACATAGTTCAGCTCTTCATACCAGAAATTTATGTAAGACCCTGCATTACAAAAACAATGGATGTAAAGGGCACTTTTAAAAGAGCACCAACCTAGTTTTTAGAACAAGCCATTTGCACCTTGATGTGAATATAGGTTCAGGCTGCCTTTCAAAAAAGCTGCTCTTCTAATTCCACATAACTTTCCCCTACCTAATGCTTAATATTTTAGAACACAACTGAAAAAATTAACAAAAGCACAAACACGTCGCATTTTTGCACTACAAGGAGAAATCCTTCTAAAGTAATACGACCCCATGGTTCGAAATCTTGCACAGACTCCCTCTATACCTTCTGGACTGTATATAATGTGGTACAAATGAATGTCTAGAATATCCTTGATTTAAAAAATGATGGAGTGACATGCATTATCATAGCCAGGAGACAGTCTGCTAAATAAGCATCTGGTTAATTTCAAGTAGTTGCCCTTTTCAGGATTATAACTTTTTCTTTGTCATTTGTGACTACACATAGGTATAGATACATATTTATCAGCAAAGGTTTACATCTACAGCAGTAGGTTAGTGCAAGCTCACTCAGTCTATGCATTAGGTAGACATTTCTTAATGGGATACAATCAGTTTGCATATAGCATCATAGACACCCAAATCCCTCAGCTTTTCTGGCTTATTTCTGGTTCTGTTGTGTACCAGGCACCTCTGTACCAAAAAACTGCTTAGGCATCTATTTTCACCTGTTTAGGTATTTTATTCACCTTTTTGCTTTCTTTAGAATTTTGCAGATATAGTTATGTAATACTAGTCACCCAACCCCCCCCCATTTTTTTAGCAAGTATTCATAAAATTGGAGTTTGAAGAAGAAAAAGTCCATATGAGCCATTATGACCTCTTTACTACCTCTTAAATTCCTAGTGTTAAGCTCTTGCAATTCAGCTGAAGGTTGTACTTATAAACCAGGAGAAATTATTTCAAGTTAAGGTAAAACTCTGCCAATGAAGTTCAGCCAAAGCAGATGGTATTTTCAGGTCCAGTCCTAACAGCATTTTATCTCCCTGCTTCCTTCTCCCCAATCCCCTGTCACCACTTTCAGGTTCTCCGGTCCATTGTACCTGTATGGAACCAACAGTTTAGTTCGATGACAAACAGCAACTGTTTTGAAAAGTGATTAATTCCATAACAGTTATTAAGTACTCCAAAACAGTCACTCGATAGACTCTCATTAGCATGACACAGTATTATTTTATTATACATGCTGTAGATATTCTTCCTTTATGTTATAGGTTCTTTAGGTATGAATTTGAACTTGACTTCTACCTGCTTTGCAGAAGGAATTGAAATTATGTCAAATCTCTTTTTGTTCAGGTATAAAACTTGCTGCTAGAGACTAAATACTGAAGTTTGAAGGCACAGCCTTATTAAATATTAATATTCAGCTGGATTTTTATATTCCATTTCAATATATTTTTGGCCAATAACCATCCATTTTCTCTCACTTGCAGAAGCCGAGCAGGTGTGCAGGTAGCTGGTTACCAAGACAACATACTGGCAAGGGATTAGAGCAGACACTTGTATGTGTATAACTCTGAATAATGCAAACACTGTCAAGTGATACATTTTTCATTATCCGAATATCACATGATGTTTTATGCCATTTAATTTTTTTTTGCCTGTTGAACATGCTCCTGTAAAGAACCCAATTCAAACCTCACAAGCAAATGTAATTATAGTTTCATTAGAACAATGAAAATACCACTTTACGCATTTCTTCCATGAGCTCACTAAGTACTTATACAAACATCTGTTCCATTTCCTACATCTCACATTTAGAAGAACTAAGCAGCAACACACAGACATCTATAAAAACAAAATTAAGATGAAGAAATGTATCAGAACTTTATTAAATACACCTGCCCTTCACCAAGAAGGCTCAATACTTTGTCAAGGAATGTCTTTGCAGTAATTCTCACCTTGTTACTCTAGAGACAAATACCAGGCCTTCAGCAATATCTTAAACTTTGTTTTGTTAAACTGTGGAAAGCACTGCAGAATATTTCTAAGTGTTAGATCAACAAACTATGAATTTAAATGTTAAGCAACAACCTTTAATAAAAGAAATGATGACAGGTAAATAGAAGCCACATATTAAAAAGCCCTTCTGTTCTTAGGGACAATTTGAAATGCACCCATTCAAAACAAAACCTTTACGGACATTAGAATATATACCATCAGATACTAATTTTAGTGGTTCCTTTTTATTTTACACATACTGCCAGAGGACAGAAAATCTGTGTTTTTCTCCATACTTCTCACAGTAATAGCACACTTCAACTACCAAAATATGTCATCTAGGAAAGTACAACATAACTTGATCCACTGCAAATCAGATCAACAAACTCATACAAGATCAAACAGCTATGTTTTATAATGCAGCAAACCTCAATCCCTACTTTACTCATGACAATAGTCCATAACATGAGGGAGAGAAATGCTTGAATTTCATCATGTGAATGGAAAAATATGAAGTGCTACTACCATTCCGCTTTCAGCAACATGAAGGAGAAAGAGGTCCAAGTACATGGTCCTTCAAACACTCATTTTTAGAATTGAACCTAGGAGCAAAAGGTTTAAGTGCAGCTACTTTAAATTCATAAATTTCAAAATGAGAAAGATAAAGCCTGATGTATATTAATGGATACACCTAGGCTTTTCAAAGGCAAAGAAAAACAGAAAAGATAAGTTCATGTGCTTCTCATCCTCCTTCTGTACTGTAACTACTTCCTGTTAAAGAAAACTACCTTCCCTTGCCCAAAAGTGTACCAACACTTGTTCTGTCTCAACATATATTTTCAGGTATATTTCAAAATCTTTATCAAAGTCAAATCTTAAAGTTACCTAGGTTTGAATCTCATTTCAGACTTTTCACTGAACTCAGAAGACATAGAGGCTTCTGGTGTATGTTCCAATCACTTCCAGTAATTGAAACTATCCCTTCAAATGCCTAGTGTCTTAATTACTCACCAGTCCTGCTGCTTCTGAAAGTCCCACTAAAAAAACCCCAACTTTGAAAAACATACACATTCAGGAACTAAGTGCAGGCAGGAATTAAGGGTAGAGCCTCAACAGCTGAGTACCTAAACACAGGCTAAGACTGCTGAAGTTTGTGTTGGTGCAAATTAGTGTTGACGTATTTCTCAGTACTGTGGCTTTATGGCCTTCAATATCACACAAAAAGCCAACAGAAATAAGACTCCTTGAGCTTTGACATGCCAGAGCTTGGAAACCTTACTCTAGATCTTTACAGATTAAAGATGCAAACCATGGAAACACTTCAGCACATGTGACTGATCACTAGAGAAATCCCATTCAGTTCAATGAAGCAACTTGCATGGTCAAAATGAAGTTTTTAATTAACTATTTCCAGGATTAGTGTTTTTAATTTTGCTGCAGACTGCTCAGAAAAGATGAAAGATATAACCTGTCAACTGTCAATTAGACTGGGTTGCAATTCTCAGTCTAGTTTCCTCCAAAGAAACAGCCATCTGTTCGATGTAGCAAACACCACTAATGTCTCATCCTGCTCTATACTGAATTTAAGAGAAATACCTCTTAAAATCAAAATCAAAACATGCAAAAAGACAATTGCAGGATTAATACCTCCAGAAGCTCACTGACATCAGTGCAACTTTACCATAGTATTAATTTTTTTTAACTTCCGTATGTTAACATTTTGTCAACAAAATATTAGCCAGGCTTTGTCAGGATCCCAAGAACACCCCAAAAACCACCGTTCCTGCCCAGGCCCGTGGGCCATCAGTCCCTGCCCCAGTGAATCAGCAGGAATGCCAGTCTCCAGCTCCCTAGAGCCCTGCCCTGCCTGGGCACTGGACTGAATTCTTGACAGCCCACAGTAATGAGGGAAGATAAGAGATAAACCAGATTAATCAAAATTCCAGATTAAAAAAAAGTATTGAAATTAAAAGTAGTACAAGTCTATTTCAGACTGTAATTTTTAAAGACCTCAAGTACATCTCTGCTTCTCTTGCTTTTCACAGAATATTTGTGCCTAACATGCAACTGCTATACTATACAGGTGAAGTTTCTCACCATTAGAAGGCAGACCCATATCTGCCTTTCAACTAGACACAAAGTCCTGGAGAATCCTTGGCAAACAGCCAACGTCCACACAGCCACTTGCTCACTCCTCTTCAGCAGGGGAAGAAAATAACATGGCAAAGCTTGTGGGTGGAGATAAAGGCAGGGATATTGATTACCAATTACCTTCACATGCAAGACAGATTTGACATGAGGAAAATTCTTTCAACGGATTGCCAGGAGAAACACAGAAACATTACACTCTTGTTCTTTACCTCCCAGACTTCACTCTGCAGACTCCCACTCTCCAAGCCCTGAGCAGCACAGGGGTAGCAGGAGAACAGAGGCATTATAGTCAGTATTGCAATGATTCCTCTCTGCGACACCTTCTTCTCACTCTTTTGCCCTTCTCCAGCAGTGGCTCCTCCCAAAGGCTGCTGTCCTTAAGGAAACATTCTGCTTCCAGTGTGGGCTCCTCCTCAGGCTGCAGTATCTGCTCAGGCACCATGAAGCATCTCCTACTGCTCCTGCTCCTTCTTCTCTGACCTCTGTTTCCCTCAGCTGTTTGTTACACTTTCCCCCTTTCTTTCTCTGTCCAGCATTTTTTGGACTCTCATTAAATAGGTTCTCACAGAGGTGCAACACTTGTGGCTGATGGGCCCTACTGTGTCCTGTGGTGTGTCCACTGGAGCTGGCCATGTCCAGCATGGGGCAGACCCTGGGCCCTTCTCATAGAGGCCACCAATGCATCTCCTTGCCTTCAAAAACCCTTCAGGGATGCCCAGTTCAGTGCCAAACATCATCCAGGTGCAACACCTCAAAGTTTGTGGAAGGACATAGAAATTGAACAGTAATCAAAGTCTCAAATCTCAGACAGAATTTAAACGTTGTTGCATCAACCGCAAGGAATTACAGATTAGAGTGGGGCAAGAGATGAAAACAATCCTTGTGATAGAACATAGAGCTCTGGGGATGTGAAGGAACAGGAAGGACAGAACTGACTCTTTCAAAATAGGACCGTAAAGAAAATAACTTCATTTTAGCTCTTAGGGACAGGGGGAGATGGTTTGCTGAACTTAAAACCGGGTCAACTTCACAGTATAACCATGATTTCTCAACTGCATTTACAGTAGTAGGACCACAAAAGGCTAAGCAATGCTGACTTCAGTGGCAGCACAGAACAGTTTGTGCTAGAAAGACCACAGGCACGTGAATAATTATCCACTCTCCTCCAACCACTTCAGAGCTATTGGGTTTTGAGATTTTGTGATTTTATGATTCTCAGCCTTTGGGGTTTTATTGTGGTTTATAGGGTTTAGCTTGGTGCATTTGCCCAAGAGTTTGTCATCTCAGTCATCTCTGCTGTTGTCAAACTTTGCTCTCTAACATTTCTCCATTAAAAAATACATGCTTGTATCTACACACTACTTTTGCCTATAGCATTTCCCTGGCTGAAGGGGGCTCTCTTACATGCCTTCAAAGATGGGTTTTCAAAGATGTAACAAACGTGACCCTGTTCAATTTAATTACAATGCAACGAGATATTCCCTGTGGTGTCTGGCACTCCAAACATTACAGCGCTAATCAGATTTAAAACAACTTGTTTGCAAATACAAGTTTAGTTTAAGCATCCATATGACTCTAACATACTTTATTTTCTTGAGGTTACACACATTATCTGTTCAAGTAAGAATCTAATTCTACATTTTTAATAATAAACCTAAAGCATTTAAACTACTAGCTTTAAAACATTCAATACCAATAACAGCGACCTTATTAGTCATTATCACACACACATAGCTGCTTGTACAAACTGTGATGGCCTCCAGTAAACAAAACTGGAAGAGAAATTAAATTTTCACACTAATATAAATACAACTCAGCAACTACTCTTTCATAAGTGGTACTGTTTATATATCAAAGTGATACTTTTCAGGCAAAAGAAATTACAATATCCAATAGTACCATCTTTCCATATGTTTTGGGTGAGAGGTTTTGTTTCATTTTTTAAATCAAAGCAGTTCTGTAATTTGATCTTCTAATTTGTTATCATAGCCTGAAACTTCTGAATTGCAAAACACTCAGTTCTGCATCCTGCTGTTGACTTTTCTTTAATGAAAGAGAGCAAATATAGCTGGTCATTCTCTCCAGGCTTGCAAATACCTTTTACATAATCAACCTCATAGTCCTACTGAATCCTGTAGAGCTAAACTGCAGGATTTCTGATAAGGTTTTTTATCAAATCCAGTGGCACTCCAGAAAGTGAGTATTAACAGTGTTTAAAAAACTGCTTCACAATTTCCTCCCACTAACAGGGCAAAAAAAATAAGCCAACTCTACAGAATACAAAATCTTGCTGTCTTCCATACTTTTAGTGTCTAAAACTGGCAGAATTGCAGATGCTTCAAATCTCTTCCTTCATAGCAAGAGACAGTTAGAGGCACCTGTAAAGTAACATTTTCACCTGAGAACTCGTACAGGGATTGCTTTCCCTGGACATCCACTTCTGTCAGTGCATACACAAAGATGATGAGTGCTACAATACCCATAGTGGCAATTTCTCATCATTTTTCTCTAACATGTCTGGCCTACCATCCAGAGGGACAGCTAATTGATTTTATAGCTTTGGCTAAGAACAGTGGCTAAAACTGAGTCCAGTTGAAGCTGAAGAAATAGAGTCAGAAAAAAAACAAATGTAAAAATTTAGCAAGGATGTCAACTTGTGCTTAAAAGGGCATGGTATGCCTCCAGGACGCATTACATGCTGAGACAGTGTTTTGACACCCAAACGGAAAACAAGTAATTGCATTCTTTGTGCGTACACAATCATCTATTCTTCATGCTCACATTTAGCACATATGTAAAACATCCCAACACCCTACAATTATCTCCAGTTGTAGATGAGAACAATGGAATACACAAATTTCGTGTGGAATAAAAAGAGTCAGAGATCAAGGGCACTATCAATGGGCATGGAGGACCTGCAATAGCAGGGAACTATTTAGATTTGCTTACTCTGAGGATTCTGAATGAAGAATGAAAGTAGATTGCATCTAAGGTGAGAAAAAAGGGAAAAGCTCATTAAATCCTGCTGGGTCCCAGTAAGCAAGCAGCAGAATTCTTGAAGCCTGCCAAGCATTTTTATATCATGGTACAGACACACACAGTCAAACATTTATTCCTTTCCCAAATACTAAAAAAAACAGGTAGCTAAAAAAATGTATCAAAGCTCTTGTTAAGGAGAACTTCTTGAATGTCATTTTTTTTAAAAAAAATTTCCCTTCCATCGTACACACACATACACCAGCCTTAGTAAGGTGAAACAGCCACCTACTGCAGATGTGGCTCCAGCTAATCCAACCTACCATTGTTTTACCGTGTGTACAGTTTGCTGTAGGAATGCTGCTTTCCCTAGCCAGATACTTTTGGAATTAATTTCAAAAAAACCCTGAGGTTAGGGTATCAGAGTACACAAAGTCTCATGGAAAAAAGCTGTAGCTTCCTAAGAAAAATCACAGTCCACATATGTCACGTGAAAGGGGGGAGAGACAGAAATGCAGAGATTTCTAGTCTCACCTGTATTACTATAAAATTAATAGCTGTAAGCGTCCTCAGACAATCAAAGCTTTATGAACCCAGCACTGCCTGTCGAACTCTGGACAGAACACAGGGTGGAAAGTTTTTTGACCTTCCTGTGAGGACCACACTTAAGCCAGGGAGAACTTAATAGCAATAAGCACCTCCAGAAAATCAGAGC
>JAOXXN010000265.1:45791725-45805991 GCA_026770055.1 Myrmophylax atrothorax | reverse complement strand
TAGCACACAGGTTGGAAGGGTTTCTGACCTCTGATATGAGACCACACTTAATAGCAAGAAAAGAACTTTCCCCACAATAGCTCCTGAAATAACATTTATTAATACAAGTATGTGACAATGACTATATGGGTTACTTAGTCGGTGATAACATTTAGCTGCAGAATTGTATTTAATTGATGACAAAATACCCCAGAAGAAACCAGCACAAAACCCATTTTACAGGCAAGTCCAGCAGTATACCTCACCCAAGACAAACTTAACTAACAGAGGATTACTAAACAGAAACGCAACAGTTCAACACTACATTTAAACACACTCAGTAGCCCAAAGGAAAGGCAACTAGAAGAATATAGCTGCTTCCCACTAACACTTATACACCCGGTGAGCTATAACAAAGTATAATTAGTAAGGCATAGGAAAATAAAGTAAGAATTTGGTTGCTTACCCCTGCAATGTCCGATGCATAAGGGTGGGGGAGACAGGCTAGCTCATAGGTTGCCCTCCCAGAGATGGTGGAAGTTTTCTCCCCAGTTTTGCCTTATGCTCCATCTCTTTTTATACCTTTTATTTTCCTTTAGGTGGTTTGTGTGACTAAAGTCAATACTTTGGGGGTGATAGACAGATGCCTGAGGGGTGGTTCCTTGGATCTCTGCAGGGTGCCACAGGGCACAGCGAAGAAAGGTCATGTTATTTCCATAACACTCCATTCTTCGGTGACACCATCAATCCTATCAGCATCCCTCCAGGGAGGCTGAGACGTTTGCCTCAACTCATCATGACCTTATCAGGGCCATAACATAACCCCACAACATGAAGTTAGCTCAGGTTCACAGGACTTGTCTCCTGCTCTGATTTAGTCCTAATAGGCTGGTTCTGCAAAGATACTGGTGGGTCTGCATTGAATACTTTAGCAATCCAGTGCTGGCAAAACTGGCTAACTCAGCATTATCACAGCATGAAAATCTGGATTAATCTCAAATCTAGTGCTCCAACCTGATAAACTCCCTAGAAACCCAAGTAGCACTTCATGGACCTGACCTGGCCCTGGCAGGACTCCCATTGTCAGGCCATGTCCAAACACAGCAGTACTACCAAGATGAACCCTATAACAGCACAGTTCTGTCTGGATCTCACAGCACTAGCGCTACCAAACCCTGCCAGAACTTGAGCAGGTTCTTCAGGAGACCAGTTCTGCCACAGTCTTTCTCTGTATGATCACACACTGAGCTGGAACCTGATTGCATCCCTGCATCTATACAAAAGATGTGGATGTCTTCCACCCACCACTCAGCACTATCTCCTCAGGTCACAAACTGCTTCAGCTTCCAGAGTGCTACAGTTTGTCAGGTGGATGGTTCACAGTGGACACATCTTACACAAGGCAGCAGATGTGGATCTTTGAGTAAAGCTAACAACGGCAGTATACCACTTGTAATTTTTTCTGTGCCCTTTTAAGCAAGGTACCTTTACTTAATTTCGGTGCTTCCTGATGCACCAGATGAAAACCAAGAACACCCTCCTGTTGCTTTGCAGTTTCAATTTGCTTTTAGAAGGTAAGAGTCTGTAAATTGTCCACACAGAATCAGGCTGGTGCAGTGGATTAGTTCAGAACTCACTGTATAGTTATGTCCTTGACATGGAGCAATTAGAGCTGGCTAAAAATTTTCAAAAAGCATGTTGCTTTTGCACCCACTCCTAGAGCAGATCATTCTTTGTTGTGTGAACTTTCTTCAGAAAGAAAAACTGACACTGAAAGTCTGCAAAGCCCCTAATTGCCAGACTTCTAAAAAAGCCCAGAAAGAGAGATCAATGCCTTCAAATTCTTCCACAGAAACACGATAAAATTCTGTGCTTTATTTTGTGATTTGCTCCACTGGTAACAGAGCTGCTCAGGAGTATTTCTGAAATATTGAGCCCCTTCATCAGGAGGTCACAGAAGATCCAATGCTAAAAAGTGTCTAGCTTCAGATTAATTAAATGATGTACCTGTAGTCTGCAGTACTTTTTACAGACATGCATGCACTTGCTCCCATTGTCTTGTCTTTGTTACTTGAAAGACAACCCACATCATCCTTCTGCTCTTCCACAATAATTTTATTTCCACAAAGTCATTAAAAAAACAGACACACACCCTTTGCGACGTCTGTGCAGTGATGTTGAATTTCTTGAAAGAAGCAGTGACAGAGATATTAAATCAGCCTCTATCCCAAGGGAAGAAGGTCTTGTACAAGAAGAGGCCAGCCCCAACTAGTGACTAACTTCAAGTGAAGGAGAAACAGTAAAAGGACAGGTTGTACATGGAAACTGGTAACTGCTGAATGTGCTCTGCTATCCTAAAACTCACAAGCACATGTCCTCAGAGTTCATGAGATACAGAGATAATGGCAGTATTGCTGAAAATGAACCAGGCAGACTTTAATGAGAATATAGAGTATGAGACAGTCCTTTAGCCACAAACTACAAAGAAATCCCTAACAAAACAAACAAACAAAAAGAGAAGGAATTAAACACACCCAACATACGAAAGAAGTATGAAGTTCTTCATTGCAGTAGAGTAGACCTCTTGTGAAATGTGCACATAGCTCCCAAAAGAAATTACTATCTCTACTCATTTAAAAAAAAACCACCTGATGCTGAACAGTGGAGCAGACAGACAACAGCTAATAAGAATGAGTTTTCAGGGATAGAAATTACTGAGATGGAAGCAAAATCCAAAGAGCTTATTGCTGTCAAGTCTGGGTGGCAGAACAATCTTGATCGCAGAACACCAAAAGAACTGGTACATGAAATTGCAAGTCTGATAGCACAGATATTAAATAAATCCATCAAATGAGGGAGTACCACGTGACTGAAGAGAGCCAAATATGGTGTCTATTTCCCCTCTGTAAAGACAGAGAGGAAAAAAGTCATTTTGGTAATACAGACATATCAGTCATCTACAGATAGCACACAAATCTTGATGAAAGGATGGAAAACAAAAGCTTATCAAATGAATTACAGAAGAGTGATCATAGCATACTCATCCAAAATGCCTCTCTTCCATTTTATTCCCTCAAAAAATGCTGTATGTATTTTAATAAATCATTTGGCAAAGCATTACATAGGCTAAACTGGGAAAAGTGGGAAAACTCAGCAAAAATATGAGATGTATAAATCAGATAAAGTACTTAAAGGATAACAAGAGCAAAGGGAAAGTAATAGGATAAAAGCTCATTAGTAAGGAAGTTCCTTCACAGCGGTCTCCAAGGACATAGAGTTGATCATCAGAAGGGAAGAAAAGCATGACAATGAACTGAAAACAAGGTTTAACAGTGCAAGATGTGCCTGTAACAACTCAGTGCAAGTGCAGGATAATTCCAAACTATCAGCATGGTACCATCACGAAACTAGGGAAGTGCAGCCAAGAGAACAGGCAAATGCAACTGTTATTGCTTTCAGAATTGTTTTGAAGGGCCTTGAGGTTCAACAGAGGCTTGAGGTGGATCCCAGTATACTCAGCCTTCTTCAGAAGACCACGAGTTTTCTGCAGCAGACTTGGGTCTTCAATATCAAGCTAGCTTAGGTTCTATTAAAAACCCAGAAACTAAAACATTCAAATTGAGCATGAACCCGATCACGCAGTACTGGCCTTTACACTGGCAACTGTGCTTCAACAGTCTGTCAACTAGGAAGCTCAAAAGTATTTCCGATGTGTCTACAGAGACACGCTTTCAGCAACAACGCTACTGTAAAGCATGCTCATGAGGCAAACCCCATGTTTTTCATGTAAAAAACCACCTTGATTTATCTAAGCCAAAATAAAAAAAAAACAACAAAACAAAAAAACAAAACAGACAAACGAATGAATAAAAACTCCTGGCAAAAAAAAAAAAAAAAGAAAAAACAACCAGTCCTTTAAACCAGAAGAATACATGTTAATATGGGCACAAATAAATGTAAACTCAAAAATGACAGTGATTTGACTACCAGAGAGTTTGGTTCTGGAGCAATGTCACAGAGCAGATTTATATCTGACTGACTGTTGCATCCAAACAACCATTTTGTCTGCGTGTGTGTGCGCGTGCGCGCGTGTGCAGGGAAGGGCTGGGCTGAGCCTGCCTGCCCAGAGTACAAGGATGCAGCTGGCACGGCCATGGGAGCTGCATGGCTGGGCTGGCAGTCAAAGAGGATCTGCCTGGTAACCCGCCCACAGTACACCCTCTGGAGCCTCTGATCAGCTGTGACACCCCTTGCTTTGGCTAAGGGGGCAGGGAGTGGTCAGTGAACCGAAGGTGCCCCATAGAGGGAGTGACCACAGTGACCAGAACAGATAAGGAGGCAGCACGAGGTCTCCACTGTTGGCCCTGGTCTCTTCTCCTCGAAGCTGTCAACATGACCTTCTGAGTGCTAACTCTGTTCTTTTTCTCCTCTTTTTCTCTCTTTATTCTTTCTTCTCCTAATCTCTCTTCCCTTATTCTTTTCTTCCTCTTGTGGATAACTTACAGAAAATGAGTGTTTAAGTTATGAGTACTTCACTTAAGTAGCATGGAGTTTGTGTTTGCTGAGTGTAACAAAGGTCCTCTATGGCAATGGTTGCTAATCCTGGTAATTTGTTGTAATGCTTTTAAAAAGTTGCATGTTATCTCTGTAAAAAGAAATCTCTTACAGGAAAAACATATAGTTATTCTCTAGACCTTGACTCAGCATACCAAAGAAGCAAGGGTTTAACAAGTGTTTGTGTAAGCAAAATCCCTTGAAGCCTGAAATTAAAATGTACACCCAGTAAACCTTCTGGACAAGGGTGTAGCAAGCACCTTTTCAGGAAAAGAAAGAACAGAGAGTTCTCTGACTGACACAAGAATGAAGCTGAGCTGTTTCTGAGCTTCTGCTTCACCTGCAGAGGACTACATGGTGCACCTGACAGTGTTAGCAGAGAATGAATCCTGTGACTGGGTAACACTGCCCACCAACTTCAACACCAACCAACCCACATCTGATCATGCTGTCCCATTCTCTTCTTTTCCCACTGCTTGTGCGTGTATCACTTACCTGCTATGTCTTTCTCCATTCAGATGGAAAACCCTCCAGGACAGCGACTTGTTACGTCCACACTGGGTTCCTGACAGATGCCCTGGTAAAACCTCAAGGCTTTACCCAACATACTAGAAAATGATGCAGCTGCAGATAAGTGGAGCTTAACAGGTGGGCAAGATCCATGAGCATGGTCAGTGAAACTGATGTCTAAATGTGGCAGAGCAGCTAGAGCTTAGACTGGTTGAGCTGTTAGATCACACAATTTGTATTTGATTCTTCCCATTTGGAACTGGTAAAACTACTACAAGCTAAGACACATAAGAAATAAAACCTCAAGACAAATCCTGTTTTGGATAACTTTCATCCTATTTAAATAATGTCTCAGGTTTACTTCTACTAACAACATCATGTTTTGCCAAAATAATGCAAGAATGGAGTAAATATATACATTAATATACATATAAACAGAGCTCAAATAAGGTACACATGAACATTTTACAAGACAAAAAGTATAAATATTCAGTCTCAGTGGCAACAGGCACTTAACTCTGCATGAGAAAACTTGAAGTGCAAATATGGTGGTAGTGTTTGTGTTATGCAGAAAGGCAGAAATCAATGTGCAAAGCCTGGTACCCAACCTCTGCTCCAAAGACAGAATTTACACTCTCACAGGGATCCCTTTCTCAGGCTTGTGTAGCTCTTTATAGAAACCAGAGAGGGATGATGGTTGAGGACCTAAAAAAAGGTTCAGAGACACATCTCTGAGCAGCCACAGCATATTTCAGTCAGACTCCTGTCTTCCAAGGCAACCTTCCTCCCTTTCCCACCCTGAGTTACCAGGGCCCATCTGCAAATCCTTCCTGTCTTGTTCATCTTTCCACCTTCTGACATGGCCTGGCTTACATTTCATCTGTATTTAAATAACCTGCTGATCACTTAGTGCTTTGGATACAGTAGCTCCTTTTCTGTTTCAGATTGCAATTTAACCACAGCCCGAAGCAACAAGGAACTTCTTAGGGAGGTCTGCTCAAACATACTGTAACCCTGGGCTGCAACACTCTTGCTTGCTCAGCGAGGATGGGACATCTGCTGCTTAATTGCACAAAGATGACAGGTAAGCTTTCAGAATGTTATTACTGACACATTTCTCAGAGGCTTCTAAACTTGGCAAGAATTAACTAGAGGCAGCAGAGTATTTTCCTCTAAAAATGTAGACTTCTGTCAAACCTACTCTGCAAAGCCCACGACCCTGTGGTTGAAGGGGCTTTTGCAAGTGACAACACAATACATTTTTTCCAACACATTTGTTCCCAAAAATAACTCTAAATATTTTGATGACGCAACAAGCAAAAAAAGCAGACAACATGAAAACTTTCAATACCAATATTCAAGAGTTTATTACAGCTTACCTTGAGGGAGCTGGCAGGCCTGATAGAATAAGAATATTCCCACCTTACAGTTCAATCAGCCAAATGTTTTTGATGCCTTGAGTTCCCATATTAAACTCACTCCAAAAAACAGACTATTGTAGAGCAAAAAATGTTTACCCCAGCAGAAATATCAGAAATCATGTAGAATTAAGAAAAATTTCATAGACGAGGCTTTCTTTTTAATTTTGGAAAAGACATGATATACTCAAGAAGGGTTATCTGGTACAGACAAAATTAGGATAAAATTTTAGGCCAGAAAAAAACATAATCAGCACCAAGAACTACTTTCAACTTTATGTAAACCACAAACAGGAGGTTTAGAGAACAGAAATACCAGCTCAATCAGCTCCAGTGGGAGCTCAGTCAACAGAAATACTGACTCCACTGTATTGAGTGGGGATAGGAAAAAAAAAAAAGGAGGAATATTGACTAAGATCTGTCAATGTTTACAAAACTGACTAACATTATATGCAGACTGATAAACAGCAGACTGGTTCTTTCTGTATACTTCAAGTCACCATAGCATGCCAAATACACTGTTGTAACCAAACTGCAGCACTGCAAAGCCTATACATTAGAGAAGGACCAAGGCAGGCCATTCCAGATTATGCTAAAGTTCCATTTATGAAGAGACAAATTTCTCCCATTTGACCAGGGTTAGGCAATGTAACAATAAGTGCAGTGATAATTAGCCTATGCAAGTGCTTCCATTTTTGATGGCAAGGCTAGAGGTAAAACAGCACTAGAGGAACAGCTTAACAAGTCCTAACAATGACAGCAACACCTGCACTGTACAGAGAGGGAACCAGAAAAGTGTCTATTGCTGCTGTTGATTGCACGATAAGAAGAGCTTATCCACAACGTACCAAGTTGGCCAAAACTGTCCTCCCTCCCAAACTAATGTAAGATGGCTGAAAAACATACCATGCAGTCTGAAAGTGCACTTGTAGTAAACTCTGAGCCTGACAGTTTCAACATCTACAGCACAAGGTTCAACGAATGCAGTGGGGGAGACCTGGAGTACTGCTCAGTGGTTTCAGGGATGCGTGGGGAGGCTGCCAGCTATGATGGGCAACCAGACAAAAATGAGAGGTGCTGAAGGGCAGCTGGGGAGTGGGGAATGATGGGTATTGACTTGAGTGGATAGGTGAACAAAGAACACTACAGGAAACCAGACTTCATGACACAAATATTTGCAAATTATTGTTTCTTCGTTTGTTGTGGTTATATCCTATCCAATCCAAACTCACTGCGGTGAGGGATGCAGAAACAGGGAAGGAAGAAATATAATTCAACAAAGGAAGAAGTATAATGCAACATTCCTTCTGCATCCCGTTCCAAATGCTTCTCCATTCAGCCCCTGCTGCTCAATGCATGCATCCTTTCTCACCTTCACTCTTCTCTGCAGCGCAGTTTTATATGAGGGTGAGAAAAACAAGGCTGCTGGAGCACACAGGTGGGACTCTCACATCTAATAACTTCTCAAATATTACTGCAAATCCCTTGCCATTCTCTCCAGAGACATCTTACTCCACTTATTATTTCATTTCCTGTTTGTTCCATTGTAAGTTTCCTTTTATTTAATTTCATGCAGCTTGGCAGAATAACATCAAGCAATTAAAATGAGGCACATATAACACTCACAAAAATACTGCAGAAGTCTCCAATGTTCTCTAGATTGTCTGAATTAATTCACATTTCACAGATATCGGCCTACGATGCCTCTTTCAGTCTGCACTTCACTCCCATTTGCAGACATTATAGTTAAATTATATAATTGAATCATTATTCATCAGCAAACATCCAACTATCCACCAATTTTATACCTTCAATGTTAGAGTCAGCCCAGAGATGAGGAGTCCCAAAGCAGGAGAGTTTCAGCAGCAGGAATGCAACCATTGATCTTGGCTCGCAGCAGGTTTTCACTCACTGTAGAAATTGCTGCAGAAATTGCTCCATGAATGTGGGACCCCACCACACAAAAAACATAACCTTTAATTTGAGAACAAAACACAGTCTCTATTCTCACAGTCATGAAATCATTGATGTGGACTGAATGAAATCCAGTGCAATATCATCTTCCTTACTCTGGAGACAGCCTGAGCAAATATGAAAAATTAAGAACAGAGTTGTTCAGCTAATCAAGTTGATTCAGAAACCTAAACAGGGGAGGTGGGACAGGAGGGAAGGGAGGAAGGTCTCAATCAATTTTGTGTCCCTGATGAGCTTCTCAGGAACATCCAGTTAAAATTGTCAATCTAAATTCCAGACTGCTGAAGTGTATGCCATCCTTCACTAGCTATAAAAAGTCAAGACTCTTTCCAGCTCCTCTTCCAAACTCAACAGTGTAGTTAAGCACAGAACATACAGAAAAATTATGTGAAATACAACTCAGTTCCTAAGTTTCAGGCATCTGTTCATATGCTGAAGTCCTCTAAGTATCCATTGTGCTTTTCCATTAGAAGTTGCTAAATGGTTTCTAGTTTACTGTAAAACTGGACCAGGATAAATGCTGTACCTTTGTCACATCTTTGCAACTCTGTGCTGGTGCACCAAACACTTCAGCACAGGAGCCTGCAAGGAAATCTCCACTGCAAATCAAATTTGCCCTGCAATCACGGGGTACAGAACAATTTGTCTGAACACCATGTTTCAAGATACCATGCGTTTATTCACTCAGTCCTTCCAGAAGCGAAGTTAAAACACTCATGAGAGGTTTAATTTTTGAAGCCACTAATAAATAGATCACCCGTAACTGCAAATCACAAGGGGGCACCACACGCACTGCACTATTTCAGTCCAATTAGCACATTGTTTGAGAATGAGCTCTTAAAACAACCAGCGAATTACAACATGAAAATAACAGTTTCACAATTGTTCTAATGAATACAGAACAAGATACTTGAACAAATCCTCTGCTGGTATAGATCCATCTACTTCGGCTGAGCTCTGTTACAAACCATTTCAGCTTTATTACTTAGAAAGGATGCAAGTAAAGTAACAATTCATTTGAAATGAAAAATCTCTGGCACTTTGTGTGGATCACCACATGACTATTACGATAACAAAATTAATCACAGGTTTTCTGTCTTGGTGGTTTTCATAGTTTCCACTGTTGTAGCAGTGAGACAATACTTTACTCCCTGTAAGCAAGTGGTACAAAAGTATTTAGAAGTTAAAGCAGTGTCCTAAGTCTTTCCATTATCAAAGTTATTCCCAGACTATGAAACTCCTACGCTTTGGACCAGTTGGTTATGTCTTTCCCCTAATTTCAGGACAACCACCTCTTCACATAATGCAGGTTTACAATCTCAGAGAGCAAAATTCAGACATTTGTCTTTAGCCAAGTAATCAAGAAACACAGTGAGCATTATAAGTTTCACTTTTAAAAGATACTGTTCCTTAAAATGAGACAATACTTGTTTCAAATTTATTTACAAGTTGTTTATCCAACCCATGCAGCTCAATAAAATTAGAGGTTCATTATTCTGCCCTGCCTCAGCCACATTTTAGGTTCTTTATTTTCAGCTAAAACCACAGGTTCATCTCTGCTTGTTTTCTTAATACATTTCAAACCAAATAACCACCAACCTTCACATATGGTCTCAAGCATACATTTGACTTTGTTTTTGTTTTCCTCTGATCCAACACCTCCTCAGATTACTCAGCTTAATTCTCTCATACCAAACACCCATTAGCATCTAGTCTTGTTTTATTTACTACCTCCTCCTAGGTTTCACCCACTCAAGATCTCCCTTATGGTTTTTCAAACCTGAAGCTGTATAGTACCAAGTAAACAGTGCTTGTTTTTCCTGTACTACAAATTTGTGCTTCAAGCATCAGTGTGACTCAATTCCAAATGAGCATTAGAACAGTACTTGCATTAATCGTTAGTTATTTCCGATAGCCCTGGAGAGTCTTCAAGTTAAGAAATGGTCTCTTGAAACCATTTTAAGCTTGCTTCCCCTTTACAAGGCAACCAAAGGCCAAAATGAACAGCAACAAATAAGAAGGCGCACACTGGAAATACACATTAAGAAAAGCTACACAGAAGGCAAAGAAGGTGCTACTCTACTTTGTTTTAACTGAAAACATACACAATTAAACTACTGTAAACCGAGAATATCTTGTTTTATGGAAAAACAAAACTGAGAAAGTCTTGTTTTAAGGAAAAACAAAACACTGAACTCCAAATTAATTGTCACAAAACACAATGTTCCTACAGACTAAAATAGAAAATCATGTACGTTGAATGTGAAACATTCCCCATTTAGAGTAGAAAAAGAACTTTAAAAAAAAATAAAAAAGCGAATCTTTGTCCAACAGACTCAGTGAAAACCTTCCTTCTGGGCTGATTATTCAGTAATTACTCACCACACCATGTTGAATGCCTTTCTGAGGCACCAAATTCCAGCTAACATCAGAAACAGAGTATTAATCCAAATTACAGTGCTTAAGCCAGGATTTAACATTAACATTGCAGAAACATGAAGTAAAGCAGCAGTACCTCTTTCTCAACCTGACAAACTTCACTTTTATGCAAATTTTTGACACTTGTTCATTGTTTTATTTCAGCCTATTAGTCAGGAATATACTGCTTTTCTTCAAGTAAACAGAAGAGCACTCTACTAGATTTTTTAGCAATAAAAGCAGAAGCTCAACATCAGTGCACTAATAGACAAAGAATAAAGGCCATCATAAAGTAGCTAGAATAAAGAAAAATGTTTTAAAAATAAATATTTTAAATAGCTTATAGAGAACTATGCACAGACACTGCTTTAATCAACATTATTAAAATTTTTGAACTCTGACCCACTGTTTTTGCTTAAGGTCGTATGAAATGAGGGTGTTCCCTTGCTTCCGATATAAATGCCAATGGCCATTACCATTAGTAAACAAATAAAAGTTAAAAATAGTCCACAGACTGTAGGGAATAAGAAAAAGGGAGGAAAAGGTCTTTCAGTCATGTGAAAAAGACTCTATGACTTCATAGGCACCTTGCTCTTCCCTTACCCTCACTCCTGCAAGCACACTACTCAACAGCAATGTTCAACACAGAGAGTGAACCTGAAATGCAACTGGACATGCCTGCAAACTGATGAAGGGCAGGATGTACACATACTACCTAACTTTGAGCTCTTAAATTATTGTCTGCCTGGGCTTCTAGTCATACCCTCAGGGGAGGGAAATGTTCCCTCAGGGACTTACACTCCCATTTGCCCCCACAGAAGTGATGTCTTCACTGGATGTAGAGGGGACCCAGCAAGGTTAACCAGACAAGTTCAGCATTCATGATCTTCTCCAAGTGTCAAGTACACATTTTTAAGCCAGCCCCACTAGGAAGGCAGCCAAATCAAGTTTCAAATGCTACATTCAGTGTGCAAGGTCCCCTCCAGATACAGCCTGTGAGAAAGCAGGCATCACCAGATCTCTGACCAGGGAACCTTTCTGCACACACATGGATGACATACACCCACATGTATTTCTCCTGCTTCTTCCATAGGAGATAGAAGCACTAACCACCAAAATTCTCCTTATGGTGCTCGTGGTGGCATCATAGGGATAGCACATCTCAAAGCACCTTCTCCTACCCAGAGTGCAATTATAGGACAACAGTATAAAGATTCATCAGTGAAGATCTTCTTGAAGATGTTACTCAGGTTACTCTTTCCTCCACCTATCAGCTCTGCACCGAACATAACAGTTAGTTTGAAGTATATCTCTTAATGAAAGACAGAGAAACAAAGACATCTGTAGTACATATACCACTTACAGAGATTTTTTTTTACACTAGGACCACAGTCACATGCTATCAAAACTAACAGACCATCCAGGGAGAAACCAGTGCCCCCCACGGCATTCACAGAGCCATGTAACTCACCCCTGAGAAAGGTGTGAATGACCACAGAATTCACAGAAATTAAAAAAAATCCTCTCCCTTTCTGAACAGCCATTTCACACATAAACACAGTCTCAGAACTACTGTCAAGTTGAAATGGCTACAAAAGAAGAAAAAAGCAACTCTGAGGACATGCTCTGCTGTGCACTGAAGCTTAAAAGAGTGGAAATTAGTGAGACAGAGGCTTTAAAACTTCAGTATTGCCTTTACATCTTATTTCCTCTCCTACCAATCAGAGACTGGTAGGAAATTTTCTTATTGTTAAGAGATACAAATAAGATAGTCAAAATAGCTCAGAATCCAATCAATACCTTACATTGTGGCAACAAATAACTCCAATCACAATTCCTCACCCTGTTGAGTTAGCTTTAAGGTCATCTGGCCTTATTGTGGATTTTTTTCTTTCCTATCACATTGCTATAGACTAGCCTGACCTGAATTTCCAACAAGTGAGAACAAGTGTATGAATCCATGCTAAAACATCCCTTTAAGCATCTAAGTATAAATGCTAAAGTTGACACCTGACCCCTCTAAGCACCAGGAGGATCCCCATTCTCTGCTGCAAGGTACAAGAAGAACCACTAAAATCCTGACAACACTGAGTAACCTTATACTATACTTTCTATCCAAGCTCTGGAAGGCTGAAAAAGGCTGTCCCATGACTGGGCTCATTCACAGAACCAGAACCAACATCAACAATGTGTGTGTGCGTGCATGTGCGTGTCACACAGAGGTGATCATCAACAGAGCACTGGTTCTGTGAGCAACCTTTGGAGCTGAGAGCTCCTATCCCAAAATTCCTCCAAAACCCACGTTGAAGGGAGTGGGAAGGTCAGACTGTATGTTTCCACTTCTTCAAAAGAAGAGACCAAGCTACACAGAGCCTTAATTCCACCACAATATGCACCCCCATGCATGCTGATGCAGCCCAGCCATCCTGGAGTCACAACTAGCACTTCCTCTTCGTTATCTCACACAGATCAGGCATTAGCAAGGATGGCTATTCTCCAACAGCTGTCAGACCTTGTGTTAAGGTGACTATTGCAAGATTTAAGATAACTTTCCTGGCAAATGAGAGTGAATTCAATGATTGCTAACAGCTTACAGCAAAGATGACACGGTCATAGGCTACTTGCCACAAATGAGAATTTTACCTCTAGTCCATGCTCTACCTGAAATGAAACAGAAACACTGACTAATCCTTCTACTTGGCCATCTTGAGCTCCACTACATAACCTTTCCTTGCAGCCAACAGGCACAGCAGGGCACCCCGCAATGTCAAGACTCACGTGGACCTTTGACTATTGGGTCATGTACAGTCTCCCTCCACTACTAGAGCTGCATAATTAAAACAACACTGGGTTAGAGAAGGTCTGGTCCTCTATGAGAGAGGCTATAAATATTCACTGAAATAGTTTAAACTACTTTTTGCTTTGCTCTTAGCTTTAGGAAGTTTATTCTTTTCACAGTGGACGGAAATGAGTCAATGCAAAAGACATCATCTGCTAGCAAACGATTTCTTCTTTCATTTCTCCCTACTATCCCTAGAAAGTAATGCAAGTCCTGATGACTATGTCATAATTTAATTACCAAGAACAATTAGCAATTAAAAATTCATTAAAGTGATATTGCTTTCATGTAGCTCTAAAATTAAATTTAAATCACTTGCATCTCCAGACTAAACTGTGGGAATAAAAATCTACTTATTCTTCAAAACGAACCTAACCTGGTACTCAAGACCACCGCCGTGCCGCGTCCATCTCGGGAGGATGGGCACGGGCAGCAGGAAGCCCGTTTCGGCCGCGGTGGTCACGGCTCACGCTAATGGGTCACTTACCGGCGCCGCCACGCCTGCCCCGCACGGCTCAGCTCGGCTCCGCCGCTCGTCCGAAGCCGCTTTGGGGCCGGAATTCACCCCCGGGCC
>JAOXXN010000265.1:45780442-45790704 GCA_026770055.1 Myrmophylax atrothorax | reverse complement strand
ATCGCCGCCCGCCCCCGCATCGCCGTCCCCGGGCGGCTCTGCCGCCGGGGCTGCCACCGCGGGTAGCGCTCCCTCTGTCCCTCCGTCCCTCCCGCACACGCTCGCCGGCAGGAGCGGCTTCCAGCTGCCCCACCGGGCAGGGAAAAGGCTATGCCCGTGCGGCCTGGGCAGCTGCGCAGCGGGGAAAAGTCTCGCCGCCGGAACACGTGGGCTGCGGGCAGAGTGCTGTGAAGGAAGGCCTGGCCCCCAGTGTGGCAGCACCCGAGCACCAAGGCTGCTACATCCCCCATGGCCACCACCCGACTGTCTCATGCCCCTCAGGCTGAGCGAGGCCCCCACTCATTGCACCTTAGCTCCATACTTCCCTCCACCTCTTCCACGTCAGTGTTCATCTTACAACCCCAAAGGTACCAATTTTTTGTCATGTTTTTAAAAAAGTCCTCAGACAAGCTCTCTGAAGTCTGATCACTTAAGGTATCCTGCCCTCGGGGATGTTTTTATCCTTGATGCTGAAATACTACAAGGAGTAGCTGTAGTGCTTTCTTCTCCAGAGCTTGCCACAGCATTATCAGGAAAACCCAATATGTGGCCGAGATAAGTATATGGATAGAAAAGTTTGTTTACATTTAGCCTTGGTGTGATGGAGTGGATGCTCATTGAAAGAAGCATTTCAAGGACCTGGAGGGCTCCTCTTATTGAATCCTCAGTGCTGTGACTCAGTGTGTGGCAAGGGCTGTAAATCCTTTGAGAGTTGTTTTCATTCTTAGATGCTCTTAACATACAGCAACAGTGGCAAGAAATGTCTTCGTCTTTTCCTCTGCAGCTGGAGCTGGCTTCCATTAGCCAAGCCTTGCAGTCCCTAGGTTAGGCTACTACCTAGTAATTTACTAGGAAAAGCACCTTCAGTGTAGAAAAATATGAAACAGCTGTTCTGCTGTAAGGGAGACATTAGAGGGATTTTATTATTATTATTATTAAACACATCATATGAGAGGAGCAGTTGCACCAGTAGTTAGGGTTTTCTCTTCAGTTGTAGGTCAGTTTCAAGGTCCTCATCTTCAAAGGGGATTAGCCAATGAACCAGGTTAATTGCTCAGTCATCATTAGGTCTGTCTCTCCTTCCTAAGGATGGTATCTGATCAAGTAGTTGGGTTTCTCAAGCCCAGCGTTGATTCCTGGGAAAGGAGGACGAGATACACAGAATACAGTAATCTGAGAGGTGGACTCTCCCCGACAGTCATACTCTCTGACCAGAAAGGACACTGCTAAACTGATGGACAGCACTGTATTCAACCTCCTGAGAAAGATGAATCTCCATGGTCTTGCTCGATACTCTTCCTAGTAGCTCTGCTACTATTTATGCAGAGACTAAACTGATGGAAACAGGCAAAAGTCACAGGCAGAGTAAATCATTGCTGAAATCTAAGGACTGGATGTGAGGTATTTTGGTTTCTTTACTGTTGAGGAATACATGCAGTGCAGGTTGCTCAGTGTGCAGCTGCAGTGGGAGGTGCAGGTTGAGCTCTGGGTGGTGAGAGTCCCAGGCAAGGGGCCGTGAACTGTGGACCCTTTCCATAACAAAGGGCCCGGGGACCTCCGGGGCTTCCAGGGGAGCAGGCACTGAGAGACAGGCAGGAGCCGAAGACCCCCAGATTTTCCTGCATTTAGACTGTAAGGGGATAAAAGCCCAGGATTCCTTTGTTCGGGGTCCCTTCTTGAAGGCACCAGGTCGAGCCACTATTTTGTCATTTACTTGATCACAATTAAATTATATTAAGGATTGCCTCATCTGAGACTGCTGTGGCAAACCTGGGTTCAAGTAGGTAAGGAAACATGGTGTGACGGTGTGAGTGTGCGGTCCCAGCTCAACTGATGCGAGTGTGACTGCCAGAGTGGCTCCTGGATGATTGGACAGGGAAGTTGCTTTAACATCTACCCTGAGACCTCCTGACAAAGATGATTATTAGGTGATGTTGAGACTTGTACTTTCTGAAAGTGTAAAGGCCCTGATCGTTGTTGATTGAAATACTGACAAGCTACCAATTCCCTGTCTCAGTAAGAGGCTACTCTTCCCATGAAGTTTGCCACACAACCGCTAGTTAAACAAGGCAGAAACAAAAGTCAACAGCTTTCAACAGTGAAATAAATATGCACAATACATGACTTGGCATTAAACGTGTGAGAGGTCAGCAGCAATTAAGTACTGTCAATTAACTAAATGAAATCGAAGTGCATGTCAACTTTACGAAGATAAACATTTTTAACAAGTGGAGCAATGCTTATCTTGTTTGGTCCCAATGGTACTCCCATGTGGGTTTCATACATAAATCCCTTTATTTCTAAAAAGCATGGCATAGCTTTCAAAGTGTTCATACCACTGACCTCTACCCTGTACTTAGAGAAGGCCATAACTAGCAGTAACACCAATTCCACAGCTGTTTGCCTAATACCTGGTATAGCAAATAACCTTTAAGAAAAAAACTACACAAAATAAAAAACAGCAAAATCAACTATGGGATGGGTAAACACAGAAATCCTAGTATCATTGTTGGGAGTATCATCACAGTATCATCGTCTAGCACAGCTGGGTTTTCTGTCACTTCAGAATAGCACAGGGCAACTCAAATAGATGCGACTGAAGTGCTGTAACCACCCTGCACTTCTGTTGTTCCTGGCTTTTTTGTCTTTTCCATTCTGAAGCATCAAAGTTACCATGGAAACAAGCAATGGCATTTATGTAGATGTTCGTGAGCCGTTCCCATACATGCCATGTGAAGTCAGTCTCCATTAACGGTGTGACCTGCATCTGGTGGAGCACATCCTTGTGGAAGGGCACCCTGCCACAGCATGTGGGCACTGGCAGGATGAGACAGTGCTGGGCACCACCCTTCAGAGGGGCTCTAGGAGCAGGGCTAAATGCCTCTGAGGAGAGAGAGACTTCTATTTCCTTCTGCTGTTGCTGAGAGGCAGGGAGTCAACAGCTTTCCCAAAGCTGGAGGAGCTGATAAGACACAGGACTCAGGGGATAAATATTTTGGATACAGTACAATGACATTTTCCCCCACACTGTGAGGAAGAGTGGGAGTGTGACCTCCAGCACCACATAAAATTTCTTTAAGGCAAACATGTCATGGAAAGCATTTTGGGTATTGTGCCATGAGGACATAGGTCTATTTAATTTAAGCTTGCCTTAATTTGCTGGCTTCTCTTGTCAAGAGGATGTATTTCAGTAATAAAATAACCAGAGGACAAATCTGCACACTTGTGTGATGCTGGAAATTTAAAATGTGAGTGGATGGCAGTAAGTGGCAGACCAAAGTGCTTTGACTTTTAAGGCATTAGAAGGATCTTGCACCATTCTATTTAGGTGGACTTGGATAACAAATTTCATCAGCATTTTGACTCGTAAGATGTTCAGGGATAAGAACTGGAACAGCACATACCCAGAACTGCTTGAGTTTAGATGCCATGAAAGTAGGGGGACAATTCCATCTTCCTAGCCCAAAACTTTCAAAAAATGATTAATCAGGTTTGTTCGCCCTAATTTTTGATTGGCCAGTGTAAGACCTTAAGAAAATATGAATTGCTACTCAGAAAACACAGCTCACCCTCTGCAACTTGATAATTATAAAAAATATCCCCAGCTGGACACCTCTGGGTATTCAGTCATTCTGGTAAGTAGTGTTATAGTAATGCAACTGAGCATTAGTATTTATTTATAGTACTAATTTTTTTAAAATTAATTCTGAAACACTTCTGCCTTGTGTTAGTTAATATGCATTTTTATAACCAGTAAAGGCACTTGTATGTAAATAACCTGTATAGGAAATTGTGTTCTTTTCTCATGTGTCCGTTTCTCTGTGTAATTTTGTTCCTTCTCCATTACTCAGAGGACAAGTAGGGATGAAAAGAATAAATCAGAATTATCATTCTTGCAAAATAATAGGCTGAAAAAAACATTGTCTCTCAGTGATTTCCATACAGAGACTGAACTTCATAGTGTAAGAAATTGGAAAGGAACCATAATAACTTTCAATTACATGAGCCTTGGTATTTTTAGCTAGAATGAGAGGACAAATGGTGAATTTAAGAGAGAGACAGAGGCCAAGGCATGAGCATTTGTACCGCAACTTACATGTTAAAACTAAAGGAGAAAAATACAGAAGTTTCTACTGCTAGAAAAGATCTCACATGATCCTCAGAGGTATAATGACCTCCTCAGAGGTAGAATGATAATTTTAAGCTCACTCCAAAGTCAGTCATGGCTACAGCTAGGCCAGTGGCTACATGGGAGAGCAGGCAATACAGAGCTGGGCAGTTGTTTCAGAGAACCCCTATTCTAGTACATGGTGGAGAATGGATGGCTTAGGACACTCATCAGCCAATTTTAGAGCCCCAAGTCAGACACTTGCAAAATGCTAACATGGTTCAGCCCCCAAACAATATGGGCATAACTATTCATGCTGCACCAGCATTTGGAGACAAGAACTGGTTCAAGACAGGCATAGTCCAAAATAAACAGGGCAGTTGTTGCTCCACCAAACATCTTCAGTCATGATAAAGTTTGTCCAGAAGAGAGAATGCTGCTTCCTACTTGAGTTTAGGTCTAAATGCTTTAAGTACTAATGAGGCTGATGAATAATTATCAGTAGTCCCTTTCCTCCACTTTTAGTCAGACAGTCTATAGCCACATGAAGAGAGAATAGCTTGGAACTTTCTGCAGATTTAGTGGAGGTCTTTAAGCTTGCTCTCAAAGTTCAGGCCTTCTGGATCAAGAATACTTTTTCTTTTGTCATCACCCCCATCTCACAAAGACGCTCCTAAAAATCCACAGTTTATTTTATGTACTGCCCTAAAAGTTTCTCAATTTATTTTGAAAACGTTAGATATGCATTCTAGCTCTAGAATAGCCTTCCACACGAAGAAATGGAAACATCTCATATAAGCCCCCAGCTTTAGTAAAAGTGGATTGTAAGCAGGAAGTGTTATTAGCAACTTACGCAGACAGCACACCTGAAGGATTGTGGCTCTTAGTGCCACAAATGTATCACTGCTTGGCCTGCTAAAATTAGCTAAAAATGATGTGCTTTCAATGACTTTTGGAACTCTCATTGAGTGTAATTCTGCTGTTAAGTTTCCTTGTACTATAGCTGTGCCAGAGACAAGTATGAACATGTGAAGTGCACAGGTACTGTCTGCACTTCTTTGGCTACAGAAAGACATCCAGACTCACAGCTGATTTCACAGCTGATCTTGAAAACACTTCAGAATTTTTTATTCTTGTCACTCTAGCTTCATATCTTATCTTTGCCAGTGCCTGGCACAGGATGTTTAAGGAAGAGTACAAGATTTTTTCATCATTTGTTTTTTGAGAAGTTGTTAGTCAGCATCCCCCAGATGCACAGCCAGTTATTGAAATGGCTGTACTCGGCCCCACCAGAAGGTGCAGCCCCTGACATGCACCAGTAATGACCACACTGACACAAGTGCACTGCTGGGGGAGAACAGACAGAGCACTCAGCAGTAGCAGATGTGTTACCATCATATACAAATAGCCTGCAACCATTTTGTATGTTCAGTTTAATATTTAAGGTATCTGCTAGCAAGGAACTGTAGTTTGGCAATGCAGTCTGTTGTAAAGCACGTTCTTACTATTAGTATGACGTGTTCCTTGTATAGGAGGGGCAGTGAGAAACTTTCAGATTCAGGCTTGTGGTACTTATGATGAGTATGGCATGTGCATCAGGCACTGATGGACTTATGCCAGAAGTAAGAACACACTGGCAAGTTTGCACCTTTATGAGAATAAATCAATTAGTCAAAATCAGTTTTCACACCCTACACACCTTGAAACTGCAAATAAAATTCTCATGACAAAGTCTGTATGTGCATGAGAGAAGGGAATTAAAAAAATGAAGCATCTGTAAGTTAAATACTACAAAGACGCAGGATCTCCAACTCACTGGGAGCTTGGGAGACAAGATTATTCCCTCTGCCCAAAACATCTGCTTGAACATTATTTTTGGCTGTGAACATGATCTCTCTGTCATGACTGTAACAGTCTGCAAGTTGGAAGAGGGAACTGTTCATCTGTCCTTTACTCCAAAAGCATGAGGTATTGTGAACATTTCAGTGAAAATTATTTGATGGTCTAAATGAAGCCACAGAGGCAGAAAAGAGATCACTCAAGAATTTTAGGTAGATTGTACCTGCTGAGGCATAACAATTACAACACAGATTATTCTCTTTAATAAGCAGGTCACCACAGCATTTTTTCCTCAAAAAGGTTAAAACAAGCTTTATTTTAACATACAAATCAGATTGTGTACAAAGCAAAACATACCCCTATAGTGACAGGCATATTGGGTCTCCACACACCCAGTGTAGCCACTTGTGCTACAGTGATCCTGAGATATGGAAAAAAGCCCTAATAGTCTTTTTAAAAAGGCCAAAATACCTTCTTTTAATCACTCTTGCTATAGTCACCTTCATTTGGGAATTAAGAAAAAGATTACAGAGTTCTGAGTCAAGAAAACAAATTATCTACAAGTGAAATACCCAAGATATTTGCCTAATTCCCTGCTGTCATCTGGGTACATTAGCAAGAGCACTCCAGGAACAAATCAAGAGATAAAAATATGCAAGGTTACTTCTTTAACACTGGAAAGCATGTAGAAGAATGCCAAGATATTTTTGCTAACTTCAGCTACTACTGTCTTCATGTGCTGTGGGTCTGTGTGTCAAGCTTACACACTCACTTTTATCAAAAATTTCTCTACACTGTATGTTAAGTTAGTTAAAACCCCCCAACTTTCTTTGCTTCCTTTCACTATGAAGTTATATGTGATACAGAAATATTTTTAAAAGCTTATAAAAGCAGAACTACAGGCATTTAAAGTCATGCCTCTAATATTAAAGGCTACTTGAACACCTTCATTTTGCTACAAGATTGTATTTGTCATTAGATGACATTAAAAAAAGGAAGTCTCTTTTTAAAATAGAAGTTAAGGGAAAGGTATAGACAGGTTTGGGTTTGTTTTTTTTTTTAGTTTTGCAACATACAAAAATAAGTTACACTATATATTATGGCTTTCATTATTTATCTACTCATTTACTAGAAGAGTGTTATCATGGATTTAAACACTAGACATTGTAACTTTAGACTTTCTTTGAGTTTTGAATTTGTGAAAAGGAACAACCAAATACTAGAGGGAAAACTAAGAAGCCTCCCAAACAATTCAAACAGAAAGAAGCACTTGTAGAACAAATCTTTCAGAGAATATTTTAATTTATTTTTAAATTTTCATTTAATTTTTGAAGTAATTTAAAATTGAAGTTTTAATTTAAACTTCTTGGCACAAATACAGGCCAAGCCAAACATTCCACACACTTCAACAGTCAGGACTTCATACTGAGCTCCATTTCAGAAATGTTTACACACCAGTATGATACTATTATGCTACTGAAGTAATGATCTCTCTTTAATGTTTGTTATGTTAACCATATGAGATAGTTAGATTTGGTTTGCAGCTATCTTAAAAAGGCTACAATAATGCTAAACCAACACTAACAACACAACTGCTCAATATTAAGTGTTGTTCACTACAAATAGGAAGTGGAGGGTGGGCACAAGATGCCTGAGTCAAAGACTCAAAGACCCCATTTACACATTGCTGTATTATTAATGGCTGAGTATACTTACATTTTGAAGTCTAAAGTTTCATTCAAATTGGACAAGCTATGACAATATTCAAATACATGTAAATAAAACGAATTCTAGTTCAATGATTGAAGTAGTTAAAAAAAAATCTCATTGTGCAGTTGAAGTAGCATTTGCAGCATCAAAGTTTACAGCAGACAAGCATAAATTTCAGACTTACAAATTCGGTAAGAAAGATTGTGGCACCAACTTTGGGAATATTTTTAAGCTCTAGTTTTACTCAGGACAGAGGAGCTGCCAGTTGAATCAAGTTAACTGACTACTTCCCAGCTCCTTGTAAATAAGGCTCCATTGTTGTGCAAAAGAGGAGCTTTCCCTCCCCCTTTTCTTAAAGACATGTATCTGAAAGGCAAGCTGCAGTGACTGTTTCTGACAGTAGTACAATAAAGTCAGGTAGAAAAGTATATAAAAAAATTCTTATAGAAAAGACATCCGTCCTGGTTTGATTTTGTTTATGAAAAGGCACTTCACATATTGATAAAACTCCAATAACATGCTCGTCCTTTTAGTTTTTCTGTTAGAAGGCTGTGTTTCAAGGTGGTTAGCATGAGTATGCAAATGTTCTTCATACAGTGTCTATCTCTTACAAATTTTATAATTACATATAGTATCTTACACCAGTTATTTAGAAGAGTAGGTTCATGTTCAAAAAACTAGCAGGTCTTCAAACAATACTTCAGTGATGATGGATGATCTGTCACAGGCAACACAACACCTGTAGTGAGTCCATGCTAACAAAATTAGCAAGGTAAATCTTTCAGAAGTGAGTCCTCAGTCTTTTGTTTTCCTCTCGTAGTCTCTCAATTTCAGCTACTAAGCTTTCATTTACAGAGTACCTTTCAAGTAAAGCGTGCATTTCATTCTAGAGAAAAGTAAAAAGTCACAATCAGTAGTAATAAAGTTAATGATTCCAGTTTTATCCTATCCATTATCATACCTCTTTTGAAAATTAAATAACAGATAATTCTGTTTTTAAAAACTTTTGATAAGAAAAGTAAGATTTCTTTGTTTTATGCTGAAATACAGTATTTTGATCATTAATACATTAGTGAATATTTTATCAAAGGATATTTTGCAGACATTCAGGAAGAGAATCTACTAATTCACATTCCATTAAAATGTTCAGTACCAAGACAAGGTCTTTTTAATGCAGATCAAAAGAACAAAGATTCATAAAAAGGTGAAGCTAAAGAATACAGAACAGTTCAGTATGCATACAGTACCTACAAGTAAAGCTTTCTGTTTGAATTCCATTTATCTCCTCCTTATCTCAGCCCGTGGCCCTTTCCAAAGGACAGCTGAATTTGTTTGGCATTTTGTAACTCCTGAAATATGGAATTCATACCCACCCAATGCCTATGTTCCCTTTATTTATCAAGCATGAAACAATTTAAGACTCCCATTCATACTTTTCCCCTCCTTCACATCAAATCCTCCCTTTCTTTCTCTCAAGAAACAAAATAGATTTTCAGTTTTGAAAGATGGCATGCCTTGGTCTTACCAAAATGGAAAACTGAATATATTTCCCGTAATGGTATTTGTACCTACCAACTGCATATGGAATTGCTTGATCATCTCCACTTGTAAATTCACAATATCTCGATGGCATGCTTCTCTGGGGGAAGAATTGCAAAAGGACAATCCTTAGATTTATTTAGGAAGCAGTCTTTCTCTCCAGTCCTCAGAACTCCACAATTCCTCACCTTCATAGCACTGTGAAACCAAAGTCTAAAACACCTAAACTATGAAACTTAATCCTCTACAGTTTATTTTCTGGAATATTTTTGTTATGACACTTGGTTTTCATAAGTACCAGCTTAAGAACACAAAAAGACATTGGATCTTTTCTGTTTAGAAACAAATATATACATGGTAATATCAAGATTGTTTTTCACTTGCAAGCTGTAAGCTTGTCCCATTCAAAGCTGATTTTCAATCCCTCCATCACAGCACCACAAAGATATTTATCTGTAATTGAAGATACAGCTTTCCAGTACATGATTTTCAGCACTGTTTTTTCTAAGAGGGCCAAAACCATCAACTATGATAAGCCATACATTATCCTCATGCCCAGAGAACGCTCCAGGTCCATCTACAAAAAAGGTAGAAGCAGTGTTGTCTGTACAGTGACATGACTTTAGTAATTCACATTATAAAAACCATGCTTGAAAATACCTCTAACCACTACAATCATGCAACAGGTTCCAGATGCTGATGAAGAACAAGGACAGCCCACAGAAAAGAGCAGGCAAGGTCACAAGCTCTTCCTCAACAGTCTATCCCAGTGCAACCGAGACTGAATACTGCACTACAGATACCACCAGCCTGAGATAGTAAGGCATTTC
Organism: Myrmophylax atrothorax; assembly: GCA_026770055.1. Classification (NCBI taxonomy): domain Eukaryota; kingdom Metazoa; phylum Chordata; class Aves; order Passeriformes; family Thamnophilidae; genus Myrmophylax; species Myrmophylax atrothorax. The sequence goes on along the minus strand of JAOXXN010000265.1, from coordinate 45,780,639 downwards.
TTAAGCAGACACACACAGACCTTATTTCATTCTCCTTGCCTCAAACACACAGCAAATCCAAAGGGAATGTATTCTTCACTTTCTCTTTCCACAGGTTATTGTGCTTCAGAACTCCTACTCTTTCTCAATTGGCAGAACACTTACTTTAATACATAAATTACTAAGCTATCCTTTAATAAAAGAAAAATGTGTGGTGG
>JAOXXN010000265.1:45761058-45779151 GCA_026770055.1 Myrmophylax atrothorax | reverse complement strand
GCTGGTTGGGGGGGGAGAGGAACACTTTTTCTCTGTTCTTGGGCAGTTGGCATTTTGCCAGCTCAACCCAAGACACTAATCCAAGTAGAGATTTGTTAAAGCAGATGCTAAAACATCTTACTAAGAAAACACGTCATTGAAAACAACATTCTGCCTCAATACCAGTACCTGAAGTCATCCATTGTTTCTTGTATCATATTCTGAATGAAGTTTATTTGAACTGATGTCAGAGGTGCACTTGGTCTGCTACTCCCAATGGTTTCTGCTATTTTTTCTGACAATGAACTTGCAACTCCAGCAGTGACAGGTGACGTTATCTTTGGACCTTTACAATAAAAAATAAATTTAAAAAAATAAATATTTTTTAAAAGTATCCGTGTAATGAAGTAGGAGAGGTTTTTTTTATTTGTCTTGAGGCTTATCAATATTTTACTTCAAATATTACTTTGTTTAAAAAATCAACTAGATTTAGAATGAGTCTTGTCAGATGCAACTCGAGACATTCTAGGAGGACAAGCTGGATTTATAGAACAATTAAGGTCAAATGTTCTTTTTTAACATTAAGTCAATTTTAACATTAAGTCAATTAAGTCAAATGTTCTTTTTTAACATTAAGTCAATTTCACATCAGTTTACAATCAACCACACCTAGAACTGGGCCAAAATTATCAACTTACTTGTTGAGGTAGTACCATTTACTGATAGATCATATGCAGGATGGGACTGAATATTCTTCATTAGTCTCTCATTTGTATCAGGAGTGGATGATGGTGGAGAACTTAGAGATTCTATGTTTGATAAGCTTGGTTTTGAAACCTGACAATAAAAACAGCATTTAGAAAAAAAAAATAAAAAGATGAATCCTTCTTGTTACAATTGCCTAAGTGAACTTGAAGACTAAGTTTATGGGAATGCACTTTCAAGCATTTTTGCTTTTTGGAATCTACTCAGAAATAGATACATTTCATTTCCTAGCAAGATATCTGAAAAATTGATGGCTAAAACATTCAAAATTGCCTCAAGTGAACACACAGAAGTGAGTGCAGAAGGTGGGGGCCTCTTAATTTTCACATCAAACATTTGGTGATGAAGTTGCATCGTTCCTAGCAAACTCAGACTTCTCAAAAGCAACACAAAAGCAGCTAAGGTCTCCACAGAGGCACATCAAAGATATCTCAAGAAGAAAAAAGAGGGAGATGGAGAATAGGGAAAGAAGGTGGAATTGATCTTGTAAACAACAAACAATCATACTGGTGCAACCAGTAGTGATCCTTCTTATTTTCTAGAAAAATCAAAATACTTCTCGGCCTACCTCAGTTTTGTTTCATGGGAACTTATGTAACCTGAGCTTACTTAAGGGAAACATCCATTTATCTTCCATTGCTGATGGCCAATGCACTTAAACTGCACAAAGTTTTACAGATTTGCACCCATAGTGTGAGCAGAGTTGCAAAATAAGATTAGATAGGGCATTATTAAGGATTTTTTCTTCAAATAGTAGTATTCTGTCAAGATTGTAAAAAGACCATTCATAACAAGAATACCTGCTTTAAGACTTCTTTACTTTCTTGTTTACCAAGACTTATTTTCTTAATGTCAGTCTCTGCATGTTCTTCTTCTTCTTCTTTAATTGGAGATCCCACAAGTGCATGTAATGGGCTAGACCTCATCTCTTGTGCACTGCTGCCCACTGGGTTTCTTTTTACTGGAAAGGCAGCAGTGAGCTGTGGGAGAAAATCCAAGCCTGCAAGGTAGGACTGAAAATCCAGGCCTAAAATGAAACAGTAAGATGAAGCACACAGGTCAATAAACAAACACATGCACCAAATCTATCCCACAATTAAAATGCCTTCACACCCATACAAAACCAATTAATAAAACAAAAAAAAAAGGAACCCACCAAAAATGCATCCCACAAAAACTAATCCAACTTACACTGTCACCATCCTTTTATGAAAGTAGCAAAACACAAAATGCCTCTATTTATCACTATAAATTGCACAAAGGAAAAAAAGAATAATCACTTCAGGACTATACTCTTTGATTTCCTGTTACCATTTTGTGTCTTAGCACCTCAGTGTGTCAGTAAAGTTCATTTGTTTCAGTGTCTGCTTTCACTGTTTGTTTGTTTTCACTGATATGACAAAATTAGCATGTGAGAACTAGTATAGACCTCCACAGGCCTATCACTGGCATATGCTTACCATTTCCTTTTGCCTGAGGATCTTCAGTCCCTTTATTTGCAATAATATCTACAAAATACCAGAACATAGACAAATAAAGTATTTATTTGCATCACTGCATCAAGTTCATAATCAAAGACAAATTAAAATATCAAATAGCTACAGTGGTCAGTAACACACAAATGATATAATGTCACACTGTACCAAGTTGAATGATGCTTTACACATTTCAGTATTAACAACTTACCATCTCTGACTGGAGAAAACACATCTCCTAAACTACTTCGACCTAAATCATCGAAACTATTTAATTCGGCATTTTTCACATGATCTATTTCTTTAGATGGAATGACATCCAAGCTGCAACTATGGGGAAAACCTTAAAAAGACAAAAACACTCCATTAGTAACTGACGTTTTCCAAAAATAACTTACATTGTGCCTATACCTGGTAAGGCCAGGAGGCACCGTAGAACCATCTACAGATGCCAGTTAGAAGGTCAGCTTTAACTCCCTCCTTTGGGCTGTCAGTAAAGGTGAATACAAATAAAAGCTAAGGTACTTCTGAAAAAGGCAAAGTACAGTTGGATTTCCTTCCTCGTTTTGAAAAGGAGCGTTGTGAAATTGGAGAAGACACCCATTTTCAGATGCATCACCACCAAAGAAAGAAAGCAAAATAACCCACCACTGTTTATAAAACCTGTAAGTACTTCTCTATGTGGGATTGCTTGTTCAAGTGATCCAAATGTGACTATGTGGATGACTGCAATTAATCATGTTCAAGTATCTACATTAACTTGAACGTGAGTCAGGTTTAGGATTTCACTTTAAAATGTATTAATATATCACATCTTCCACTCCTTCACATGTGCCAGTTGTGGCACATACATAAACTGCACGTGCAAGTTAAGTAAATACTTGGCATACTGAGTCAGACTAGAAGTGCAGTATCAACCTGTGCCAGAATCTAGTGGATTTATGTAGGAGAAAACACAATGTAAAATAAGGCAAAAATTTCTTTTGTGCATTTTTACCCATTCCCAGTATTCTAAACATAGTGAAGTAACTAAACTGGAGAACAGCTTTACAGGAAGTTTACAGGAAGCCAGCTTAAAGTACATCCAAATTTCTCATGGCATTCTGACTTCATTTATACTTTTGGACTTCAAAAATACCTGTGACAAAAGCCTCAGTTTTGTTTAAATATGCTACTAGACCAATTTACTGAATGCCCTGTATTTCTCCCAAGTTAAATCCCATAATCAGAGTCTAGAAGAATTTCCAGAGAACAAATGAAGTTTGTGGTCTCTCATCCATTCCCATTTCTACGTTTTAATCTTCTGCAGTATTCAGAGACTTTTACTTCTAAAGTCAACACTCAGTTTAAGGACAACTATTTGTGTTACTTAAAACATTTATTTATTACACATTGTCCTGTTTAAGGGGTAACAGTCATTACATCTTCGAATAAACATAATAAATCGTATATTTTAACAGCAATGAAAGTTTCCACACCATTCAGTAATGTCGATTAGCAACACTTCTTGCATACACAGGAAGCCTTCTACTTCACCTGATACTTCACTGCATACCCAGGGGAGGTCATTAATACACGTCCCCATGGGCTGCAGTGGCTTATTGCCTAATTACTGTTGCTAAATGTATTTCTCCTTATTTAAAAAGGGAGGAGGAAAGTGCTGTTGCTTTTAAAATGGATTGAGGAGTTTTTTTCAAGAATCAAACTAACAGTCTTACTGATTTGATCATATTTTCAGAACTGTTGAATCAAATAAAATTTTAAGAGTACATTTCACACAGTGGCAGAATTTTGTAATGCTCAGAATTCTTACAAAGAACTTGTTAATTTCAGATACATAAATAGCAAGCACTGTTATACAACTAATCATTCTTGCAACTATATTTAACATCTTTCCTACCGTGTGACATTGGAATCATGCCTCTCACAAAAATACAGTTTAGTTCTCACTTGGGTTTTTGGACTAGGTTTTTCTTCCTGTGCTTTGTTTGGTTGGGTTTTTCAGATAAGGTCTGTTACTCCTGTTTATTAATAGAATCATGAACCATTAGCTCTGCATTCCATGCAGACATTGAGCCAGAAACTGCATTAAGGACATAAAGATCATCTACAGCAAGTAGAAGAATGAAAGATTCCCACAGTATATCAACATAATTTTCTCATTCAAAGTGTAAATACATACTTCTACTTAAGTCCAGAATTTAAGACTTCATGTGTTTTAAGCTTGTAGTAGGACCCCATTCCCTCCTAACAGTCTCACAGTATGTGTAATGCAGGAAGAGAGAAAGGAAGGTGCAGAGGTGCCTGCACATACACACAGTACTCCGAACAAATGCCCCCCTCAGAGAAATTTTACAGTTAAAACATAAAATATTCCTTCCATTTTCCATATTATGCCATTATAAGAGTAGGAAGAAGACCTTACCTGTTTTCTCCTGAAGAATCTCTCCTCCCTTATTCTCATTTGGCAACATAACATGAGATGAAACTGTTGCTGATGTTTGAGAGGCATTGTTTTTGATGCCAGTATTTTGAATTCCTCCAAGATTACTACCAGCTTTGACTTCTGCTCTTTTGGATATAGGTTTATTTGAAGAACCTGTAAGGTTAGACTGAAATAAAAAACAGAACAAATTAAGAGAATCTATTATTCCCACAGCTAAAAGTAAAAATATTTGCCAATACACTTTCTGTTTCAGAACACTTAAAAAATGCAGTTCAAGTTGCAAAAGTTGCCTAGGAGTTATGCCTTTACAAGTACAAAGGTATCTTAATGTAATGTCAAAGAACATGGGCAATAACTGTCCTAGTATATAAATACTGTGTGGATCTACACAAGAACAGCGACAGAACTTAAGGTAAAAATGGAGTGACCTGAGCCAATTTTGTTCCTAGGTTTTGATGTGGGAAATGCAAGAGATTACATTATTAGGGACTCCAAAATTTTACAGGAATAGTCAGCGACAAGCGGCAAGTGTGTTAGAGGAGAAGGAAAGTCTCAGAGTGATAAACAACCCACTCCAAAGGTTCTCTCAGTCTCCACTAAACAAAAGCACGGGTTTCTGGATATAGTAGAACATAATTAAGTCTTGGAAGAACCTCTTAAGCTTTCTCTACTATTTAACTTCTCCACTGTTTTTATGTGCCTGGAAAATAGCATATATAGGACCATACAAAATACCTCAAGATGAGCAGCTTTGTGTCTTCCCCTTAAGTGGAAGGGCCATTACAGACCTTTCTGCTAATGCCCACAAGTGAACTGCCACAAACTGATTTGCCATGGCAGCATACCCACACCAGGAATTTTACACTAAGTTCAACTCATTTCTACACTGAGGCTAGAAGTGCAGGGAATTCTACACTAAGAACCACTAAAATGGCACTTAAGACAGCAGTTTATAATATCTGTGCTGGCATGATCCAATTTTTTTGGCATCTGTAATGTTTCGAAAGTGAACACTAACTTTTTTTTTTTAGAACTTAAGCTTTGCTTTCACTAATCTACATATTGAATAATAAGAAAGCTTTTTCTTTTTACCTTGGAAAAAGTGCTACTGAACTGAAGACGTATGCATTTCACGCAGCCTTTGTGAGCACTGACTGTTTTTACTGGTGACGTCAGTTGTCTTAAGTCATACTGGCAGATTTTTCCCCGGGAACATCCTATAGCCAAAGTAGTACCATCAGGCATGAAGTCCACTGTTGTCAGAGGAAAATCAGCTACTATGGTTGTCAGTAACCTTCAAATAGCAGAAAGGACAGGATAAAGAAGCTTTTGGAATTCAGAAGTTATCAATACAGAATATCTAATATATATATGTATACACACATGTACATACAAAAGCTTTCGTAATTCAGCTAAAGGTCAGTAGTTCCTCTTCTCCAATTCCAATGTGTCAATGAATTTGTGAATTATCTTATGAAACAGTGGATTAGACATATACTAAGCATTCATGCTTAACAACAAAAACTGCGTATGACCCAAAAGATTTCAGGAGGACACGATCACATGATCTTTCCAACAGCAGTTCTCACACCAATATTAGTTACAGGTATCATCATTTCCACTAGCAATCATACTACATACATTCCCTAGCTTCCCAAGCCTATCAACTCTAATCTTCCCACAGCTCTAGGAAGAACTTCAGGTCCTAGTTTGCATCCTTCTACTACACCCCTCCAAAACAGACTCCTGCTGTTACTCACCTAGAGTACAACTCACAGTAGAACCAAAGTCCCATGAAACTACTTGTCATCCTACCCTCTTACTACACAGTCCCATGAAACCATGTGCCACCCTACCCTCTTATTACACATTCCCATCATCTAAGTCCCAAGCTTCCTGCTTTTTCAACCAATACTCTCCCATGTTTAAGGCTCACTACCTCAGCAGCTCTGTGCACCACAGTTACATCTTGTATATTGAACTAGAAAAGCAGACAAGCTACACTCAGTTGGCTCAAGGCCCTCACAGGCTGTATTTCCCCTCAGAGAATTGCTTTGTATAAACAAGAAAAGCCCACAAGCACTTGGAAGTGGTCACTCAGACATCACACTTCCATCAGTTCCCACATGCCTTGTTGTTTTTTTATATTGTTTGTTTTTTAATTAAAAAATCAAAATTGACTATGGGATAGGTTATCCAGTAGTGATATGCCAACCACTTCAACCATTCTGAACATAGGCTGAATTAAATGTGTCGTGTCACAGTTAAGCATGCTTTTTCAGTTTATAAAACACAAATAAGGATTCTTTTAAAATCAGGAGGTCTTTAATGTACTCACTTTTTACTTAAAGTGTCATAGAGAATAACTCTTTTATCCAAACCTACAGTTACAAGTAGCAGCTTATTGACTGGAGAAAAGCAGATTTCTGAGGCTGGTGCTTTATGAGTATTTTCAAAATTATGATAGGGGTTCTGGCTATTTACATCCCACAGAGTTACATTTCCACTGTCAGAAACACTGCCCAGCAAGGATTTCTTAAACGATGAGTATTTCAAGTGTCGAATAGGCTGTAAAACAGACATAAAAAATTGATTTTAATATAAATATTAAACACCATATTAAATTATTTTCTAAAGACACAAACAGATTAGGAATACAAAGTTAAAGTAGTTTACAAAGGCTTCCACTCTGAAACATAAACAGTAAAATCAGAAAAATTAATGTCATGTTACAATGCCACTTTCATTATCGGTGGGGCAGACTTTTTCTTTTACCATTATGGAGTATCATATGAGCTGATTAGCAAAATGAAGGCCAAGAAAAAAAATTCTAGAAAAGTTTGCATCAAATATTATGCCTTCATACAAAAAATCCACACCACATCTAAAATTAAAGGAGTGAAAAAGAACATTATTTCACCAACTGGTCTTCTGCCAGAAATTCTTCTTCATTGATTTTAAGCACTTGGATATAAGCCAATTGGATAAGACAAAGAGACGTCAGAGTTCAGCAAGTATGTAGGTCCTGCAGAAGAATAGACTATACAACCTGTGGACCAGGAGCACAGAAGAAGATAATATGCCTGGTTTATCACATACAGCCTTGCTATTGCAGAACCACATAATATAGGAACTTACCTTTCAGAAACAGGTATTGTTTCCGCCACAGTGCCTCAGAGGATGTTTCAGAACCTCAGTGCTCTAATACTAAATTAAGATACTCAATTTCCAGATTATTTTACCAATGATCCCACCAATTCACTCTTGTGATCATAATAGCCTAACTCCCCAGTGCTGCTTTCCTGTTTTAGTGATCAGCAACCTCACCTTCCTCCAGGCTTTGTTTTGCTATAAACAATAAGTGAGAGAGTCACCCAAGACTGTTTTTTCAGTGCTATCACAGTTTCTTTGCAATTCTCCCAGTTTGAATCTTTCTTGAATATGGACAACCAAATCTTATAAATGACTCCCAAAATATTTTGCCACTGCCTTTGCCAAGGCAGTAACACTTCCTCCATTTTGTACTGTAAACACTCACCCTGAAGCATCCTAGACTGCATTCTCTGTTTTGTGATCCAGTCTGCATGGGTTGCTCATTGTCATTTTACATCCAGAAATCCAAGTCCTTCTTTCCCTTGGGAATGTTCAAATACTAGTCTAATAAGAAAGGCCTTGATGTGACCTTGTACCTTGGTTTCTACTCTGTCATAGTTGTTCCCATATCTGTAATTTCAATCAGTTTTGGATACTGAATCAATCCTCTCATGGGCAGTATCTTCCGACTGTGTTTCATCACAGCTGTACTCAGAACCACAGAATCCTTATGGTTGGGAAACGTCTCGAGGACCATCGAGTCTGTCCATTAACCCAGCAGTGCCACACTCACCACTAAACCAGGTTCCTAAGGGCCACCTGAATGTTTTTTGAATGCTTCCAAGGGATGATGGTTCCACCACTTCCCTGGGCAGCCTGTTCTATTGCCTGACCATGCTTCTAGTGAAGAATTTTTTTCTGAATATCCAATCTAAACCTCTCCTGGTGTAACCTGAGGCCATTTTCTCTTGTCCTATTGCTTGTTACCTGTGAGAAGAGACCAACCCCCACCTTGTTACTGCCTTTGTTCAGGTGGGTGTAGAGAGAGTTATAAGTTCCCCCCTGAGCCTCCTTTTTCCCAGGCTAAACAACCCCAGCTCTCTCAGCCACTTCTCAGACTTGTGCTCCAGATCCTTTGCCAGCTTTGTTGATCTTACTTCTGCTATCATAAGCATTACTGAAAATATTACACAAGATTAGACAGTGAAAGATAATGTTTGTCTGGTTTACCAATACAACCAATTTCTTACCCATCTTCTCTAATATTTTCTCACAAGGCAGTGAATCACCTATTTAGTCCAGGCTAATGACAGCTGTTAAGTGTTTTATTTGCCTGAAAATACTATCAAAAAACTGTTGTATTATTCTAGCTAAGACCACACCACAATGCACTGTACTGGCATTTATCCTATTTCTCTCTCTAACTTCATTTTAACGGAGATATGTGTTGGTTCATTTGCCTTCAGCATTGTTTCCATACTTGTATTGCTTGTCTCACTGGAAGCCTAATTGCTTCAAACCACTTTAAAGAGGTACCACCTTCAACAGTATATTGAAATAGGATTGAATATGGTTATTCATCACTAATACTGTCCTCTAGTGGACACTAGGGGAGGTATTTTTATCATAATTTCTCAGTTTTTTACATTGAAAAAATATTGAGAGATTCAGGAACAACAGCTTCAATTACATACGTGATCTACATAGGAAATATTCCTGACCCTCACAATTCTCTCACTTCTTCACCTCCAAATACCCTCCTTATGGCCCAGGCATCTGCTCATGTTTCATTTTCTCTCTCCTCTGTCCTTCTGCCCACTAAGATTACCCTCTTCTAGCTCTTCTCAAACCTCCCTTACTACCAAATCTGCAATTTTCCCTTTATCCTTTTCATCTCACAGGTCCAGACAAGTTCTCCATTTCCTTTAATATGCATAGGTTCCCCATATTACCACTGCTCCCCACTTTTAGCTTTAAAAATTGAAGACTATTTCACTATATGGAATGGCCAGAACCCATCACACTTCTTTACAAATCACCCAGCTGTTCAAACAGCTAAACTAAATCCTGTTGCTAGGAGAATAGCACCAGGCAGCAAAGACTTGAACAAACATTATGTTTTGAAAGAAACCTTAATTCATCCTCACAAGAACAAGCAGACAAGAATCTGGTAGTCTAAAAGAATGCCAACAGCAAAGACAAATTATGGGATCTGCAAACAACTCTGCAAAAACTCAATTCTAATAAAGCACAGAGGTGCTTCTAAATTAAAATCAATTAACAGAATATAGGCCAATACTCCTACAAAAAGAAAATTGTTTGAAGACACAGAAAGCACTGCAACCTTGGGCTATTCTACTACTTGTAGAGTATGCACAATATGAGAAATTAACTGGCAAGGAAACTACATTCCATCACGCTGAATCAAACATAGACAAGCTAAAATTTGTAAGGTTAGTTTGACTTCACATTCTCCAACTCTAAAAAAAAGTTACTAAGGAGCGGTGAGCCCTCCTAAGCCAGACAGCTAGTGCCAGGATCATTTATCTATTTATCTACATTTATCTATTCATCTGCCCCATTTATCTATTCAAGCTTACTCTTACGGAAAACAGGCCCCTTCTATAAATCAAGTAAAGGCTTTTTAAATTTAACAGAATTACACAAGGCTTCAGACAGTTGCTTCACTTCGTGAATAATCCTGCAATTCTCTACAAGTACCAATTAAACCCCAAAACAATAATAAAACTATTGCTGCACATAAAAGATCATTTTTTGGATTGAAGACAAGCTGACAAACTGAGACATCCAAACAGCCAACCCATCACAAAATTATAGCTCAACTCCATTTTAAATTAAGGCTGTAATCAAATAACTGTCCTCCTTAAGAAAATAGTATAGACCCTTTAGAATGTGAACAGGAGCTCTGTGTTTGCAATTACTTCAACAATTCTAATAGCTTTATCTTCCTAAAGGTCACTCAGCTTTGCAGTAGGCTTCTTGATTTCATCTGACAAAACAGTCACTCCCAGCATATTACTTACTCCTAATCACTTCTTTGTGGAAAGAATTGAATATATCAAACAGGCTGATGGAAATCATCCTCACAAGAATTTCTTCATTTTCTAATTAACTAGTAACTAGCAGCATAGTCCCCAATCTAGATATTCACCTCAGCTGCAAAATCCAGCCATGGACTTCCCTGTAGCTCGTGTCTCACACCTACATTCTTCATAAGATTGCAACAATCAAATCAGAAAAATGAACTGACTATATAGATGGATTTTTAAGCTCAAACAAAGTATGAAGTACAAATTGCTTCAATATAAGTATGAGACTGGTGATAGATCAAAGACACTGCAGCACCTAAGGGCAGAGATAGTTTGAGTTTAACTGAGATTTTTCAGCAGAAACTGTACCATAATTCCCAAGATGCTATAAGATTGTAAGAGATTTTTCACCAAGTTTCACCTAGACAGGAGAAAAATTTAACTTGACACTATCTGCAATCTAGGACTGAAAAAGCTGTTGCAGTAATGGAAAAGGAGTAAGTCACAACTTCAGTATTCCTTGCAACATTCAGGTTCTGCATTCCCAAGGCAGCTCCTACCTCTGTAAAAATGATTCAGTAAAAAATGAAAGAATGCCTAACCCACAAACATATGGCTGTCTGTAATTCACACTAAGAGCACACACTGTAATTCCCAATGGGACAACACAGCTCATTTACAACTGCAAATGCTGCCGTATCAAGGAAATCGCCCTTGTGATACCCACCAATTCTTTTATTATCTTTTGAGTCTGCAGAAAGGAATTGCAGTGCCTAACAAGGTCCTTAAGCAGTACATGTGCTTTATGTTAGTCTTTTGCATAGTCTTCCCTCAAACTAGTTCTCCCAAATATTGCCTAAACACCTAAGTAGGTAAGAAAAAAATCTCATCGCTTTTCTCTTTGAGCAGCTGTGCAATTTTAATCTCCAGATTAAATAAACTTATTATTTCCAAATACAGGCTTATATTCACCCTTACTGTACAGATGCTTTGAATAAGTAAGTCAGAACCCAGGCTACACAGTCTTTGTCCTTTGCAACAATATACATTGAGTCGTGCATTGGAATATCACTTTGGTTTGTGAAGCCAACTGTGTTTTATCAGCTATAAGATGTCTGGAAGTTTGTTCTTGAGGAACCAGTGTCTACAAAGTAAAATTTGCTGTAACTTGTGTACAAGTAAAGGTACTTCAGAAATTTTTATTTCAATGTTACCTATTATTTAAAGCTAGAATGCACACAATGGTCTGCTTTTTCCTTTCCATAAGGGCACACTTAAAAATTAAAATGAAACAGAGTAACAAAACTTAAAAGCTGCTGATAGGTACTTTCAGTTCTAAAGACTGTGAATTAAAGTGGTACCTGAAAGGAACTTAATACAGACAGCCTACCTGTCGGCTGCCATAACCAAAGGGAGCACTTGACAAATTGGTGGTAACGCTGTGCAGGAAAATTTCACCACTCAAAGATCCAGAAGCAATGTAGCCATCATTCCAATTATATGCAATACATGTGACTTCATCTTTATGATCCTGTGGGGAAGGGAGATTAGAGGGAGAGAGTTAAAGGTATTCTTCCTAATTTGTGCTTGTGCAGGAAAACTTCAGCTTGATGGTGTTTTCTCCTGACCACCTCTAACATTTGAAAAGATAACTTAAGAGTTATTATGGAATATCACAGAACATGCTGAAGATCAATCCTTACCCTTTAACCCATCTGATTGTTTGCAGAAGATGGTTTTAATAAATGAGTAAAGATGATGGTATAATTATATACAATATTTTAATAAGACAACCACGAATATTTCTACCACAGGTGTTATTAATGTTATTTTAAAAGTAAAATCTCTGAGAAACCAGTGATATTTGATTACACTTTCTGTTAAATCTGATGTACTACTGCTAATTTACCCATCTCTCATTTTTAGCATTAAGACATATATTTAACAGTTAGCTTTTCAGTACAGTCATTTGCAATGACGATACTGTGTTCAATGAATACATAAGGGGAGATAGTAAGTACTTCTAACCCAAAACCTAGGAATAGATATTTAAAGTATTGTATTAGCTACGTAGCAGTTTTGTTTCAAACTCTAAATCTGAAAGACCAAGAAAAAAAGCAACTCAAAGCTAAAGTTTCATAGCCTCTTAAGTCAGTGATGCTAAATCAGGGCAAATCATCAACTAAAGGCATTTGGGAAAGATACTGACCATCCTATGTTTTATACATCACAAAAAAGTGTTTGGAGAATTCATATTGGATCAGTTACAAGACAATCATTTCCCAGTTTTGCATAACACTACTTCTACTACAGTATTCTACAAATACAAAAGAGCTTTCTCACTTGACGTATCAGAAAGAAGCAATTATCTGGAATGCAGCCCTTGGAAAAAATCCCCATCAGAGAGTATCAATAAAAATTTGAAAACTTGGAAGTCCGTTATGAAAATTTAAACATTTATAGAATTATACTCTACATGCACTTGTTAAATTTCCTATTTACAGCATATAACAAACACACACTTGAACAAGACCCAGATGTGTGCTAGGTCCTATCTGTGACCTTGATCCTACTGATATCTGATTTAGAGAAAGTGTGTCTTTTACAGTTGGCAGCAAAACCTTGAAGACCAGAAAACTGCAGTTCTTCCTCAGCCAGACTTACCTTTAGGCTGCGGTAAATCCTTCTGGATTTCAAATCCCAGATATTGACTGTGCAATCAAGGCCTCCACTCACAATATATGAAGAACTAGAATTCAAGCTCACACATGTCTGTTTTGCCTGATGGAGAAGGGGCAGGGAAAAAAGCATGTTTAAGATAATTAAGGGATTTATTCAAATCTACTTAGAAGCACATTGATGTGGATTTTCCTTTTCATCAGCACCAACAGTCCCACTGACAGAGAGAACTAATAGTACTCTACAGCAATTTCCCATCAAAAGGCATTTAAAATCCAGTCCAGTTTGGACTAGATTTAATAGACTTTAAGATCTAAATATATTAATTAATAAACTACCAAATGCACCCATTTTCCCATTTCAATTTTCTCTAGCACCTTTTCCTTCAATATGCATTTTCCCTTTAAATTATACCTCTGAAAAACACAATCGTAGTCTTTTATTCAGGTACTGAATTTATTAAAAAAAATAAAATCTTCAGTTAAGGAAAAAAAAACTCCTTAGAAGAAAATCAAAAAGTTGCTTAAGTCACATACTTCGCATTCCCTAAACATTACACAGAATATTAGAGCAGCAGACCTCATAATTCAGTTAAGTGATTCTTTTTAAAATAATCACTGAAGTACCAGCTTTTGAAAAAAATGTCAATCTTAATGATAGACCTACATCGAGGACAAATTATTATTCAGTTCTACCACGTTGAAAATTCACTTTTAAGTTCTTAAGATTTGAGTGAACTAAAAACAAGTCCATCTAATTATTAACATGGTAAAATTGGAAGGAATTGCATTAGTTATAGATCAGATTCAGTGAAATCTCCACGACAAACGCTCCACCTTTGAAAGTGTTTGCTTCAGCACCCTAAAAGCAAGGTTTGAACAACTTTGCAGAAAACTTCCAGTCCAAATTAGCATCAGAACAGCTATCCAAGCAGAATGATTAGAATGGTTTACAACACTGACAAGTCACTTAAGTGACCATGTCAAGAGAGTCATCTAAAACTACCTCCAGCTTCTTGAAGTTCCTAGTGCCACACTTCCACTTAACAGGAAAAAGAAGCCTTGACTGAAAGAGAAATTCTCTTGTTTCTTGCAGTTCCAGAGGCTGGCACGTGCACGCTCCAAAAACAACCTCTACACAGACTTATGCTTTTTAATGTACAATTCATAGGCACGCACAATACTGACAATTCAAGCCAGAAAATGAAGTTCAGACTTGAGCTCTATTCTGTTCCCTGCACATTAGATCACATTTGAACCACTGACTGCTTCAGGTCATCTCTATAACTGCACTTGTATTTTCTTACTTTTATCCCCCCACCTTTAGATGTGTTTAACAACACACAAAGAAATGTTTTTACATACATGTCATAAGTCATACTAAAATTAAATTGATCCCAATATGCAGAAGAGATGTAAGACACACAGGACACAAGGTGAAGTAGGGGAAAACCCCAGGGAAATGCATTACTCATACTTACTCCTTCAGCTATTTCAAAGAGTGGAACAGGTTTGCTTTTACAGCTTGAAACAACTATTTTATCACCAGCAGCAGAAGCAGTGGCCAAGTATCTATCTTTGTCACAAGTTAAGGACCTTAATTGTAGGATACTGGTGATTCAGAAAAGCAACAGAAAGTTTCCCTTGGAGAACAGAAGACAGATTGGCTGAACAGTCTGAAGCACTGTACCTTGAAGAGACCTAGAAACAGGAACAAAAGGCTGTTTTCCAAGCTTTCACCTACAAGCTCTTGAATTAACTATAGCCCTTACTTTCCAATACAAGGCAGAACAATTTCTTTCAGAGAGAAGGTGAGAAATATCTGGCAGATATTAAAGAGCTCTTTACAAATAAGGCAGCTTATCCACTCTACAATTCTGTTTCCCCACCACCCCCAAGTAAGAGTCCTACTCATCACTACAGTTCAAAGGAAATGTCTGATGCAGTAGTAGCTATGGATTTTAAAAATGGTGCTGTTCATGACAAACATTAAACTGCTTCACCATATAGTTTCCAGAGTACAATGAGCAGTTGCCTATTTGTCCCCCTCTGTACTTAAAAAAGAAAACCAAAAGCCCAAAAAGAACCTTTTTATGAAACCAAGTACCCCAAAGAAACAATAAATATATACAATATAGAACTACACTGAAGGAAGACTGCTCTGCACTCCCACTCTGATCTAAATGAGTAATCATTTAGATCAGAGCCCTCTATGCCTTCAGGCCAACACCCATGGTGATTTTATATTTACTTATTTAAAAATAATACAAGTTAATTGGCTGGCTTTAACACAAGAGAACCAGTAGGCAGAGTAGTACCTGCTATTTCTTTCATTATTTTAAGGCACTTTTTTAGCTTACAGAATGATGCAAAACCAAAAGTAATGGTTTATCCCTAACAAATTAACAAATATATAGAGCGAGACACTTCATTGTTTCAGTTTTGGGAGATGAAGAGGAAGCATGACAAGGCAGAATGTCTACAGCTAAACTTTGTTAAACACATGTAAGTGCATATACACATACATGAAAATAGCATATCTATGCTTGAATTTTTCTGCAAGCTCCACAGCTAAAACAATCATTTCTTTTCTGATTGTTATAACTTTTTTTTCATACATTCACCTGTTTGCAGACTTAGAGGACAGACATTCAGAACTTGCAGGACTCAACTGCTATGTGGCAGCATCCTGTCACTTTACATCAAGATGAGGCAGCACCACCTTTTCCTGTGACAGCCATAAAATCTGTTCACCTGACAGCACACTGAAACTTCTCAAATATTCACCTGACACTTGGAATCTTGTATCATTATCCTGGGACAGGCTTTCAACTCAGAGGTGAAAGATCTAAATGGGTCTGATCCATTTTGATGCATAAATCACCACCATCCCACAGATGTTTTCCCATGCAACCAACACATTTGTACTTCCTCTCTAAATGCTACAGACAATGCAAAGAAAAACAGTGTCTGCAGGGTAAGAGGTAAGTGCATGTGATCAAAGACTACCAGAATCAACGAAAAGGAATCCAGGGAAAAAAAATACATTTTTGATTACAATTCTCTCCACTATGTATAGAATTTACTATACCACCAATTGCTTTGTTCAACCTTCCCAGTAAATTAAGCACTGCCTTGAAAGAGGGTATTGTAATCAACTCCTGAAGAAACAAACGAGTAAGCTTTATAGTTGGCAGACAATTCAGGTATATCATAATCATTAAAAGTGTTTGACTCCTAAAGGATGAGAAACTTCTGCAGAATCATTTACCAGCATGAGCTGATTCTGTGAATTGCTTCAACACAGAGAACCACAGAATTTTCTTCAGAATACATACAAATCTTTTTATACAAGACTTCAAAAAATACATCAGGCCTGTGTTCCATGAATATATAAGCAAAAAAAACAAAACCAAAAAAAACCCACCCCAAACCAAATCTATGCAAACCAACCAGAAAAAAAAACCCAAAAAACTATGGCTAAAACTTGTAAAGGATACTATTGCTGGCCCAGCAAAGTGAGCTGACTGGATGCGAAGGTGTATGTGGGTTGAACTGCTCCACCACAGTCAGAGATGAGGAATCCCATATTTTAATGTCATCTCCTGAGGATGCAAAACGTATGCTCTCCTGCATGGTTGCACCTGTTTTTGCAGAAGTAAATTCAAAAGTGAAAATACATACAGTAAAAATATACAGTGGGCAACCTCACAACTCATAACTTCATCTGTACTATTTAAGATTCTTTTCTTGATAACTGTGACATTTATTTGGAGAGTTACACACTGAGCAGCATTCAGCTGCACATACCAGTGAAACCAGCAGATACTCCACACTTTTGTTACTTGAATTCTTGCAGGACATGCGTGTTTTCCTTTTCACAAAGCCATCCCCTCTGTGGCATCAAGGGACTAAAATGAAGCTTTTATCTTCATGGAGCTTACAGCTGCCTAGCACTAAACCGCGAGTATTTCAAGCGCCCATTTCCCACCAGTAGATGGAGATATACAAACCAGAATTGAACTGTTGCAGGGGAAGGCTGAAGTTTGGACCTAAAAGACTCACTTCGGCGTTCATCTCACCACCCTAAAGGAGATATTTGAAGACCCTTTAAACTAAACCAGTAGAATACGAGCGGCAATGAGTCACCTTTCATCGCAACTTACAAAATATTAAAAAACAAACAGGCCAAGAACAAGGCACTGCTGCATGTTCTGACTGACACCGTTTCAAAAGCTAAGGCCAAGCTAACCAATTCCTGGGTAAACTTTATTCTCAGCGTTTTACTCTGGGTAACTGCAAACTGCTAACACACAAGGCATCCAAACGTGAGCCTTCCCTCCCTCCAGCTGAGAGCAGAGCCGCCCTTAGCCAAAACTCCCGGACGTTCCACACGGCCTTTAGGCCATTCATTCTGCCTCCCGCGAGCGGCAACACCGACAAAACCAGGCACGAAACTCCAGCGCCGCACCCGCCTTCGCTCGGCATCACCCGCGGAGCCGCTCCGCCCGCCCCACGCGGAGCTTCTCTCCCGCACCGGCATCGGCCCCGCCCGCACCGGCATAGGCCCCGCCCGCACCGGCATCGGCCCCGGCGCCGCTCCCGAC
>JAOXXN010000265.1:45740438-45760019 GCA_026770055.1 Myrmophylax atrothorax | reverse complement strand
GCGCCCTGTGCCGGGCCTGTGTTCGCAGAGAGCACCGACCCGGCTGCGCCCTGTGCGGGGCCCGTGTTCGCAGAGAGCACCCAGCCGGCTGCGCCCTGTGCCGGGCCCGTGTTCGCAGAGAGCACCGACCCGGCTGCGCCCTGTGCCGGGCCTGTGTTCGCGGCCGGCTCGGCCCGTGCAGCAGGGACACCGGGACATCACCAGGACAGGTCGAAATGAATTACAGCACTTCATAAATTGCCAATAGAATTTCCTCATCTGAAACCACCGAGTCAGTTTTAAATTACAGACCTTGTGATAAGAACATACCTATTCGTACATACCCTGTTACACCCTTTGAGTTGCTTCCAGTAACATCAAGTAACAGAATTGATGCATCTGTTTCCTTCCTGGAATAAAGCTGTTACTCCGGTCGTGCTGAATTTTGCAGAAGGAAGGACTGTTTTGTTATTTTCACTTGGTAAAATAAAGGCTTAGCACTTACTTTAATACATATTTTTACTACCTTTGCTTTCTAAACATAGGCACAAATTTATTTACTAAAAGATTGTCTTTAGAGTGTTAGACCTCGAACCTGTAGCAAAACTGTTTCTGTAGAGATCTGGTTTTGAATGAGTCTTTACCCTGTGTACCCTCTGAACCAGCAGATCTGAAATGCCTGACTTTCCAAGTTCATGTAATCTCTAGTGTGCATAAGTGAACTCAGAATCAGGGAAAAAGAAATAATGCCACTGTTACACAAAATGCCAATATTATTATTTCCCTACAGCAGTAAGGGTCATGTCTTTATTGCATCTATTAACCCCCATTAACCAGTCATTAATCATTATCGTGTGTCATCTGCTTTCTCAGGTAGCTGAGTGTTGAGGGATCCACAGCATTCCTACAAGTCTTCTACCCTCACTCCACTTTGTTGTCCAAATTTGCCTTTAAACCTGTCGTTTCGCTTCTGAGGCCAATATTCCTTATTCTGTCCCAGCTTCTATACAGAGAATTCAAAGCCTTTTCTTCCCCACAACCATATCCTCTGGCTTTTTTTTCTTTATCTCCTCACTGTGGAGTGTGACTGTGTTTACAGACAGGAGGTGAGTACCTGCCTTCCAAGACCTGAAGCCTGGAAGTTGACCAATTGGAAATCTAGGGCATTTTAAGTAAACGTGATCAGCATTTTTTGCTTCATTGTGTGACAGCCTCTCATTTAAATCATTTTTCCTGCTGGTAGGACCTTTGCTGGCATTTCTGTATGCCAGTGACTGTGCTGTGTTTCTTCTTGATGTTTGTAAGAAACAACCGGGACATGTTGGCATATCATCTTTGGGGAAGGGAGCACAGCAGGAAGTCCAGCTCTTTGGACAGAGCGGGGCTGTCACTGAAAGGGCCACCTGTGCAAGGCAAGGCATTCCCAGCAATTGTGCAAGGCTGTAAAAGAGACTCCCCAAGAAAGTTCCCTCACACCCGAGACAGATAGACCTGGTTTTGAGGGAAACTGTCTTGCAGATGAAAGGGAAATAAATGCTCTTCACGGGGCTTTCAAAACAAGGAGAACTGGCCCATCTCTGGGAATCTCAGACACGTATGCAATCTGTGACTAATGATCCTGTACAGCATTCCAACAGGAAATAACTTCTGTCTTCCAAGTGTGGCATGCACTCCTTTCATCAAGATTTTTGCTGCATTGCATGTTCAGATTTTAAAACATATTAAAAAGTCCTGCCAAATTCCTACCCTGAGAAGAAGAGAGAGTAGTTGCATTGCAACTGAGATAACGATGAGGTGCAGAGAAATGCAGTCTGTGCAGGAAAGCAGAGGACTTGAGGAGTGGAGGCTCAGGATGTATGAGAGGAGTACAGGCATGGGATGAGAAAGGTTGGGGCACATCCCTGGCCCTGTAGACCCTACAGCTACAAATGACTCACCATCAGTTAAAGACTCACAGACCTTGTGTGGACAAAAACAGTTTTGATGTGTAACAAAGAGAACAAACCCAAGTACCTAACATGAAAAATACCATGTATATTAAATTTAGGTGTAACATGAAACTACAAACCCATGAAGGTGTAGAAGTGTGTTAAACACATAACACACACCCCAAATTGATCCTACAGAAAGGGAGAAGAAAACACAAACATTGTATTCTTCCTGGCCCATGACTCTGTATGTGATGCATTCACTTTCTAACAGCTCCTCACACACACACACACACACACACAAACATGAAACCACTGACCTCTAGAGCCAGGAAATCAGTGGAAGTGTGAGCAATACACAGGTGAGGAGGGGTAAAAATAGTAACAGTTTAAATAATATTTATTTTTATTATTTCCCCTATTAATTAGATCTGGATTAATAATGATTCTTTGATCAGGCCTGGATTTCAATTATACTAATACATTTTTGTCTTTAAACATACATTGGTTTCCTCTTTGCCCATAAACAAGGTTTTCATTATAGCAGCAGTGACAGAAAGTAGGTTCTTAATGATCAGCTGCAGAGTTCCTGGGCAATAGGACCAGTCTGGTTACCAGAGAAAAAAAACTCTGGATTTCTTTATGACTATTCTTTAAAGCAGTTTTGAAACAGTTGGTGTTATTCCACTTGGCAGTGGAATCCTAGGAATGTAACAGAGCTTAACACACTACACTTTGTGTGATGATAAAATGTATACAGTGACTTCATAGGATAGAATCTCGACTTTCACCGCCATATACCAGCTACATGATGCCAGAATCCACGGGGAATGAAGCAACTGCGACTGCCGAGAGCAAGGAGCTTTGCCTAGGGCATGGAGATGTTTTGGTGGCTGCTGAAATGTTCAACTCTGGATATCTGGCCAGGAGCTAAACCAGTCCTGGAGGTGCTCTGTATCTTCACAGAGCTTCACCCTTCACACAGGACTACAGTGCCAGGTCTGTCACCTTGTGATGATTCCTTTTGTAGCATGTTCTGGTTTCTCACTGTGCAACACTGAGATTTTTGGTGTAATTTGCTTCAACACTTTTTTTTTTCATTGCACATTAAGTAGAATCCTAAATCATACTGACATGGGAGACAAATGAGAATAATTCTAATTATCTATGGGGTTTCAAAGTAGAAAATTAAATTGCAGTGGTAAATATTTGACTTCAGCATTTGCCTCTGGACCCTTTCACCCACTCCATTTTAAAGATTAACCTATGCTTCATATTTTCACTTTTCTTATTTGATGGTGTACTCAGTATCTTTTAACTCAAAGAAAATCTTTGGCAAGCATAAATGGATCTCTCTGCTGGCTTAATTAGTTCAGCATATTAGCCTGTAATTCCAACAATTAATTCTCGTTCCATCATTATTCTTTTTAAGAATCTTTCATCTTGGATTTCACTGAGAATGGATTTGGGAATAAATGACTATCCTTTTACAGTGTGTCTCGATTGAATAATAACATAAATAAATTCCCTTCCTCTTTCATTCAAGGATCTGAAAATATTTTCCCAATGTTGATGCAGAAGACTTCACATCCCTTACTGATGAGGGGATTATTGTTATCTTCAGATAAAGAAACTGAGGCATAGTGAGGCTAATCACTACAATTATTTTCTTAGACTGATGTCATCAAAAACTGGATAAAAACTTTAGCCAACAAAAAATGAGTATGAATTGGAGCTATAGTCAAATTTAAAAACCAGTCACATAAAATTGAATAAATTTGTGTGAAATTACTAATTTCCACATCATAAAATTAATTTAGCCAGAAATAATTTGAAGTGGGTATATATTTGTAGGCATGAGACAAATCTTGTGAATGCCTTGAATATACAACTCTCCTTCAAGGGAGCAATACAGCTTAAAACTATATTGAAAAAGTGTTTGAAAGCTGAAATATTCTAAGATACATTCAGATCCTTCAGTGTTAAGTTCCCTGTTCAATTTTTAGTTTAAGCTCTAGCATGTTCTTGATTATGTAATTATTAATTACAGGACCAGAAGCTGGTTTTGTTCTCAGGATGCTTCAGTCAGTTCACAGAACAGAAAATACCAAAGGAATTTAAAAAAACCCCAAACACCTCTTTTTACTGTTTAGTTCCTTACAGGCCCTTCTTGTCCCTCACCCAGGGGATGCACTGAAGATAAAATGTCATTCAATTCAGAGTCTTTCAACTTCTCCCCACAGTGCTCTCTTGCTCTCTCTCTCTCCTTGCCCCATCCCACAACTGGGAATCACTCTCATTCCTTTCATAGGTGTAGAATGGAGAAATATTTTAGTTATAATTTGAAAAGAACTGGTAAACATGTCAGTGGTTCAGAGGTGTCAGTATGGTAAGTAACCCAGTGTTGTTGTACGGGGCAGATCACAGTGCAGACCTTCCCATAGCAGGAGAGACTTCCCATATACAGTGGAATGAAAGAAGGTGCCCTTCCCCTCTTCCTTTTTTATTTTGGAGACAGTGAGACAGACAAGTATTCTATGGAAATTTAATTGAGCATGGTGCTGACATAAATTTATTCTGGTTTCATATATTGAAAGCTTTAGACTGCATGCATTGGTAAAGGAAAAAACACCCAAAAGACTGTAATGCATAAAACAAGAAGAGATTTACTTTGCTATTAACTTTATACTTTCATTCTGTGCAATTACTGGAGACGTTTAGAGACGAACTTCCTCCCTTACAAGCAGATATTAACTAAAGAGTTTAATTATATGCTAAAAGAAAAAGGGTTTCTGCAATGTTTTTTTTCTGAAACCAGCATTGAATACTTTATCCTGTGTTTATGAGAATAAAATCTGCTGCTATGGATACAGTGAGGTCAACGTTGCAACATTATTATTTTACTGTGCTATGTTAAAGGAGATGGTAGGAAAATATTTTTCTTTCAACAAAAATATCTGAGAAAGTATAATGTATTTTAAATGAATATGTAAAGCCTTTTATTTAATATTTCCCTTTCAAGCATAGGAATTATAACAAGGTCCAGACAGGCAGCAATGAAAAACCACCTTGTCTGTAATAGAACTTCCATTTTCACCTGATGTTATAGTGTGTTTTATAGTATTAATTGAGCTGCACAAAAGTCCTATGATAATCCTCAAGGTGACCCCAGACAGAAAAAGAAAGGTTTATACTTTTTACAAAGCACAAGGAAAGCCTGAACAGCTTTTTTTAAAAAAGAAAAAAAAAAAGAGAGAAAAATGAGTTATGTCAATTTTTATCTTGCCTGCTTTTTGAAGCACTGCAGAACAATAAACTCTTTTAATGAAAGACTAATGCTAAAGAGTATCTCCTCCAAACTGACTGTTCGGCAGTTGACTTAAATAATCATATTAATTCAGTTTTAAAATTGTCTTGCAAAAATACCTTCCCTATCAATTACTCAGTTTTTGCTTTCTTTCTATCACTGTATCATAAGCCTTCTAACTTTCCTACTACCTACAGCATTCTGGAAAAGACTGCATAAAAAATAGCACAACTTAAAAAGCTACACATAGCACAAAAACATCCAGTCTTCTTTCTTTTACAGGAATAGAGAAAAATAGCAGAAAACCTCACCATATTTCTTCCTGTACCGATCACATTTCAGATACTCATCATGCTGAATCTTACCTCTCTCTCCCTTTCCCTCCCTAGAAGAAACTTCACTCAACCAGGTAACATTTTTCTGAAAAGCATAAGCCAAAGTAAATCCACAATTTCCAAATAATTCAGAGTAGTTTATTGTTTTATCACTGGGCTACAGTACAAGGAGAGACTGACTGAAGTGAAAGGGACTGGCATTCTTCACAGAAAATGAACTGAGGAATGGTAACAATTAGTCCTGAATTTTCACAGCAGCACAGAAGGGTAGCTAATGATAGGACAAGTCTCAGGAGAGACATTTGATGCCCAAATGTCCTGGGTTTTTTGCTGTTTTTTCCAAAGAACTCAGTGTAACTACGAAAGGAGTGTCTGGCCTTGGGATGTGATCAAAACCAAAGGGCCATGAGCACTCTCTTGTGTGCCTTGGTCAACTAACTCACTTGTTCATGTCAAATCCTCCACCTCAAACATTGGACAAGCATATTGCCTCAGGTGGCTGTTGTTAGGACTCATTTGTGTTTCTTCAGCACTTCAAAATAATATTTACAGCAACATACACAGAGATTTTATTAGTTTTTTAGAATGATATAAAAAATGTTCTGTATCATACCCTCTTTGTACTGAGTCAGGGGGGTGTGTTTAGTTGTTGTGATTTTTTTGGTTTTGTTGTTGTGTTTTGTTTGGTTCTAAAAAAATACTTTGGAATTATAACACATCTGAATGATCACTTGCACCCTCAACAACCTGAAATGCCAGTTTCCAAATAGATGTATAAAACAACAAAACTCAGTGACGATTTTAAACCCCACAAAAATTCTCAACCTCATAAATAATACTAACTTTTGATAACTGCAAAAGCAATTTTAAAATTGCTGATTAGAATAAACCTTCTGGGGAATAGGAGTATCTATTTTTGGGCACTAGAAGGCTATGAACCTACGCAGCTTTTCTAACCAATAAGAAATTATTGAAAAGCTTGAATAGCCTCTTATTAAGAAACTACTTTTAAAACACTTAATTCCTAAAGAAAAATATTTTCATTTTAAAAACTATTCAGGTTTAAATAATTAGAAATAAGGTAAAAATAAAAATTATAAAACATCAGGAGCCAAATCCTGCTGTGGTTAATGAAGCTGTTTCATTAACACTTGAACATAAGTCTAAATCTATAGCAACTAATTAAGATAATGCAGAAGAGAATTTAGTGAAGCAGAGAAGTGATCCAATTGAAAAGATTTTCTTCAGTTATTATACATCCATTGGTAGGATCAAACATATCTTCCAAACTTGCTATTGATTGCAAAGTAACATCAAATGGGATCTGAAAAAGGAGAACAAAATACCAAATGAATAACTTTATTAAGCTTAGAGAAACCAAAAAGTACATATATACAAATAGCTCCATAGTAAAGCCAGATTTCTGACCCACAATCACTAAATAAATTAGAACTACTTATTGCCTTAATATAAATTTGTGGTTAATAACATCTCTTGCAGGAAACTAGTAAAACAGGATTCAAGGGGAAAAATTTCCATGAACAGTCTTGCCCACAAAATTTATCTTGATTATCTGTAGACAAAATGAGGATATCAGACAAGAGCAGCAAAGAGGATTAGTAATTTGGAAGGCTTTTCCTAAGATGAGAATTCAAAAGAATTGAGCTAACTGTAAAAGATGAAACAGAGGGCAATGAAAAATTGGTATGTGTGTCCATTGAACACAGAGAACTATTTAGCTGTTTGGGGTGTCATGGAAAAACAATTAAAGTAAGAGAAGCTTGGAATAGGCTACCTAGGGAGGTTATTTTTAATGAAATTATTTTATTTATAAATTTACTTTCAACATTTAAGATTGCAGCTTCCAAACACTGTATTTGTCTCCCTCAAGGACATAGCTATTCATTAAATAGTATCAAAAACAAGCAGGATGATCAATTTTTATTCTTAAAACATGAACAGTCATATCATTTTAAATGAATAATTCAATAAAGATGCACTTTTTCCATTTATAAATATAATCCAGGGCTGAATCAAAAGCACCATAAGACAGATGGACAGAAATAAGAGAATCAAAGAAGAGAAAGTGAAACATTATAGGAGTTAAAGTGTGACAGCTCATACAATGAGAAAACAAATACCACAAATTAGAACTGACTTTGTCCAATTAATTCACCAAAAGATAAGCAACAAAAAGTTAGGGTGAGGAAAAATGGTGTAAAACTACATATAAGCAATGTACCTTCTGCCATCTCCTTTATGCTTGAAAACAAAGGGAATGTACTACTTTGTGGTTAAACATAGTCCCACTCGGAGCTTTCCGTCTCCAGCTGAGGTAATGCACATATACAACTTATTTGAAAGTCTGGAAACACTACTTTGAGATATGCAATACATAACAAAGTTCCAGACACCCTACAAGTTCCATTGGCTTCAGAGAAGAGTGAAGATAATCAGCATCTTGAAGGATTAGGCTTCAGTTGCTCAACCAAAACTGCCATCTCTAAAAGCATCTTAATTTAAAGTCTCTATTTGAAACCTTGTAATGAAAAGCCCATTGTTGCACCTGTTGAAACATTTTAGCTTGTTGTGGAATTTAGCAAGAATAAAACACAGCAGTAAACATCCTATTCTTGCTGGCAGAACACTATTAAATCTGCTCCCTCATTTCCATCACAGACCCACAAACAGAAGCAGGCAAAGTGAAAGGAATTCACAAGAATTTAAAACAGTTCCTGGAGGTTTCCAATATTCTGGAAACCAATATTCTGCAATATTCGGCTGTATCTTTCCATAGGTATCTGCCAACTCACTCTACCATGAAAGATACTTCAGTGGGATGCTGAAAAGTACAACTTTGCAGAATGAATGTGTGTGTATTTTTATATATTGATAAAGCCAGATTGAGAGGTATGAGGGTCAGGGAGTCATTTGAGAGAGAACTTCAGAACAGAGAAGAATGGGTGACAAGAATGGTGCAGTATGAATAGAAGGGAATGTGTACTCTTAGGTACTGGACTGAAGGACACAGAAGGCAGCACTATAGAGTCTGTCTTCTACAGTAGACCAACTGTTCTCAGATACAGCTCGGGATTCCCTTCTGGTAGGAGGAGCTACCTGGCTGGAAGTTCACAGTGGATGTATCATTATCATTCTATTGTGAACAATTACTGGCAAGATATTTGAGGATCAGTTGAGGGAGTGAGATGTTACACTGAATTCCAAAATCTTCCTTGGTGTCACTTGAGCCCTGGCAGTTGTGGTCATTTCCTGATCCCCCTGGGGTGGCTGAGAACACTGACCCACACCGCTGCCCACTATGGGCCAGTTCCTATAGGCTCCTCTGGGATACTGACACAGCTGGGTAACAGAATGAATGCAACAGGATCGACAAAACAAAGCACACTAGCTCTGAGAACATGTCATGGGCAAGAAAGCTGAGGAAAATAGAAAGAAAGCCCAACTAACTGCAAAAATGCAAGGATGGAAGGAAATTACATTTGGCAATCGCATCGCAGAAATTCATTGGAGTCTGTATAACCAATGGCCAGAGGATGGTGGATAACCTATATTAACCATGGTAAGCAAGATTTACTTTTAATACCTTTTTGTATGTCTGAAAAAGTGACTCTAATGGATACTGAAGATATGCATCATTTGTAATCATTCATATTTGTATTTAAAAATTAAAACCCAAACAGAAAGCCCAAAAATATATGAGAAAAAATGAGAAGATACTTAGGGGAATAATTCATGCTTCAGTTTAACTGAACAATTGTTATCCTTTAGAAAACATATTTTTATTCTTAATGAGAACAGTCTACCTTAGTTAATGGTGAGGACAGGGCTGGAACAACACACAGCAGCGCTCTGACTTCAGATAAACACCTTTTAGCCATTTCCTAATGGTAGAAAACAAGAAAAAACTAATGCTGTACTATCAGTCTTCTCCAATAAGCTAACAGATGGCTCAGCCTTACAAAATTTTTCAGAGCATTCAAGTTTTAGGTTATTCTAATTGAATTCACAGCAAAATAAACCTTAGCTGATGAATATAAATTTTCTGCAACACAAATAGCTGTGTTTGCTGTACAAATACATGTACCTAAACCTTTCAGTTTCTACTGAGGCAAAATTGCCCCTGGTTCAGGTTTTAAATCCAGTGACTTAGAATACTTTTGCTATGTGTTTACTGAAGACATTATAAACAAACACCCTGACAAGATTATATTTATATATGTATAATGCATGTCAATCTTATTAGTATTATAAATATTGTTTTTCCAATTACTGACATATATTAATGAAAGTTTGAGCAAACCACTTCAGGTAATCAGAAACACCCACTAAAGGACAGCTCTGTCTACCCTCCTGAGAACTATGATTGGCCAAAATACCATTTGTTCTCCAAGTTGGTCAAAATACAGCCTCATAATAATGGCACAGTGCACAATTGTCACTGTTTCAAAGCATCCATCAGACAAAGTGACAGCCTCTACATCATTAATCATTTCATATAATAGATATAAAGAGAATCCTGTCACATGATAAATGTCTCCCACTTTGCAAATAAATGTCTATTTTGCCTTGGCATTTATCAAGCAGCAGTAATGCTGTGGCAATATTCTATTCCAATGACATTATCTCAAACAGACCACATGGAAAATTCTGAAATTACCTTATTTGTGTGTGTGTGTATGTGGGGAGAGTTATTTGCTTGTGGAACATATTCAGCCTTGCTAATAAAAAGAAAAGAGTAAGGTGGCATAGAGAAAATGAAAATAAATTCACTGCCAGCTTTAGTCCTCTCTCAACAACATCATTAGAAGGTTCTTATTTCAGAAACCACCACTGCCCATTTTGCATTGAAGATGTTTAACTGATTTTTAAAAAGCACTTTCAGGTTGCTCACCATGCTGATTTAACACACTGCCAAGCCTTTTTTGATGCAGATTACCATAAATTAGGCATTAACTTTCAAATCTATGTACCTGAAGATGTTGCTTTTATTTTCAAGTGAAAGGTGAGAAAATGCCTGGGGTTTTTTGTAAAGTGACAAGCAACATATAAGGAAGAAGAAAAGTTAAATATTAAATTAAGAGTGGAAGTATTTCAGCATTTCTTGAAAGGGGTGAGGGAAGCTTAATGTCTGTCTTTATGCTGGCTTTCCAAGTTACCTGTCATTGATTTCCCCAAACCAGACATTTTAGATAAAGTCAGACATATTTAAGAGCACAACTGTTCTAACTTACTTCTGTTTTTTCATCAAGATGCACTTTTGCAACGCTCATTTTGGGAGTTTTTGATGGATGACTTTTTTCAAGAAAACCTGTATGTTCTAAAGCTGATGACAAACTTTGCATCAATATTTCAACTTGCTCCTTCAGATTAGACAGTTTCTTCCTTAAAGAAATAATTCTGAAAGAAGACAAAGATTTTCATTATTGCTGTTATACAACAACAATACTTGTTTCCAGTTTATAATTAAGCTGACCTCGCTTTTATTACATATTGATTAGGTTTTACTTGTTTTTTTCATTTCAATACTGATCTCATAATTTGAAAAAATAGGTTTTCCATTAAACAAAGTGGAGATCTGGAATGCATTAGCTTTTTACATTAAAAGTCATAAGAAGTATTATTTTAAGAATGCCTCTCTAAGAAAAGGTTTTTTCACTTTGCCAGCACAAGGGAGGCAGAGGCTGCAGCTCTTCTTGGCTTGTTATTACTTCCCTTTCAGCTGCTCAGCAGTTCCAAAACTTTTGAGGCTAGATGAATGACCAGGAAGAAGTAATGAAAAATGCCACACAATGTAAAATTAAAGGCTGCGTCTGGGGCTACAACTGAGAAAAATCTTTGCATGCTCGAGAAAGTACTTGATTCAGTGAGAGAATGGGAATAAACTCTGGGACTGCTTGTTAGATCTGCCACGTTGCTATGCCAGTGTAATATAATTAGCATGCATTACTCGGTTCTTAAAGAATCAAAACTAAACTGCTAATGCATTGCAAAAGCATTTGTTTGGATGGGTATGACACTGTGCACAACATCTTACAGCTATTATAGTGAAAAATCTCTGAAAAGCAAAGAAGGATGCTTTTAAACATTTACAGCTTTTTGATATTTTGTACTTTTATTTTCTCTCATCCTAAGTGGTTGACCAATCTTTAATACAGCACGAAATAACAGGATAAAGTCAGTGATTATTTACCTAGCCAATGGAATCCACAAGTGGCCTGAAAACACAGATGTTGAACTGAAAACCTTGATGTCGCTAATCTTGACAGGCTTTGTATTATAAGCATAAAGCAGCAAAATCTGTAAAAGAGATGAATGGCTAAGGTGTCAAGCAGTATGGTATAGTCAACCTGAGCTACCTCAGTGATAAAAGATTGCAATAAGTATCAAATACAGCGTACTGATGAAGTCTTGGATAACTGACCTTCAAAAAAGAGGGGAGTGTGATCTCATATGAATTTGTACTATACCCAGTTTTTTATAGGTTTTAAAGCAATATAATTATGGATACAATTTCTTGGGTTTGAAAATTAATGACACCCCACAGACTCACCATCAAAATCCCACTATTGTCCTAATCCTGCTCAATCAGTCCCACTTATGGTCATGTCCAAAGTTCCAACTTAAGTTAGGCTGAATAGAGAGCTTTTACTGAATTTCCAAAGGCCCTGTGTAATAAGCTAAATTTCTTATATGGCCTTGTGCATGGCTTTCATGATACTTGGTTTAAGTCCATGAAGTGTACATAATTCACCAATCTAATACAGCTGTATCAATACCAGAAAATTAAATAGAATGCTCTCATCTTTCACTGCAATAATTTGCTAGTATGATTGAATATATGCTTCCTAGTGGTAGCTGAATATTTTGACTATACGGAGGACATCAACAATAAGGAATTCATGTATTAGGTGTTTTGAAGAGTTGTCTCTGGACCTCTACTGATCTGTATGGCCATGCTAAAGTAACTTGCAAAACTATATTAAGAGGTACCTTTACTTGCATTAACTCCATAGGGCTTCTATAGCTTACTAATAGAGATCAGAAGGTCTAGTAGAAATTTAGACACTGACTTGCTATGCCAAAAAGTTTGGAGATCACAGATTTCTATTCCAGTAGCAGAAATTTTACCTACATGTTGTTTCCTTGTTTAAAAATAAAACAAATTCCATGTCCCAGTCTCTTGCTTTCCTGCAACTCTGCCATCATTTTCATCTTTCACCTTTAGTCTGATCTTTTAAGAAAATGAGGTTTACAAAATCGCATTTTCCCTGTATATATGTGTATTTGTTTTTCCAACAGCCTCCCACCAAACTGTAATTTGAAGGTATCAGTCAGCCCTAACAAAACGTAACAGAGTGGAACTCTTGAAGACATCAGGGATCTGCAACAGGCATGAATACATCACAGCCTGGAAGCTTTACAAGGTAAAGTATTTTTTTGGCCTGCCAACAAGAAACTGTCAAGGCATTCTGTTTTCCTGCAGAGCAGGTTTGTGCCACTGTAAGTATATAGCTCCCTGCTGTCCAGCTTGCCTATCAGCACATGTATAATTCAGTTAGAAAGCTGATCAGCCATAACATAAACATTCACTGAAAATGAGACTTAATTTACTACAACACATGAAGAACATCTTTGTGCTAGTTATACCTTAGTTTCTGTATCATTTGATGACTTTGCCATAGAAGGAATGTACCACTGAATGTTAATTTCCTTATTTGAAGCATTTGCTGCCCTACTCTCCATCTGACTTTCTTCTGCAATAACAGAAACTGGAGAAGCTATCCTCACATGTGGCACTTCTGATGTAATTTCTGTAACTTCAAGAGACATCTGAAACACAAAAAATTAAATTATATTTTCGTTACTGAAACATGCACAATCTGTTCTAATATAGTGTCTACTAGTATGACTTTCACTTCTGCACAAATATATGCTTCTTGATATAAATGCTTGGGTTTAAAAGGGGTCCGTTTCACCAAGGTAAGGCTTTTCAAAGCTCACCTGATGAGACATTTCTAAAGGTAATGCAAAGTATCTTTGGGCTGCCTTTGTGACACCTATAGTAACAATGATTGTTGCCTTTGACTTAAAATCATCATGGCATTATGGTTTTTGCTCAAATCTATTATTTGACAATACTGATCATGTCATCATCAAAATCTAGTTCTGAAAAAGTAATCTGTCAGCTATGCATATTGCTATGTGAAATAGCATTCTGAATGTTAGAATAATGCTCTATTTATGTTTACCTATCTGTTTTCTCTGTGCAACTAACAAAGAGCCATACTTGCTGAAAATTCAGTCACTTAATTTTTGAGGGTTTGTTGTATTCACTAAAATACATTGGAACATTAGCAGGCCATTCATCAAACAATTACTGTTGGCTGTAATTTACCAGGGAAGTAATGGAGGAAAACTGTCAACCAACAATCATTCATGAACAAAAGCTTTCTTTAAAATTGATTTAAAGGCTGAACAATGCCACACCTTCTCTACTTTTTAAAGTGTTATGCAGATCTGCAAAGAACAGCAGCCAAACAGTGGCATTTTTGGGGAACATAGAACCTATTTGAAAAGGTCCTTAATATCTCCCTTATTGATTCCAAAATGTAGACACTGAAAACAGCTGCCTTGGGAGTCAGCCATTTTCAAATTTTGAATGTTCATTGCTGAAAAAAAGAATTTTACACACTTTATTTTCAGAAAATACAGCTTATGGTCAATATAGGGCAGTAAGTCCAAGTGAGCAGAAGATGGATTCACAATAACTTAATCTTACACCATAAAGCCACTTACCATCCATGTCAAAATTTAGTAGAAGTGACAATAAAGCTGAATACATGCATGGAAAGTTATGTGTTGGAGCATACAGACCTGCCTTCAGTAGGCAGCCATAACAGTGGCCAAGACCCAAGGCACGCCATGGGACAAGCACAGATGGCTCACCTACTACAAGCACCTTTCACATTCGGGACCTTTAGTGCAGTAATGAATCACTCACTATCCTGCTAACACGCAGTGTGAACGAAATTAGGAGAACACACATATATGGATGTGGGAACAAGCTAATTTATTTTGTGCCCCTGAACCAGAGCTCTTAAAATTCCATTTTATGCTGTATCTTTCTTTCTAAAATGTGTGCTGTGTTTTCTTTTTTGCTGAACTGCATCTTTTTGTTTTACACCATATTAAATCTCTTTGAGGCAGGATATTACAACTGCTCTTGTCAAACTGGAGGACTGCTGAATTATGTACATAAATATTTGTCTATTCAACTTTCTCAAACCCCTGAAAACAACAAATTGTCTTATCTAAGTGTTTCCAGTCCTACATACTATCATGGAGTGGAATCAAAAAACAACCAGGCAATATGTAGCAGGGCACAGAATTTTAATTATAGACTTAAATGTCATTTGGATCCTTTGTTCAGCAGACCTGAAAAAAACCTTCGGAATTAGAAAGACACATGTAAGTGAACACAAAAATCATTCCTTCAAAAACTGTATCTATTTGTACTGCTAAAAATCCCAGTATTAAATTACATATTTAAAATAACTTATAGAGCCTTCTGAATAGTAAAAGATTCTAAAAATGTTAGGAAAAATGTCAATGAAGCTTAGAATTAAAAAAAGTAAGAGCTTTATGCTTGCTAGCTGTCTACAATAGTGAAGCTAACGCATGATTATGCAGCTTGCACCCGTCATGAACATGACAGTGAGCTCTGAAGCTTATTATTCCATGACAGTGTAATACTAATTATGTCAAAAAAAGAACAGACAGAGTAAAATAATTTTTGATATATGATGGCTGTTATAAATGTCACATACCATATATTTACAATTTATTCAGTGGCACAGTCAGCCCTTTGTTGGGAAATGAGTAATGATATGCTATCCAACACTGAAGAAAGTTCACCAACTCTAGAAGACCTACTTTCACAAAACTATTTTTATTCTTTTTTTATTTTTTTTAAAAATTCAGGGCTCCTCTGTCTCCATCTAATACTGAAAATAATGGGTAAAAAATAAACTGTAGAGGCTGACCTTTCATTTTAATTTTTTAGTATTAGGACAATTATTAATGTAAGAAGTAGTTTGGAGAAACTTTGAAAACAATTATTTTTACATTGGACAAATTTCATTCAATGTGCCCTGATAGAATTTCAGTTCAGGATTTATCTCAGTGATATATTCTGAGTTGCCTACATTTGAAGGCTCAAATGGATTGTTCACAAGCCAGAGATCTAAAAAGGTTGATTTTCTAGCCAGATGATAATCAGTGAAAAAAATTGGCACACAAGGCCTTCACCAAATTTTGAGAAAATATAACATGTATTTTTTGAAAATCATGTTTCCCTTATAGACCACATTGCCAATATAGAGACTTGTACATACAGATTACAAAACAAACATCAGGACATTTTTGGTATGAAACATGGAGAACTAAAGTCTCAGTCCTACTGCATAACAGAGGCAACTAAATTAACTAATAAAAAAAATCTTAAATATCATTCTGCTTAAGGTCTAAATACACTAGCTATGGGATGGAGGTAATTTTTATAGGAATGATAACACAGGGATATTTGCATATGTTAACTACATACTTCCTGCTTGACAGGATTTTGGGTTGGTACTGATCCTCTGCATAATGAATTTCATTCTTCTACAGTGCTCCCAGAAATATCCCCATTGGAACTATCAAGAATCTGAGTGAAATACTAGTATAATATTTTTGAAAAAAAGAACATAAATACCTCTGAAGAATGAGCTGGTCTATCAAGTGGCAATTCTATGTCAAGTAGTTCTGGAAAATTCTCAAGACAACACATTGAATATTCAAACAAATATTTTTTAAGAAAGGAATGCATTTCTGCTATGCGTAGAACAATTCCTGTGTCAGAAACAAAACTAAGGTGTCCATCTCTTGCAGAAAGTAATCCAGGTCCTGAGTTAGGGGCAGCTTTGAAAAGAAATGTTTTTATTATGTCATTATTTGCCATTAAAATGTGAAGTTTCTACAGCTAATCTGTATTCAAAAATTTTGAAAATATAATAGGCCTTATAATTAATGGATTCTTACTCTATTTGAAAGGTCCTATCTATGTAAACAGATTCAATATCAAATAAATGCATTTCCAACAGTTATACTGGTTGTCCTTAAATATTACTAGCTTATGCTGTTTGTATTGTAATTTTTCTCCAGTGATCTGATAATAAAAGAAGCTCTGTCTAGACATGATAAAGTAGTATAAAATAGGAGATGTAAACACCAGTATGTTTACTAGATAGCTAAGCACCTGCTAGAATAAACAGATATTTGTTCAATCCAATCAAAATAAGCTTTAAGAACTTTTAAGACTCCAGTTTAGACAACTAGTGGCTGATCAGCTGAGTTGTTCTCTAGGCTCCACCACTGGTAACTAAAGCTGAGATACACATGCACATCTACTTGTAGACACCTTACTGTCCTTAAAGTTCTTTTGTGATCCAGAATACTTTCCCTTCACTTGGAGCTGCAAGGAAAAAACCCAGCCCCATCTGAAAATATTATTTTAAGACTTGCTAGATTTCCCTCTAATCAGCATGTACATGTACAGTCTAGTTCTATTCTCACCTATCAGGTCATCAGTTGTATATCCAGAAGCTGCACATCACATGTAGATGCATAGTGTTAGGGCCTTGTAATTCATGGATTCTTACTCTGTTTGAAAGGTCCTATCTATTACCATCTTCTGTTTACAGTGAAATAACCCAAGTATGTAGATCACATCTGGGGTTTTAGTCAAAACGCATTCGATAATGCTCAACCTTCCTATTTACGCTGGACTCAGTTCTCAAAAACAGTACATCAAACTGAACAGATTTATTTCTGATGTGACTTAAGTTTGATGTATCCAGAACTAAGAATAAATATTATTAATTTTTTAAAAACGGTTCAGCTATAGTAAAAAAAATTAAGTTTTGAGAGGGCTTTCCTGGTTTTGTGAAGGCTTATGAATACCTATGAAAAAAGGTAGCAATATCTTCACTCACTATAGCACTTGTAAACTGACATAAATCTTGATTTCAGTGAAAATTTTTTTGCAAATAGAGAATTTAAAGGAACTCAGAGTTGGGCTGTTTGAGATGATGACCTTTGAATCTGACTCTGTTGGTCCTCAAGAATAGTATCTCACCTACGGCAGTTTTCTAGAAGGAAATAAAAATACATACCAAATTGAAGGTTTGTGTTATAAAGCCTTTTTAAATAACGATGGTAGCGAATTAGGTGAACCCATGTTATTGTATCTTTTTTCTGGCTGGCCTTGGTGGCAAGACTTTCTGTTCCTTCACTTTCAGTCTGCTTGTCTTCTGTGATTTGTTGGTCTTCAGAAGATGCTTTGGGACTTCCAGATACAACATTGTATCCATCTGCAATCCAGTAAGAGTTCAAGAACACACATAAGTGGTTGGAATCCCACAGCTATTTCTGCATTGTGTTGGAATTGACCAATTTGTAACTAAAAGTATGACTTGTTAACCTGGTTATGTTTTTATACAAGGAAAATTCTTTTTATTTTGCTTTAATATTAGTTGAAATAGTAAAGAACTTGTTTCTCAAATCATGGCCAGGAACCTGACTGGTCCTTGCAAGAAGTTAAAAGGAGTAGAAAGCAAGGTGTGTTCTCTCTCTCTGATTTCTAATATAAACCCATTATTTCTATATATTGTTCGATAAAAGATAATTACAAAATGGAAACAATACAAGGAGTCATCAGTCACAACTGCAGCAGTTGAACTTGACAGTTATACTGACTCAAACTCAGTACACTTACATATTCTGAAATATTTATTGTTGGCTTCAGTCCAGTCCTTTTTAGATATTAAGCACATTTTCCATGAAATGTGTTCTTGATTATGCAATAAAACAAAAAATAATCTTTTCTTTGTGCTGCCTAAAAGTTATACTTATGCAAAAAGAGGAAAAAAAATACCAGTACAGGTATCACTACATCACTGCTTATGTTCAATATTTTTTTCACTGTATTAGTACATGCCTCTCCCAAAAGCCTACATAATTCTTGTGCTGTTTCTCACTCCAAATTGAACAAACATTGTTCTAGTAATTCCTAGTGGTAAACTTCCAGAAAATAATTATGAGTGCTTCTACAAAATCTGAATGTCTCTGTTATTCCTGTCATTTCACTGTCAATTCCAAAAGTTAAAATGGCCACAGTGTTTATAGATGAAAACTTAAACAACGTATTTCACTAAGGGTTTTGCAGGAAATATTTAGCATGCTATGCTGATAATTTTCATTTTAATTTACCTTCCTACATTTTAGCCTACTATTGCTTTTCTACATTTTCTATTCTTCTTTGTACTGGCTAACAGAACTATCAGGAGAACCACCTGCTGCATTTGGTAAAAGAAAAAATTATCTGTAATTATAAGCAAATGGAGCTACTATAAAACAATCAGATTGATGGGAAGTCTTAGCATACAACACTTGTTTTCATAAACCAATCAAAACACATATGTTTAAACACTGTACAGTAAGCAGACATTGTTCAGCTTTGCCAGTAGCTATCAGGCAGAGAAATTCAGTCTTTTGCCAGTCACTTGGAATGATTGAAATTAAGCCACTCAACCAAAATTTTATCATTAAATTAACAGTTCCCAGCTTAAAAATAAATATGAATATTTTGCCTTAGTGTTTATATAACATCTAGCAATCGTTATTCCAGAATTCCTAGTTTCCCTGTTTTTTGGGGGGCTTTTAAACAAAAACTTCCATTTCATCAACTCCATTAGCTGAAAAATAAATGCCGAAATTGGAAATAAACCAGGCAAAGTTCTACCAAGCTAATGGAAGCACCTCTAAATGGTAATCAATTGGACTGGAAAGACAGCGGAAAATTTATTATACTGACTTTGACTTTTAGAATACAGTACCTAGGCAGATAACTTTCCAAGAGTTTGGGCTTGTTGGTTTGGGGGGCTTTTGTTGTTTGGTTTGGGGCTTTTTTTGG
>JAOXXN010000265.1:45718958-45729903 GCA_026770055.1 Myrmophylax atrothorax | reverse complement strand
ATAACCAAACTGCAATAAATGTATTTTGTAATATCTCACTTAAATTGATTTAAAAACTAATCTGTAACATTTTTCGAAGCTTTATAGGAACATTTCATTTATCAGAGATACAAAAAGTGAAAAAAATATAATTTGAGACTTTTAAAAGTAGAAGTGCTTAGCAAAAGTGTTTTTTAAAACAAGTATACTTTCTTAATTACACTAGAACATTTGAAACTTTTACAAACAAGTGATTTATTGAAAGGTAATGACCATTAAATGAACAATAATATAATACGTTCTGTTTACAAGGTCTAGGGAGAGACTGTACTCAGAAATATATTTTTCTTATTGGATTGGATGAATTTAATAAAAATAATTGTTCAGTGATAATACAGTACCAGAATTAATGTTAGTATTTTTTATTTTTGAATAAGAATCGTATCTGAATAGGCTCACTTGTCCATTAATTCAAAAATCTAAACTGAAAAAGAGTAATACCTTTCATATTACCAACACCATGTATCTGTGATACCAGTGCAGTCACTAACGTTGTGCGACACCTTAGCCAAAGATGCACATTCATATGGTCTTGTGCTATTTCGCTATGAGGCAGTTGAACATCTTCAATGTTGGAGTCCTAATAATTTCCCAAAGCAAGAAAAATGTTACTTTTTCAGTCACATACTTTACTACAAACAAAGTATCAGGGCAGCATCAATCTAAAATAAATCAAATTAATACAAACATATCACAAACAATAAAAATATTCTAAACAAAAGTTAATTTGAAGGTTAAATACATATTTTTAATAACAGGAAGACACTTATTTCATATAGATATATATATACAATACTTCTAACACTCGAAAATTAAAGCAGTTTTTGTCTGCAATACCATAAATATATCTATATACTATACCTCTTATGGAGAATAATTCTATCAGTTTGGATTTTATTCCTCTCAAACACCACAGAAACACTACACAAAATTCTAAGGCTCATGAAAGCCTAATTGTAGAACACAGTCAATATCAATTTCTGGTACCTCACTAGTGACTACAAAGAAATTTTTAATTTTTGATGTCTAGTTTTTTGCGTTTCTGGTGTTTACAAACAAGTATTAGCATAATGTAGTACTAAAAGTGTTTGTGAGAATTCCCAGCTCAAGTCCCTGTGCCACCTTCACATACTGTAAACAGTCTTTCTACTAGTAAAATTCTGCAGTCTGTATTCCACAATTTGTTTCAGCAAGCGAGCAAGCAATGATCACTGCACCACTTGCATTTACTTATAGAAAAAATCATCATGATTGACTTGCATTGATGCAAATGAAGAAAAAAAACGTCTATAGCTCAGTTACTGTCTACAGGAATGTCCTAAGAAAATGTAGGAGCAAGTGCAGAGAGACAGAAGACCCTGATATGCAACACAGATAGGAAGTAATTACATCGCATGCAAGAAAGCCCAGACTCATTACACATTACTAATTACAAAATCTGGCCTCACTGCTCAAATGCTCTGTTTGTGTGAGTCAGTTTGACTTGCTGTGGCGTCTGACCAATAGGTTTGCCCAGAGGCTTCCAAAGCACAGGTCAGTATCCCTGAGTGTTGGACAACAGCAGTTAGCTGAAATCTTGCTCAATGTGAAACACAGCAATGATGTGAAATGGTCAGTCTGGCTCTTTGAAAGAGAATAATCTGAAGCAGGTTTTCAATTTAAAAACTGAAATACCTTAACTGAATAATACAAGATTTTCACCTGATAGGGGTTTTTTTTCTACTTCCTGGTTGTTTGGGTTTTTTGAAACAAAAGGAGAATTTCAGTGCTGCTATTTGAGAGTATCCAAACAAAACCTTTGATTCCTAACCACATACAAATTGTAATGTTGATTACAGACATTCTGAGTACACCTTAGGCAAACAGATATCTGAAGAATGTCAAAGATCATTTTGTTCCCAGGTTAATGGTAACCATGTAATGCAAATGACTGCTATGTTCTAGTACTACGAAAATCACCCAACACTTAATACAAAACTTCATATACTAAGAAAGATCAGTTTAAAACAAATATTCACACATACCAAACGCTCCTTTTCATCCTTTTCTTCCTGAAAATGTGTCACTTCCATCCTAAAAATTTTGGCATCTTGAAGAAGTCGAATTGCAGAGAAAGCCAAAGCAACACTGTGATACAGAGCAATATGATTTAAAAATACTAATTATATTTGCCACTTTGTGTTTTTGTTAAAACAGATATTTCATTTTTTACTATGTCAGAGATGCAAATCAGCAGTTATCAATTTTTGCTTCAGTAGATTAAAAAAATTACACACAGACTATTTTCTGAATTCATAGGCACTACATTATGAAAGCGACAAAACAGCATTAAGAGAAGTTTTGTCTTAACTCAGTAACAATAGATAAACTAACACATATCATATTCTGTTTGCAATCAAAACAGAACTCTTATAACTTTCAGCTACACACAGAATCATAGAATCATTTTGACTGGAAGAGACCTTTAAGACCAAGTCCAGCTGTTAGATTTAAGTTCAATCACTAGATCAAGACCCATCATGTCATACCTGTCTTCAGAGGTGGGTTCCTAGAAATTAGATGTAAAAATACTGAAAACTACAATATACATTAGAAGACTTCTGTTTCGCATCCACAAGTAGAAAGGCAAGGTAACACCTTCCTCAAAGCCTTTCAAGGCTATATGTTAATCCCTCTGTTAAATGCACATGGTCAAATACTCACAAGATCTTAGTAAACACCAAAAATTCAGCTAGGTGCCATCCCGGAAAAACTTCATCAGTAAGCAATCATATGGCAGTAGTCTACTGACCCCTCCCCCTGCCCCAAATCCTAAATCCATTTCTGGAGTTCCCTCCGAACAGCACCTATAGACACCATTAGAACTGGTGCAGCATTCAACACCACATGTCAAAAAATGGTGGTCTGGGAACTCAAAATACTGTCAGGTTTCTTAAAATTTTGACTACTGGGGTTTTTTTCCTTTTATGCTTTTTAACGCTCTCAGATACACTCTTCCATTTTCATTACATGTATAAAAATGTGTACTGGTAACAGCAGACTTTGTGAATATGATTATTTTCATGATCAGAAGACACCCTCAAAGTCAGCATAGTGAGATCTTTTTCATAACAGGATTGTTGTCCAGAGAACACAGGACTCAGAATAGTCTGAGAACTGCCCAAACCAATACCTATTGGAATTGCTTTTCCATCTCTAATTGCACATTTTCCTCTACGTCTGTAAATCTTTACTTTCCTACCTCTTCTCTAAAATACTTTTAGTTTGATTTTCGGGGTTGGTTTTTTGTTTGTTTTGTTGGGGTTTTTTTACAATTTTACTTCTTTTCAGCCCACAGAAACATTTTTCTAATAACTCAAAAGTAAGAGAGAGTATCTCTACCTCACCATTTAAAAGATTTTTCAACAGGTTAATTGTTAAAACCGTATAACCATAAGCTCTCATCTATGCTGGGGTTTTTTCATAGAGAGACTGTCTTTACATAGAGACTGGCTGTTATGAAGCTTATGACAAAAAAATGAAAAAAAAAAAGGAATTATGAACACCTTAAAGTCCTTTTTACACTGCTGGAACACTGAAGAGCTTTTGATGCAAGAGAGATTCAGGGTCTGTGTGAATTTACTGCTCTTGAGGTGTTCTAGACTAAAGGTTGCAAAGGCAAAGGTCTTGCACAAAGAAGTCTGAACAAGAGCTGCACTACTTCCAAATTACTCACATTATTCTGTCAACATGTATCTAACCACAGGATGGATACCCTTCAGAGATAACAGGGTAGTTTAACTCTTCCTGTCATTTCTGATTCTATACTGCTTGCTGTTTTTGTGCCGTGTACCTGGATGGATTACACCAATTCAGCACAAATAGACCCCAAAGTAACAATGAGAAACAAAGCTGTTAATATCTTGCTTTTTACCTCTCAGAATTCAATCCTTATGAATCTCCTTCATCATCCCCTTACCTCAGTTTTATTCAGCAAAATGAAAACAGAATAAATCAGTGTTGAATTTTATTATGTTTCTCTCTAACGATGGAAAACGCAAAACACAATTTGCTTATTAAAGTGAACAGACAGTAAGGATAATGCAATGAAATAGCCCAACTGCTTTTCTTTCTTTTTTTCAAGAGTTCTCCCCTGAAACCAGGCATCAAAGGTAAAATTACAGCAAAGCCTGACTTTTTTCAAAATGTTGTTTGAGATGGCATGCTTAGCACATCTCAAATATGTTGGAGAAGGTACAGCACCTAAGAGTATATACAGGCTTTTAAGAAATAGTAACTTAACTTCCTGAACAACACTGCCTCCAGTCAACTGCTGTTGTTGACAATTAGCAATTCTGAAAATGTGTCTATTTTTGCCTACATGCTTATATAAAAATTCCATAAGCAAAAGATAGACCACAGGCCCAAAGATGCATATATGTATTGTTTTAAGCAGTAATTTATTCACATAGACCAAGACATATTTAGGCAATTAGAAAGCTCATGTTCTTAAGGCAGACACCACGTAAGCACTCTCCTCAAGATCAATGGAATTAGTCCTATACACACATACATTTTTGCAAGACAGAAGCTGTAATGTAGAAGCTTCCCTAGATGAAATTTTTGTGACCCTCTTCTATTGTCAACAAGAGTGATGTGTCTATATATTTCTCTTGACAAAATACACATCCTTTTATCAGCTGAATCAGAAAGTGACAAAAGATCAAAACAGGAAAGCATAGCTGACTACAGCAATTTCACCACTAAGTCATTTTGCCAAACGAAAAAAAAAAGATGAATTTCTCTAATATCATGCAAAGTTTGATTTCTAGGCTGGCAGACAGAAAACATTCAGCTGTCTGAAGATATGTTTCATTTGTATCTGAAGCTCATATATCAGCAGTTGCCATGGATGGCAGTGCAATAAACTTGTAAAATACGTTTAAAAACCCCCAAACTCTTACTTTGTTTTTTGGTGGCTTTTTTCCCCGCTGCTGACCACTACCAAGATATAAGGCCCATTAAACACCCATCAAAAATTTGAGAGTCACAAAAAATGATCCATAAAATACTTGACATCCATTGAAATCCTTGATATTTGACAAAAATTTCCTCAACTGGAGACAATTTATAAATCAACAGAGAACCTAGGATACAACTGTATGGCAAAATGAAGGGTCCTGCACTGAAAACAGCTTTCATACTGGAACCAGTCTAGCAGGGTGAGAACGTTTGGGACAGAACTCTACTAATGCAGGCTTTACCAAGTCTAGTATCAAACCAAGGTTATGCATGAGATATTTCATCAGTCTGCATACTGCTACTTGTTTACTAGTATTGAGTTTTATAAAATCCACATCACTCAAAAACATGATGAAGTCACTGTCCAGTGGTTGATTTCTCTTTGGCAATATACAGTAAATTAATCTAATTCAAAAGGCACTGAAATAGATTTGTATTTCACAACGAGAAATGTCCACAAATAGCCTACAAGTTCTCACTTCGCATCTTCAGCAATGAAATTACTACTCAAACACAGAATTGCAGAATATGCTGAGTTGGAAGGGACCCATAAGGATCATTGAGTCCAACCATTACTCCTGCACAGGATCATCCCCAAGAGTCACACCATGTGCCTGAGAGTATCATCCAAACCCGTCTTGAACTCCAGCAGGCTTGGTGCTGTGATTACGTCCCCAGGGAGCCTGTTCCAGTGCCCAACCATCCTCTGGGTGAAGAACCTTTTACTGATGTCTGACCTAAACCTCCCCTGGCACAATTTCAGGCATTTCCCTCAAGTTCTGTCACTGGTCACCACAGAGAAGAGATCTGTGCCTGCCCCTCCTCTTCCCCTCACAAGGAAGTTGTAACTGTAATGAGGTCTCCACTCAGTCTCCTCCTCTCCAGGCTGAACAGACCAAGTGCCCTCAGCCGCTCCTCATACAGCTTCCCCTCAAGGCCCTTCACCATCTTTGCTGCCCTCCTTTGGACACTCTCTAATGGCTTAATAGCTTTCCTTATATTGCAGTGCGCAAAATTGAACACAATTTTCAGGGTGAGGCTGCCCCAGTGCAGAGCAGGCGGGATAATCCCCTCCCTCAACCAGCTGGGGATGCTTTGCCTGAGGCCCCCCAGGACACGGTTGGCCCTCCTGGCTGTGAGGGCACTGCTGACTCATACTCAACTTGCCATCAGCCAGGACCCCCAGGTTCCTTTCCATGGCATTACATTTCAGCATCTCATTCCCTATATGTACATCCAAGGTTGCCCCAACCCAGCTGCAGAATCCAACACTTTCTGTTGTTAAACTTCCTATGGTTGGTGATTGCCCAGGCCTCTAATTTCTTGAGGTCTCTCTGCAGGGCCTCCCTGCCTTCGAGGGAATCAACAGCTCCTCCCAGTTTTGTGTCATCTGCAAACTTGCTTAGCATGCTTTCCAGTCCTGTGTCCAAGTCATTTATGAAGATGTTGAAGAGCACAGGGCCCAGGATGGAGCCCTGTGGAACCCCACCAGTGTCACCAGTCTGATGTTACTCCATTCAGTATTAGCCTCTGTACTCCTCCCATGAGCCAACTGCTCACCCACCACATGATGTGTTTATCTATCTGTGCTGGACAGTTTGTCCAGAAGGATCCTGTGAGAGACAGTATTGAAAGCTTTACTGAAATCCAAAAAGATGACACCAACTGGCTTCCCTTGATCACCTAGGTGGGTTACCTTGTCATAAAAGGAAGTCAGGTTTCATAAGCAGGACTTTCCCCTCATGAAGCCGAGTTGGCTGTGATCAATGACAGTGTTGTCTTTCAGGTGTTTTTCAATAACTCCCAGAATAATCTTCTCTGTAACTTTACCAAGAACTGAAGTGGCACTGACAGGCCTGTAGTTTTCAGGGTCCTCCTTCTTGCCCTTCTTGAAAACTGGGACAGCATTTGCCAGCTTCCAAGTCAGCTGGTACCTCACTGCATTCCCAAGACTGCTCAACAATGACTGAGAGGGGGTTTTGCGATGACTTCAGCCAGGTCTTTGAGGATTCTGAGATAAATTCCATCAGGCCCC
The DNA here is from genome assembly GCA_026770055.1 of Myrmophylax atrothorax. Lineage (NCBI taxonomy): Eukaryota > Metazoa > Chordata > Aves > Passeriformes > Thamnophilidae > Myrmophylax > Myrmophylax atrothorax. The sequence continues at coordinate 45,722,828 of JAOXXN010000265.1, read as the reverse complement.
ACAGATTTGTAGGGATCCAGCTGGAGCAGCAGATCTCACACAACTACAGGGTTGACTGAAAATACAGTCATAAATTCCAAACTTTTTGGAAACTGCTCTCTTCTAAAATAACAAATAAAACCTGGGTGAAAGACCATGCTGCACATTGTTACTGTTTCCAGTCCAGTTCACAGCACTGTGAAGCTCCTGTCCTTATTAATTTTCTTTTTATTTGCTGTACAATAGGAATGTGAAAGAAATTGTTCTATTGGAAAGCTATTGATTTGGAGGTTTGTTCATTCACCTAAGAGAAGGAAGGTGGTTTAGTTTGTCATAGAATAAGACATTTTTTGTTAATTGGGTAAAAAGTCCCACTGAGACTAATTTATTGGCCTGCTGAATCACCTACCACTTCATCAGTAGGAGTGTTACAGCAATCTTCACCACTATTCCAACAATAAAAAAAGGTTCCTTTTTTCTTTTTATTTGATGCTTACCGTGATATAAGATTTACTGTACATATTCTGGTGTGTTCAGTCAGATTATACCTAACAAAAATTGCAAATACTAATTAGGTTGCACCTAATCTCAGTCTAGTATGGCAAGCGATAGCACTGCACCTCTGTATGCTGTATCTGTAGTTAGACATTGGTACAGTCAAAGATTTTTCCATCTAATAAAAAATTCGATAAAAAGAGCTCCACACTAATAAAAATGATGTATTGTTGAACTACTATCTTTCTTACATGGATTAATGTAAAATTACAGGTATGCTAAACAGAAGAATCCTCCTAGCTAAAAGATCAAAACAGTGTTTGGAATTTAACATCTACAAAGAGTTAATATATTTCTGTAAGTACATCAAGAAAAAAATGTTCTTTAGGACAGAAACACAGGGCATTCTAGAATAAAGTAGAAGTCAATAGTTAAGAGATATCTTTAGTTAAGAGATACCTGTTGTACACTTCAAAATTGTATGAAAATGCATGACCTAACATACCCACAATTTTATTTTAACAAAAACAGTGAGCATTGCAACTTTTTATGTGTTTTTATGTAACACTGTTTCATAAAAACACCTCACAGAGAAATCATAGGCAAACAACTGATCACTGTTTAAAAAGTAAAATAAAGCAATAATGAAAAATGAAACGTCCACATATCTGACATTTTTAAATATATTAATGGAGTCTTTACAGATGACTATTAAGATTTAGAATATTAATATAGAAAGAACTTTTTTTTTAATTTTTGGTAATCAAAGCTGTGCAAGATAAGGTTGTTCATAATATTATTTACCTAAAAGCTGCTTGATGTCTTTGCTGAGAAATACAAGCAAGGTCAAGTTTGGCCTCAATTAGTGTTTCTAAATCTTCTGCAGAATACCGAGATATGTCCCCATTGTACTTTTCCTGTATGTTCTGTACAAGATGGCTAAGACTTTCTTCAGCTTCTGTCAATAAAATCCCCTGGAGAAGAACACAGTGTTGTATGATTTAAAAAAATATATAGAAATAAAAAATTTCTTGTAAAGTATTTTTTTCTGTTACAGCCTGCTATCACTACATCTTAAATCAACTTAAATGCAACATGCCTTTTCTATAAATAGGGTGGCTGTGTGTGTAATTTTGATTTTCTCATGTTTATAGAATCATTGTGTTCAAAGCAGCAACATCTTAACTGTGCTTGTACTATTGCCTACATATTGTAAGGCTCAGTAATACTACTCACTAATTTCCCATTCTTTATCTAATAGCTATACTTGATAATTTTTATTATACTACTAACTATGCTTAGTAATTTTAAGCAATAAAATACAATATTAAAAACGTTAAAGATGTCACAAGAAGTATTACATTCTTTACTAGCTATACTTCGACAAATTCTTGAGTGCAGTATTTATCTTGAAAGATAAACTATAATTTAGTCTTTCTGATAAACAAAGCTGTAAGAAGCTGTGAAAAACAAATCTAAAAAGAAGTTAATTATAAATAGAAGCTCTATTGTGGAGGTTTAAGCAGAATTAAAAATTAATTTAAAGCTTTATATCACCCAATACCTTTTTTGGATCAGTTTCCTCAATGAATTCAGAGCTCTACTTAAAAAAAAAACCCACCCAAAAAAAACAAACCAAAAAAACCCCAAAAGAACAGTTAAAGAAAAATCTGAAAAGTAAGAAATGTCTCTTAAATAAGCCCTATACAAATTAAATTAATATTTCTATTTTAGTTATTTTCAAGATGCTACTTTCAAGTGATACCAAAACTTTCAAGTTTCTCGTGTATGACCTATACCAATTGCCATACAAAATCATCCTTCATTTTCCAGATGTATTTTGTGCATTACTTTGTTTGTAACAATGGACAAAAGTAGATACTTCCAAAGTTGAAGACCTCTTTGAAATAAGAGTATTTCAGCCCTTAATTTTGGTCTTTTTGTAATGTGGAACTGCCAAGCGTAGTTTCCAATTAAACAAAAAAAAAATCCAACCAAACAAAACCCCTTCACACAATGAAGCTAATAGGCTGTGCTATGTTTTCTTCAAAACAAAGTACCAGAAAAAAATAAATGAAAAAATTGAGACATTTCACATAGAGAATGGATTTCCATTTATTTGTAAAGTATACTGCACCATGAAAGAGACTGACATTCTACAGGTGGCACCCTCTGAAAGGAGACAATTTTATCTTGAAATCCCATTCAGTCTTTACCCTTTATGCTCTGAGATCTGATTGGGAAAATATTTCCCATAATTTGAAAAACTACACCAAACAATCAACACTTCATGCATGCCTAGTAAAATTACAGGAAAATTAGAAACAGAAAATTCTTGTCACCTTATTCATACCATACTCTCATCATAATTTCTGTTACATTGAAAGCATTAGCAATGGGTTTGGAACAATCTGCAGTTTCTTAATCCTTTTTCCCTAAACCCCCAAATTACCTTCAGCATGGCCATATTTAATTCATCTTTACAGTCAACAAGCTGAACCATTGCACCTCTTTGTTCCTTCTGTCTTGAATTCTGATCTTCATCAACTGTCAAATATATTTCAGATACAATCTCAGATAACAGACACAGAACTAAAACATCTTCAGTAATTTGAAGAATATGGCCGTTTTTCTCTACTTACAGTTGGGGCTTTCAACATCAAAATAAGTAAGAGTGGAATACAGCTTTAATATTAGAGACATTAGCTAAAATCTTTACAAATCTTAATGCTTATTATTTCAATAACGACTGATTTTTTCAGCAACCGTTAATATGAATATTGTTCATAATATGACATACTGATTCATATGCAGTCAAAAGTGGAAAAAACATGCTTGAAACAACATGCAGAATAAATGTGCTTTTACACCATTCCTACAATTACCTTTTACTTTTGATGCTGCAACTTTTCTTGGCTTCATCAAGCTGTTGTCATCACCAGAATACACATGTTTTTCAACTTTTTCAGGTATATTATTTATTGTTGCAGAAAGACAAATGATGAAATGCATTTTGGCTAAGGTTAATTTATTCATAATTTGTTGGTTGCACAGTGGCACCATTTTTAAAGACAGACTCCAATTAAATATGTCTTCCAGTACCTACAACAAAGTTAGTAAGTGGTTTGAAATTACATATTTTACATTTTTTTATCAAGACATATTGTGCTTCTATTAATAATTACACTTATCAACAAGTAACATGAAAAATACTAGTAACATGCTCAGTTCTGAATGAGCTGTTTTTCTTTCCAAACTGCACCCCTTAGTGGCACTTGCTACAGCTTCAGTGATCAGTTTTCCAGCAGAAGGTACATCTGTGAAGCCACAGCTCTTACTCTGTGCAAGTTGTAGTTTTCTGCATTGTGGGTAAATCTTTAGTTCAGAAATCTCAAC
>JAOXXN010000265.1:45694640-45713684 GCA_026770055.1 Myrmophylax atrothorax | reverse complement strand
CTGTCTGCATTTTGATGCCATATTTTTTTCAATATAAGTAACAGAATAGAATTCTGTAAGCTTTATAATAAACACAATTAAGTCCTGCAACTCGCTAAGTGAAATTATACCAATTGTAAAATATCTAGACCACGACAAGGCTTATTGACAAATTTATTTGTATTCATTTCATATTGAATTTCCTACTGAATGATATTTTGAAGTCATTCAACAAAATTAGTCTTTAAAGTTTTATTTTTAATAAAACTTGAAACTTGATCTATTTTGATTTAAGCGTCAAATGACCTTCGCACCCACCATTCAAAACATTCCCACACAATAAGCAGTCAATGGAAACCAAGTTCTCATCCTGCTAAAACTGCAATTGCTTTGACCAAGACCTATGACCTGGATCTACATTCTGCATGTACAAGTGCAGAATCAAAAACATGCATGGCTACATGAAGCAAGCAGTCAAATTAAGTGCCCTGCCTCCAGGTAACAATCTGCTTTTTGATGTCATTTCATCTCCCATAGCGAGTTAGATAAATAAGCTAAATAAGCAAGCTAAACAACAAAGTGAACCCCAGTAAAGGAGGATGCGAAGAAACAACAGTGGGGAGAAAGACAGACAGCCTGAAGTTCCAAAAGAAATCAATCCAACAAATGGCTTGCTGACAAAAAAAAAAAAAGGTGTAACAGCTTTCTGCCTCCTCCTCTCTACCTCCTGTTCCACCTCTACCTCTTAACCTGTTTTTATTCTCCTGCTGCCAGCCATTCAATCTTTCCCCCTTCCCTGGCACTGTTGCTGCTACTTGCAGGACCTTGCCATAAGTGCATTCAGCCCATTAAAGTAGCAGGAAACTATCTACTTTTTCTGATAGAGAGTTTTCTGTCATGGTTGGAGTTGATTTATAGAGGTATGTAATGCCTAACATGAAATTCTGTTACAGCATACAGGATTAAACTAGAACAGAGAGAATTGCACCTTTTTCAGTCCTAGTAAGCAATTCAATCTACTTATTCTAACGCAGCTTTGAAAGAAGTTAGATTAAAGTGAAAATGGTCAGACATTAAATGGAGGAAATAAGCCCACAATCAACATAAAAGGGAAGCTGTAAAAACACTCCACAGAGAAGACTAACAGAACATGAGTATGAAAAAGGCAGACAGGAGTTTTATTTGCTGAATATGAAAGTAAAATTATTGAAAGCACTCTGGACATGCTGCATTTAAGGTAATTCTCAGTACAGCGTATTTTAAATTGTTTATAATATATTTCCTCTAAAATCCCCAAGCTAAGTGAACCATGTGTTGCCAGAATAAACAAGTTCTAAAACTTGTATACCTTGCTCTCTCTCAGTGCCACTTAACTATACAGGTATTTTCCTAGAGGTTCTGAGGTACAAGTACACTCACAGAGAAAAGTAAGACTCAGTGTCTTAAAATTCACTTCCACAGTATAAAAACAATACTTACTATTAAATTTTGTTTTGCACAATGTAGTTCAAACATAAGGAAATCCAGACTTGCAACTACAGTAGAGATATCAGCTCTGTAGCGATCAGAGAACAGGTCAATACCAGGAATAAGAATATTTGCTTCATATTGTACAAAGTCACAGTCAGATGTGGGATGTGGAAGAGAAGCTCTAAACAGGGTCTGAAAGTAAAAATAGGGAACTATTTGTGAAAAGATGTACAGGTATTTGTGAAACCCTATGAACTCTAACTCATAAATGACTTCATAAATGAAACTCCACCGATGCCTCAATTATCCAGCTGTTTCTAGAAAAAAACATGAAAAACCTTTTTAGAAAAAATGCTTTGTGTGTGAACTTGATGGAGAAAAAAACAGGCTGCAAATACTGTAAGGACAGTATCTCTCCCACCATTTCTTGGAGAGTTGCTGACTGTAAGGCCAATTTAAAAAGCTACTTCCATTCTAGTTCCAGCTTTAACTAGGTCAGCTAGTGCAGCTTATCAGCTATGCAGCTTAAATCATATAACTAAAAAAATTATGAAATTTAAGGAAATCATTTAAATGTTTCTCCTTTAAAAAGGGAAGAGTGCTCACATTGTATCTGATGCTGGATATTCTTTTCCAATGGTGTTTATTTTAGCATAGTTAGCAATAATATGCTAGAGAAATTTTCATTTACATAATAAGATTTGAGATATTATCAAGTCTAAAGCCTATACCAGAGGTGGAATTTATATAAGGTTATAAAAACTTTCCAATTCAAGTTAAAAACTACAGGCTTGAACTTCACAAGGTACAGTGACAGTAATTGATTATATTTTTCGAGACAATCACCCTGCAAGCTGCTCCTATCCCAATTAATATCAGACCCGCTTCAGTCAAGTCACAATTATTTCCACCATTATACAACTGGAACAAATGCTTACTACTATTTCTGTCAAAAGGAGGAGTCACCATTGTTGAGCTTTGTAATTGTTCAGCCATTACAATGCTAGAAGTTAGGAAAAATTCTCCTTTACCTTCGTTTCTTCAATTTCTTCTCCCTTTGGTGAACTTAGTGAGATTTTAAATGTAACCTAGCACAGGTCACAGAGTTACAATCATGGCACAAAATATTAGAAAGCAGCATTTCTTGGTTTTGGAGGAAGATGGATAACTTCCTGAAGCTGCACTGGGATGAGTAATCATTGATCCCAGTAGAATATGACTTGCAGTTCTTTTTCCTATACTGCTTTTATTACCAGTATCTTAAAACTTCAATTTAAAAGTATATTGAAATGTTTTCTTTCTCTATATTTGTTTCTGAAAGTTTGAAAACTTAGTTTAATGATCATAATTTCTTTGTAGGTGAAACTGGATCATTTTTACTATCCTCTACTTTTAGAGCAAACTTCTTATAAGTTGAGATTTTAGTATTAAAAACTAGTATCTTTCAGTGCTAAAAAAGATTCAAAAATTCCATTTTCTAAAGAGTTCGTGCTCTTGGTTGAAAATGTAAGACAACCTGTGAAGAGTCAACAGATCTAAAAGAGAGCACTCTGCTGTTGCCGATGACATCCAGCTCTTCCTGAGCAGAATAATTCAAGAGAAGAAAAACATATTTGACTGTCAAATATTTTAGTCATCTTTTCAGTATTTCATTATTTCTCTGAGACACTAGCTTCCTATTGAAGTGGTAATTTTTAAGTTGTAATACAGGAATAATGTTAAAAAACAAAGAAGAAAAACACCGTATCTAACACACATAAATTCTCAACTACCTTTGATCTCCATTTTCTCCTTTACAATCAAAATGAAAAGAGAAATATTTTAACAGAGGGTCATTGAGACTAAAGTTTTAGAAGCAATTAGTCAGCCTCATGAATTTGAACTGAAATTACATTCTGTAATAATAAATACATACCTTAAAAAGTATAGCAGAAAAATAGCAGTATTTTGTTCTCAATCTCATCTGTGATGTTGTTATATACCTAAAGTACAACAAATAATGAGAAATATGAATGCACCCATAAATATAAATTACTGAAATTCTTTTTTTTTAAGTCTAATGTAATAATGATACTAACACAATCTAGATGTTTTCCCTACTGGAAAACAGCTGCCTGTTCTGTAGAGAGGGACTCAGCTGTGCCATGAAAGAAAGAAGCATTTGACCAATGACATACCTAAGCAAAAGGGAGTTGTCAAGATTCTCTTTAAAGAAGAGAACTAGGCAACTAAAGTGAAAAAGCAGGTTAAGTAACTCACACCTTAAAGTGTATACCTCTCCATGAAGGAAGGCTAAGATAAGTAGCACACGTGAATTTTCACATGGTGGGTGTCAAGCTAAATTTAGTGACTCCCACACCTATTGGAGCTTAAGCCATCCTGGTAACAGGGTACTCCTCTGATCTACAATATTAGAAATCTTTAATTTAACATTAGAATACTTTAATCTGTGTTTTACATCTTGCATCTAAGTTGCTGTAGAAAGAGCAACTCAAGGGAAAGATGTTGAACAGTCCAAGTCAGATCAGAAGACAAAAGAACCACCTGAGGGAGAAACCAGAAGCATAGTTCCCTCCAAATCCCCCCAGGATTTGAAATACACATATTAACAGCAAAGGGATAGTATACAGTGCAGCAAATAGATGCCACAAACACCTGTAAAAGCAGGTAGGGATTGGGTCTTGCCTAATTGGACCTGAGATTGAACTACAACTCAGAGCAGCTGTGGTTCACAATCAATTTTAACTCACTACTTTTCCTTTGGGATGCTAATTCTGAGGTGAAAATGCTATTTAATCCTGACATGCCAATGATAATACTTTCAAAACTACCTTGGTTTACAGATATTTTACTGTGCTATTAATATGACCTGCTCCACAGGTAAGGCAGTTTAGGCAGTTTACTGGGATGAAGTTCTGACCTTTCATGGTTACAATGTTTCTAAGGTCATTTAAAGCCATCTTGGATAATTCTAGATTTTATATTTTGTATGATCCATTCAGGAACAGCTCAGAATTGCATCCATAGTGTTTTACCAGCAGTCAAGAAGTACTGGATGGAAATATTTATGATGGTAACTCAAAATTCATTTAGTTCTAATTCACCAGGAAACTAGTACTTTAGGCAGTAAATCTGCCCTCAAGATGTATTAATATTTAATATGTGCAATGGCTTGGGAGATGTGATATTTTGATTGAAAATGAGTATGACTGTAAAATCCTATATAAAATGACTTTTTATCATTTGTTTTATTTCAATGATCTCTCCATATAATGTACAGCTGCAATTATGATCAAAGATGAGCACTCAAGAAAAGGGAACAACAATATTCTCCAAAAGAGCAACTTTTGTCCTGAAAGGAAAAATTCTTTTTATATCAACTCTTTATCATTTTTTAATTAATTTCAAGTTGCCTAATGTCCCGGAGGAGCAATTTGTTTAAAATACAAAAGAAATACACACACACACATATATATATATAAGATACTTACTGAGCTATCTTAGCCACTAAGACAGCTGCATGTAAACATCCCCAAGCACCAGCCTGAGAAAGAAATTTCTGACTCATATCAGTCCATCTTCCAACTGCAAAGCAGTCTGTAGCATCTTTTGGTAAACCTAATTCTTGCCAGTTGTTAAGAGCATCAGCAATGTTGAGTGTTTCATCAAGGGCTTGACACCAATATTTAAAAGCAGCTCTGTAACATAAAAAACATCATGTTGCTGACATTTTCAAAAGTGGAAGATAAGACTCACTTCATTTTTTCCTTTATTGCCTGAAATATAAATAATTCTGATTTGGTCAAAACCTTAAATATAGTTTCTACAGCACAAAAATGATACCATTCCTGGCCAACAGACTTACCGAAACTCAAGTTAAATCATCAAGCAACAGATACCACTTCTAAAAAACACAGAGATACATTAAGTAAGAAAGAAAAATAAACAATGCCTAGGAAAAAAAGCCTCTCAAAATATACCTAATAGTGAGTTAGAAGAAAGAAGTTCTAAGGACTTGAGGACAGCACAAGAACATAAAAGACAGCTGAGGGGTATAGGACTGCCAATTGAAAAAAATTAAACTGTGCACTTTTTAAGACAGTAAATGCATACCTTTTGTTTCCAGCATAGAAGTGAAGATTTCCAAGTTCATGTAGAGCCTGTACCTTGAGGTCTCTCTGGTTATTAATTTCAAGGATTCCTGTTAATTATTTTTAATCAATTAAAAAATATTGTCATATCATTAAACCAGTTATTGAATCTTGAACAAATTTTGCTTGAGTAGACATGAATTCCCATGTCACCCAATGCACGAATGTTTTTTTAAAATTTATTTGACTTGTATATTTTATGTTCAAATGCACCATTTCTTATATCTACTAACTTTGAAAACCAGAGTAGGTTGTATTTACGGACCTAAGTTTTTGTAGTTTTGTGTTTTCAGACCTCTCAAATTTGGGAGATAAACTGCAAAGCAGGTCACTCATCCTGCTACACAACACTGTCTGCAAACAGCACAGTAGCACTCTCACAGGCTCCTTTTTTAATCCCTTACTTCAAATAAAACCAATTAGAGCATGTGTTGACCTGGTACACTTGACCTGTTTTGCCAAAAATAGGTACCAGCGAGGAGCTGTAACTGTATGAGTGAAGTCATAATAAAATTTAAGATGCAAGCCAAGTAACTGTCTCATATTCAAATGCACAAAATCTGAAAAGTCTGTTTGCTAGGAAAAAAACTGTCATGGAATTAAAACTAATCTGCTTAACATTATATCAAATTCTGAATTGGAGATTAATCAGTATAACACCACTGAAGGAACACTTTTTCATAACATGAGATAATTGTAGAGATTACGGACCAACTAGTGGCTAGTTCAGCATCTAATTCAGATTTCCTCAATCAACAGGAAAAAGTGTTGTGCATTCCTGCAAACCAGCTTTCAGCTGGTTACAGCTGTCTGACAGAAGGAAATAACACTGGAATAAACATATATAAACACAGATAGGCAGAATGTTATAACTTCTTAGCTGTAAGCAGAAATTTCTGAAAAAAATTACCTATTGTTTGTTCATAAGAAGAGATAATTACTGAAAGTTGTGACTGTGGTATTGGTTTACTCTCAACCATACTGGAGAAATTAAATTTTTCTTGAGACAAGTCGCATGGTGTTGGTAGAAATATCAGTTCAGCTCCCACGCTGAATTTCAGCCTTCTCTTTGAAGAGATGTGACTACTGATTGCTCTTCCAGCACTTTCTAGATCAAAAAAGTGATTTATATGATCAGTTTGGAAAGTTATTATTTCTAGCACCACAAACATTTCCACACCACATTAGTCAAACAAATGTACAATTCTGGAGTACCTTATTTTCATTTGGTTCCCTATGCTATAATTCTGTCTGTGTGTCTCCTGATTAAACTTCTTGGACATAATTCATTGGCAGTGTAACCAAATGAAAACATGTGCTCTGCTAGTGAAAATAAATTTGGGAAGATTTGCCAGAGGTATGGCTGCAGACAGACAAGTGACACAGCAGCATGAAAATAAAATCAGGCTTAGAGCTTGTGCTTACAGAACTTCATATTCTATGCTTTTTCTAGTTGTCAATAACAACTAAAACTTACATTTAGGAAAATCTGTTCCTTTCACTCTTTGCTATTTTAAATGCATGTATGCTTTATTAAGTGAGAAACACTTCCATAAATAACTCACCTTGTGTGTGTGCAAGAAATAATGAAAGTAGTTTTCTGCTGTGTCTCAGTGCTCTGCTGTGATGTTTAGATTTTTGTAGAGTTTCTCTAAAGCATCTCAGTGTATCATTCACATCAAGAGGCACACAAACCAGGCCTTTTGCCTGACTGTCATCTAAAAGGAATTAATATTTATGGGGAACAATTTTGTAATACATAAATATTTTTAGTAAATCACCCTGTAAACCATATTTGAACAATTTCACACCCTCAAAATTAAGTATATTAAAATTGTCACCTTTGTCTCCTGTTATCTTATGAATTAAGCCAGATTATTAATCATCACAAACATTGATTCTATTTGTAACAGTGCTGGTTCACACTAACTTCTGGGTATATTGCTGGATACTCAACAAAATCAACAGAAAACTGGACCCAGACCACCAAGCTCATTCACATACCATAGTTCACCTGGCATCTGAATGACAACTGCTTGTCTCTGCTTTCAGGCATAGTCTGAATATATTTTGAAAGATCTTTACAACATTACTAACCATCCAAAATATCAAGAGCAATAATTTGAAAAGCTGAGTTTATATTAAAAGAAACGTTATAGGACCAGTGGAAGAACTACAATAAGGATGGGGGGTGAAATTTAAAAACACAGTATGAAACAAAGAAAAGAGTTTGGGAGAAAAGAGAACACACAATACTGAAACATGCTCTGACCTGTAGAATCATTTTTCATCTCAGGATAGGAAAAGGATCCAGGAAAAATCCCTCCACTGACTGAATGGGTAACAGGCAGCTGTAATTTGTGCCCTATGTAGTTTCTGCAACTCATCTAAAAAGCAAGATTTGTTTCATGATAATTGGATAATATTCAGAAAAATCAATGTTTGGTACTTGAAGTTAAGGATCTAAATACTCAGTCATACGACAAAATAAAAAGAGGACTAATTAACAAAGACACAACTGACACGTAACTAGTACTCTTGTCAGTAAGGGGTGAAATATTCACACCACCTAAAAATTGGATATAAGTGTTTTGAAGTTATGGAACTTAACTCATATCTTATTTGATATTTGCCATAACCATGAGCGACTCCTTGATGTTCAGCAAATATTCCACATTTCTTTCTCCAGAAGAATGCACGCTTGCAAAGAACCTGTGACTGTAAGTGTGCCTAAAGGGCATGCTGCCTTTAAAACACAGTGTAATGCTGCATAGGGATATACAAAATAGCTCTAAGCAAGTAACGAAAGAAGTCTAAACCTGTCAAAGAAGCAAACTTCCACACTTCTGTAAAGGACTAATCCAGAAAGACTTTTCATTTTACCAATATAGTTACATCACTTCAGAAGCAGAAGAACCAATGTGGAGCTATTTCTAGACTCTCTGATGGGCACTGCATTATAAAATGTAGCCATCACCTCCAAATCTCTAACTCGATGACACCCTTTTTGAACAATCCTTATTCCTATTAACTAGCACTAGTGTTTATTCTGTAAGTTGCCTTTCAAAGTTTGCCATGGTGCCCTTTTTTCAACAAAGGACTGTGCTCAGAATAGCAGGGCCTGGAAGAAGTCAGCAGGAAACAGCCTTACAGAGAGACAAGACAGAGCACCTCAGCTGCCCTTTATGAGCCAGGAGAGACTCCACCATCCCTACAAGCCCTGGGCACCAGTGTGCTGTCTCTAGGCAAGGCAGTGGATCCTCAACCCCATGTCTATGTTCAGAAAAAACCTGTGTCGTATTCCAAATCCCAAATTCCCCTCCTCTCCTTCATGTCCTGTCTTTATATTAGTAATAGAGACATATTAAAAATAGCCACAGTGCAACTGATTTTAGCAAACTTCTTAAAAATAAACTTCACATTTAAAAAAAAACAGAAAAATTCTAATTTCTAGTAGCCAATTGGATGAAAAATTTCCAAATGGCATTGTCAACTAAATATACAGAGCCATGGCTTTTAATGAGGGGAACTAGCTGGGCATCCTAATGGATTTTTTCTTGGTGATTAAGTTTTTTATTGGCATTGTCAGTGTTTGGGTTAACTCAACTGTACTGTTTTTGTTCTTAGGAGCAGGGTTCCAATGCAGAAACAAAACAATCTTTGTATTTCATTTTAATTAATCACAAAGATTGTGCAATTTTGAATACATGTTTTCATGTTAAAAGAGTGCCAATTAAGAACTAACATGAAATTAGATTTAGGCTCATAGACTGGGTATGTTGTGCTTGATAAAAATGTTCTCTGGGTCATCTGCTGTTCTTCGAGTTATGTCATATAAGCATTTTCATGCACTTCAATCAATTATGTTCATTAATTTATTATAATTGACTATTTTTGACCATTATGAGAAAACATATTAATCCAATCACTGAAACTGCTTCTCCATATTTAGTTCACATTAAGAGTTAGTGCCCCAAAAAGAATTGTGTGTTTCACCTTATGTGCATCATCAGACAGGTATTTTATGAAAGGAGACTCATGGCTGTCTGGGCTACTGATTTGCTGTATCCTTTCCAGCAGCTGCCTCTGAGCATACACCAGCAGCGGGCTCACTTGTTCTGTGTACCTCTCACTGGAAAAAAGCAAAGTATAGTAATTAAGCAAAGTAACGGTATATTTAACCACATAATTTAGTTTTTTCGGTTTTATTGGAGTTGGTGTAACTTACTGTGTAAATATATTAAATTGTACAGTTATGTGTACCAGTGCTTCCCACTTCTTCATTTGATACAACAATTCTATTGTTTTAAGAATCAGATTACAGATCCATCTCAAGTCAACCACATTCACATCATCCAGGGGAGGCTGTGGATGAAGACTAGAACCACCATTCTCATCCATAATACTTCCTAAACAACTGGGAATGCAGAAGTCTCCTTCAGGATCCACAATCTACAGTTAAAAAAAAAAAATTATTCTATGTGTTATTTTCAAGTGGTTTTAGGATAAATCAATTACAAAGATGAGAAAGTACTGTAATAATCTAAAAACTTGTTACAGAGAAAAACTTGGAGATATCAGAATATAATGCAAGAAAAACTACCTCCAGCAAAGATGTGATAATAAAGAGTATAATGTCTTAATAAAAACAATTTCTACCTTAAGAGAACTGCTTGCTTGTAGTTCAGTTACCATATCAATGATCATGTCTGATGCCAAATAAAATGGCAACCAGATGGTATTCCTAAGAAAATCCCAGGTAATGGGAAATGTGTCCGTAAGGGAATGTGAATGGTTAGCAATCAATTGTAGTTCTAGAGTATAGTTCCAAAGTTCTCGACAAGCATTTTGAAGCAATGTCCAGTGGCCACCACGGTGAGCAAGAACCTATGTATATAACAGAATTAAAATATAATAAACAAAACATTACTTTGGAAATGCAAAATTTCAAAAGTTCATTCTTTTAGTGCAAGTTCAGGCATAAGTAATCTTCAGAATTACAGTCCAAGCACTGTAGAACCTCAAGTTTTAAATTTCATAGAAGCATTAATTTATAATTAAATTTAATTGTTGGTTTTGTTGTAAGAATAAGAAATAAAAATTAATTCACGCCACCTACACATGTGTTTTTACTTAGGTTTAGAAGAGTTTATGCAAAGAGTAGTTAGTCTGCATTTCCTTTCAATCAGTTTTTTCTGTCTATAGTCTGGCCTTCACTAAGACCTGTAAAGGGAAAGGTAAGTCTGCAAGTATTTTCAGAAAAATTTAACAAATGTTACAGGAAACTCACAAAGATGAAATGAAAAATAGAACAATTACATAAATTATTGTACATTTGATAGAAATACTCACTATGATAGGTGACACAGCTGACATTTCATACATTCACTCAGATATTTTTCAGAAGAGGTGAAACTGTTACTTCTACCCAGTGAAATTTCACTTGAAGTTTATGAAATTTGGGGGTTTTAATGTAGAAAGTAGTAAATATTCTAGCGCAACACTTCGCAATAAAGAAAATATGTAATAAGAAATCATATCTTACCACTGCTTTTCTTAAATGCAAGAATATTTCTGTAAAATGCTTCAATAAAATGGTATTTGACTGAAATTGGTTCTGTTTTTTGGAGGAACGGGAGACGGATATTTTTGAATCTTTCGTTGTTTGAGTTCGAGAAGTTTGACTCTGTTTAATTCTGTGCTTAGAAGATTTATCTGTACCGGAAAAGTAAAAGTTCACTAGTTAAAAATGAGTTCAAATTCTAAAAAAAAAAAAAAAAACAAAAAAAAAACACAAAAAAACCCACAAAAAGACAAACAAGCAATCAGTCAGCTAGTGGCAGCTAAATACTACCAAAGTGTTGGGAAATGCCAGTGTTAAGGTTATCATATTTGTAAGGTTATGATATTTAAAATATAAGATGCTTTTACTTGAGCATTGGGAGAAGCAGGGATGAAAATAAGTTTGAGCAAAATAGAAGGGGTACCAAGTAGTTTTCAGCCTCAAAGCCAAAACACAACCCTCACAGAAGTTAAATTGTAGGCAAGAAATCACTTAGCCAGCTCCCAAGAATCTTTCTGAAACAGAGGTTTCTTAAAAGGTGATGTTAGGAAGAAAGATTTGTGACAAATTCTGTGGTATGAGTAGAATTGCTTCATTATTTTACTCAATAAGAAATATCCCCTATGGGGGAACACAAAAGTTCATGGTAGTAGAACTGAACTACAAGTTTCAGGCAGAAGCTAAATTTCAAGCTATACAGTATCTGAACTACATGGCAAACTACACACATTATGTAATTCTTTTATTCAGAACTGTTGTTAAGGCTAGGAGATAGCAAACAGGTCTTCTATCAGGTTTCAGCAACATTCAGTGACTTGGTTGTCAGTGACTTAAGCATCAACACAAAACTAGAAAAAGTTTAACTAAAAGTAGGATGTTGCAAAGAGAACCAGTGAATTCAAGTGCTAGGCTTTTGTCACACGTCCTTGGAAAAGGCAAAGAGGACAGTTGATTCTACCAGAAGTCCTACATGGAATGACAGGAGAATTTTGACCGTTATAGCTATGGCAAGAATATGTCCCTGAAGGGCTACTGAAAAGACCAGGCTTGTGATTTCTTCTTGAACTTACGGCGCCCAGGCAGATTACTTTTGTGTTGACCTGTACATTATCACCAATATCTGAGGAAATCAGGGTCCTACATTTCACAATTATCCACGAACAGGAGCCCTTTAGCTCCTGTTGAAACCTCATAGGATGTAATTGAAAATAGCTGGAATAATAAAACAGTCAAATGTGAAAGACAGAGAATTGAAGTGAAAGTGGTAGAAAATAAAAAATTGGTCCTGAGGTAGCTTCTTGACACAGAGAACACAGGGAATCAAGCAGTATAGAAGGAAAACTAAATTCTACTTAAAATTTGAAACTTCAGACTATTATTTTAAGAATTACTTACAAAATGAACCAGGAAATTACTGACCTGCTAGGAAATGTAAAGGAAACTACAGACCAATTACAAACCTCAGAAAAACAAATTATCAATGCATTCAGAATAATCTGGAATATTATCAATCTAATAGGTCTAGGTAGTGTGGCACCTGAAGACCTAAAGCTAGTATCAATAATTTTTTAGAACCTACAAACTTGTTACTGAAGTATAGGATAAAGAATAACCACTTGATAAAATGTAACATATTTATCAATACATTTATAAATGCTCAGATTTATTAGACATGTCCCATCACTGACTATGACTTTTGTTTTACTAGGTATGCCAAAAAATTACAGAGGACAACTGAAATTTAGAAACATCTTCTTTTAACTTGGCATGACTGTTTTTCCAAAGGTGATGTGGAGAACTAACGATAGAGGCCAAGACAGAAATTAAGTTAAATGGAAATGAATTTCAGTTGTGTGCCCAATAAAAGTCCTTACCAGTCTGGGTTTCGGTAATTTCTGACTGTTCAAGGGGAGGAGGAGTTGATTTTCTCATGTTACTCTCTACGGCTTCTCTCACTATCACAGTGCCAGAATTGTTTAATGAGAATATCTCAGGATCCAAAACATTGTAACTGCAGAATGGGAGAAAGAAGCACAAAAAAACCCACCTCAGACACAATATCAAAAAGAATTCAAAATACACAGAATTCAGTTTCTCAGAATTGATTACTTTTCAGCAGCTTCAGGAATCAGAAATAACAAATGACAGTCAAAAGTAATAAGGAACCAAAAAATAACACAGTATAATATATTTCAAAGCTGTCATCTGACCAATCAAGTGAGCAACCAAAACTGTGTGTGATGTCCACATGATGGACAGCAAAACTTGTTACATAGTATGCATGTATGGCTGGACTTTGCGAACAAACATTTGGGCAGGGCTCTCCCCACGTGGCTGTGCCCTTCCAGCCTGCGCAGTGGATTTTTTAGGTGAGGCACAGCATTTGCAGAACTGGTCCCACCCTTTAAGTCCTGAGGTCCATCTGCCATGGCCAAGCGGGCTTAGACAGCAACAGTGAAGTTCTCGGGACTGTCACAGCCCCTGGTACTAACCAGGGCTGACCCTGCTGAGCATCCGAGATCTGACGGGATGGGATGGCAGGGAGGCATTGAACTGCCAGGGATGGTCCCCACTGAGACACGAAGTCAATTCCTTGGGTTCAGAGTCCAGAGTGCTCTTCCTTACACCACAGGACCGCCCCCCTGTTACATAGTAAATGAATTTGTGTTTGGAAGCCAAACTGTTCATATGGCAAACTTACTGATGATACTGTAATTCAGATGTCTACACTAACAGCAATAACACAATAACCTATATTAGTAGCAACAACTGATAAAGCAGTAAGAAATACCTCTCCAGATGCTGTGAACCACAAATTCCCATATTATATTGTTCTTCCAGGTTCTTTTTAAATAAGTGGTAGTGTGCAACTGCCAGATAGATATTCATCTGAGACCTCCAGGGCATCTCTTCAAGACATAAGTGACGAAACCTCCTTCGCTTTACGTAATCACCCAGCAGAACCACTAAGGTACAATGAGCCGCTTTTTGCAACTTTTCCTTCCCTTTCCTACACCAAAACACAGGAAGCAGCAAAAAATGAAATTGTTTGCCTGAAGTTCTAGAGAAGGAAATTATGGTAAAGATACACAAACATATCCCATTGTAAACCCACAGAGTTATGTTAACTTTGAAGTATATGACATTTCTAGCAAAAAGATTTTTGCTTTACTCAGAAAAAGCAATTGTGCTTTCCGTCTTTAAGTGCATTTAATACACATTAAATCCTATTTTACAGTTTATCAACTTGTGTGATATTTGCCCTAGTACTTAAGAAATTTTAGCTCTGTGTTTCACGTTATTTGTACCTGAATCATCCAAACAGATTATAGCAAATACAATGTGCTTCACACGGTCTGTCTAGGAGATGGAGGGTCTACTATTATTCTATGAATTTGGATAATTCTTTTTCTTGCTTTGCTTTAGTAGCTAATAATCCTCAGTGTGGCGAAAACAAAGTATTTCAAGTCTGGATGCCTGGCTTTAATTTCCAGCCATCATTTTTTTTTTATGTTTCTCTGCCAGATCAAACAATTCTGTATTATCTCACACACATAGATTACTATATTGAAACAAAAGCACATTTTTCCTTTTTCTTTTTTTTAAAATAAACTGTAAACTGATCCCTTTATTTTTTTCTGTCTGTTTTCCACCTTTAAAATGTGGGCAGAATAGTATACCATGTAAAATTATGATTTTATTATACAGCATTACTATTATGTAAGATACAAAAGAGTAGCTGAAAAAGCAAAACACCCAGGATAAGTTTAACATCTCCAGTTCTGCCAAAAGCCATGAAAATCATTTTAAGTAAGATGGGGTTCTTTCTATTGAGGAGGAAAAAATGGATGCTTTAGGTGAATATTTAGAAGATTATATTTAAGATATTTTAGGTTATTTAAAACACTTCCAGAATCAGTTACGTGATTGCTTATATGCAAATCTTCTACCTAATAGTGACCAAAACACCATATTCTTTTAGGTCAGAAGGTAGTGTTTTTAATAATATATATGAATGCCTACCAAAAAAAGAGGTGAATGGATATTTGTTTGTTTTTATAAGGAAAAAGTTTTATGAAAGCTGCAGAACAGATAGTCCAAAAATAGTAGCACAAGCATGACGAAAAGCATCCTGAATCTACCTGAACATCAGAAAATAATAAACATTTTTTTAGTAGATTTGTGTCAGGTAAGGTCCCCAAAACAGTTTGAAAAGCATTATAATACACAGATTAACATAACATTTCCACCTTGATGAATCAACATGCTAACACAACTGAAATATATTCTTTGGTTATTAATACAAAGACTTGAAAATCTTCAACAATTATCTTCTGAAACAGAAATGAGATAAATTCTGTTTTCTTGAGTGGAAACCAATTTTCTACTAAACTAAATCCGAAAAATTACAAGACTGTGCAGAAATTCATCCCTTTGAGATATATATATATATATAGAGAGAGAGAGAGAGATACATATAGATATTACATATATATAAATAAATACATACATACACACACACACACTCTTATTTGTAAAGCAGATTTCAGACAAAATATTTTATTTCTGTATATGAACCTGACAACTCTGTTCATTTACCTCTGTGCTTCTGATGAACTCATTATATCTGGATTTTTCTTTAAAAACTCTCTAAGAGTCTGTTCTTTTCTAGCAGGAGGCTTTGAAGGTTTCTTCAAAGTTGATGCCTTTGGTTTCTTCAAAGGTGAGGTTTCCATTCCATTTAAAAAACAAATCTTCCATGAAAATCTTAAATATATTTCAAATACTTATTTATACCCACATTACCAATTATTTGAGGCATACACCAGTTTGGCTTATGAAGGAACAGAAAAGAACATTAAAAAAAAATAAATTCTGGAATTGGTTTTCAAAATAGAACTGCAAAAAAAAAATACTTAAAAATTCCAGAAAGCTTCACATTTTTCTGGAATGTACATGTCAAATACAGGACACTAAGAAGGCAGCCAGGTCCCCAGATAACAGTATTTTCATTGCAAAAATAATGACAGTTCTTGTCTTATTATTATAAATTATTATTATTTATTATTATAAATAGTAACCACTTTGTAACACAAAAACTGAGAGAGAAAAATCCTCTCCCTAATCTATCTCAGATGCTACCAGCATTACAACATTACTACATGGTTATGAGAGAGAAAAGTCTTCCTCCAAATCAATACAAGTCCATTAAGATTATTCTCACCTTCCAAAAAACCAATAATTTATTTGAAATTAATTCTGAACAAAAAGCCATTACAGTGCAGTTAGAGTATCTGCACAAGGAGTGAACCATGAACAACTACTCATGAAAAAGTGTCAGTACAACATATTGTTCAAAAAGGCCTGAGCTGAGCTCCTTAATGTGAGGGTACCCAGGGCATTTCCTATTACCCTAATGCTTTTTTAAAGGGAGCTGAGGAAAGGAAGGAAAGTTTTCACTAATTTTTTTTAATGTATTACTCTGACCCATCTCGAATTCTCACAATTGGTCTTTCAGATGAATCCCATGCCAACTTTTCTTACTGCTTTTAGGAACGCAGAGGTGAGCTGGGACTAGAGTTTGCATCCCACATTTAGCAGTTGTGCATGTCTCTAGTTGAGGTTTTACTGAGACAATTTTTAAACATTTATTTTTGTGCTTATGGTATTAATGCCCAGTAAAAACATATGACTCCTTAAAAATAAAACTCACTTTCTTAACTCCCTGTTGCAGAGGGAGAGAACGTGCTTCTTCTGTGGAAATTCCATTACTGCACAGGAAGGTGTCATTCCTCCTGACAAACAAATATTCTTAAACCATCATCATCCTAATCATCAAGTTAAACTCCTTTCATAATTAAACATTATCTTTGGGAACATATAGAGCACATGCAATTCCTATTTCGTTGGAAGTTTTAAATTCAGTAGATTTTCTTTCCCTCAGAAAACAGGAAGTGCTCACTTTCAAGGTTTCTCACAGAAATCTGAATTATAAGTAACACCTATCTCACCTTTGTAGCTCCTAGTAAAACAAAACAGTGCTTCACTATCAAAATTATACTACAAATTCTGCAAAGACTTCTTCCCAAAATATGTATCTCCTCTTCACTGATTATTTTCCATTCAGGTTTTAGAAATACTGGTGTGCATTTTTTAAAAAGTTGAAGTTCTTTGAGATCCCTTTAGGTAAGTGTCTAAAATTTGGTTCCACCGATATTTCAGTACAGAAATTTTTTTTGACAGTATAGGTTGGCCCTGATCAGCTTGCTTTTGATTTAACCCAGCATACTTCTTTAATGGCAAATGGCCTTATTATTCTGTCTCTGTGTATAGTCAGGTCACAACACAGTATTTACTGTAGCTATATAATCCTCTGTTCATGGAACTTCTGCAGACTAGAAGTCATGGAAATTACTACAGATAGGTCTTCTACCACGTATAACTTACAGTTTCTGCTGTAACTTTGGTGATCCTAAGTAGTGGGGTTTTGCTACTACTATAACAGAGATCTACCTTTTCAAGTAATCTTGCACATTGTCTGCCCATTCCAGAAGGCACTGAAACTTCTCTTCATTCAGGACTTTGTGCAAAAGTTGAACAAAGAACTCAAGAAAACGTGATTGATTTCTGAATTTAATCACTGCAATAAAGTCACAGATAACACAGGTTTTGTATCTATGCTGTAACAGGATAGTGAACTCAGCTACAATTACAGCTATGTAAGTCTTAATGCACATATTTATATCATGTTGCATGATGATAAAGGTATGCTGATACTAAAATCAGAGGTACACAGTAGGAGTTGCTAAATACTTCTTATGGTTGGGCATCCAGAATCACAAGCTCACTCTATTTACACTCCTAGAATGACAAACATTCTAGAGATAGAGACTTGTGTGAATTCTTCTTCCAGTAAAATAATTAAATGTGGAAGTGGGGTATCTCAATTTAAAACGAACATTCCACACAAACAGAATCTTTGAAAACTTGGCACAATTTTTTTTTTTTACAAAAAATTAGCTCATTTCTAAGGTGACTAGAAAATAAATATGATTCAATTTAGAATATTAGCATTTTATGTACTTAGCATCAAATCCAAAATAATCTGTTGCATACGCTACCATATTTTATTATATTAAGAACTTTTTATAGGTATGTTTCATTTGATTTTGTTTATTTGAGAACCAAATGAAGATAACATTACCAAGATCTTTTCCAAGCAAAAACAAGACAGTTTACTGACAACTTTCTGAAGTAAAGATGCCTTTACAACTAAAATAAACACCAATTATCCTACCTTCTTTATAAGCACGGTCTGATTTCCAACATGAGATTACAGGGTAGAGGAACAAAGGATATTCCTGTTCTGTAAGCCCTGATCCAGGAGCTAGATCAATAAACAAATCAAAACCATTATGATAAGCAGTGATACTGTGTAATAGAAACTCTAATAGAAACCATAAATGAAGACTAGAAAAATCCTTCTTTAGCAGAGTTTTCTTTTAAATCTCTCACTGTCATCCAGAGACAAATTCAAATGCTTGCTCTTTGCTTCTAACATAAGTAGCTGTGCAACTTGAATAATGAAGAGCTTACAGATGTGACTGATGAAATTCCAGCTACTAGACTAACAAGGAGAATGTCTATAGAGTTCACCAGAACAAAGATCCATGAAAATCACATGTGGAGGATAATGTGAAGAAAGGACATGTCAAAAATGTATTTAAGGCTATACAGCATGAACTGATCATATGATGCTACCAGTGGCTAGTGCTTACATACGTGCTCCTCATATGGATAGCGTAAGTAGGCAAAGAATTTTTTTCTTAATCTAAGTATTTACATAAATATATAAAAATGTATTTATATATTATAATTAAC
>JAOXXN010000265.1:45619856-45644359 GCA_026770055.1 Myrmophylax atrothorax | reverse complement strand
GGGAGGAACCCGTGAGCATCATCGAGCCCAGCACGGCACCGTCCCCAACAGTCACAACAGCGCCTTTCCCCGTGGATGTTGCTTTGAACTCACTGGTTGTGTCACTGAGCCTGCTCACTGCCCGGCTACGGAAAAAAGAACAAAGTGTGCTTACCCTCCTAATGGTTATCTTTGTCTATTAAAAAAAAAAAAAAAGGTGGCAAACTAGGAAACAACCAGGCCATAATTGTGTTCTAGGAAGTGGCCGTAGCAACCTATGTGTTTCGAAGTACATTACAGACACCATGGTAAAGAGGTTTGGGAGGGATGTGAAGGAAACCGGCTCCGTTGCCATGTCCATCATCATGATGAGCAAGGTACAGCCTAATTGAGAACATGAAAGTGAATGCTTAGAAATGTGAATGAGCAATGAGTCCCGGCAGTCAGGGCCAGCTGGGGGCAGTTTCTTGACACTGAATGGAAAAGGACCAATAGAGAGGGGTAAGGCAAAGAATACTTGAAAAACACGTTCAAGTAATTCATCAGTGATAGTAAAGAACTATCCTTCGAACAACTGGGGAGATGCAGCATGGGCATGCTAAGTGATTGGAACCAGAAAATACTACATTAGCAAGGATACAGGAATCATCTACATGTTACGATAAAGATGCAAAAATTTTAATTACCTTCTGACTGCAACGTGTCTGACTCATTTTACACACTGATTTTGTATTGTATCCCACTTGCTGGGAGTTGTGTGGATCCATCGCCCAACAGGTATTGGGTATTGTGCGACTATGGGAAGATATCAGTGGGAATCATTACAGACAATTCATATGTATGGAGTTAATTCCAGTGAAAATGGCTATGCATTTATGTGGGAGCACTTTAGGCTGAGTGCAAGAGGGAGTGGGTTCCTCAAATTTCTATGTGGGCAGTAGAAAACGAAGCCTTCAATGAAAAGATGTGGCAAAAAGGTGTTGATGCAGGAATTAAGAAATCACTGGGTACAGAGACAAATTTTACAGGACAAATGAAATATGGGAACTTGGCTTGGCGAGCAATTACTGTTACATCTAACGATTTTGCCTGTGCTTTGCCATGCTAACCAAAGGGCTCCCTGTGATGTATTCCAGATGACTAATAAACACTGGCCTCTTGTGAAAGACGGCTTGTGTGCCACTGTGAGAACTGCTGGTGGCATCCAAGTCCCTATGAAGTTCTGAGTTCGTGTGCCTCACTAGATGGTGCTGCATCCCAAAGGGCTGATCTCCACATTCACGGGACGCAGATAGCACTTCACAAACCAGCAGTCCCTGGAAGCTTCAAGGTGGACTTGAGAGGCTGGAAACGAGACTACTCAGTGAAACTTTTCATATCTCTGATATTTTACTAGCAGATGACGGAGTGAATGTAACATTTGCAATGTGGAGTAGTGTTTCAACCATAGAAACAAACTGAGTCAAAGAAAACAATGAGGGAGGGAGATGGAGTATAGCCATTCTCCAAAGGGCGAGGTTACAAAACTATGTAAAGATAAAGCTTTAACCACTGGGAGATTACCCAGGGCGTAGCTGCTCAGCCAGCTCATGAATAGTGTTCAGTCTAAAATTCCTGTATCAGAGCTCCACAGGGTTGAAGTGTGCATTCCCTGCTAGGTGGAGGTTTAGTGTAAGGAGGGCAGTTCTGACCCTCTCAGCACCCAGGGAGGACCAGAGCAACAACTACACGACAGCAAATACTATGGTGTGCATGTCATTTCAATCCTGGAAGCTTGCAATTTTGATTCCTTTTACAGTGCTGGAGAAGACTCAAATTTATACTTCAGATAGTCTCCATACAACATTTAAGGGGTCAAACATTTAATGGGTCCAAAAGTCAAAAAAGCTTGTAGATAAATGAATAGAACTTTTTAACCTCGGAAAGAGTATGAATTCTTCAGAAGCGTTCAGCTTGTATAATCTGATATTTACAGACAAAAGCTTGGGGGGTACAAAACAGTAGGAGAGTGATGGCTACTGAAGTTGGAACAATGATAGGATAATTTCCTCAAAAACTTAAGTATACACATCAATACTTGTATGACTTGGAAAGTTTATAGCAATTCTTTGAACTACATACATCCCTACACCCTAAAAAATGTGATCTCTTGATTGGAAGGCCAATGATTTATTCATCTCTGATAGGTGAACATTTATATAGTAATTTGAATTACCGTAACATTAGGGACAAAGTAGGTAAGATCATGCAGCATTGGCACAAAGAGGATCCCAAGAAATGAAATTTAGGTAAATCCATCCTCCAGGCTGAGAGGTTATTGCAACCTGTGATTTAATACCACCAGGTCAGATAGGAGAAAGCTGCCTCAGAAACAGAAGGACTCACAAAGGGTTAACTTAGTAAAAACCCATATAGGAAGTGTCTGTTCTCATGGCTATAGGGCCAAGGGTATGCTTGAGTTGGAAAGGGGAAAACTTTGCTGTTAACTCATCAAGCTGCCTGCTTACTTCTCTTGTGTCAGTTCCACTTGTGTGAACAGCAGTGGTTACTAAGAGCAAACAAAGGGGGGAAACACTGTATGGTCACAGCAGAGTTGGGCAGGAAGAGTGTCCAGTGATATCTAGGTACAGGAGCTGAGGTAATGTCTGCCGAGCCGTAATTAGGGCATCAGTAGAGGTTTGTTTCCTATAAACAATTCTGAGATGCATGTTCAGATCCCTTCCTAGGGTGTTTGTAGCAAATGTACACCTGAATTATGGTGCCTACAGATTTTGCTGTGTGATATTCAGAGACAAGAGGCAGTCACAGATGCTGTATTATCAGGCTTCTGCAGGGTAACTTGACAGTCCCTAGAGATTTGAAAGAGCTACATTCATGTCATATCTTTCTTGATGCTTTCAGGAAAAAAGGTCTAAATTGAAGTGATTCTGGGCCATCATTTAACATCTTCAGGCTATTAGGCTAATGAAGACATGAGACTAAAATTATCCTTAATATATTTATGTATTAGCATATTCAGAACTGGGATCTGCATTTACTCTACTTGCAGTATGTCTGCCTGGTCCCAAGTGCCGGTGGGAATCCACTTTCAGTAGGGAATCCTCCCGTTTAGTAGGAGTGCATTGTTGGATTTAAAAAATAGTAGTAAATCTAGAGAAAGAAGCAGTGGCAAATGTGTGATGATTCTTATGGAGAAATTCAGTTTGTGAGTTAGTCAAGGAAAAGAAGGTCAAGAAAACACAATGTCTTCTATGACAGTACAGCACTTGCTATTCAGATGGTATAGCAGAACCAGATATGATACAAAAGAATAGCTGTAAGTTACCTGATAAAGGTCCTTAAAAAGCCATCAGATTGCTGGAAGAGGTGAACTAAGTTGCTGAATGCCAGGAGGTGAACTAAGTTGCTGAATACCTGGCACTTTATAATTGTGATGAACTTGTCCAATGGGAGGGGGGAAAGGAAGCACTTTTAATGAGCTTACAAGAGGCAAAATGTGCACTGGAATCAATGTACCTTTTAAATAACTACTGTACAGGAGGCAGAGAGGTGCAGCAGACCTGCAAGTCTATTGCTATTGCAACCTGTCGCACTTGTCTATACCTACAGTTTATGAAACAGGTATGGGAATAGAGGGCTTTTACAGCTATGAGAGATTATACTGGCATCATTTCCTTCTCACCTTCGTGTTTTAGGGCTGTTTGGTAGAGTTGCTTGTGGCAGCTGATAGTGAGTGTCTTCAGACTCAAATGCCTTACTTAAATCTCCCTCTACATTCAATCAGAATTTGTGGATGCCTAACCTTATCTAAGGGTCACTGCTACCTTCCAATGGAAGAGTTTGTAAGGAGATACGAGTACTGTCATGTTCTGACAGCATTGGTGTATTTTTTGCTGTACCATAAAAAAGCATATCCTCAATTAAGAAGGTACATGTCTGATTGCAAAGGTAGGGAAATGTGAAAAGATGGTGGAAATCACTTACTTACCACACAATATAGGTAACTTTTCAAAAAAGCAGCAGTTCAAGTACTTTACCAAGACAGTGACGCATATTTGTAAAATATTCCAGTACCGATCCTGTCAGTGAGCAGCATACAAAATTTGTCAGACAGCAGAATGGCCTCTGAACTCTGGAACATAGATTAACAAAGTAGCTGAGTCTTGGTGTCTATGGACAAGCAATTGGTAGTCATTTAAGGTATATTGAAAGAAGATTTGGGACAGTGTTAATACAAGTGAATGCTAAAGAAGGAAAATGCTAATTTTTTCCTCAAAAATAGTTGTTAACTTCTCTTCTGATCTAGTTCCTTGGTGTTGTAAGAGGAAGGGAAAAGAGTGATCAACATGAGGAAGAAATGCAATCACTGAGAAGTGTGCAAGTGCCAGATTCTTATGGAGCTGCATTCAAGTTTGGGGTGACAGTTGTCACTGTGTTTTGGTTGTATCATATGAATGGTTTCAGTGCCAAACTCTAAAGATGAAATGTGAGCTTTCAAGGTTATAATATAGCAGTAATTTATTTTTTTTCCTGTGAATGCTTACAAAAAATTTTTCTCAATTTCCTTTTATCATTAGGGAAATATTCTTAGGCGTAGAGATGAATCTCAGTTGACTTGCAGAAAATGTGTTATCTGGGAGAAGCGATCTTGTTCAGTTGAATCCCCACACACACACACAAAGAAAGTGTAGGAGTGTGTAATATTTGTGTGAACAATCTGTGAGATTTGACTCACCCACTCGGGTTGTATTGTAATGCATTGAGTGGGTTAACCAGTCACTGGGGAGGGAGATGCAGCAGGATTTTTATAGAGCTGCCTGAGTTTGTCAGAGATTTAAATTGAAACATAACAGATTCACAGATCTGCTTTATGGACTTAAGTACCAAAGGTAGCAGTTGGATATATCAGAGTCCATTAGTGACTTTCCAAAAATGGAAATATTTCTTCAATGAGAGAGCTTGCCTACAGTTCATGTTATTTTCTGTATTTGTTTAAGATACACTTTATTCCAGTTTTTGAGTAAATTTTACTCAAGTAGACATCAACTGATATAGTTTATTTTGTAAAGACTTCCAGGAACTTGCAAATATTTTGTCTAAGGATGCACTAATTTCAGTTCACTAGGCAGATCATGGAGGAAAGTTCTTGTCTCATTCAAAGATCTTGCCTTAAATCTCAGGGAACTGTAGGGGTTCTTCTAATGAAAAAGCTATGCCTAAAGCTAGTTAGAGCAATAGTAAAGAAGTCTTGTGCAAAAGCCCTTCCAATAATGAAAAAGGTGAAAGTCTGAACAAGATTTTTATTGATGTGCACGGAAGCTGCATCTTAGAAACCCAGGAAAATAGTGGAACACTTAGCTATCTGCAGACAAACCTAGAGAGAAGCCTGAGCTAAAGACAACATCCAATTTACTGAGCAGAGAGACAGGCAAGATAATCTCTATGGAATGTGAACAAAGAAGTAGCAGAGATGGACTGTGGAAATTATTTCTATTTTAACTACATTCAGCTTAAGCTAGGTAGGTATCAACTAGTTAGATTAGATTTTGGAAAAAACATGGTGACATGTTTTGTTTAGAATTCATTTTCTTCATTTCATAAATATTCTAAAGACAAATTTTAAATGAGAAGTAGAGCCTATTGCAAGAAATGAATTAGTTCTGAAGTTCTTCTCAAATTTTCTTGAAGCCAAGTATGACTGTGCATTTCTATTCATATTCTCCTGATGCACATTTGCTGTTTGTAATTCTGAGCTGTAAATGCTGTAGATAGAAATCATCTTGGGAAATAACACTATTGTTTGTGTATATAACTCCTGAGTAGCCAAATGCATCCTTATCATAACACTTTCTCTGTTGTGCATTTGGTCTGGGAGCACTCACAGGATCGAAATAGACTCTTCTAGGAATTATCTATTGGCAACAAACAAAGGGTCACCTAAAATAACCTGGTGATGCCCTCCACTATTTTTAGATCAACATGTTTCTGTTTAGGCCATTTCTTACTGTGTCACAGTGTGAATTTTGAAACTTTTTGGCATCACTGCTTCCATTTTCCATTCTTACTAGTTTTGCACTCACTTGCAAGAATATTTCACTCCAAGGTCAAAGTATCTGCTGATTGAGGTTTTTTCAAGCAGCTGACAGAAATTGTTTGGGGCAATAGCCTGACCTTGAACTAGGAGATTTAGCAGCCTGGAAGTCAGCAGTAGAAAATGACACAAAGTGGAACAGTAGCTATTTGTTGATTATTAAGCATTGCTTATTCAAGGAAGTAGAAAAAATACCTTTGTTTTCACATAGTTATTTTGTATTTTTCAATAATACTTCATTTTTTGTAATATTTTCTAGTTTGTTCTTTCTAGTAATATAAACCATTCTGAGCTTTTGATAGATATTATTTCTAATAATGATATATGTAATTACATAATTGTGAGCTTTTATCTTAATATTTTAGAATTTTAGAAATGTTTAAGAACAAGTAATAGTTTTGCATTCTACATACATGTGAAAAGATTAAATAAAAATGAAATTGTAAGCTTTACCCTTTTCTCCCTCAGAATTTCAAATTAGCAAAATCGAACTATTGCCTTTTCTCTACATGATGACACTTTAGGGAACACAGAAATTGCTATTAGCACTTCACCATGTTTAATTGAAGCATTAATAAAAAGTGGTTAGACATTGGCCTCACAAATATAGATTAAATTTTGGTAGCCAGTTTTGAAAATTTTGCTAAAATGCTTTCAGGTTGACATATGGCTCTTCCCCTATTAGATATGGATATATTGATTTTTTTTTAACTCAGTATATGTACTTCATATACTCCAGCATAGTTATTACATTTAGAGACAAAAACATGGTATTTGCCTTCGTAGAATCAAAGAAATTGAGCTAGATTGTATTCTTCTGTATTGTTAGCAATGGAGTTGCTTAATAAATTATCCTTAAAGAAGTAAATTTTGTTATGTTGTACCTGTGTAATTCCATTATAAGACTGACAGAATGGTTCCTTAAAGATGGCAGACAGAGCTTCCCTGAAGTAAAGCATTATACATCCATCTGAGTTAGCATAAAGGTAAGTTAAGGATAATTTTTACATCCTAAACATAATCACTAGGTATCAAATATGAATTAAACAGTCCATGATAATTTGTGGGTCTGAGATGCATCTACATTAGCAATTTGGTTGTGATCAGGAGTACTCTTTAGAAGTATCCCCAGTTCTGCACTTACAGAATGATCTTGACTGCAGGAGTTGGAGTCCCTCTGAATGGATCTAAGCTGAAATGTGCACTCCATGAGCACATCCAATATCCCCTAACAGGTACTGGAGATTCAGTCTCTAGGAAGTTCAAAGTAAAACCCCCAAAATGTGCATTATGTGAACATTTGGTTCCTGGGACTAGTTGTTTCACAGTACAGACCTGCTCTGATTACACTGTTTAATATAGCCATAGACTATTTTGCTAATTGAGAAACAAAAATTTTTGAAGCAGGATGAAAAACCATTATGCCATTTTGGGAGAGTTGTTTTTAAAAATGTCTGTACTTGAAAACAGCCTTCTAAGACATCACTGCTACCTCCACTTTTCTTTGCAGAGAGTAGAGGGGAAAGCTTACAAACTTTATGCCAAAAGTTAAGCATTTTGTACTTGTCACAGACCTACATCATCTGTCTGTCTTAAAGAGCTAAAGAGAAGATTTTCAGGGTCTCCTCAGTGCCATTAACACAGAGGACAACACTGCAGTGATTATAAATACCTAACTAAACATGTAAGTGCATCGTGTATGGTATCGTATCAGTTTCAAGGTTAAAGTTTACAAATAGGGCCTATGCCCCTGGTCTGTATTTTGTCTTACGATTTAGTTAAGAAAAAAGGATCACTTCATGAAGCTCTGCTACAGGAAGTGCTCTCCAGCTCCTTTTCTTTATATCTTTGGATTATTTCCTTAAAATACCACACAATGCATCATGTCCTTTCCTAGGAGCCTCCATTTTCTCCAGGCTACTCTCCATAGGCCATCTACATACAAATGCTGTCCGTAAGCCAGAGACCACCGTGTCTGGGCAGCTTGGGGGGTAGGCAGCAGATCAGTCTCAGACTGTAAGACTCAGTGTGACAACTCTGTTTTGCTACCATCATTTGCAGGGACTGAGAGAATAGAGAGCCTGCCCTTATGCTGCAGATATGCATGGTTCCTCCAGAGAACCCGTAATAATTTCCTTAAAACACTTACTAAGAAGCATGTCTGAGGATAATGTTTATCCTACTGTAATAGTGCTCCTGCTGTTGATTCAGCTATCCCAACAATACCCACTCAGCCACATGCACACTCCAAGGAATGTGCTTCTCCTCTGTGATTTTCAGCATTTATAGTTCGCAGGAGCCTAATCATTCAGAGAGAGTGAAAATTGGCATGTTTTCAGGCGAGTGTAAGAAGAAAAGGAAATGAGGGGACCAGTGCCATGATGCCAAATCCCCATTTCTGTGAGAGGTCAGATGACTCTGTTGCCAGTTCAGATCTGACATCACATGCAGTATCTGAGCCAGCTCTAATCAGGCTTAGCCACTTGGCATGGTGCTGAACTGTGTGGAAATATCAAAACAATGTAATTACAGCAGAAGGACATACCAGAACAGTCTGTCTCTGAAGTCAGTGTAGCTGGGATCACGTTGTGTAGTTCTGCTGGAGTGCTACTTTGCATAGTTTGGGTGCACATTTAATGGCCAGTATTCATAGTACCACAGGTGCACAAAGTGAAGGATCTGGTAACATAAAAGTATGGAGATGACAAGACAGGAGAGGCCTGATAATGGGATGCAGAAACTGTGATTTGACTTGGAAAGCTCAAGGCCTCTGTAAGGTGCAGCATCTGGCATACAG
The DNA here is from genome assembly GCA_026770055.1 of Myrmophylax atrothorax. NCBI lineage: Eukaryota > Metazoa > Chordata > Aves > Passeriformes > Thamnophilidae > Myrmophylax > Myrmophylax atrothorax. The sequence continues at coordinate 45,635,492 of JAOXXN010000265.1, read as the reverse complement.
GGAGAAGTGCAGTAGATGGTAGTACAACTTCTGTTATAGTTTTATAGGATGGAAAACAGCATGTCAGTGGTATTCTCTTTTGAGGGAGAAGAGGAGGGAGCCCAGAGGGAATATAGGTATTCACAGAAAGCACTGGACAAGAAGACAAAACAAAGGGATGAAGGGGAGAAATCACAAGGAACAGCAGAGAAAAGGAAAATGGTCTGCAGCAACCTAAGTGCCTATGATGTTTAAGAGTAGGGACCCCAGGAGGACAGTCTTCCCTTAAGAGAAAAGAAATCATGTTGAACACTGCTGGAAGTACGTCTCTCAGCTACAGCTCCAGAGGCTGCTCAGGAGAATAGTGAGAGACAGTCTGGACAGAAGAGAGAACTACATGAAAAAGAAAAAAAATACCTTCTTCATAATCCTTCCTGAAAGAGATACTTTCACTTTCATCTGTGTTTGCTGTGGTCAGGGGTTTGGGCAAAGAACAGGATGAATTTAGCTGTGCCAGTCCCTAGCCTCTATTTCTCAGATCTAAAATTGGGCAAACTTCCCTTTGATAACAGCAACACTGGCTACTATGTAGCTCCAGCTCCATGCATGATAGCGATGCTGGCTGCCTTCAGACATTACAAGGGGAAAAGGGGAAGATCCAGGCACATTTTATGGGGAAAAGGATCTTAATTTCTGAGGTGGGTTTTGGGGTTTTTTGTTTGCCTCTTTTTTTGGTTGGTTCATTTGTTGAGGTTTTTCATTTGTTTTGGTTTGGGTTTTTGTTGTTGTTGTTTTTGTTTGTTTTTTAAAGATTTTGCACTGTTTAAAAATAAAAATTAAGATTTCTAGCAGAGGCAAAGGTGAGGCCTACAGTTTCCATTATCTGAGGTGTTCTTTGGAGTAGCAGCTGGAGTAGAAGTCAGAAAGTACGAGTGCTGAATTGGAAGATGAGGGGGTCTCGCAGATTTCCAAAGAGCAGGTAGGGCTCCCTCAAGCCTCTGACTTAGATTTTCAGAGTCAGAAAATTCAGGGTTGATGGTGCCAATTATGTATTCTGGATACAGCAGAGATCTGAGAAAAAGAGATAATGGTCTTTATAGCAAGAGAAAGGCAGTGGCTGAGAGCAATAGAAGAAGAAAGCAGGAAGAAAGGAAAAACATTTAGTGGGAGTAGGTCAAGGCATATGTTTTAGCAATGGTGCTGGAATTTCAGGTCTTTAAACCTCTTCAACAGGTGATACTTCCTCTCTAGGGCTCTGCAGCTATTAATATGGAAGCAAGACATTAAAATGTAGAGAGACAGTCTGGTGCTTAGTCCCTGGGAAGTTTGCAGACAGGGAGCTACCTGTGGGAAATGTCCTCAAGGAAACGTATTTTGCCCTGCGGTTACAAATGATGGAACGTATTTTCAGCGTCGCTCCTAAGCAAAGGGACCTAGGGAGGTTCAGACCAAAATGATCCTCTCTTCATTAGTGAGCTGTAAGAGGTCCCACTGTGTTTGAGAGGGCTTGAAGATTTTGCTGTGCATAAGTGTCATGAGATGACTCTTCAGGTTCACCCTGTTGTAGCCTGAATGATTTCATAATGCCTACACTACATGTCCCTTACAGCCTGGGGATGTCAGGATGTCTCTGTACTTCATTAACTTTCTTGGTAATATGTTTGTTACCCAGCTTTGGTCTGGTGACTGCATTTTGTATGTTTATTTATTTAATTTTATTTTATTTTACTTTTTTTTAAAATATTGCCATCTAGTGTAAGGTGATTACTGCACTTTAATAATTGAAATTACTGCAGCATTTTGGAAGTAAACAGTTGATCAGTAGTTAGGCTGAATCCAATTCTCTTTAAAAGGCCAGTTAACTAATGACAGGTCACCTGTGAAGTTAAAGAGTATCAACAGCAGCCTGAAGCTATTCTACACTGTACTATTCACCGAGTAGATAAATTTGTTAGATTTCAATACTAATAGTTCCTCAGACATCATTACTATATATGAATTTATCCCTCTTTGTTTTTTTTCTTCTGTTTTGTGCATTTCTATAGCACCTCTATTATCATAATTGAGTACATCTCTATCATTTCCTTTGACTGGTATTTTCAATAGATAGTACCTCAAAAGTAGATACAATTCGATTACTGAATAATGCAAACAACAAGAGACATTTACAGATAGAAAAAAGAAAATGCAAGCTCATGGCTAGCTCAACCCTCATTAAATACAAAATGTAACATTTATGGTAAGGTTGCCAAATTCATTGAGAGCCCTATATAGCCTAAGGCCTTTGTTTCAACCCTAGAGCTGTGCAGCCCTCCCATTTAATGTGCACAATAACTGTTCAGGGGAAAGGAGATTTTTGCATTTGCAGATGCACACGCGTTCAGTAAAACAGTCTTCAGCAATTGGTGAGTACAGTTCTCCAGATCATTTCTACCTCAGTAGGACCTGCAGGACTTAGAAACACACTGATTTCTGAGTCCCCTTCTAAAAGTCACTCTGATGGCAGAGAGGTTTTTATTTTATCCTAACTCAGTTTATCCTGGTCAGCACTTCAGGCGTCTTCTCTGTTGCAGTTATTTGACATCCATCCTCCGTGCACACTACCAGGATGTTCAATTGCAAAGCAGTAAAAATCATCATGGTGAATGCTTGCCTCCCTCCAGAAGACATTATCATTAAAAAAACCTCACAGTGCAAGCCACATGAGTATGTTTTAACAGAATAAAATGAAGCAAAATGAATATCTTAATTTTACTTCTCTAGTTTTTGAGAGAAACAGGAAATACAAAAGGAAATTAATACATCTAGCACCCTTGGGTAATAATTATAGGCATTTGAAAAGCAGTCACACAGAGAAGAATATGTGCAGAGTCAGAGACTGCAGTGACCTCCCACACTGCAAAGTTCTTTAGAATTACTGAAATTATAAACAAAGTAAAAGCTCTTCTTTCCAAACAGCCGCCTCGATGTCACTCGTTTCCACATTCCTGCTTCTGTCGCTGCATCCCACACTCTCTCTGTTGCTAAGTGCTTTAGGCTTCTGCAATATGTTCCAGCAGCTCCCTGTTTCTCTCAGATCTCAAAATGTGCTATCATCTGAGACCAGAATGTCTAGGTTTATCTGACATGGTAAGAAAAAGAAGATTAAACTGTACCAATTACAGTTTCCTAAAGAACACTAGAATTTTCCATACGAAAAATGTCTTTGCAATCTTGCATGTCCTCTCATAACATTTTGTTAGAACATGTTTTCATTTCTAAGTAGGATCTGTGAGGGACTGGAGCACGTTATGACTCCTGGGAGCAGCTGTAACTAAATCTTGATGGTGACAATAGCAGCACAGAGCACCAGGTACACACAGAAGGTTAGATCACTGAGCTAGGCAAGTAAGATAGCTCACAAATAAATGAAAATAATGGGAAAAGTGAAAAAAAGAAAAATACAACAGTTAAGAATTTACATAATTTTTTAAATAGTATTAGTAAATACAGACTGTTACATCTATTCATCATCCTGACTTAAACAACTGTTTGGTTTCTTCTGCCCTCGTAGCAGGCACAATAGTAGCTTCCATGTAAGAGAATGTTGTCACAATTATTCACCCAGCTATGTCTGCCTTTTTTTTTTTGGTGAGTAGGCATCTCACCCAGTGCAGTTTTCAGGCTGTACCCCATCCTGGGGTACAATTCAGAGCTCTCCCTGTATCCTTGGCTACAGTACCAGCATATTGTGATTGCTGGCAGGTTTCGCTGTATCTTTTCTATTCAATTAAAGATGCTCTTTAATAGTGATTAAAGAGCTGGTTTGAGTAATTAAAGAGCCAACATATGTAATTAAACTGTGTGGGCATCCCACCATCAGATATAAGAAACATTCTAGGTGCATTTTTAGGTTAGACTTGGCATTTCCCAAAGCCATCTCAAGGTACAGGCAAAGTAGGAAGCATTTTCATGAGAAAGTAATTAAGCACATAAGGAACGGATTGGTAGAGCAAAACAGTTGATAATAAGGCACCTCATTTTCCATGATTTGTGTTTTGGGTCTTTATTCTGGATTATATTTAGCCTGGTCACCAGAGCCAAACACCTCCACTACATGTGTTTCAAAGCTTTCTGAGAAGAAGTGTTAGGTATGTGCTAGAGGACCTTGTGATGATGCAGCTCACACGCTATTTTGGAACCTCTTGTCCCCATTAGCACTAGGGTGCATGTGGAGCAGATTTGAAGCAGAGTTTCTGTTTTCATTTCCTTCTTAAAGAATTTAGTTTGTACACACCAAACCCACTTTGAGAAGTGAAACACCACATGGTAAGTTGAGACAATGCACTATTGCTTTGAAACAATTGCTAATGTAGATGCAACCTTTGACAGCTGCTGAGGCAGCAATCTGCTGGTTCTGCTAGGGCCTAGCAGAGGAGACCAGCTGCTTTACGCTGAATCTCTTCTCTCTGTATAGACCACCTTTCAAAATCACTGCAGGCTTTCCTGTTCTTTTGTTGGTGGTCTGCCTTATTCCTTTTCCCACGTCCATTCTCACATGGGAAAAGGTCCCTGGCCTGCCCCATCTGAGTGGAAGGTAAAGGAAGTGAACTGTGGCTGCTGTAAGATGGTGCAGGCTGTAGACTGAGGACCAACAGCTGCATGAGACTTAAGCATAAGAGATGCCACAGCCAAAGAGAACTAAGAGAAGCGTGTCTCTTATTCTGAAATAGCTCAGTCGCTATTGCTGCAAATTTAGATTAAGTACAGAAATACAAAATTTTTTAAACCATGTTTCAGCAAGATACTTTCTCTCTTCCTCATTCTCCCTACATGACGGGTAAGAAAATTTCTTGTTAAATCTGTCTAGTTTCTCCCGGTTCCTGAGCCTCTTTGCCTCCAGATATGTTCTTTTAATAACTGTGTGCTGAGATTTAGAGATATTTTGCCTCTGTCTTCATTCCTGCAGTTAGCCTGAGCGTGAGACCAAAGCTCACTCTTTCCTTATCCAAACCCATGATGAGATGTTCTGTTGCTCGACATCTTAAAAGCTTCTTTGGAGGGCTAGGATTGACACCCTCTGCCTTACCCTAGTGTTAAACAGCCTGGGCTATTCTGAAGCAGAGAAGCACACCAGCCAAGGCAGGCAATATGCAGCAGATAACGACTACAATGCAGTGTAAGAATCAGCAGAAAAGCATGTTTCATCCCTTTCAACCTGGACAAAGTAATGGCATGGTACACATAAGGGACATGTAAGGGATACATAGCCCCTGCACCACTCTACTTTCTGCTTCTTCTCCCTTGAAGCATTGGTTAACCTAAGGAGATTTTACAGTGTAGACATATGCCCAACTTGCTAATAATCAGTTCAGTGTAAATATCGACACAGTACTACAGAGAAGCCCAAATGTCATTGTAACCATTCCCTTGGATCACTTCAGTGTGGGGACGAACAGAGAGAACAAAGATGCCAGAGAACAAACAGGTTTTCTACAGCAAGCATGAAAGAGCAAAAAGGAGAGAGGCCAAGCTGTGACAAAGCTGGTAAAGCTAGGGTCACCTGGAGCCACCCAGCTGGACTGATATGGTGGAAAAGTAATGCCCTACAGAGCAGCTACAGGTCCACAAGAGGTGACAGCAGCAACACAATTTTCAAGATTTTCTGTGTAGAAAGATTGGGATGAAAAAAATCAGGGGTGTAGTCAGAACAGTTTTGAATTCAGCAGACAAGGGCAAAGAGCTGTGTTTATGTAGTTCATCAGCTAGCACCCAATTAAAATAAAACTAAAAAGTAAAATGCCAGCTGTAAGGGACAGCAATTTGGCATCTTTGCTGATATGCTCCTGTGAAGGGCAAGGAATAATGTGGGTAGAATGGCATGTATCTCATGCATAAGATCAACCTAAGAAGCACCACGACATTGTATTGCAGTGCTGTGCCTGCTACAATTGCAGAAAGACAACTCTCATATTCTCTTATAACAACTACAAATGTCTCTTTTAGGGCAGTATCCACAAATACAGTGTATTCCCTGAACACTATTCTTGGTATGTTACTAAGATACGCCTGTTTCTATGGAGCGCTTATTGGTGGGCAAAATAAACTGTTTTGATGAATTATAAAAAAGGTAAATTAATTTTTCAAAGGAAAATATTGCATGAGAATGCTAATGATATGAAATCACACTAATACAGAATTTCACACACATAGTTGCCTCCTCTCCTATTTTTCTTTTTAATTTCTAGTAGACGTTTATCCCAAATTCTGTATAGTCTATAAACTGATATAAATTACTATCTGTCCTGCAAAATAGCTAACTAACTGTAAGAGCCACCTACATAGTGGCTACAAAAGCTCCAACTGAATATTTCTTTGTTTCTAAAAGGTAAGTATAGTTGTACAGCAATTTACTGTGGATTATAAGTATCTGCACAACCATGAATATGCCATGTTGAGAAGTGAAAAAAACCAGCTTTGAAATATGAACAGTAAAAGCAAAGAAGGAGAGAACAAATAACTATGTTAAATAAAGCTCAGCATTTAATTTTAACATGCTTCTGTGGTAACAGCTAGACTCTGCAGATGACAAGTAATAGATACGTGGGGGGTTGTGGCATTCCTGCTTCATTTTTGTTTATAGCTCTAATTATTTTATTCTGTCCTGAAACAGACCTTAAAAAATGCTTCTCTTGACTTAAAGCACAGTTTAGTTGATCTATGAACAACTTGGCAGAGTAAGAAGCTACATAAAAAGAAATCAGTGAGAAATTTCACAAATCAATTGGAATTTATGAGTGACCTCTTATTATCTTTACATCTGCAGAAATTATCCATCCCATTTGAAGGTGGCCTTTGGTATTTTCAGTGTCAGAAATATTCTATAGATTACATATAAGTTTAATCAATTGTCTTATTCAACCTTAAACGCATATGTAGATATGTAGTTCCTCACTGGCACCTAAGAAGAAGCATTTCTTTCCATGAGCAGATAGAAGCTGCCATCTATATCCTTCTGGTTTTATGCCAATCTTTTTTCTCTCTCACTTGGTTGGAGTCTTCCAGATCTAGCACCAACATATGAATATACACATGGCTGCCTAAAGCAGGAGGATTCATAGGACAGTAAAAATTAGTTAAGAGGAGCCTGACTGATCTGGCTGTGCTGATTTAAAAAAATTACAGACTTCACTGCTTTGTCCCTCCCATGTGCCAGAGGGTGCCACCCCTGTCGGGTAGGGGGTGTGGCAGAAAACACTACAGGCATCTGACTCACCTGCCTCAGTGTCCTCATTGGTGGTTAAAGCTAATTGCCACACTACACAGGGAAATAGGTTTGGTTGGGTCTCCTCTCCCTCAGGGTGTAACAGCTGGCAGCGGAAGGGTAGGGCAACTAGTTAGGGCAGTAAGGCATTAAAAAGTAACATCTTAGTTCTGCCTATCTCCCCTGCATAGCAAGTGTTTGTAAGACAGTAAAAGCCTCTGGCCTGGAATGCCAGATGAAGCCCTACATCTACTTACCTCCTAGTTTCCTGCATCCCTTTTCCATATTTTCTCTCTTGCATTCTCTTTCATCCATCTCGCCTCTCTTCCCATTCCCCTTCTCTTACCTTAGTGCTTGTTTTGCAAAGGCTATTTCCCACTGACATCTCAAAAGCTACACTTATAAATTTGAAAGCAGTCTGCCAGCCAGCTTCCCGTGTACAAAAACCTCCAAAATGTAGTTGGTTTGAGATGCACAGGGATCTCTAGGCTATATAAGGAATTCCCTGCACATCTACAATATATTGTATACCCTTGACTTGTGGCACACAGAACAATGTGCAGTACTCAGTCCTCAGTGAATTAGCCTGTGTTTCCCTCAGCCCACTTCATTATGTCCTGCGCCTCATTTTATCTCCAATGTTTACTATGCACACTGGTTCCATTTTCATGTACCTTTTTCATATTCTTCATGTTCTCTCCATCATATTTTAGTTCCAGTCCCACTTCTTTTTTTCCCATGTCTCTCTATACCCTCCTGTCCAGCCTAAAAAAGATAAATTTTAGAATGATCTGGTTTCATCTTTGCTGGAACAGATACCATATTTGCTACAACAAACTTAGGTTTTATGTAGCAGGATTACAGGGAATCAACCAGCTGTCATAACTGAAAGCAATTTCACTTAACTCCTAAAATGCTCTGGACAGAACAACCATTGTAATAAGGAAAAACTAAGAAGTTGACACCTGTAGTCTTGTAACTGCAGGAGTCTCTGTGTATTTTGTACTTTGATTTCAAATCCACTGGGTACTTTGAATTGGCAATGGTACAAATGTTCTGAGACTCCCTGATGGCATTTCTAAACAATTCAGTGAATAGTGACTGCAAATTTCTATGAAGCAATCTACTTGCAGTGAAGAAGAAAAAGAGATGCTTGCTTTTACTGTCTAAGACACTGAACCTACATAGAGGACCAGAGAAGAAGAATAGGAGTCTCTTCCCCTGCCATTTCAGATTTCTGTTTCATAAAAGGAGAAATGTATCCATGAATGGCACTTGAAAAGGAGAAGCAGCAAAGGTGTGCATTTACGAGTCACCACTTTCCATTACCAACAGATCTTCATTGCTTTGCTCAAATTCTTTTCACCAGTTTTAGTCTCCAACACAAAATGTAAACAAAATACATATAAAAAAAATTTTCTTTCACTAGGCTAGAGATTTATAATGACCTACCGTCTGTTGCACAAACCTCATTTATAGGCAATCTACAGAAAATACTAAACCACTTCCTCTCTGAGTATGATAATTGCACTGGGTTGAGGTAGGCCTAATACCTTTTGTTTCGAAAAGCAGGATGTCCTGCCTTTCAGAGCAGTAGTAGAGAAATAAAGGAGTGCCTAGTGTTTGTTTGCAAACCCAGGTAGAACTGTACAAGAAGTCTCTCTCCGTGCTATTAACTTCCTTCTACAAGGATTAAGCTGACTCTTGCTGAATTCAATAGAAAGGCTTCATTTGTATTAGCTGGAGGAATCTCCAACTGGAGAAAAAAATAATAAAGAAAAAGCAAGAAATGAAACTAGACTTTCCACTAAAGCAATGCTCCGGGTCCCAAAAATACGCACAACTGGTAGACATTTTGTAAGTTCAAGTCCCAGAAATGCCAGATATAAATAAAAGCATCCAGTCAGGTATTGTAAAGGTACAAAAATTATTATCTACAAGAATGATAAACAGTCCTCAAAATTTAAAGATACAAGGTGTAAGGAAATGAGAAACAATATTTAAGAAGCATTCTGATAGGATAGTGAGAAGTTACATATGGGAACTAAAGGTTAAGTAACAAAGGAAGAAAACAGTGACAATGATACGTTGTATGTATGTCATGTCATAGATTACAAATATTTCTATGCTAATAAATGTCAAAATCGAGATGGGGATAAGCATAGGATGACACAGACCTTCCAGTAATAGTAATTTCTCCAGCAGTTGATCAGTCTCCAAACACCTGTATTGTAACATAAATTAAAATCTGAAGTGTAGATAATGAATACCCCACCATTTGCACTTTAAGACCTCTTTCCTGCTTGCCCAAAAGCAAGGTTTACAACAACAAATAGTAGCTTTCCCTGTTTCTATGTGAAATATACAGTGCAACTAAATTAAAGTCCTAATAAGAGTTATCAGTTACTGAAATCATGGTAGAAATGGTTACAGCTCTTGTTAACAGAAGAAATATACCACTTTTTTCTTGCAAGGGTGACCTCCTTCTTGTTGCTACTTCCTGCTTCCATTCAATCAAAGGGAAAGGGGTTTGGTCTTCCACTGAGGAAGAGAATTTTACTTTTTTTAGCCTAGAGGCCCTGTACCAAATTCAAGTAACCTGGAAAACACTGTATGAATACCAACTTGCTATAAGAAAGCAAGAAACTATCTTAATTTGATTATTTTAAATGGATTGGAGTTTTGTGTAGGTGGAAGACAATCATTACAGAAAGGAGTGCTACACTAATATAAAAATAGCTCCTGCTGTGAGGAGAACAATAGCTCTGTTTCTTTTCTCAGAGAACAGACACAATTAGTTAGAGGATATTGCATTTTTCAGAAATTTTTGGCATCCAATAGAAAAAAACAATTGCATTTCAAAACAGAATATTGTATTTGACAATCATTTCCTCTTTTAATAACCTGCCAAGACTTTCATTTTTTCCCCTGCAAATTAGCACATCCCTTGTAGTTTGGCACAATGCTTTCCCACACTGCTTGCTGATCGTGAGGTTCCTGACTCCTGATGCTGTGACACAGAATCCTGAGCTTGGCTCTTGGCAGGAAAGTAGCTGCTTTCCACATAGACTGTGTTAAAAATGCATACGTTTCTGTAAGGTTTCCACCTACCATTATGTGAACTCCCCTGATTTAACTCCTATGCTTTTACTGTCACAGAAAAACTATGTACTTTTGTTCAATAAACGCAGAGGCAAAGCCAGTATGTTCATTTTCAAAGCAGGAAATCTCAGTCCCCTGACAACACTGTATTCCTACTGCTGGATTTATATTCTAATGGCTGATGTAGATTTCATCAGATTGCCCAGTGGCAATAATTCATTCCATGGAACCTGGGTGTATTCCATTCTTGCTGGCTTAGAGAGCAGACCTATTGCACTCACCAGCCAATCCATCTTAAAACTACTTTAAAATATTAATAATCATGGTTAGCTAGATGGAAATATGATTGATTGCTACATAATCCACTAAATAATAAAACAAATCAATAGATACAGTTATAAAAACAGACCCATGAGAAAAATGAATCAAAATCAGTGCCTACATTTCAAATTTATGTCTGTCACTCTGTCTTGCTTTTGTACTGTCTTTTGCCCAGATGTGAAAATCTTTGTCTGAGGGCACGAAACAGTGGCAGATACAACGGCCAAATGTATATCAAGTGTTATGCTGTTACAAACTCTTCCCTCTTAACAACTCACTGTTCTCCTCCGTTACAAGTGGAAAACCTTAAAATACTCGTTACACTGCAATCAGTGTTGACCCCTTATTTGTTGGGTGACTCATCCTAACTGCTCATTTTTTTAGTTTCTTCTTTTGTTTGCCATAATTACTTTTCCTGTCATAACAGAAGTATCAGCAGCAGATATGAATATGTACCAAGTAAAGGAAGCATATTTTACTGATATTTTTAACATTTAAAAACATGGCTTCATAAACTTCCACCTTCTCTTTGTACCTCATATATGAAACAGCATTTACTTGGATGTGCTGCAATAAATGCACTCATTGCTGTGCCGTCTCAAGAACTTGTTTAACAAATCATGTATATACTAACAAACTTGAACACTATGATTTACATTACTTACCCAAAATAGCCTTCAAATTGAAAAAAGATAAAACAAAACACACCTCATGTTAGCATTCAAAGATTAGGAGAACTGGTAGGTCTAGCTAGAACAGGTAGGTCCTGTGCTTTAAAGGAGATCCATAAGTGGTATCTTTGCATTACCAGGAAGTTCAAAGCTTTAAGTGTCTGCTTTCCCTGTGTTATTAAAAATCCCACAAGTTTTGCAAATGTAAGGTAGCTATCCAGCATTTTGAAAACATTCAAAAATACCTCAGTAATCATGTTTTGTTTGTATAAACAGCAAGTCATGTTTGCTTCTTTTTTATCCTAAACCAATTTCACTAGAGGTCTACATCAGTATGAGCAAAGCGAATTTCTGTGCATGTGAAAAGTGGTTTCATGCTTGCACTCCTTTTTTAGGCAAGGGCAAATGACTTCTGTCTACTGGGAAACATATCCATCTGTGTTCTGGTTTGCTTGTTCTACAGGAAGGGTCAGTGGAGCTGGAAGCAGGGGAATTTTCAGCTGGCACTGCTCCTGTAAAGGCAGCTCCCACTTGGCCCTATTGTGGAGAAGGACTGGCCAGAATAAGCTGCACATGAAGTTCCTTTAGATCAGGAGCTTGTTACTGCTGCTGCAAATTAATGTATCTGCTGTTCTCCACCCAGACACAATGTAGTGCAGATCTGCCTGCAAAATGAAGGAGCTTTGGCCTCCCTCAGCATTCACAGCAGTGTGGTAAGAGCTGTGAGTTCAGAACCTGTGACAGGACCTGGCATATTGAGTGTATTCAGCATATTCAGTCAGTAATGCTGCTCTGCACTAGGGTGGCAAAGGCCCTGGGACACTGAACTTGAGCTGACAGAAAGCAGGCAGGCAGCAAGGATCAGCAGATGTCCAAATGGAAAAAAAAATAAACCATTTGCCAAATTCTGGCCCAAATGTACCTATAACCTGGTAATTCAAGTTCAAACCCACGTCACTGAAATCCCTTCAGAATGGGCCTAACAGATCTTGTTCTTTGTGTGGTGGGAATGTGAAAACAGTGCAGAACAGCTGGCTCCCAAGAGTAGCTTTTAGGTGTTCTGTCTGTTGACAGAGCCGAAGAAATTCAGGGGTGAAAAGCGCTGAGAAGTGAGGAAAAACAAATTGGATCACTTTGAGGGGAAAAAAGATTCTAAGCATAGGAAGGCAGCACGGTTGGTGTTGGCACAGCCATCATCAGGAGGAGAAGAGGGAGGGTATGGGGACCGTGACTGCAGGAGACAAAGGAAAGAAATTACCACAAGAATAAATAAGGAAAACACGAGTTACAAATGGATTTAAAAAGCCACAGCCTCCCTTAACCTCAGTTACTGGTGTGTGAGCCGTGGGGAGGGTGGAGCAGGGGGATGCCTCAGAGATGAGCTAAATCGCCCCATAAAACCAAGAGGAAACGCTGCCAGAAACCGGAAAAATTGAAGTGAGCAAAGGCCTCTTTCCCACCCTGCTCTCCTCGGAACCGCTCGGGGGGACCCCTCGGACTGCCAGCAGCGGGCAGAGCCTCGGGGAGCTTCCCGGGCGCCAGCGCCGAGGAGCCCCATTTCCTGCCGCAGGACCGCTGAGAGCAGGGAGCGGCAGCAGCGCCCCGCTCGGCTCGGCCCCGCTCGCTCGGCCCCGCTCAGCTCGGCTCGGCCCCGCTCGGCTCAGCTCGGCTCGGCTCAGCCCGACCCGACTCAGCTCGGCTCGGCCCGGCCGCGCTGCCTCGCAGCGGGGGCGCCCCGGGCACCGCTGCGGCTGCGGCAGCCCCCGCTCCGCACTCCCGCCCGCGGCGCTCCCCGCGCTCCGCCCCGTCCCCGCCGTCCCGGGGCTGCTCCGCCTCGGCGGCTGCGGCAGCGGCTCCCGCAGCGCCCTCTGGTGACCGAACCGGGCAGCTCCGGGCGGCCCCGGCGGCCTCCCGGTCCCTGGGACCTTCAGGAGGGTAGCCCTGTCCCCTCCTCCCCATCGCTCTGGGACCGACCCTTTCCGATCCTCTCCATCACCCTCGCCCAGTCCCTTTACCCCCTTCATCACCTCTGCACCCACCCTGTCCCCTCCCCATCATCCTCCCACTGCCTCTGTCCCCTGTCCATCATTCTCCCACTATCCCTGTTCTCCTCTCCATCACTCTCACCTGGTGTCTGTCCCTTCTCCATCATTCTCTAACTGTCCTTGTCCCCCTCCATAACCCTTCCACTGTCCCCCTTCCTCCCACTGTTCCTGTCCTCCCTTTCATCACTCTCACCAGGTCTCAGTCCTCCTTCATCACTCTTGTACCACGTCTGTCCCCTTCCATCATCCTCCCACTGTCCCTCTCTCCTCTCCATCAGCTCCCACAGTCTCTGCCTTTCCCCCTTCACTCTCACATCAGCCTTTCAGAGGCATTTCAGCTCTGGGCAGTTTCTGTCCCTGCCACCCACACACTTCACAGGGACAAGCCCCAGGGAATTAGCAGCGGACAGGAGAGAAGCCAGGCTTAGGTATTAACATGCCACATTAATTTTATTTTTCCCAGAAAGTCTGTAACAAAATAATCTCATAAATCCAACAAGTGTTAGTGCTGTTTATGTAACAGTATCCCTGGCAGGAGGGCAGAAAGGCAGCGGGGTTATGTAAATCCCTGCGTTCCCGAGGCAGGGGGTGATGCCAAAGGCACTGAGGGATCTGGCTCCTGTTCTGGCCTTGTGCTGGAGGTGCTGTGGGTTTCCCCTTCCCTAATCTGTGCCCCAAACAGGCCCAGGACCCTCCAGCAGGAGTTTGCTGTTGTCCCCATCAGGGACTGTCAGCTGGAGCTTCCTGGGATTTGTGAAGGTGCAGGAGCAGCCCCTGTGTAGTGGGACTCTGAGACTGGCTTTTATTTCCTTGTGATTGTTTTTCCTGAAACAGGGATCACTTCTCACTCCAGCAGCAGCCTGGGGAGCTGCTGTTATTCCTCCACTCCAAAAACACGGACACAACTGCCCTCCCCAACCTCCCCAGCACAGTTTAACTGCCCTCACTGTTCTCCCTGCTGAATGAGGGGATGTCCCCCTGTCCCTGCTGAATGAGGGGATGTCCCCCTGTCCCTGCTGAATGAGGGGACCCCACTGCCTTTTGCCATCCTTTGGAATCCTGAGTGTGGTGTTCCCTGAGCACCTGGAGCAGACAGATATCCTTATTTCAGCTATTTGAGGGTGGTGAGAAGACCTGGAGTCTCCTCCTTGCCCTTCCACCAATCTTCCTGTCCTTGCTGATGTCACCACCCTCCCCATCCCCGAGGAAAATGGGAGTAAGTGTGTGAATTGTAATGGATGTCATGTTCCAGCTAAAGACACTCCAGGAATACAAAGTGGGATGAAACCACAACCTTACCGACACCAAAGGGTGTGGATGAACCATTGCAATGAAGGATTTTGAATTAGTTTGGTCTGACTGGGTTAATGGAATTGATTTATTATAATTTTAAGGTCTTTCCCTGCATTTCCTCTGAGTCGGTTCTGCTCTAATCAGGTCAAAAGCTGATTTGCAAATAATCACCAGAGAAAGGGGAAAAAAATGGAGGGATTTAAGCCCAAGCTGTGCATTTCATACTATTAATTGAAAGCCTGGGAGAGATAATGTGTCCCTTCTCCTGGCTGAGACCCGTAAGCTGCTATTAACAGCAAATTCCCCACCCGGCTCTGGGAATCACCTCCTGGCTGGGATTATGGCAGTGCACAAATGGGAGAACTTCCCCCAGGGACTGATTTAGTGGAAGAGCAGAAATTAGGGAGCACTGAGGGGGGTCAGAGAACTCAGAGCTCTGCTTAGGGCAGCATTAAAACTTAGAAGAATTGTTGGAAAACTGGGATTAATGGGGAAAAGGCATAGGAAAAAGTGCCTGGCCATAAAGGCAGGGTGGTAGCTTAAGTATTTCTCTGACACCTATTTATGTGCAAGTTGTACCTTATTTGTCACCTTATATAAGCTTTTCAGGACAGACTATGTCTGTATATATATATTTATATATGTGGTGCCAGAGACCCTGGACAGCCCCAGTGACATTCTGCTGCAGGAATTCTGAATGCATTTTCCACATCCCCACACACCCAGCAGAGGGAAGAGGTTGATAATCAGAGAAATCCACTCTGGTATTAATTACACGCCATTACCGGGGCTTATTTGCTAATCCCCATTCTAATCACCCTCTCGGTTATATTTCAACCAGCACCTCAGGACAGTGCATGTAATGAATAAAATATATATCAAAGTTTATTCCAGAGCACGGGCAGCACGGTGAGGGCAGCAGCAGCAGCCAGGGTTACACAACAGACCTGCTGTCACACCAAGGTAGTCGCGGCACATTCAT
>JAOXXN010000265.1:45597824-45609271 GCA_026770055.1 Myrmophylax atrothorax | reverse complement strand
GGGTGAGGGCTTGGGGGGCGGGGAGGGGCTGGTAAATTTTGGGGGTTTTTGTTGTTTCTTGGAGCAGGTGGGTGGGGGTTTTTTGAGGTGGTGGGTTGGTAGTTGTTGCTCTTGTTTTTAAGGCAGAGGAAGACCTAGGGCTTGTCTTAAAGCTTTGCTATCTGTGTTATCAACAGTATTTAGATCTAAAAAGACAGATATCTGTGTTTATCTAGTGAAACACAACGTATGTAAATCTACTCTTGGATCCTTGCAGGTTTTCTTTGAGAGGTGATGCATACAGTGTTATTCATGATACAGGCTGATTATATGTTCTAAGGATAATTAAATGTTTTGAACTCTAGTAGGCCATAGGGATGTATCCAGGTGTTCTTTTTTTTTTTTTTTTGAATTCCAGTCATGAAACCCTGTAAATTGATTAGTACAATGTTGTAAAAAAGCTAGAAGTGATTACTGAGTGGTGGCATTGATTGATGTCAAACCCGTGCTCTGCTGCATCTAAATTTTTATGACAGAAAGACTGAATTGAGAGCTAAGAAATGTTTTATGTGTCCTAATGCATTGTCTTGTAGTGATACCAGTTTAATCTTATCTGTGGTTCTGCCACAATTTTTCATTGGCCAGCCCTTCTGACCTGTTCACTTGTGCACCTCTGTACCCATGAATGGAGTGCTGGACTCACAACTCTGCTATGAAGTGCCTTGTACTGCTTCTCTTTTTTAGTACCTTGAAGCTTTAAGTGTATGAAAGTTAAATTCTGAGAATTCTGTTACTAAAGTTTAGACTTCCAAAACACAAAAAGCCTTTCTCCTTAATTTCTAGTATAGTTTTTTATCTTTTTTCTATCCATTAATATTTTGGGAAATGCTGTGCCTCATTAAAAATGTCAGTTGGGAACATCAGAGTAGGCATGCTGTACTGTTGTTGGAGGTTTTTATATACCTAAATCTTTGTAGCTTATCTCTTTTTTACCATTGTCTTTTTTTAGTAATTCAGCTATTTGAAAATACTAATATTTGAATTTGAATTTTAGATGTTTGATTGTAGAGTTTTTTAAGAGCACTTAGAATATTTTTTATCTGCTGTGTTGATCCGGTGTCACATCTGAAATTTTTGGTGTTACTTCAAGCATCTAAGACCACTGAGAGGCAAAGTTATTCACAGATTCTTATTCTCAGCCCAGGTTTTCCTTACTCTCTTCTGGTTTTTTCCTACATATGTTATTCAGAAATTTATTTACGCAAATAGTTCCATGAGATTAGCTGTAAAAATTTGTATTGTAGTAAGATGGAAACTTGTAACTTCAGATCTGGAAAAGCTGTGTTGGAAAACAGTAGAAGATTGTAGAATTAGTTCTGTGTAATTTTGAGGCACTGCTTAGGGACTTCCTATCTGTTACATTGAAGGGATATTTTATGTTGAATTTTGTTTTAACAATGCTGTGCTGTTTAACTCTTAAATTCAAACAAGTAAAAAGAGAAAACATGATCTATATTAAATAAATTAATAGAAAAGAGAAAGGCAGCTGATGGATAGAAGGACATTGACCTTACAGGGAGCAGAGGGTATTTAGGATTATAATAAGCATTAGTAGGCCTTTGTATATTTTGCTTAAGGGGTCTGAAAGTAGATTCAACAAATGTGACCTCTTTTTAGGTTTTGGTCTTTTGAAAATCCCGCTTATGATGTATTTGGAACTGTTTTTACTTGAAAGATGCAACAAAAGTTTCAAGTATTTATTTAGTGAAACATTTACATATATTGAGAGGAGGAGATTAAACCTGAAATTTTATGCCAGGGTGAAATTTGTATAGGGCAGGTGAGATGTAAAGAAAGGCAGCCAGAGTTTTGTTGCACACTTCATGATTAGTTAATGCACGTTGGGCATGTTATAAATGCATGTCTGGCATATCAGAATCTGATTTATACTGTGTAAATCATAAATACTTTATTCAGTATTTTCACTGCTCATTACACAGAATTGTCTAGCAGCACTTGGGAGAGTAAGTGAATTCTCTTAAGACCTAAATGCTGTCATCAGCAATATCTACGTGTTTACATTCCCAACTGCATGGACTGCTTTTTGAAATAATCCACTGTGTGAATAAAGACTATCCAAGTCTTTGTCATGCAAAACTGGAAGTTTGATACAAGCACTAAATAAATTAAAAATACTGTTCTTTTTTGAAAGTGAAACTGTCTCAAATTTAGGCATCCAGTCTCAAAACAGCAGTATTAATCATTTAGTTGGGTTAAAGAGATAGTTGCTTCTAAATATTTCTTTGTAATTATTCAAAGCTAATGGTTTATTTTCAAAGGGGAAGTGAACTTTCTTTGCTAAAATTAACCTGGTCTGTACCATGTGATGCACTGTTTATCATGATGATGCACTGTCATTTAGGATTGTTTAATGAAAACAGCAGTGTCTTCGAGCTGCTTTTTTATATACAATCAGATCAACATAAATATTATGAATTTTAAAAAAAGTTTAAAGTTGTTTCTTTTTTTCTGTTGGACATTATGCCTCTGTAGGTGTACAGGTACCTGGGAGTGGCATTCCTGTCTGGGAAGGTGTGAGGCTGAATGGGAGTCAGGGCATGGTGGGAAACAGATTGTTCATAGCCTGGCTGTGCCATGGGGAGTAACATGGACACCATCACTTCCCTCTGGGGGCTTTAGTGGGTGCATTCTTTAATTATAAAACCACCTTGCTACTTTAAAGCTCAGGAAAGCATTTAAATTGTTACATCAATCTTTTCTACTAGTGATACTTGGTAATTTCCTGAGTTCTTGTTCTGTCAGTATTCTCACTAACTTTGTCATTTGGTCTTCCCAGCTGGCAGAGAAACTTTCAGTTAAAACTTAATGTTGGTACCAAGATAAAGGTTTCTGTCTCTAGGAAAGAGACTGGGCTGAGAATAGTGTGAGCTACAGGGGAATGAACACCCATTTGCAGGACATTCACCTGTTTGCATCATACTTGTTTTGAGGATAGGTTCAAGAGGAGAAAAGCTTTGAAATGAGTATGTATTTACTGTCACCTCCAAAAGTCTTTACTGACAGGATTATACCAATATAAACAGGATCCTGTGATGGTAAAATATTTTCTTAGTTAACTCTACCTGTCCATACAAAAGCCAGTAATCTGTGTGTTCCTCTGATTTATGGATTTAGTTCATAAAGCTGTAATGTGGGGCACAAACAAAAGCTTTACTGGGATACTATAAAAGAGCTCTTGAACTGAGGATTTGTGCCTGGCATTATTCCCTGCAGAAAAAGTGATTGTAAGCCTGCTTTGGTGGCACTAGTAAATGTCTTTATATATCATAAAGTCTGGATGGGAAGAGGTGTGTGTTTGTTTCTTAGTACAAGGCTGAACTGAGTTGAGTAGATTCTTTTTTCCCCCTGCTGTGCTGTGCATGAGCTTGAAAATAAAGGTGAAGTGTTGAAGAAGTTAATTGGTAATGGCCACAGATGGCCTTAACTCCTGTTGCTTTAGTTGTGTCCCTGCACTGTTTTCCATGATTGTGATGGTCATAAGACTGGAGTAGGAAGATGGCCTTTTCCATTGTTTGATGTTCCAGGGCAGCTTTCCTGCCCTGCAGACTTCACCAAAGGATTCCCAAGACAGCGTGGTAAATGCACAGTGGTTTTCTCCCTGGGTGGCAGCTTAATTTAATGCCATTTAGAGTTCATGGTTCCTCATCTCTGAGGTCAGTTATTTGCTGTGGAGTTCTCTGCTCCACATGCTCATTGACCTGAGCATTGGTGTGATCAACTGCTGTTTTCAGACATGTGCATTCCAAAATTTGCACGTTTGCAATTTGTCCTCCAAGATGCTCTACAAAGTGTTTGTAGTGTCCTGCATAGTGGAGGCAAATGGTTGGGTCTTTGATTAGGTAATTCTCACAGAGGATACTTTTGACACTGGTCATAAATCAAGTGGTCACATGAAACCCCATTACAAGCCTAATTAATGAGAAACATTTATTCTATACTTACACCTCCTGCATAACCTCATCTTGTTTTACTAAATGTCACCTAATATAATACATAGTTAAAATACTTTGAACCATTTCTCAAGAATCATCATCAATTCTGAAAGAAATTTTGTCCATGCTGTCATTCGTATCAAAGCAAGATGCTTTTGGAGCTTATTGTGCTGTCACAGTGGGAATTTTTGCTTGTGGTTTGCAAAACATGAACTGTAGTGGAAAATAAGTTCCAGAAGTATGTTGAGCTGTAGATACAATAAATCTCTTTTGATAGTAGTAGGAAGACTGATCTTTATTCTTACTTTTTATTGTGAATACTCAGTACAAGGGGTTCAGCATGGTATTTACAACTGGATGTGTTTTTGTTGTTCCTGAGAATGAAGAGCTTAGGTGTCTTGCTAGTGTGAAAGGCAGCGTGTGTTTCGATTCTTTGCCTCCCTACCTTTTTCTTTGTTTTGTTTTTACATGTTCAGTTTGCTGTGTGTTACTGTGAAGGAAATACAATGAGGTGTGTTTTAAAGAGTTGATAGAAGATGCAGAGTGTATTTGAAGTGTTTATAAAACATCAGAATTGGCTTAACAATGTACTTGGTCTCTGCGTGTACCAACCATGTTGGGATGCCACGTGTATGTAGCTTAGTTTGATGATCTTTAGTTTCCAGGTTGGGATTTTTCATCTCAGAAGTTGTGTTTCATTTACCAAGTAAGTGTTTAGTTTGTCCTACTGTATTTTGATGTTTTCTATCTTACTGAGATACCCATGAGCCTTCAAAATTTTAGTTTTCTTTATGTTGGAATATCTAATCAACTGGAAGTATTTTCTGCTGGACTTTTGTACTGGTCTCTAACTCTGTCATGTTTCAGTGGTAAGCAAGAGATAATCTAGTCTGGAAAGAAGCAGGATACCTGGTTTATGTAGCTCTCTTGTAACAGATTTCCACAACATGCAGAGTATGTGTAGCAAGATTAGGCTTAAAAAGAGTTGGTCCCAATCTTCCTTTGCTTTGTAAATAAGATTTGAATGTTTAGCATGCAAATTTAATGATAAACATACATTTGAAAAACAAATCAGTGGTAATTTTATTAACCCTGTAGATGGGAGATTCTTTAATGGAATGATACAGATTTTTATTTTGAAGCCTTGTTAGAGTGATCAACGAGTGTGGAACATCGACAAGGAAGAAAGAAAGGGCAGCTCTTACAGATGAGTCAGTCTCATTCCTAGGGCACCCAGACTGCATGTGTGTGTTACTGACATTCATCATGTGAGCTCTGCAGTTTATTTTCCTCTGATGTCTAGTTTGGGACAAGTAGTAAATTTCATGCTAATTTTAAATTTTTCCAAGTTCAAAATTTAGAGCTTTTTCAGACAGATTGTCAGATAGTTGTGTGTTTAATTACTTCAGCTCAGAAGTTACCTGTGCAAATACGTTCATTTGTTCCCTGTTGAAGGAGAAGGTGCTCTTCAGGCATTGCTTTATCAGGTGCAGTAGAACTGTATCAGCACAAGTCCTGTTCTCTGTGTGAGTGTAAGATTTTGTATCTGTAGGCATGCAAGCTGCAGACTTAGGTTTGCATGTTCAGTATTTGTTTTCCTAGTCTGTAATTCTAATGAAGTTCTTCATGCTTGTTACAGGTACATATTAATTCTTTGGAAGGTACTTGATCTGTACCTACTGAATTTATGTTGCTATGTGGGAAGCATATTATCCTTATTAAGGACCTGATTAGAGTTCATGGAAGCATGTAATGGGGAATTAGGTGTTGGGAAAAGAGTTACCTCTATGCTTGGTTTGTCTCGGATTTGCCTTGGTAATGTTTGACTGTCTTTACTTTTTTGCTGTCAAAATGTCATTATTTGGATCTTTCCCAATGTTTTTATTCAAGTGATAGGAAGCAGAAGGGAAGGAACTAATTGGTATGAGTCTGGAAAACATGCTCTGAATACATGCACACCATTTGTGCTTTCTTACCCAGACTTCCAGCCTGTGAGAGATGTGATGGCAGAAGCATCACTGACAATGTAGTTACAGCTCATGGGGAGTCCAGAATGTATTTTTATCCTTACTGCCACTAAAGCAGAGTGTGTGTATTTCTCTGCTTATTGAGGTTCTCCTAAATTCTTGCTTTATAATGAGGAGCTTATCTTGCTAGTTCATTAGTAATGGCTGTGTCCTACCATCTCTTTTGTCAGTGGGGGTGGGAATTCCTCCTACACCCAGGAAAAAAAAAGAAAATGAGATAGTGATAGAAGCTAAAATTAAAATGAATGTGAGTAGAAATAGGGCACATTAATCACTCATTCTGTAAGACAGCAGTTTGTTCTTTAGATTTTAGATAAGTGGTATTTTTAGGGGGCCAGGCAACACACATGTTGCTGTGCAAGGGATATTTCCACGTAGGTCATCTGGGTTTGGACTCGCGTGTATCGATGCTCCACGTTTGATCAAGGCATAGTGGAAAGCTGTGTGCAGTTCTGGAGCACCTGGGACCTTGGTTGCTTCACCACAAGAGGCCAAGGCTCTTCGAAAACTCACTAAAATCCTAAACTGTGACGTTTATAATTGTTTGTGCTTGAGCATATTGTGAGGGCAGTATAGGTGGCAACCCTAAACTAAAGCATGAGAGGAAATAGGTTGTGGTGGTGCCTTCTGTCTGAGGTGCAGCCACAGCAGCAGTGATGCCTGAGCTGGCTATAAGGTAATCGGTTTGCATATTGCTACTGATGGGAGCCTTTTATTGGGATGGGTTGCAAAAAATGTCATAAAACTTTCTATGAAGTCACCTCCCTCCATAACTTGAAGTTTTTTATTCCCTGCAGGTTAAAATCCTTTTCCATGTTCCAGTTACCTTCAGCATTTGGGAACCAGAGTCAGTGTTGTTTGAAAGTTAATCTTTTTCTGGATCTGTGACAGCAAGTGATCAGTGTATGTTTATTTCCCCCTCACCCTAAGAATTTGCTATACAGTTTGAAAATAGAATCTATTATGACATGTGGTGGTGAAGTTGAGATGTTTGCTGAGGTTGTGCAAAGCAAGAGCATGTTTAGAAACTGTGTATTTTTGGGTCGTCATCACCTGCTGTCATATTTTAGGTCTTTGAATCTAAAAGGAAACTATTCCGCTGTTGGTACTGAAATATGCAATATCAAAATGTTATATGAGAAATTATATTTGACAATCCTTCTGATATTCTTTTCCCTCTGTTGTCATGTTGTTAGTTTTTTTTCTTGTGGGGATAGACAGCTTAAAACATCCTTTTGTGTTCAGAGAAGTGTGTAAGTGGCCATGAGCTTAAATGGTCGTGATCTCCACTTGAATCATCAATATGAGTTATGTTACAAAACAGGTTGTGTGGCATTGCTGACACTTTATTCTGCTGAATGAGAAAATGGCTTTTGACTTCGTACCTGCAGACCAAGCCTTCTTTTTTCCTTTCCACATCTGCAGTGTCGGGTAATTGGTTTCCAGGAAGTCACTTTTGCCTTTTTTCTCTTTATCTGTTTAATAGCTTGATTATTTTTCCTTTCTCTAGACAACAGATGTCCACAAGCATAGTGACTGTCAGCATTGGTTGACTTTCCTATTGTCAGTCTGATGGCAAGACTGAGATACAAGTTCATACAGAAAAGACAAATAATACTTATCAAAAATAGAGAGGGAAGAAAAAGTAATCTATTTTTAAGTGTGAAGAATATGCAGTGTATCTACTCAAATTCCTTCTAGTATTTTTAAGGTTAAGGCGTAACATTTCTGTTGATTTTCCAGTTTATAGGATGAATAATTATTGGTTCTTGGGCATCAGTACTTGGGCTGAATATTTTAATGGTTGATAAAACATTTGATTCAGTATTTCAGATCTGTTAGCAGTGTGCAGGTTACAGATTGTAGCCAGAAAAGCTAAACCAAATGTCATCTCTATTTTTTTTAAAGGACTTGATTGCATATATCTTGACTGTGTTCCCTGTTTATTTCTTCAGCTTTTCTTCACAATAACTTCCTGGACTCCAATGTGGAAACTTCAGAATAATGATACGATTTCTTATGTATTTCTCACATACCCTGAAAAGGGGTAGGATTTCCAACGTAATTCACTCGGCATCTCTCAACATTAAAAATAGATCTGTGAAATTCTTTCCATTTTTTGGCAATTTCTCATTGTAATGTGCCATTTTGGATATTTTTATTTATAGTAAAAGCTGTAGCTGATGTTTAAGCAATCTTTAGGCTAGCTTGAAAGTGAAATTTTTTAAAATCATATCTAGAAGAGGGAAAAAAATCACTATGAGAGGTATGAAGATTTTAGCCTTAGAGTAGCTCATTTCTGACATGTTCAGTAGAAGCCTCTGTCACAGATTGCTGTTTTGTTCTTCAGATTCCAAATCTTCATTGTAGCTTTATTTGAATACATTTATTTCTTTACATCTGGAAAAGTTACCTTCAACAGTACAGGAGAACTTAATCCCTCATCTACCTGGTGCAATCAGAAATAAGCTTTGACACACAAGGAGGAGGAAGGTAGAGAGCAGAAATCCATAATAAAGTACTCTTACATAAGGAGTGTATTTTTAAATGATGCTGGCTCAGTGGTGTGGATTTGGTAAAGGCACTCTCATGGTCCTGTAAACACATGTAGTTAGAAAGCAAGACTTTCTTAAGCATGAGAATTTTGATTCTGTGGAGATCATGAAGGGCTGAAAGATGGCTAAATCCATTATCAATGTTCTTTCTCGTTTTACTTGAAGGGTTTGAGGGTCATTTACTGGGGGTTTTTGTTGTAGTTTTTGCTTCAGAGCCGGGTTCAACTTGCAGGCAGTTCATAAGAGCTTTCACAATTTCCTTTTTTAATGCTTTTATTAAACAAGATAAAAAAGGAGAGAAGAAGATAAACACACAAGAAAATCCCGCTACCTCCGGGGCATACTCAGGATTCTGAAAATGCTTTTCCGAGTGGTGTCCATCATAATGGAGTCTGGATCAGACCGGAAGCAACTGTAAAACACATTTACTTTCTTCCATTGTTATAACAGCAAGATGTGCGTGTCAGCCATATCCTGGGCTGCATCAGAGCAGCGTGGGCAGCAGGTTGAGGGAGGTGGTTCTGCCCCTCTGCCCACTCAGGTGAGACCCCACCTGCAGTGCTGCATCCAGCTCTGGGGCCACCAAGATGATCAGAGGGATGGAGCATCTCTGCAGTGAGGAAAGGCTAGGAAAATTGAAATTGTTCAGCCTGGAAAAGATAAAGCTTCATGGTGACCTAATTGTGGCCTTCCAGTACCTGAAGGGAGATGAAATGAAAGGTGGAAAGAGACTTTTTACAGGGGCATGTAGTGACAGGACAAGGGGGCATGGATTCAAACTGAAAGAGTAGGATTGGCTTAGATATTAGCAAGAAATTCTTTACAGTGAGGGTGGTGAGGCACTGGAAAAGTTGTTGCCCAGGTTGCCCAGAAAAGTTGTGGCTGCCTCATCCCTGGAAGTGTTCAAGGCCAGGTTGGATGGAGCTTTGAGCAGACTGTTGTAGTGGAAGGTTCCCTGCCCACTGCAGAGGGTTTGGAAGTAGCTGATCTTTAAGGTCCCTTCCCACCCAAACCATTGTATCATAGAATCCATTGGAGTGGAAAAGACCTCCGAGTTCAAGTCCAACCCTTGGTCCAACAGAATCACAGAATGGCCTATTCTCTAATTCTAAATATGGCTTTAATATTTGTTATGCTATGACATTAGATAAAATAGTCATAGCTTCCATAATGGGGGAAAAAGATGGGAAAATGGATTCTAAACCAACATTGGTATTTTAGGCTTTGATATCAGGCTGAACTTGTAGCTGAACTTGTGGCAAGGTAAACAGTCCTGAAATTTGTCAGGAAAAGTGGAGATGTTTCTGTAGTTTTGACTCACTGACCACTTTATACTATTCTTTGTTTGACTTTGATGCCCAACTATTCTGAACATGTTTCAGTTCCTTGAAAACTTTCATCCTAACATGGAATCTCAATTTGTCTACTGAATGACTTAAATGATCCCTGTGGAGAACTGAAGATTCCTACATAGATTAGTCTAGAGCACATCCTTCTTTGAAGATTAGTATGTAGATTCATTGTTTATATTGTTTTCTTTCCAGAAATACTGGGTTTGATTGCATAAGTGGCCATGCAACTACAGTGAGAGAAGTTAGGATTTCTTTTGTATTAGTGTTTTCCTTGTTAAATTAATTCACATGTGGCAGAATGGTGAGACTGTTCATTTCTAGGGAGGAAAGCATCAAGTAGTTGTTTAATCTGTGTCTGTATTGTCATGTATTTTTTCCTTCTGTTGTTTAGCCATACCCTGCTCTTACATGGAATCAAATACTGCAAGTGTTTTGAGTAACTTTACCTTCAGTAATAATGCATTTCCAAGCAGTCTTCTTGCTGTTCCCTGGAGCTAAAATAGTTTTATAAAATGTGAAGCATTGAAAAAATGAACAAAGAAATCAACAGTGATGGCCATATTGCCTTTAGCTGTAGTGTGTTACTTTTCATAGGCAAGGAGAATCTTTTTTTGCTCCCAAGAAATCAATTCCATCATTAGTATTTAGGCATAAGTAATGTGCTATTGTACAACTCTTAGTGTATCCATCATATTTTATGGATTCAAACAAAAATTTATTGCTGGTTAACAGCTTATTGTACTGGAGATTTTAGTTGTAATTGCTTCAAAACCAGATAAAAATATGTATTGTGACAATGCTGAATTATGTAAAATATCAGACATTTCTGTCAAATTGGCTGAGTCACTTGTATTTCTCTCAACTTCTCCAAATTTAAGGAACTGTTGTGCAGGGTACAAGATAATTAGAAGTAATAACACACTTCAGTATTTTTACTTGAGTAGTTTCAGCTGCATGAAATTTAAATTGGCCATCTCTCCAAGGGGCTGAACACAGATGGCAGAGTAATGGCTGACTAGTGATCTACTTCATAGCTGAGGGGAGTGCTTTAATTTTACAGACAAGAAAGTCTAGTTTTGAAAACAGACTACAACAATTAATTTTTTTGAGCAAACAATTTAAGAGCAGTAGAATACATGCTATTAGAACTGAATAACTTTTAAGTGCTTTGCCTTTGCTTTAAAATAAATCTGATTTAACAAACCAGTAAATTTATTTGCAGCACACGTTGAAAATTTTATCTAGACACTGTAAGTATGAGGTTTGCATGCTGCTCTGTTTCTTACTCTGTGTAAGAGTTGTCATTTGTTTTTGTTCTAGCATCCTCACATAAGTCACAGAGTCTGTTGTTTCTGAAAAAGAAGTTCTTATTGGTTTACCTGCAAGGGTGTGAGCTACAATTCTGTTAAAGAGCCATTTTGAATATTACCTTATTTCTGAATAAAACAAAATTCCTTTTTGTGTTTTGAGGACTTTTGATAAATCTATTCTGAGACTGTATTCTTTACTTCATTTTCTCGT
>JAOXXN010000265.1:45550160-45588390 GCA_026770055.1 Myrmophylax atrothorax | reverse complement strand
CAGAAATGCATCCAAAGCTGTCTGTTTTTAAACCATTCATGGCTCTTTGGTGTTACTCCTGGGCACAGACGTGTGCATACAATAATTTTGGAAGGGTTTGATTTTACGTTTGCTTTGTGGGCTTTAATGTCAGGCCTTTCTCTCTGGGTTGCTTGATGGGGCTTTTTTTGTGTTCACACCATACAGAATGTGTATTGAGGTTGAACAAGTAATAAACCTAAAAATTTGACATTTGGAGAAAAAATTGTGGGCTATAATTTACAATGTTGTACCCCCATTAACCATAGAAAACTAATTTTTATGACTATCTTCATTTTGTCTGCAGTCTTAACAGTTACAAAGCTTTTTTTCCTGGGATGAGCTCTCACTTGGTACTTAATTTCCAGGCAGGCCATCCTACAGTCTCTTCAACAGCTTCTCCACTGTAATTAATTTCTCTTTTAATCTTGTATAGAAATTTGTGCCCCTGTTCTTCGTTTATCCACATTAGGTGTGTCTTTAGGTTTTTTCTTGGTTTATATTGCTCTGGTGTCTTTGTTGTGTCTCGTGGTGCTTGATTCAAGGATATTGAAGTAAGCTCAAAGCTGTCAGTTGCTGTAGGTTTCACATTGTGTATAAAACTTACTTGTTAGCACAAAAAGAAGCAAATGTTGAAGACTCTGGTGTGGGAGTTCAGGTGCTTATGGGACAGGTGGTGCTGGGCTGAGAGCTACTGGAGTCTGGGAGAGGGTTCTTTGGTATGAGATTCTTTGATTTGGTGCCTGAATTGTGATGGGTGTTAGGAAAGCAAGCCTTGAAAACTATGCCTTTTATTGACAAAATTGCTTGGGCTCACAAGGGATTGCAGATGCTTTTCAGTCTTAGAACCAACATTGTCTTCTGGAACCTAGAAGAGGTTTTCCAAAAACTTGCTCATTTGCATGACTAGGGAAAATGGTCCCAGAAGTTATGACTGCAACACTGTAAATCTGTTACTGAAATAATCTCAGTATTAGGGAGCAGAAAGCTTTGTGTGCAGAACTTTTTTTTATGTTGTTTTCCAGAATGCTGTAGTAAGGCTTTATATTTATTAATTAAAGCTCATAAAGTTACAGACATTGCTTTTGGTTTCCATCCATTGCGTATTATCTCTTCTGAGATCTAAAGTTTCTGTGGCTCTCTCATGCAACATCCATGTAACCTTTTAGTTTTGCTGTTCCCTTTAATAGAAAAAAGACTTTCAGTTTATGGGTCTGACAGCAAGTGCAGGAAGCTTTGCCAGTCATCTCATTTGTTTTGTTGGCTTAAATGTCAGCCAATTTAACCAGACTCATACAGTTTTTTCACTTGGCAGTTGAGAGAACAGAGCCTTTGATAATTAGCAGGAGTTATTAATCAGTACAATCTATCTAATCTGGGGAGATCTATCAAATAGTGTGTTTCTGTTGATTTCGCTATTTGATATTGTTGAACCCATGTGGGAGAGAATACGTGTCTGCATTGTGAGGAATGTACACTTGATGTGCTTACCCCAGTAAAGTTTTTGGAATCCAGAGGAAGAAGCATATGATGTGAAAAAAGGACTGCAAGATTTAACCCTTTCGGCAGAGTTGGTGTTTCTGGTGATTTTTTTCACTCTCTTAAATTCTGTATCATGTCATGATAAGTATGTTTTTTAGCTTAAAGGATTAATTAAAAAAAACACCCTCAACCCCCTTCTATTATTTTCTGTCCTTCATTGCTCTTTAAAGGCAAAGGGGTAGATTGGGGGGATGAAGATAAGGAAGAGTATTTACAGTCTAAATTAAATTAGAGCAGGGTGGTTTCCATATATTTCCTCCATTTGCAGTGGTTCTTCCCGTTGGTGATCTAGATCAGGAGCTGAATATAGATGCTCTCGTTCACTTTGGGAGGAGCCTCTTTACCTACATTAACTAGTAAACTGTCCTCAGATAAGAAGTTAACCTTTGTGAGTACCTTTCTACCTCCAGTTTTGAGTAAGTGTTTGGCTGTGATTCTACAGGTACATAAAAAGAGGCTTCACCTCAGAAGTTTGGTTCCATCTAGCGTAGTGTTTTATTCATAAGGAAAGGGCTCTGAGGGTCCTTTTGCCCTTTTTGCACTTGGGAGGGCAAACTAAGCTGTGGTATTTGACTTCACAGTTGTTATTCTTTCATCAGTAACAAAGGCCTTGTTTGTTGGGTGTTACTCATATCTGTACAATGTCAGTTCTCTGACCCAATGCAGCATAAAGCTAAAATCTTTCTAAGTAGCCGTGCTCCTGAGGAGAGTCTGCTTGGTGAGTCTTACGTTGTTTCTAAAGACCAAGCATGGAAAAATGCAGTAGAAAAATTTTTTCACCGATGTGAACAAATATGAGTTGAAACAAATACAAAGAACAGATGGAATGACTAAGATGCTGTATTTATAATCCATTCTTTTAGAGCAGAATTGTGATTGTAAGGAAGTACATCTGTACTATATGTGAATTTTATGAGTGCTTAAACTGATGGTTTGTGATCTTGGATAAATTATTTATATACTTCTCATTAGTTTAATTAATAGTTTGGTCTGTATTTGATGTGCAACATGTCAATGTGATCAATAGTGTTGTATTTTTAATTCAGGTAGATTGAGAACAGTTTAAGAAATAGAAACACGATGGAAAGCTGATTTTCTTTTTAGGATAAGGGGGCAATGTTCTTGACAGGTGTTTCCTGTTTCTGTTTTTAATTAATATGGTTTGCAGCACTCTTAAGCCTTCCAGACCTCTCTTTCTGACACAAGATGTTCATATGGAGTGCTGTTACTTTCTCTGATGCCTCGTGCTTGTGGCTTTAGTTTGTTAACCTGTCCTTAGGGGCCGTGCTGTGTCCCTGCTATTGCTCGTGCTGTCGGGCCGCGTTTCTGGTCCTCTCCTTGCCTCCCGCTGTAGCTGTGTCTTACAGGTGAGTTTTCCAGAACAAGAACTGCTTTTAGATGTTTGGAAAATATCTATTGCCTTGTAAAGCAGCTTGTAAAAACAGTCAAATAGCAACTTGAGTACGTATCTAAATGGAAAAATAATTTTAAACTGCATAATCTTGATGTAGCTGGATCTTAATGCAATATAACTTCTGGAAACAGAATAGTCAGCACTTAGACTGATCCAAAGCTTATTGAAGTTGAAGGATAGGTTCCCTTTGGCTTCAAAGGGCTTTGAATCAGCAAAATCATAGTAAGCTTTTGGTATTTATTACCCTCCCAGAATAAACTGACTAAAATTTAAGCTGTTAAATAGCTTAATTAATTTTGAGAATTTTATCTGGGCTTTTTTTTAAACTTGCAAGGGTTAAGCACACATGTTAATTGTGTATGGAGATCTTACGCCTTCCTTTTTTCACTCTCAAGGTACCAAAGGACTGAAAGAGGTGGCAGGGGGATTTTAGAATTTTAGCCCTCGGCGGTGTAGGACCTCTGATTTTTTTGTGACTGTATGAGTGCAGAATCTGGTTGAGTTACTGCTTCTGGAATCAAAGGGATGTCTGCCTGGCATATAGCCTGGGTGTCGTGATGGTCTGTGTGTCCTAAATGTGAAGTGCTGCGCTGTAGACATCGTGGGAAGGATTGGTCTGATTTAGAGAAAGTGAGGCAGAACCCACTGGTTTAAATCTGATCTTACCTGAATGCTTTAAAAACTGGAGTTTGTTTCCAGAACTGTATTGTAAAGATCACTTGTTAAAGACTGAGTTCAAGACAGGGGTTTAAGACTATTGAAGGAACTCAGTTAATGACAGTGTTGGAAAACAGAAAAGGTAAATTTTAGAATTGTTTTAACTTATGTTGCTTTTAAAGACCAGAAAAAGCAATTTTTCCAGGTTAAACTGCCGATGGTTTGTAAGAAGCAGCAGTTCCTTTAGTACCTTGTCGTGTCCTTGATTTCATACCAGCATAAGGATTGAACCGGGATGTCTCTGCCAGCTTTTGTGGGTTGTATTAGATAGTGTCCTATCAGACTGTTCTTGTCCTCATTCTGTCTGCAGAAGATTAAAATTTGCATCAGTTGCATTCAAGTGTATGCACCTACCAGCTGTGACATTTCAAATATTTGATTTGGGTATGATTCATTCTGAGCAGATAAATTTACAGAATAGAATAGTCAAGCGGTGAGTTGTGTTTTAGAACTAAATATAAAAATAACTATATTCTCCTCACAATTTTTAAGAATTTGGGGAAACATTGAGTCTTACTACATCTAATCATTGCTATTACATGTCTATTACTAATCAAGTAACTCCATATTGGATTTAAATTAGATTTACTGTTAAAAGCAGATAAGTATGTATATGCTATGAATTGGTGAAAATGAGTGTCAGACAATTTCCCTTCAGTTTGGTCAATTCAGTGAAAATGGTCTTTTCTGTGAAATTGCTGTTATTTTAGAGAACCAATGCTAGCTTTGGATTCTATAGATGACATTTTCAAAGCTCTGTTCACTGATGTGTCTCAAACTACCACGATTTAGCAGGTTCTGCAACTTTGGCCATGAGAATAAAGAAATGAAAAAGACAGGGCATTTCCAAGTGCTAGATACTAGTCACTCCTTCTTTTTTGTTTGATTTTTTTCCTCTCCTTTACAAATCTGAATTAGCAAGAAAAATGGTGCTTTAAGGGAGGAAAATTTGATTTCATTTCAATGAGTCTCTTTTCCTTTTAAAAAATGAATTACATTTTAATAGAAGAATGCATTTCCTCACATATACATTCCTACTCCTCATTTCTTTTTACTGTTAAATTCTTGGAAAATGAAGACATGAACTTAATTTAGAATCTTAGGAAAAATGGTACTTCATTGTTCCATGAAACCTTCCTTTACCAGGAGAAATGTTGTAACTGTAGTTAACAAAACACTTGCTTTTATATTAGCTTGAGATTTAGAATGCCACTTGGATTTTTTAATCTGTTAATTTATATGTAATAATCTTCAATAGTAGACCTTCTTTTCGATTAAAAAATTGTATAAGCTTAAATATTTGCAGGATCCAAAGCCAGGAACAGCCTGTTTCCCATAAAGGCACCTGTTTTTTCAATTACTGCCCAAGTGGAAAACTGGAAAGAAATTGTTGTGCTATTGAGGAGCTTTAGGGCATTACAGAGCTAAAAATTGCATGTATCCTTTTTTGAGAATAATACCTGTAGGAAGGTGCAGGTTTCCAAGACCGTTATGGGAGCATTGGGAAAACTCCACATAAATGATGTGTCCTTTCAAATTTTTTGCTAAACTGGGCTTTTAAGAGAAACAGGGGCCATTGTTTTGGACAAGTTAAATGCAGAAATAAAATAGTTTCAAGTAAAGTCGTTAAAGCTGGTCCTGAACAGAAGTAAATGTTCCCCTTGAAATGTTTTCTGAATGCAGTTTCTTAACAATGTGAGTATCCTGCTTTGGAGTGAGAGAGAGCAAAATTATTTGTGCTGAGGTGTGGCTTTATTGCACATGCAGCAATGCATTTAAAGGGCAGTGTAGAAACTGCTGACTTAACTGTATCTCCAGCAGTGTATTTTATTTCCTATATGCACCCAGCTATGGTTGTTACCCTGTTCTGTAACCCATCTCTTCCCCCTTGGATGCAGCTGTTGATTTGCCAGTGATTTTACTGTTCATCTTAGACATCCCAAAGGTCTTCTTTTATCCATCCCGAGTGTGTTCCTTGCTGTATTAAGCAATCTGGTCTATGCATGCATTCTCCTGCCACCAGCAGCCAGTTCCAGGTTTGTTCCACCAACTTGTTCTCCTTTTTATTATGGAGCATCTAAACAAAGAAAAAGTTCCAGGATTGAAATGTGTATACCTAAGGGGATGCTGTCAATATAATGAATGTAGTTTTTCAGTGTACTTCTTGCATTTCTGTTTAAAGGAGGACATTGAGGAAAATTTGATTTTGTATGTGAATTCTGCATTTCGGAGTGCAAAGAAGCTGAAGGGGTGGAAAAATATTTGAGCAGCTCAGACTTGAAAGTATGTTGTGCTTGTGTTGGACACTGCATATGTGATTGTTGGAGGCTGTGAGCGGATGAGCAAGTTACTGTGAAATAACATTAAGGTTGAATTGTCCATGTGGACTAAGGAAGGCCTTGTGCTTCTTGTCATGCAAGGGCAAACACACAGCACACCACAGAGTTCATTTACCAGCCCAGACTTGTGGCAACATGTTTATTGCCCTGGACATTTGTTACTACAGTTTGTTTGCTTACCACTTTCTGTGGAGAAAAGTGCTTTCTGCTTTGTTCCCAGTTTCATCTTACTGCTTAACCCTAGAGAAACACCTGTTTTAGTCACTATTATCAGGCCCTGGCTGTCTTATTTCCCGAGGTGGGACTGGTTTTGAGAATTGCTTTTATGTTTAAGGCTTTCAGTGTTGTCCCCTTCCTGCTTTTGTGATAAAGGGCAAAATACAGAGGAGTTCAGTAAATTATCATCATGAACAAATGGGCTGCAAGAGAAGGTTACATCTTCCTCCTGCTCTCTGGGTTTGGTGAAGGAGACTGTGCAGAAGGCCCCAGAGGACACGCTCACCAGCTTTTCAGATGACTGTTTGTTTTACTATC
Source organism: Myrmophylax atrothorax (assembly GCA_026770055.1). Taxonomy (NCBI): domain Eukaryota; kingdom Metazoa; phylum Chordata; class Aves; order Passeriformes; family Thamnophilidae; genus Myrmophylax; species Myrmophylax atrothorax. Next base: position 45,581,826 of record JAOXXN010000265.1, on the reverse strand, counting down.
AGATTGTAATATTAGCAATCAAATTAGCTGGCTTTTCTTTTGTTTCGTTTTCCAAAACACTCAGAGATTCTCATTTTCCCAGGAGAAATAAAAATTGCAAAAGTGTATGGGCATCTGCCTCTCAAGGCATTCTTCTTCCATCCAATAGACTTACCTTGCTTTAAGGGTGTCGTTCTAAGGATAATTTGCATATTGCCTAAATTTTCTGTAAGCCTTTCTGTATTTTTACATCAGACAATTAAATTTCATTTTCTGCTTAACTAATTTTTTCCCACTTTTTGTTGTTTACTTTTGGTTTTAGGCTTCCTTAAGCCAGACTTAATATCGATAGAATGAAAAAATTTAAGAGGAGACTTTCCTTAACCTTGCGAGGAAGCCAGACCATTGATGAGTCACTGTCTGAGCTAGCAGAACAAATGACAATTGAAGAAAACAGCAGCAAAGATAATGGTAAGTGTATCTTTCACTTTGTGGGAAATGTTTTGTCAGGTCCCACTCAAGTGAGCATTGCTGGGGGTTTATCTCGGTTTTCACAGCTGCAGGTGCTTCCTCACTAACCTTTTCTTTTGATTTATCTTGCATTCAGCGGCCCTGATTATTTCAGCAGTTGATATGTTGTTACATATTGGTTTGGTTTGCTTTGGTATTGAACTGTTATACAGCTATTTATCAAAAGCTACCTAAATTTATCTTTTTATGTCATATGCAGCAAGGCTCATAGATGCTCTTTCAGTAAATAAACCCATTGTATGAATTTAGTTGGTCTCACATCAGCTTCATATGGCTTCAAATTGAGTCTTTTCTCAAAATCACTACTTAGTAACATGATTGATATTAATTACTTAAGTATTATAAATAAAACTGTTTACCTTCCTTGGTGCATGCAGTGCACTAGGCTGAATTCTGTCATCTCTTCATGTCTCTCAGTAATATGGCTTTTCATCAATATGAACGTGACTAGAAACATTCAGGATAACCAGCTTGCCTGTGTATTCTTACATAAGTCTTTGGCTGATCCCATAAACATACTGGCTGCTGTAAAGTCCACATTAATGATGATACAGCTTTTGAGTGCAATCTGCAGTATTAATGGCTGGAAATGGTTTTGTTGCTTGTTCTGTTTCTTGGGCTGGAGCATTAAGTCATATTTCATCTTCAGTGCTGATTAATGTTATTTTTCATTCTGCTGATGTCCAAGTTTTTCCTCAATTATGAAGTGATCTGAATTTTATTTTTCCCCCTCTTCACACCAATAAATAATTCTGAATTTTCCCACTGAAAACTGACAGGGAAATTTGAGCAGAGGTCGAGGCAATGGAATTTGCCTTGCAGACTTTGAAAACCCCATTCAAGATAAGTTGCATACCAGGGTTTTGGAAACTGAATTTACCTTCAGCAAAACAAAGCTTTGATGTTTTTCATTTTCAGCCTTTATCCCTGGTATATTCCTTGCTATTGTCCTATTTTTATCATGGGCCATGCCCAGTATTTTGAGAAACAAGGTGTATTACAATTTTTTTATGTGTTGATACAACAGGTCTGCTCTGAAGCAACAATTGTAGTATTTTTGCAATGACAGAAGTCCTTTGTGAGACACTGAGGTGTCCCATGTGATTTCACTTGTATTCACCGTTGTTACTGATGCGTATTTTCTTCAGACCTGTACATACTTCTGCAAGATTGATTTAATTATGTAAATTTTATTTTCCCTCTAACAAATGAGCATGAAGAATTGTTACCAGCATCAGAGAATGTAGTGGACTGGGTTGCTGAGTTGATTCATTGGAAAACTGAATCCAGGAAGAATAGAAGCATTTTACTTCACACTGGACTATGTCCTGGCTGTCAGCTCAGGGGACAGAGAACACAGTAACTTGTTTACAGAAGCATTTGCTTATGCCATCTTAAACCATGTATGAAACCATTTGCAACTTGTAATATTTATCTGAGAATTATCCCAACTATACTTAGATGTCTTCTGCATGTTTGTTGCCAGACCGTGACAAGCTGAACTTCTCAGTAGATACTTAAAGTGATAAAAATACAATTCAAGACAACATTTCTAATTGCAAATTTTTTTATTTAGCTTTTAGTGCACCTTTTATTTTGCCTTCCATGTTACTTCATTGGCCAAAAGGAACCTCAGCTGCTAATATTATGGTACATTATATGCTATGCTTATACATACAGAGTGTTATTGGTGCCTTAGTAGAGTCTTTTTGGATGCATTGGTGGTGTTGGTCCTTTTGAAAAAAGAGAAAAAAGAAATATAAACTGCACTTTTGCTATGTGTAATCTTTACTCATCATTTTCTGTCATTAAAAGAGGTTTTACTGACACTTGCTACCTTTTTCAGATTTTTCCAGAATGCAGTTATTAGTATCTGTCCTATCTTTGCAGAGATGAACAGGATACTACATTGTAGATTTTTATTTTGTTTTTCCTTTCCAACCCTACTTTACTTAGAAAGTAGGGTTGGAAAATGCTTGCTAGTCCTGCTTTTCTAGGGAAAACTCTAACTTTCCCACAGATGAAGATATTTTGGAAAGAATAGTTTTTAGACAGACCGTAGGAATCAGAGTTTGCAACAACAATTTCTGAAAAAACAGCAGGGTAATGAATTCTCTCTTCTGGTGAAGGGCAAGTTTGGTAGAGAACATGGCCTGGAAAAAATCCTTCCATGGGCATTTAAAAAACTTGCTTACAAAGGAGTGCTTAAATGAGAGAGGTTTGCCTTGGCATCTTATAAAATCAGAGTGCTAAGAAGCCTTTACCAACTGTAAATATCCAGCTGGGACATATGAGAGAATGTAGTCTCTTGAAGAGTATTTTATAAAGTGATAACTGCATTAAGATCTTGAAAGCAGATCCTTTACTGCCACGGTGCCGGTCTCAGGAGGCAGAAGTAACCGTCCCCTTAGTTCTGCTTTTAGAACAAACAGCGCCTTTACCTTGTGGAACAGAGGAACACAAGTGTGCCCAGTTTATAGGCTTTGAATCTGTTCTTAAAGAAACTTAAAAAGCACAGTCTAGTAAATCAAAGGCATGCCAATATCTTGATCTACAGAGAATCAAAGTCAGGGATACAAATAGCCTTCAGAAAGTGGTTCTTGATACATGCTTTATTTTCAAGCATTAGTGCATCATCATCTTGAGAATGAGAGTTGAAGGACATTGCAAATGTGCATTTCATGATGGAAGTCAAGGCTAGACCCCTGAACACTGAAGGCCTTTACAGCAGCATTTTCTTCCCAGTGTTGCTGTCCAATTGTTTCATTTCATTTTTTTCTTTCTACCAAATTGCTCATCTTGTCTCCTGTCATTCCATGCTGATGGCTGTGTCCACTGAAGGGTATAATTTCATACATGGTAGCTTTTTAGCTTTGTAGGAAACAGCTATGTTAATGGACTGTGGAGATGGTAGACACTATGCCCATACAAAACCACATCTGTGCTGACATGAAATCCACACTCATCTCCATCTGATTTTCACACACACGTCCTGTAAAATGTTGGTAATAACATTCTAGTACAGTGCTGCCATTCCAGGCGGAGATCACTTGTACACAGTACTGGGGACCTTTCCTCATAGTCACCCTTTTGCAGTAACCTGTGTTGTTCAGCCCCCTGTCAAATGTTTCTTCTCCAAGAACAACTGCCTGTGATTTCAAATAACTTGCTCCCGTCCAGAGGCCCACGTTGTCATTAGCTCCAGCTTTGAGTGGGTTGTTTCAGGATTGAAAGAACAGTACTCATGATGCAGAACAAATTGTCCCATTTGTAGTTCACAGACATAAAAATAGATACATAACTTTTGACTTCTGTGCAGTGCATTGATACCACCGAATCAGCTAACCTTTTATATGCAATCTCATGTCATACACAGCCTCCTTCATCTGTGATGTCAGTACAATCTCAGTATGCATCACTCATCTGTGAGCAGCAAAATGGGATTAGCAGGAATCAACCCATATTGTTCAGTGCAGTAGCACTGAATGTAGAATAACCATTGGTTTTGGTTTTCTTGGAACACCATCAAATTATTTAATGACCAGAAACCTATATATAATTAGGTCTTCCATACAAATCATGTTCATCATTATCTGCTTCTGGGTGAGGAAGCATTGCCAAATCAGATGCCTAAACCATAAAAATAGAGTGACTGGTGAAATGCCTACTGGTACATCTGAAGCCTTATGAACTGTGGACTGTGTGAAGTGTACTTTGGGCTAGTCTTTTATCTAAGTACAAACTTCTCGTGGCCTCTGATGTTTCAACATATAAAATAAATTAGGTGGCTTTGTTGTTTATTTTCCATTCTGCCGTATTTTCATTTGGCATACTAATAATGTGCCTGCTTGCTTTTTTAATTCTAGGCTCTACCTTAATATATGTGTTCAGATTAATATTAACAATATTAAATGGTAATTTGTAGGAGTTGGTGACTAAATTTGCTCCTGAAATTTTTCTTTGCCATTGACATACTAATGAAATTTGTCTAGCAGTAACATCCAATTCATGCATATTTTAAGCCCACTTAAATGTAAAATTTACGTGATTACTTTAAATACATGTGCTCTCTAATGAAAGCAAAAAACGTGGCTGTATTGTCTAATATTATGAAATGCATTATCATGGACTCCAAGCATGCTTTTAATAATAATTGCAAGACGTGTTCCAAAATATATCCACAGCTCTTACACTGATATAGAAGTAACTTAGAAAGCATTCTATTTTGTCAAGTTTTGCTTTTATATATAGATAAATATACAAACACATAGTAACCCCAAACAGGTGGGGTTCAGATAGAAAGGGCTACATGAATTTGTAGAATAATATTTATCTCCATTTAGTCTGTTTTAGCTCAGTGATATGATCATAAGATCCAGTCTCTTGAACAGTTGCATAATTTTTTTGTAATTTTACAGGTGTGAGTAATAATGGAAGGATCAGCTACGGTAAAGTGCGTAAGTGTTTTTTAGGTTTAAGGCATTAATTACTAGTTTATACTCTCATAAGAGGGGTGAATGTTTGTGAAAATTTACACATTGCAATACTGTCTCAGAACATCCAAATGCCTCTGTAGCTGTAATCATGTCATATCATCTTTAACAGAGCTGAGAAACTCCCATTCCATCTGCTTTGTGTGATTCCTTGAGTGTGGAAGGAAAACAGTGTGTTGCAACATATTTTTGAGGCAATGTTCTTGTTGAATTGGAAATATGAGCACAGAAATGCTTACTGGTACTAAATCAGTAAAATTTCTCTGTTCATGTTGAAGGAAAGTATCAGTATAAAAATGTAGGGAGAGGAGGGGAAGAAATCCCCAGCACTGCTGCAGCTCACTCTAGAGCTGCAGATTACTGTAGGTCACTGGCAGTTGTCACAGCTAAACACTGCACCTTGTACTGTCCCTTACACCATGCTGACAATGTTTTGAGTACAGTCTGTATGTGCCCTTCTGTGCTGTGGTATACATCCATTTTTATTGCTACTGTTCAGTATAGTTTCTCCATCCCACGTACACGGCACAACGCAGTGTTCTTTCTTCCCTTCTGTTTTAATTTCTGTCTTCCCACAAAACGTAGAGGCTCTGTTTATGTGTGGAAGTGCCTGCAAAGTGAAAAGAGCATGAAAATTCAGTGCCTGAAAGCATGCTGCAGAGACCCTTAATCTTGGAGAGCTGTGTGGGGGTCTTGTCCACTCGTAAGTGTTTTCCTTCACAAGTAGAATACAGGTTTGGCAGCAGAACATGATGCTTAGATGCAGAAGTGGAATCCCTAAATATACCGAATTTCTGTAAGCGTAGGCTCACTAATGGATATGTAGAGATTTGTTCTCAAATGGTATTCAGATGGAGTTGTTAAGTACAGAAAAGTAAAATACATGTAACTAGCCAACACAGTTTATTTCTGAAAGCAGGGCAAAAAGGAGCCAGATCCTCCTCTTTTTTCCTGGTTTGGTTGGCAGTGTTGTCTCATAGGTGTTTGTGTAGAGATGCAAGGATAGAGGCCAGGGACACTGTGTCTTGGCTATGATGCTGACTCATATTGATTTAAATTGTTAGATAAAACAGTTTTCTGAAAGATTTGGTGTGGTGTGATGTCTTTCTGCAGTTATGATTTTAAACTGATGGTTTGTTATTCTTACATGATTGAGGTTCAGAACTACCATGCCTGTGTTCCAGTGCAGATTCTGATGACCAGAAATACTATCTGAGAAATATCATCTAAACACTATGAAATACCTAAGTCTCAAAGGCAGGTTTTTTACTCTGAGTATATTTCACTCAATGGGGGTTTTTTTGTCTTGGTATCCAGACTGAAGGCAAAACCTCCCTGCATGTGAAGTCAACTTTGACAGACTTTAGTGTTTTTTAATTGTCTTGATTTCGTTCTTTGTCTTGTGTATTCTCCCTTGTTTTTGTAGTTTAAACAGATGCCTTGGAAAAATTTCTGTCTTTTATGTCACAAATTAAAAAAAAAAAGTGTACAGGATATTACAGTACCATTTTAATAATTGAGGTACTTAATTTCTCAGAGAATATTGAAGACTATGTTTCTGTAGGTTTCTGTCAGCATGTTTCTGACAGAAATGTGCTGCCAGTATTTTTTGCCCTGTGTCATCCAAGTGAAGAACATTTGCTCTGACAAGACTGCTGTACTCAAATGGATTAATTTGAGCAATGGGAGGAATCCCTTGAGGTTTTGCTAAGTTTTTAATACTGTAATAGTCAATAGTTTGGTGGTTACAACTTACTGTTTAATGAATAAGTACTGTTTGAAGTGGTATTGAGTGGTTTGTCTGTTTTTAGAGTTTCCTTGGTATCACCTAATGGAGTCCAAGGAAACAGCCCCATAAAATAATGTACAAATATGCAATGTTTTGTAGTGTTGCTCATCCAGCTCCTTGAGAGTTCATATATAGGAAACATATTGCTGCTTTGGGTTATTTAAATATATTTGCTCGGGGAGCTGTCACCTGCAATCAACTCACTTTACTGCGTGGGTCTGACTGCCTTACAGCAGTGTGATTAAATGTTACCCAGCACAACATGCCAGCTCTAAAATGTTAGAAATTCACCTGCTCACGTTCTACACTTTCTGAAGAAATAAAGAGCTTCTTGACAACAGCTTCTTCAGCAGTCTGTTCAAAATACTTTGTATATCAAGTTAAAAAATCAGTTTTTATTGCCAGTAGACATGTAAAAACTGAGTAATTATTAGCAGAGCATGCATTCAGATCAGTTAAATGAATGCATAGCAGATGATGCCACAATATGATGAAGCTATACGACAGTGGCGTTTGAGAAGCCTGTGTAAATAATCTTAAAAGGTTGTCACAATGCATCACAAGCTTCATGAATGGAAGGCTGTTTAGAGAATGAATATTTAGTTTCACAAATGTAGATTTTTGACACTTTCATTCTCTATCAAAATGGAAAATTAAAAAAAAATAACCTTGGAAGTTTTCTGGAGCAAGGATGAGGGGAAGGTGGGTGGAAAAGAGACTATGTAGAATCCTCTCCTATAAAAACTGGTAGTGAATTCTTGGGACATTTAGTCAGATTTAGTTATAGTTGAGCCTGTCAAAAGTCAAGTTGCAGCTAAAAGTGGTGACTGAAGTTCTGCCTCCACCCTTCTGCCAGCAGCCACTCTGTGTACCCCATGGTGATCTAGTTCTGAAACCTAAATCAAAATTACACTTCTTTTCTGTGGAGGAGGACCTTGAGCCACAGTTTTGGTAGCAGCAGTGGATTGTGGCAGGCTTCCTGTCGCACAAAATTCATCCTTACTTAGAATATGGAACATGCCTGGGTTCAGTTCTATACCCAAATCACCAATCATAAATTCCATGTCTCCAATATCTCGTTTTGATTAGAAAAAACTCCACTTGTGTGCTTTATTTGTATGCAGTTAAAATACCTACTTACGTGCTTTTATGGCTGCCATGTCCAGAATGGATAACTTTTATGAAATGTAACATTTTTTTGCAGACTTATTCAACTCTGTCAGAGATGTTTGATTTAAGGGAAAATTTCACACTGTATGGCAGGTGATTTGGATTCTTTATTAAAGCTGGCTGAAGCAATTATCATTCCAAAATTTAGGCAGTGAAATCTGAAAACCAGCTCAGTCTTTTTTACATAATAGAGTTGCTCATGGGACATAAAAAAAGAAAGAGATAATTGAGTATGTGATACTATATATTCATAAAATGTGTTTTAAAATGCATTTACATTACTAATGAAAGCACTTTCTTTCTTTAATCCACCATCTGACTGATGTGTGACAGCATGTTAGTTGCTGAGGCCTTGCAAAGAAATGCCAGGCAATTCTTCAGGCTCTCTAGAGCTCAGATTAAGTAAATCCAGTTAAGTAAATCCAGCACAGGAAAGAAAGTGGTAGTGTAGGTCTTTGTTATTATGGATGGACAAGAAAAAGAAACAGTATGGATTGATTGAAAAATTGCTTAACTCGGGAGTAATTTCAGGTCAGGGTTTGTGGTGAATTTAAATGGCAGTTAAAGGGAAATTTTTTATAAAATAATTGGGTTTAGCTGATTCCTAGACAGGCTTCTTGGTTATATACACCGATATTGTACTTAACTCTGGCAGTTCTCGTAATTATGAAGTGAAAAAAAAAAAAGCAGTTCCACTTAAGGTTTTAACAAATTCATGTAACTTCACAGTTGAAAGATTTCAGTGTCTCATTTGAGTTGTTGTCTAGTTTTGTATGTTTGTTAGCATTGGTGTGGCTTATTTCAAACTTAGCAAAGCAGCAGTACCTTTCTGGGTACTGTATTTTCGGAAAGCATATGTGTGTGTGTTCTGAAACAGATCAGTGGCACGGTCTAACAACTCTTACAGCCTTAGTAAGCCAGACTGGTTGTATTTCAGACAGTGTTTTCTTTGAGTAGTGCAGTTGTATTTTTATTTTGGGTCATGCCAATAGTAATGGAAGTTTGAGTGACAGAATGTGAGAAATAGAAGAAAATTATCAAAATTAAATAAATGGTCGCTTCAGCATTTACCAGACTTGAAATCTGAGTGATACAACAATACACAGTCACCATGCGTTGCCCAATCCTAAAACTTGCTGAAGGTGCACACTTAGACCAGATACAACATGGATGTGGCATTAAAAAAGGGGGCTGGTGTATATATTTGTTTTTAGAGATATAAAATTAATGTGTTTGTATAGATGTAAAATACTTTTTTTTAGAAGTACACCTATTGCAAAAAGTGTTCTTGGACTTTTAAAAGAAATCTGTATGGTCATCCTGTACATCAGTTTAGTATTTATAATTTATGTTTTCATTGAGAATGTTAGTTAACTTTTTCACACTTAAAGACTAGATTTGCATGATAGCTTAATTGGCTGCATAAGAAATGTAAGAGTTGAAATGGCATTCCTTGAAAGAGGAGTCAAAGGGTGCAATGATTTTTTAGCCAAAATAAGAAGAGACTACAATAACAATTGACAAAATACAGTTTAAAGAGAACCACTGGGAAGTCATTGCTTCAGCTTGGTTTTCACATCAGTTTGGAATTACAATTTATAGGTCAGGGTGAGGAAGAAGACCTAGAGATGAATAATTAACAAGACCCTTGCTGAAATGGTTGTGCCAGCAAGAGCCAACACGAGTGAACTGCCCAAGTGCTGCAGGAGTCTTGTGCTGTAAGGACATCTGGAGTTCTGCCTGTCATTCCCCAGTCTCTGAGGATAATATTTGAGGGCAAATCTAAGATTAGATCCCAAAATATAACATCATTTCCCAACAGAGCTGTACTGGTTTCTAGTTCAGGACTTCCTGAACTAGGCAAGTCTCTGTGTGGTTCGTAACCGTGAGCAGATTCCTTGTTCAGTCTCCCTTTAAGCCTTGTGGGTTTGGATAGTTGTTGTGTCCGGTGGTGAGGAGTTTCCACAGGCTGCATGGTGTGAAGAGGCACTTATTGCTCCATATGCAACCTGCCACAGGAGACTCTCACTGGCCAAGCCCTCTTGTGCTGCAGGAGGTGGGGGGTGCGGCTGATTCCGAGGTGCCCCTGCAGCCCCTCCGCCAAGTCTGTGGGTTGTGTCGTACTCCTGCTGGTTTAATCTGTATGAGAGAGGAATACCAGAACTGTGCATGATATCAAAATGCAATAGATCCTCCATACACTTCCATTGTCAGTTTTCTGGTGGTTTCTTTACTCCCCTTTTAATTTCCATCATTCATTTTGGCTGTGGCTGAATATTAAACCGATAGCAGCATGAAAATACCTACTGTGCTGCTGGAGACACCTCCATGGTGTCAGCTAAGCCTTTGAGTGGTTACTAAGTTGTGTTTACCAAGTACAGTGACACCAAGGAAAGGAATGTTTGTGAGTTTTATATAGGGAAACATTTTTCAAAGACAAATCAAACCTATAATCACAGAGATAAAATTATAAGAAGCAGTTTATAGATGTATGGAGTAAAGGCATTTAACTTTCACAGTTTAGGCGCATTTTATTCAAGACTAGACAGTGTCACTGAAGTCACATCTTAAAAACTGCAATGTTATACCTTAAATGGAGTGATTTCTGAATGAATCCTGATTTCAGTGATTTCAGTGAATCCTGAAAAAAATGAATTAAATTATAACTTCAAAGAAGTATTTGAGGGTCCTTGGACAGAGAGAGTTAAGTAGTTTTTTCAAAAGCACTTCCTTTAACCCTTGTATCTCATAAATGCATGAAAATACTAAATTAGTTGTAAGTTAATTTTCAGCAAGAGTTTGCTTGATCATTTTTAATATTTGGTCCAGCTCTTGGCTGTTATTGTCGCATTTGCAGGGAAGAGGCAACACAGTGCAGAATTCATGCAACCATTTCTTTAGAAGCTCCTAGCATACAACAATGCAAACTTAATTGTATATAACAAAAATACTTTTCCAGACCATAAGCCTACATGTTATACCATCATATGCCATATGATCTCTCCTTTTTTGTAAATTAATGTATATTGGGATTTTAAACCCCCATTTGTAAGGAAGTAGTATTAATACTTAGTCAGAATTAGTGTTGTGTTACTGTTCTTGTAACCTTCACTTCATTGTAGTCAAGCATGTCCTACTACATGACCTAAATTATTGTTGCTAAATTTTATTATGGGTTCCACAATTTGATACAGTACTTAGGACAGTGCAGGAAAGTATAAGTTGCCTATGATGACAAAAGTTATTTCTATATAATTGAAACTTATTACATCAACCATTTGCCTTTCATGTTTATGTAAATTTATTGTGTGCTTATTAATATGATCAGTCTTTATCTTTGTATTTGAGCTGAACTTTGCATATGTTAGGGTATTTCAGTAATTTCGTTTTAATTTGTTAAATACAGACAAATTTGCCAGTGCCATGAGGTAAACAAATTTTTTGAACAGTCATCTCTCTCATCACACTGTTGTGTTAGTAATGAACATAAAACTGCCTCTCTGTGTAGCCATTCAGTGTATTCATAAATTTTGGCCTCTTTTACATGCTGCACAGTTCCTAGAGATAGATTACTTTTAGCATGAGTAGACAAGGGAAATTACTGCCTCTGTGCTCTGTGAATGCACCTATAGCCCACACTCTGGTGTGGCTAATGGAACTAGAGTCCTCAGCAACTGTGAATGAATAGAGGACTGTATGGGTGGCCGGGATGGCTGAAGAATGAACTGTCACACTCGGTCTTGCTTCAGCTGCAGGGCCCTGTTCCTCTCTTGTGCTGCCTTTGGTGCTTCTCCAGTCTTTGTTGAGATGTATCCTAGCATCTTCAGTTTCTCATTAGGGTGAGAAGAGTAATGTTTCCTTCAGTCCAAACATTAACATTTTTGGGAGACAATCATCATCAGAGATACACTGTCAACTGCAGGGCATCAGTCTGTCTCAGCAGTTTGATCAGGGTTTAATTTAAGTGAGTTTCCAAAGTGTAAGGCTGTTGACGCTGGTGGCAGAGCTAAAAGACCTGACTGATTTTTAGCAGTACACTTCCATACTGACAACAAAAAGCTGTTAATTTTCTTTCCAGGTTAATTGTTAGGGCTTTAAAATAAAACAAAATTTGACCTACTTGGTTGAAGGGAGAAGAGTTTTGTTTCCCAGAGCTTTCCAGAAAAAAATCATCTCTGAGTTGTCTCTCTCATTTTCATAGAAATCGAGTTTTAGAAGCAATGAAAATGAAGAAGTACATGCTTAATATATAGAATTTATTGCTTATATGTGGAATAGAAATGAAGTAAGTAACTTAGAACTTACGCAAACTAACCATTTAAACCCACTAAGCATCCAAATTATAACTGATGTTGACTGTCTCAACAAAACAAACAGCAGGTGTTTGGGTTTTCAGTGTTACCATTCATTTGTTCACCACTATGTGTAACTCAGTGTGACAGTTTTTAGACTAGAAACTTGATAACATCATATTTGTAAGAAAGTTGGAAAGCAGCAAGCAAAGTTTAATTTATCAGAAGCAGTATATGAGCTGTAATGCATTTCATTAAAAATTTGGTAAGGAATTTGCTGCCTGCTGCACTAGCATAAAGCTGCTGTTGAAGGCATACAAGGAAGTTGATAGCACTCAAATCAAAAGGGATGATGCAAAGTATTAGAAACAGGAATAAGCATTTGAGACAGAGATGCGCAGAGTTTTGAAGACCCTGATCATACTTCATGAACATATACATGGATGTAAGGTGAATTTGTCTTTATGTTCACCCACTTTGAAGTTGTGTTTATGAAGGATGCTAACTGAAGGTTGCAGGCAGGTTTATGGCAGTGCTGACATACCTTTCACATTCTGTTTTCTGCCTGCAGCATAGGTTTTTCCCAGGGCTTTTTTATTTTTTTGTCTACAGCAGCTGGGTTAATGTATTTTCTTGGGGGTTTTGGTGGTTTTGGTGTTTTTTTGTGTTTTTTTTGTTTTTATTTGTCTCGCCATGTTATTCATGTTTATATGCAAAAATTCCTTAATTATTTCTTCAAGTCACTGACCTGTCCTTGAGTAGTTGTGTGTACTTCTGTCTCTGTGCTTCAGACTAGTCATAGTAATATATCCAGAACATTTTTGTGTACGTGGCGAGGGAGTGGGTTCCTGTCAGGATCCTGGTTTCCTTAGGTTATTAGGTATTTCTTGCTGCTATTTTCCTTCACCATTGAAATTCTGCTTTTCATACAGTATTTTCTCTTAGCTGTATTATTATTCTGCTTACCTTATTTTGGAAGGGAAAGCGAGATTTTGGGGGCCCTGCATGTGGGAATATAAGGTGGGTGATGAAATGGCATCCCAGACCATTCCTGGTCCCAGTAGGCATGAGTGGAGCCCCGGGCAGATCCTGTCTGTGCGACACCCTGGGAGCAGTGGCTCCAGAAACACTTCGGTGGGTGCTGCTCCATTCAGTAGCACTTGCACTGTGGTTGCTCAGTGTGTGACTGCTGCCTTTTCTGTTCCCTGAATAATACCAAACAACACCAGTCTGTAATGTTAATAAGAATCAAATGATGGAAAAGTAAAATCACTTGTATATCAAGTGTTCTTTGAGTGTATCTTCTGGTCTGTTTTCCTAGTACAGGAACAGTGCTTGCATGTAGCTGCCAAATGACTCTGATCTTGTTTTCTGAAGTGAGAGTATCTCTTCTTTATTTTCTTATATGATTGACTTCACTGTCGGTTCTGATAAGTCCAATTTTGTGACAGTCAGTGCAAGCTGACATCTATTCTGCTTCTTCTTGGGGTAAAAAAATAATCCTGTCTTTTTAAAGTTAGCCAGCTTCTAGTACCACATCAGTCCTTTGAGTGCTAGTCCATGTGTGCAGTCAGGTTGCTGAGAGAGCATGAACACTCATTTTCTATGCACACTAGTAAATAAGATTTAAAATTTATAACATTTGATCTTTTTTAAAACTGTTTTATCAATAATAATAGCAACAACAACAACTTGTTTTAAAAAAATCTCAAAATCCTGGTTTTAACTCTTATGTACTGTGAACTGTCTGAAACAGTCCAGCAGAAAGCCAAAATAACATATCAAACACTTAATTTTTCTGATACCCTGTAAGCTGATAACCTTAATTATGACATGTCAGCTCTGGTAGGTATAGACAGGTATGTTTACTTCTAGGGATGCCCAATAGCAAGACCTTACTACTAGTGACCCACAAGAATTTTGAGAGGGAGAATTTTTCAAAGGCATAAGTTGAATTTCCTCATCATAGTTGATCTAACAGCTGTTCTGTTTAAATTTTGTACTAAAGATGAAACATTGTGTGATAAGTCAGAAGAAAATAATTACAGTATTCTCATTTTATCAAAGTTCTAAGACTGTATGTTTAGCTCATTTACTCATCCAGCAGCAGAGTGACAGAATTGAATAAAATTAAATTTGAGTAATACTTAATTCCATGTTTTGTACTCATTTGTATATTGTTAGAGAAATGGCAGTAGTATCATGGTCTACTGTTAGCATAAAAGATAATCTTACCAGACTGGTGATTTCCTGTTTAATAACTGTTTTTTTATTTTTCTTTTCCTTCTGACATGTTCCTGACACTCCTATTTGCTTGTGGCCATGAATATTTTGATCCTTGCGAACTGTAGAGCCTATTGTGAAGAATGGCAGGCCTCCCACGTCTCACAGCATGCATTCCTTTCTCCACCAATACACGGGATCCTTCAAGAAGCCCCCTTTGCGGAGACCGCACAGCGTCATAGGGGGCAGCCTCGGCTCTTTCATGGCAATGCCCAGAAATGGGAGCAGATTAGGTAATTTCCTACTTTTTTTGTTTAAATTATTTTTTCTGTGAAAAATAATGTTTGTACTGATTCTTAGCAAGAGATCTGGTTATTCAAGTGCTTTACTAAGTCTCGGGGTATGCAGTAGTTTTTTCTGGAGTTGTCTGAGAATTTTGTTTTTGAGGCACTGAATGTCTCCTTAGACTTTCAGGAAGAAAGCAATTAGAATAATGCACAGAAATCAGCCATGAAGTGGGTTGCAAGTTGCAACATTACAAAAGATACAAAATATTCTTTTGAAATACTTTGCCGGGAACCCATGTCTCCATCTGGGTTATTAAGCATTGGTGAGAAGAAACATAATGTGATATAAACAGAGAATAATCACCCTATATGTGGAATTTTAAAAGAACTGATGTATTACTTATCATTATTAGAAGAAAAAAAGTGTGTTTTTTCAGTGACAAATTAAGGCCATTCAACTATAATAATCTTTTTGTTGTGGTCCTGGGCTATATTTGTGCTTCTGTGAGGCCACTAAGTTATGAAATATTTTTTCTTCTACAAGTAACTTCTCATGTTGCTGCCTCCAGCCACCATTAATGTTTTACTCTGCTTTTATGTTATTTTAAATTATGCTTAATTGATACTAGAAAATGAGAGCAAGTCACAGCTTAATTGGAATTTTATGATTTTTTCAATGCTCTGCCCTCCTTCAGAAGTGTGTGATAAACCCATCTTCAAGATTAAGCTTCGAATCTTCAAAATAGTAGTCAAAGCACTTATATCCTTGTGTGCTGTAATATCACTCATCATGTTCAAAACCATGTCTTTTTACTGTTTGTACTGCCATGCAAACTGAAAAAAGACTGATGTCCTCTTGAATTGTCTGTATCAGCTGTTGTTATTACAGAAGAAAATGTGTTTTAGTGTGCACTGTTTGACTACTATATCAATTCCTGATTTCACTCAGGTCTTCTACACAGTATTTGTTTTTTCATTTTTGCCAAGCCAATCTTTGTTAAGTTGCCAAGAGTCTGAACAGGAAGACCAAGTTTAAAAAAATTAGTGTCTACTTAAAGAAATCTGTGTTTAGGAATATTTAATCTCTCATGGCTTATTTGTTAAACTACATAGATTTTACATCTATGTAAAATCACATTCCTGTGTGCAGGAACAGCAGACATGTTCTTGAGTGCAGAGATGCCTGTGCTCTTGTACTTCCATATTGACTTTAACAACATTCTATAGCATTTTGAAATGTTAATTTGCCAGTGACTTATTCCTCTTCAGAATCTCACTGTGAACTTCAAAATGAGCTTTGCAAAAGGAAAAATCACACACAGAATCACAGAATATTCTGATTTTGAAGGGACCCACAAGGATCACTAAGTCCAGCTCTTAAGTGAATGGCCCATAACACAGTTGTTGTTTCAGTTTTCTCAAAAGCTTTATTTTTCACCTGAAAAATACACTACTATGTAAGTATTGTGGAAGAATGCCATTAGTTTTATTATTCTCAGGTGATCACATTTTAAGGGTGACCCATTGTTTAAATAGCATGCACCATTTCAATATGTTAATCTGTACAAAGTGTTATAATAACATGTTTTAAATAGCTACAGATTCCTGTACAATTTGTAATTTTGTTGAAGTGGTATGTAATAGATACACAGAGTATACCATAGAATCACAGAATGGTTTGGGTTGGAAGGGGCCTCAAAGATCATCTAATTCCAACCTTCCTGGGGGTTGCCATGGGCAGGGACACCTTCCACTGCACCAGGTTACTCTGTGTGTAGGTTAAACACCTCTTCTTGCTTTGGGTATGATGGTGCCGTTTTTTCACTCCTTATTTGATGAAAATGTAAGCCATTTGAACATATTTTCTAGGGGTAGAAAACACAAGTACAAATACATACAAACATAATTACTCTTTCTGCTCCCTCTTCCCATCGTTCCTGCTTTTGTTCCTGCCATGTGAGAATGGTTATTACTCAGCAGGAAGCTGAGGTGTATGGGATAATCACATCAGAAATGAAACAGTCAAATACGCTACACTACATGAGACTTTTATTTTATTGGCTTGCTTCATCCATCCCCTTTTCTTTACAGTTTTTCCTCTATTTCATAGGTAGAAAAATGTGATCAGAGAGGTATCCTTGAAATATCACAAAATTCTGACAGTTAAAGGATGATTATTTGGTTAAAAAAAAACAGATAAAACTGAGACCTGCCACAAGTGCATCTTCATGCTGCTTGTTTTTGAATGAGATTATTGACATAAAAATTCATAGAGAAGTCGGGGAAGGTTTTGGAGTTTTGTTTTTTGAGCACTGTACTTGAGTTCCTGCAGTTGCAGTAACATGTAAAATCCCAAAATACATTAAAAAGAATTTCTTCTTGGAAATGCTCTGTTTGTTAGCTTTAGGTTTTGTAAAATGCTGTGTGAAGTAAAAAATTTTGAACTATACCTTTGCTTGAAATTTCTTAGTATTTTTTTAATTTAGTATTCGGTTATCAGGATGATTGTAAATAATCAGGGCAAATTGTGAAACCAGTGAATGAGGGTCTAACTGAGGGATTTCTTTAGTTCACTTGTATTTATACATCTTCTACAGTCTTGTACTTTTAGAAATGTTTAACTACTGCAGGCCATGATGAAGCCAGATCTAATAAACCCTTTTTGGTTCGGACCTGGCTGAAGGCAGAGCCAACCTAATGGTCCTTGTTCTATGCTTGTATTAATGGCACCTCTGGAGAGGCACCTGGAATGTGCAGGGCCACCTGAAGCTGACCCTCCAGGTGAACTGTAGTAACAGCCAGGAGAGAGTTTATCCCTGGTTTTGCCAGCTGTGTTGATATAGTTAGGGAAATGGGTTTTTTTCATTGTCATTAATTGAAAGGAATGATGTTTCGATACAGCTTTTGTAGTTCAGTAATGTTAACAGCAAAGTCAGTTTCTCGTTATGGTCTTCCTCAATTTGGATCGTATTATTACTGAAACTAATCATAAAATGTAGCCACTTCATAGAAAAGTAAGCTTTGGAAAAGTGTGCCTTGGAAGAAATCCAATATGCAAGTCATGTGATTATTTTTGTAATAATTTGCAGTAAGGTGAAAAGATCATGCAGTCTGACTCAGTACTGACTAAGTAGCAGCTTTGATGATGGCTCACCTGGAGAGTTCTCGTTTGCTGCACTGTAGGTTCTCTGTATCGGTTCTTCGGTGTGTTCCGCAGAGCTGAAATGAGGACAGCCCTTTGCTTTAAAAGTACTTCCATAGTTTCTCTGTTACATTGTAGTCATCTACAGGTCTTCATTAGGTGGCCATACTGGCCATGTAGAGTCCATTGAAATAAACATCTAAGTAAGAGAATGGCTTGGGTGGGTGTTCAGGGAAAGCAAGTCAATACATTATTGAACATTTACAATGTCAGAAGGCCGTGCAAGCAGGCTTTGATGCAGGTGAACTTGCCTTTAGGAAAGCTTAGTGAAATTAAAGAAATACTTGCATCATTGTCATTATTACTTGATCAAATGTCATCATGCACCTGTATAAAAATTATGAAAGTGTCTAGGTTAATGCCTTAGTCTGGGGTTTATGCTATTAAAGTCATGAACAGAGGGCTCTACTAATGCCTTTTTAATTCAATAAAATAAAAGGATGCATTTATATTGGATAATAACACAGTCAAGTTATTTTTAAAAAGCTTAAAATTACATCCATTTAGAAAAAATTAAAACATCTGCAAACCCTTGTGATAGGAGCAGTTGGGTATTTAGCCCATTGGAAATTCAAACATGTGTTTAATGATTCATTTTTGGATGCTACAGCCAGTATCCTGCTTAAACCCTCTTGGTTATGGGTATGTAGCTTATCCAGACTTAGCAGAATTAATCAAATCACAGCAGTATTTAAAATCATCATCTTATGTAAGTCTGAAATTCTGCATTTTTAGACTTGTGTGGTACAGACCACTTTATCTTCACATTCCCGATTTATAAGGAACAGAATCTCCTTGCAGCTACATTATATGTCCCAAATGTATGGATTTGTGTTACTACATATTGAAACAGTCCTTAGTTGTGTGTCATTACATAGCTAATATTCTTAGTAGAAGAATTACCTTTTTCAACTAGAGTGTTCTTTGTAGTTCTGAGCATCGTATTTCAAACTGTCTGGTTTTTATACCAGTGACTTCATAATACAGGTGCTTTTGTGAATTGAACATGAAAAGCATGACAGTATCAATCCCGTAATTACTTTAATAAGTGTCAGTCTTTTTTTAAAAAAGAAATTATGTAATTGCTCCATGCCTTAAATTACAGTACTTCTTTAATTTTGACGATTTTATTTTGTGAGATTGTTGAGTTAACTGTGTCTTACCTACCTTCTGTGAGGAAAATAGACTTTGGGGCCCAGTCAATGAGCTTGTACTAACATGAGGGTAATTAATTGGGAAACAACTGTCAGTAGCTGTTACACTTCATTTTACAAACAGAATCTTGAGAGCTGTAATTGCTAACGTGGATTACATGACCTCTCAGAAAAGTATTTTAAAAGGGCATCTCTATTAGATAACTGACTCCGTGAATGTGCTGTTTACCAGGTACAACAGCGCTGTCATAACAGCTTTGGTGCAAATAGTGCTTTCAATAATAATTTTATATTACTGAAAATAATAGCCCACAGTTTGTTAGATGTTTTTAAAAAGGCAGCTGTCAAGTCACTACAGAGGATAAGAGAGATGTCTTAGACATTTAGCAAAAGATAGTCACGTTTTGTCTGCTTAGCTTAAAGTTAAGCCTGATTGTCAGGAACCACTTTCTGAAAATCTCTTCCTGTGGTTCAAACTACAATGCCTTTGGAGGTATTGATGAGTATTTACCTTGTTTGGAACCAGAAAATTGCTTCATATTATGTAAGGAGTGCAGGTTAATTTTTCTTAGTCATTTCAAATCTGAGCGTGACTTGCATGGAAAATTCTAATGCAGTGTGGGTTTATTAATCAAAATCCAGTATAAATCCACATCACTGCTGGAAAATATGCTTCGTGCTTAGTTTGTGTGTTTAATTGCAGTATTTTGAGTTAAAATCCATGCAGCTATTAGCTCATGAGTTAATCTTTCTTTTTATTTCCATTCTATTTTCCATAAAAGGAAATTCTTTGTACTGAAGAATTTGTTCCTTTGAAGTCTACATGATTCTCTGTGAGACAAACTAGACAAGTACTTAGAAGATAATGAAATGTTGGCCCAATGGCTTTTTTTTTCCCCTACAAAATCCATTTTTCTTGCTTATTGATAGTGAAAAAACATGCCGTTTATCTTTTGGGTTGTTTGGAGGTTTGTTTAATGCTTTGCAAATGTTAAATATTTCCAGGTGCATTGGTGGTAAAGGCTGAATTGATCTCTGCGTGTTTTGCCAATATTAGCAATTTTTAGGGATAGAGTTCTGAGATTTTTAGTTCCTCAGGTTCTCTTTTACCTTGTACAAAATAATGCTTCATATCAAGGATTAGGAGAGGGCAGGGAGGGAAACTGGTGGGTTTTGAAGCACCTAGTATTTAATCACTAGAGTAATTTGGAGTTCAAGTATTTCAGAAGTAATAATGGAGCATTACTCATAGTGAGTTACTTGTATGACCAATTTCCCACATGTGTCCTTTTGCAAGTCATTTGGGTCTTCATGCTATTAATGACACCACCTTGATTTTCTCTTGTTAGTTACAGAGTATTCCAAAGTCTGGAAAATTATTTGGTGTTTAATGTATATACATAATGCACATAAATTCTTGTGGATCAATCTAACGGATTGTTTAAAAAGTACCTATTTCAACTAACATGAAGATCCTGCAACATCATGTAACTCAGGTATCACATAAATTCCTCCATAAGGTCACTTAATTGCTCTTAAATGTCAGGTCCTCCACTGAATGCACTTGGACATTGTGGGCCTCTGTTTAGATGGTCATAATATATCCCATTCCTGCACCCGTGGGCACCAGAGCACTTTATATCTGAAGTTTCCGTATTTGTAGTTTCTGAAAGTAATACTTACACCTCTCCGCTTTGATTTTTTTTTTTAAGCTTTCTGAAGATACGTTTAGGTTACTAACATCAGGTATTCTGTTTTGAAAATGTTAAGTATTCTCAGTAATGTGTATCCAAGGGCAGCTAAAACAGAAGAGGTACTGAGGGAGTCTAGCTGCAAGGGGAAGGTGGCGTTTGGAAATTAAAGTTGGGATTGAAATGTTTGTCTTTTGTTTTGGAAAACTGAGTTGTGCTGCAATCCAAGTAAGAGAAAGAATTACCAAGTCTGCATAGCGGACCTGTGAAGTATTCCTGTTCATTTTGTGGTTATTCCTGAGCCATATAAAGTATTTATGAAGGCTGTGATAAGTCTTTGACTCTGCCATGTAACCCAATGCACAGTAATGATAGAATTGTTTTCCTTCTGTTCGAAAGAGCTGATTAACTGTTTTCAATTCTTTGGATTATTTTTAAGATATTGTTCATGAAAATCTGAAAATGGGGTCAGATGGGGAAAGTGACCAGGCTTCTGGAACGTCATCTGATGAAGTTCAGTCTCCCACAGGTGTTTGTCTCAGAAACCGGATACACAGACGAATCTCAATGGAGGTAATTTACTTTTCATATAAGGATCATTTAAATTGACAGGAGAGTTGGGGGTTACTTTGTTTGTTGCAACTGCTTGTCTTCTCAATTAACTGTAGTTGTTCTGACATATATTTTGTGCATAATTTAGACCATTTAAATTTGGCTCCATTTGTCACACAGAAAAATGCTTATGTTGCACTGTTTATGAGCTGTTAATTTTGAAAATATGAATAGGTTTTGAAACTTGGACTTGTGGGAGGACTTTCTTAAGTGTAGCATTTCAATAGCTTTCTATCACATTCTGTGAATTCACTGAGTGTATTCAAGAAGATAACACTTTTTTTTACTTGCCATGGTTTTCTAGTCCTTGCAAAACAAATGCTACGGCAGCGGAGTCCTGACTGCTTCGGCCTTTTCCTCTCTTCCTGTTTTTTTCATGAACGGAACTTTACAGGATGGTAAACAAAAGGAGGAAAAGTACCTTATGAATAACTGTGCACATAATTTCCTTTATTTATGAGTCTCATTATGAATACTAGCCACCCTTGTGCTTGCTTTGTTGTCATTTCCCTTTGCAGACTGTAACAGAACACTTCCTTTTTTTCAGTGTATAAAAGTTACGGTTATAATGATGTCTTTGTTACAGAAGCATGTAAAATTTTGTAGTTGCTGCTTTATACACACAAAGCAATAGGCATAGTTAGTAAGATTTTAAATCTTCTTTCAAAGCCTCATATCAAATACTGGATTGGGAAACAGATTTCAATAGGTTACAGTAGGGTGTACATGCCAAATTTTTTTTATTTGTGGGACGTTCTGTTATGCTTGGAATTCCAAGACTCCAAGCATGTAGTGCAGTTATGAATCCAAGAATGTGTGAATTAGCTGTATTGATTGTTTATATCATTTCTTTCACCTGGCCGGTTTTGTCTTCAAAATCCTAAATTTGCATGTTAATCTCGGGTTTGATCTGAAGGCTTCGTTCTCCTAAATTTGCTTGCTGGAGTTTTCTCGGGAGAACTAAGACAGATCTATTGGTTTATGCAGGATACTTAAATTAAGGAAAAAAAGTCATTGTAAAAACTTGCTTATCAAAGTGTATCCTGGAGAAACTAAAAATCAAGGAAATTATTTAAAAGCATTATTTACTTTTTGTTCATTGTCTGTTTCCTCTACATTTTGAAATGCACATTTAGAACAGGAAAGAAATAAGGAAATTAATGGTACATAATGAAATTATCAAACTGAAATGGAAATCTGCCAAGTCTTCCAGAGAGGGCTAAGAACCATTTAAAGGATTCTCTTTTATATTAGAAATCAAGAACTCTAAAAAGAAATTATGAAATAACTCAGAAATAGTGAAGTTCAGGAAACTTTTCTGTGGTTTTTCATAAGGTGTCTAATAAAAGCCTCTTTTCACTGGCCTCCTTAATTGTAATAATAATTTAATTGTAATAATAATTCCTGTTTAAGGGATGCTTCGAGGTTTTGTTTATGCAAAGCTAATTTTCTCATTTTCCTCCAAATTCCAAATGCTTGTTTCCGACTGTTGAATTCAACATTACGAATTTTTCTGGGGAGCTATTCATGTGTATTCTGTGAGAATTGTTATGTTTCCCTTATATCACTTAAGTATTGACATGGTGACTTTTCCCATAAGATTTCATGCTAATGTCTGCCAACAGACTCAATTCTGAATTTTGAGAATGTTGGCATTGAAAGATATTTTTGGTGGACTTAAGTTTGCGTCTTAGAAGTGCTTTGTGGGAGAGTAGGTGGGACTTTTACCTGTTTGTGCATTCAGAGGTAGAAAACCATAACAATCTTTGTAGCTTTGGTTAAAATACTTTTCTAATTATAATCTTTTCAGTCAACTTTTTTGTTTCCTAAGTGAAAAGGCCTTAAGTGATTACATTGTCTGCCTGTCTTTCCCTCCTCCTATTTATCCTATGGGTCATTTTCTGTCAGCTTTGACAGATGGATAGAAATCTTAGATGCTAATTTTCTGTTAATTTCTGTTAAAAAAAAAAGCTCTGCATCGGAAGACATTGATTGCTCATGTATCCACTGCTAGCAAAGATGCAGACTTTATTAATAAACACCACAGTATCCACATATGAGTTGAGTTTCAAGATGCAAGTCCATAGAAAACCTCGATTTGCTGTTTGTGGAATGGGAGCACTTGCATCCTTAGCCTTTGAGGGAACCAGAGAAAAGTTATCTTGCAGAAAAGTCATACCTGCCTGCCGTGTGTGATTTGTGCCATGGAGCTGGCTGGTTCAATAGTAGCAATGTGATTATGTAGTGAAAGAAACAATCTTTGCTGTGAAATTAGTTTCTATTATTTCACTCTTATCTTCAGGGCTTGTGGGGATCTGTCATCTCTAGGCATCATTAGCCTGAGGACATAGTCCCTTTATAGCCATTTAGGATGAGTTACAGCTGTATGGATACATACAGGTTGGAATAAACTAGGATATATGTGACAGTATGTTTTTGCTGTAGTCTGCTGAAATCATTAGTCCCACTTCAAACACGTTTTAGAGTATATTTGATTAAATATGCCCAGTTGGGTAAAACCTTGATAAAGCAATATTCTTTGTCCCTCCAAGTTAGAATGAATGTGCCTGTTCACACTATGGTTGTGTGCTTATTTTTGTGTTTAGTTTGGCCAATATTCACTGTATTTATAACATTTTAGTACATAGTTTCTTTGTTATATATGTTTGTTTTTCTCTGCTGAATTGACAGAAATCCTAATTTGTTTTGAAGGTAGCTAATCAGGTACAGTGGAAGCCTTGGAACAGTCCTTGTCACTTGTAAGAACTTTGTGTATGTAACCACGTATTTCATGCTTAGCTTGACCTTCCTCTAGAATTCTGAAAATTATCGACCCATCAAAGAAAAACTCAACCAGTTCTTTCAAAATGCTGGCTAAAAACATGCATACTGTACTCGGAGTGCCAATTAGCAAATCTGAGTGTTAATATTCCTGGCATGTTTTGTCCATTAGAATACACATTTGGATTTTTAGTGCCCATCCCCTCTGCAATTAAATAATGCAGAGTTACAAATAAAATGCTGTTGAAGAGCAGACATATGCTCTGCTGCCGAGTATGTGAAATATTCCATCGGGAAATAAAACTTGATCTTTCTAAAATTTTCATATGGAGATATCTTGGAAGATAGAGAAATGCAAAGTAGACAGTGAAAAGAGAAACAGAAAATATGTTTGTTTTAACAGAGTCTCCTTCGCAGTAAAAAGCTGAGATTTCATAACCTTAAATTGCCCTCCTTTAGACAGGAAATCATCACATTGCAATGCAACCTATATATGGAGCATTTAGGTAGAAGTGGTGATAGTGCAGTTAAGAATCCTGCTCTGCAGTGAGAGGTCTGCTGGGGTGAACACTTTCCATCCATGGAGACAGCAACTTCCAATCTGCCCGGCCCACCCCCTGCCCCTCTGTGACGCACAGCTTGGGCCAGCGTGACGGCTGCAGGCAGGGAGTCACACGCGTTTGCTTCGGAATTCGACAGCACTGCAGTTGTGGTTCTAGATTTTTATTTTTATTTTAATGATCGTTTCTTGTTGCCATGTGCTTAGAAAACAAAGAGAACATTCCAGAATCTCTTTGTGTTGCCTAGATGAAGTTTATTTTGCCTGTAACCCACAGGCTACAAATTGTCAGTGTAGCAGCTGCCTTTTTTTCTCCTTCCTTCCACTCATTCAAGCAGGAACCATGCTGGCAGTAGGTGAGAGTATATATTGTGTGAGGAGGTTGCCTTCTAACAGCTGTTAGGTTTCAATTAAAATGTCTACTATTCGTATGCTAATATTAATTATTACATCAGTAAAATTGTTTATCAAAACCGTTGTATGGAATAATTTTTTCAAGTGTCAGAAGCAATGCAGCTTAAGAATGACTACATGTGTATCTGTATTTTAAGTGCACATGCGTTCATCATGTAATGAGAATCACTTCTCCAGATCATGGAGCTATAATTTAAAGCATTTTTCACTTGGGTTTTGCTGAAAACGAAGACATGGGCAGTAATGCATTAATATAAATTCGTGTTTCAAGCTGTGAGTGTTCACTGGGGGCCCTGTGCCCATGGACTGGATAGTGAATGCATCATTAAGAGCTGTGGTGGATAAAAAAATAAGGAGAAACAGCCTGTGCAAATTGAAACATCTGTTTCCCTTTCCCAGAAGTCCAAGGTCTGTAAGCTATCTTAGCATGTGAACTGGCGGAGGGCCATAACCCACTGTTCACCAGCCTGTTTCCCAGATATTTTATCCTCAGAAACAGTTCTTATCCATCCAACTGTCACATTAGTGACAGAAGTGTGTTGCAGATCAGACTGCTCCTACCACACTGCTATAGGGTATAATTCTCCCCTGGGAGGATTAGCTGCAGGATTAGTGCTTTTAGCTGAACAGAAAGAAATACAGAGGCTGTGAATTGATGCTGTAAACAGGTGTGCATTGTGCTGGTCACTTTCTGGAAGAAGGCATGTAGATGAGAAATAAAGTTTTGGTGAGCTTCACTCTTTACCAGTGGTGTGAGTGGTTTGGGAGTCTTTGACATGGAGTAACTCAATCTGGTGTTGGTCGAGCTGGCCAAGCGTACCTTCTCCTGAGGAAAAACCCACACAATTAACTGGTGTTTCAGCTGACATGGTGTTAAGATTGTAGGCTTCAGATTAAATGTGGTTTGTAGGTCACCATTCAGTGCTAATAGGGCACTCTTGGCTCTGCTCAGTGGTTTCAGTGCTCGAGCAGCAGACTGGAGGCAGTACTGACACAGGCTTTTAGTCGGGGCAGTGCGGTATTTTCTCGTTCCATTAGTTTTGGAAGCAGGAAGGCACTGTATCCAAGACAGCCTGAGCATTCAGCCCTACACACCTTGCCACTCAGGAGACTCCCTTGGGTCCTGTGTATACTACATGGTGCCTTCTCTGATCAAAGTTTCTTCCTTCTGTGCCTGGCAGCTGCAGAACTCTTTCTGCCTTATTTACTGAGTTTTATCTAATTTCCTTCTCTCCACCCCCTGAGAATGCATTGCTCTTTCTCCAATCATCTTTTCTGTGAATCTAAGCATGGGATCACCTACCGGAAGATTTCAGTACTAGACAGAAAAACCCCTGAAGCTGAATATAATCTAGACTTCTTTTGATTTTTAGTAGTCACTGTATTATCTCCATTCAGTCATACTTGGCAGCTGTTTCAACCTTTTTCAAGGTTACACTAGTAAATGTGTTATTTT
This sequence comes from Myrmophylax atrothorax, assembly GCA_026770055.1. Lineage (NCBI taxonomy): Eukaryota > Metazoa > Chordata > Aves > Passeriformes > Thamnophilidae > Myrmophylax > Myrmophylax atrothorax. The sequence continues at coordinate 45,555,193 of JAOXXN010000265.1, read as the reverse complement.
TGTAAACTCCTGCTTTCAAGTTCACATGAAGCTTGGTGATTTCAAAATTCCTCTTCTAAAAACACACATGTATGTTCTGAATTACTGGTATGGTTTTGATTAAACTGATGGGCCTCCTTTTGATCTGTTTGATTAGAAGACTTTCATTTCTTCTGCAGAAGAAAACTGACACTGCAACAAGGAAACGAATTCCAGCTTGGGTAACAGAGGACTATAACCTGGCTTTTCCTAGTTATTTTTAGAGAGTAACTGTCTTAGTTATAAGCAATTGATGCTTTTTTTGCCCTTCTGTTAGGAACCCTTGTAATTCTGTTCCTTCCTTTAGAAAAACTACTGCATTAGGCAATACTCTTTTTTTAAGGAGGGAATATATGCTTTTTTGGTTTTGCATTTTCATATCTTGGATTTCCTTTAAAGTAAGTTCCATTTAGGAGTAGTCTGGTATCACACTGGATGTGTTCAGCCATCTAAGAAACACGTGTCTAGTCATCCCTGGAATGCATCAGATGAGAAGTCAGTAATTGATTGCAGTTTCATACCCTGTGCCCTCCAGCCACACTTATGTCCAGGAAGGTCAGATTTCCCATTTTCATATTGTAGAAGTTGGTTTATTTTGAATTAGCTAGTTTCTTCATAGGACTTCCCATTTGGTACTTGAAACTTCGTTGATGATGTGACTGCTAGTGTTGGTAATTAATGTTACACAGAATTGTTTTAAAGGTCCAAGTTTGCATTTCTGCAGTGGTATTTTCTGTTTTCTTTCCTGTGGTATTTTTTCCTTCCTCTTTGCATTGTTTATCTTGTAAGCTAATAAACTTGCACTGCCTTTTTTCTTTTGGGGCAGTTTTTCCTACTACTGTGTTAGGGAAACTGATGGAAACATACAGAAATCTATGTTTAAAAATCAGGAGGATGTAGTAATAAATGAGGCAGAGATTGCTTTATTGGCTTCTGGTACTGCCCAGCGCCTACTACTGAGTCAAACAACCATCAGACCCTGGATTTCAGCAGAGTTTGTGTTGAGGTTAATGCCATAAGAGTGGATCTTGATAGGTGATAACTTAGCCAAACAAACAAAATCAGACATGATCTTTTCATGGTTGTTACTATGATTTTTCATACTCTTCCTTATATTCTCCAAGTTCAGTTCCTTACAAGCCCTCTGAGATGCAATAAAATAATAACAAAACAAAACTTAAAAAAAATGAACAAGAATTTTTAAGTGTTTCTTGCATAATCTGTCACAAATTTCCTGTGTAATTAGACGCTTGATGAAAAGAAAGTTAATGTCTCACATTTCAGTTTCATTTCTCGTTTCTCAGATTTTTCAAAACTGATTTTGCCACATATGTATTTGCTTCGATTTGGTTTCGTTGGTTGTGAATAGAAGCTCCCAAAATGCAGTTTCTGAATACTGTGTATGTGCTGAGAAGTTTCAGCTTTTTCCTCTAAAACTGCTGGGAGATACGAAGTAAATAAAAAAACGAGCTGTGTTTTTTTAAACAAAGAAGAAAAAAGCAGATTTTATTCAGCTAGTCATTAGTCTAAGCAGCATATCCATGAAATGAAAAGTCTCACTAAAAGTATTTTGAAAAAGCAAGTGTTTGGAGTTTGTAGTTTTGACTGCTTACAAAACAACCTATTGATCTCTAAGTCTAATTTTGTGCCTTCAGAAATACTAATTGTTGCAAATACTACTGAAAAGATACTTAGCACTTTTCATAAGTGTTTCATGGTGCAAAAGTAAATGAAAGCAAAGATATCTGCTTATAATTTTGGTTTCCGTGGTTTTTATATTATTGATACTTATTTTATATTTTTGAATGGCCATGGCTACTGCAGATATTGGCAATAACTTTATTCTACAACTGGCAGTAAAGTCCTTGCTTTGTTGGTGATAGTAGATGTGCTGGGACAATCTAGTCCCAAAATAGAGATTAAGCCTTAGAATTACTACTAATAATATTTCACTGATTACACTTGGCTGCTTCTCTTTTCCTGGCATCTCAACATCAAATCTGACAGACTGTTTATGTTGGGGAGGAGGCAGAGAAAGAACACGCATTGTCTTTGGTCAGTGGTATTTCTTCTGAGTCTGAAATAGCCTGTGGAGTCAATGTCATGACAAAATACTGGAAAAAAATTCTTGATTCATGAATGAATTCCATATTTGGATCAATTCTGTCCCAAATATAAAAAGCCACTTGATTCAGTGCTCAAAATTGGTGCTTTCTTAAATTATGTTGCATTTCAATAGACTGGCTGAAAACCAGCATGGATTTATGGTGTGAGAAGTAGCAGTGATCCTTTGTAGATGGATTTTAAGATTATATTTTCATTATTGCTGCTAACAGAAGAAAAGATGACCCTTTCCTCTAATTTAACAGAATGGTAATGGTAACTGATCAATTGTGACTTACTGTTTTCAATGAAATAGTAACAACAACATTTAACTATAAAGAAAAAATACAGTATTCAGATATAAATCACTCTGCTGAGGGCAGGAAAAAATACACTTCACGCATCCTGATGAAATTATGGCTATACCTGTCTGTTGCATAGGGGAATGATGGTGGGTTTATACACATGTAAGGAAAACTGGTGTAGATAACTCATCCTGGCTGTTAAAATACTTCTTCTGGTTACAGTAATCAAGGCCTATTTATAAAGGTGTTAAAACAGCATGCTGCAAGGGTGCTGTAGGTTTCTTTTGATGTGTGTGTATACTGGTGTTTTGCTTCAAGACCAAGTCTACAGAGCTGTAACCAAACAACACAGTTCTTCACAAATATGTTTTGTGATTTGAAGTTCTGTTTTTTTCTATTTACTTTCACCTCTAGCAGTCTTGTTGTATGTCATAATTTTGTAGAGAATCCAGTTGGCCTCAACTGTGCTGTCATTTGACAAAAATGCACTGAAATTTGATAAGGCAACTTACAGAAAAAACGCCACATGCGATATTTGATGCTAAAATGTTGCAATAAGTACATCCTTATAAGGCTGTGTATTAGAATGTTTAAATTCTCACTGGTGTAAGCAAATGTCCTAAAATTAATTTGTTTGCTTTGTGTATCATGAAGTAGCACATAACACACATTTTTAGTTAAAACCTGCAAGGAAAGAATAGCGAGGAAAAGTTTGATGTTTTGGGTTTTTGTACAGTAAGCATGTCACAAAGTTGAACTGCTTTGCTTAGAGGGTTATATGATGTAGCATTGTAGATGCCATTAAGCATTCTCCAGTGAACAAAAGCCCTGTGACTTGCTAGTGAACAGCTTGTGGTTGCAGCTGACATATCTCGCTGGTCCTCACTAAAACTGGTGAGACGGCTGATTCAGGCCGATGCTTACACAAGAGAGCATTTTCCTTTGACCCACAGTGTATTGTTTGCGCTGTCACACTGATGTCTGTGTACTTAGAAGAACAAGGTTTTTTCTTTGTGAGGCTGTAACAAAATTTTACAAATTAAATTTAGCAATATTAACTCTTAAACTAAAATTTAAGGGAGAGGTGGGCAGCAAGTTGTCTGCTGCCTTATAGTAAGTGATGACTGATGTGGAAATGTAACTTATCAATGAACTGAAGAGCCAAAGCAACAAGGATTGGTATATAATGATGTAGCTTGGGAATACAGTTTGTCATCCACTGACAGAGTCAGCTTCCTTATCCCCTTGGCTCCTAAACTCTGTATCAGTGGGTAATTACTCACTTTGTTTCGAAGGGGTGGTTATCTGACAGGTGAGTGTCTTAGATCACCTTAGAGCCCTTTCTCCTCCAAAACCATCTGGCCATAGACAATGAAATACTGGGTTTGGAGGTACTCACTCAGCTGTTAAGATTGCTAAATGAAACATTCAAGTAAGAGTCAATTGCGGCTGATGTTATCATGCCTTTCCCTTCCAGTTTTTCTGACAAGTTGTTTGGTACTATAGAATTGCCCTTCTTTTTTTTTCTTTTTTTTTTTTTTTGCATCCTCCTGCTTCACTGGCAGAGACAGGAATCTTTTTTCTCTTGCTGCAGTGGCAGTTGTGAGTTCAGTGGCATTTGTAGCCCAGTAGATTTAAGAGAGACTTACTATTGCGGCAACGAAGAAGTAATTTGGGAAGTGACACATTTGTGAACAGATAAAAATTAAAATAACCTCAGGTTTTCTGGTTTTTGTAGTTTTGTAAAAGTTGGGCTCAGGAAGACCTCAAAGAATCCTTCCCTGAGGCAATTTTCTGGTTATGTATTTTATTTTTTATTAGTTTTTCTGTTTTGTCAATAATATTAGTGTTTATTTTGGAAATGTGCAATATAAGTCAAAGACATAATGAACCATATTGGCTCAAGTTGTCAGAAGACAGACTAAAAAGTGTGAATGTTTCAAATTACTCCTTTTTATAGCAGTTTTAACATGTAGAGTTCAGACATTCTCTATACTGAGTTAGAATCATCTTTAACTTCAGTGAAATTTAGTGAAGTGAGCAGCACATCTTGGCAAAAAAATATAGTGAGTCAAGGAAATCCAGAAGTTTTTTGTTATAATATCTTATTTAAAGTGAGAAAAGTTAACAGTGTTCTTTTCACAAATAAAACCAGGTTTATCCTGTGGGAAAATGTGCTTTTTTAAACAGGGTTTAAGATAAGTGAAAATTGATCTATTGATCATGAATGAGACTTTCTGAAAAGTGTCACACTGTGACACTAAAGAATATTATATGAGTCACGTCATAAAACTATAAAGAGGAATAGCTGGTAAGTTTGTATTCTGGAGAATAGGAGATGAGAAGAGGGATAGGTAGAAAAGAAAAAGTGATAAGCAGAATGTGATAACTAAATTCTTGTATTAAAGTCTTGTGAATGGTTTACTGTGGATGGTGAGTCAAGAAAATGTTATTTGCACGAGTATTTTAGACCGTCCAAAAGAGGACCATAAGTAATGAAATAAAACAATGTCAGGAGTTTTGGTTTTTACTCTAAAAGTATGTGTGAAAAGCAGGCTAACTTTAAGGGGGGGGGGTGTTGGGGTTTGGTTTGTTTTTAATTTATAA
>JAOXXN010000265.1:45521805-45542236 GCA_026770055.1 Myrmophylax atrothorax | reverse complement strand
TTTACCCCACAAAAATACAATGTAGCGTACTAGACTAATAAAACTCTGATCTGCTTGCCACCTTTTACAAGAAAAAGAAGAAAAAAAGATTGGAGCAAAGCTCTGGAAGTAGTAATAATATAGCAAGCTTAAATATTTTTGCCAAAGTTTTGTAGATCATTCAACCCTTTGTTACTGGTGTAGCATTGAACTGAGGATCAGACTTCCCCAAACCTCTCTTCCAATGCTGGCAAAATACCTTTTCAGTAGAACCTTTTCAGTGGAATCCACTATTGGGGGGCTGGGGGAATTCTCTTGTATGTTGATGGCCCCCTGTTCATTTAACATTGAGCCCTGAGAGCAGCTCAAGTTCTCTTTGCCTCCTGGAAGGCTGACAGAAAAACAGTGCCCTCTAATGAATATGGTGTTATGTGTGGAATCAAGGTCTTGTCACAAGGTTGTTTGGTTTCATCTTTTAAAAATGCTTTCATTCTTAAAGGGCTTAAAAGTCCAAAATGAAACCTTGCCAGCAGTGGTGTGGAACACAGGCAGGCATTTGCTGCATTGTCCTGTCATGATTTCAGACTCAGCTTTAAGAAAGAGAAATTCAAGGACTCATTATTCCGAAATTGTCATTGAAAGCTGCTAGCAGACTGTTAATTGCAATATATCATCAGTGTTGTACTCAGCTTCAAAGGCATTTCTCTTTTCAAGACATAATAGGAATCAAAGGAAAAAGGCTTTAAAATGTACCAAGTGAGGACTTCTTATACTTTAGGTCTGGTGTTTTTCTTTGAAATACAAGAAAAAAATCCAGATTTTACAGTAGTTGCATTTTGTGTGCACATGTGCATTATGTATTGCACAGTGGCATAGGTGAAACTTCTACACCAGTCATTAGAAGTACAAGACCATAAATACAGTGCATCAGTGTTTCTGTGTTAAGTCAAGGTAGATTAATATTTCAGAAAAAAATTAAATAGTTCAGAAATTATTTTGAAGGAAAAATGAAATTGATCTTAGTTTGAGGAACATAAAAATTAGTTTTCCTTAGGAGTGATAAGCAATCAAAATGTGATAAAAAAATTAAATACATAGGAAAGCAGGTCAAGAAGAGTCTCTGTTTCTCTTTGGTATGATTTTATTGTATGAAAAAGATACTAAGTTTCTTTAGTCTTGATGAAATCATTGAGATTCAGGCTGTCTGATGATAACAAGACCACATCGGTTCTCCTTTGGTTTCTCCTGTAAACTAAGCAGCCTATCTTTTTAATTCTAATACCATCTACTACTCATTTCAAGATATGTTTGTTTAAGTAGGTCAAAATGCACTTTGGAAACATAATATTTATTTTGCTAACATTGTACCTGTATCAGTGGTATGTTATAAATCTCACTGGAGCTATGATCGCTCTGGAGTTACAAGGCTTGCCAAATAACAACTTTGCTTGTATTTTGAGATAAACAGCTTGTCTTTGACAAGCTCCTAAATATGTGTGATGCTAAAGTAAGTATCACTGCTTAGGCAGTTCTGAAACATTTCATTTCTAACACTAATTTAATAAAGCAGAATTACTCTTAATGCTGTTTAAACATAATTATATGCCCATTTTTTGTCTTAGAAATATCAAATACATTTACAGACAAGATCTTACTTCATATGTATTTTCATGCATGTGTTCTGAAAATTAAATACTACTCACTTGCCTTCATATTGTATTGTTGTGAAATCTTAATTCAGTCAGCAGTATTTATGTTACACTGTGTTAACTTGGAATAATATAAAACTTTAATATCCATCAGATTTTTAGGAGCAAATCAGTGTGTTCTAATGTGTGGACGTAGGTGCTGAAGCCAGTCCAGGGTCAAAGGATTGTTCCTTGGAAATAAATAGCAGTGCAGGGTTATGTTTGGAAGTGAGAGGAGGAGGTGATGCTAGGGGAGAAAACCTGTCTTTTTTATCTTAGCATATGTTCAGTTGTCAGTAAAGCATGAAGCTGCTGCATTTTGGGTTTTGACAGGGCTATATGCATTTTGTAAATTGGCTTAAAAATGTACATGGCTACATGTTTACTTTCAGCATTCTTTACGATGCAAGAACAATAAAAAGCTTTGGTGTAATTGATCGTGGTCTTACATGAAAATAACCGTTAGAGACAACCACGTTAATTATGAGAGTAGCAGTGAATTTGAACAGGAAAAGAGAAATGATCTTAAAGGCTTCAAAATATAGGTCGTGTATAGGTAGGCAAAGCCTTCTGGCTTGCATAGAAGAGCTAAACTGATGACATAAAAAGAGAAGGTGAATAGATACAAGTAAAATATACAAAGATTTGGAGTTCTGAGGTAAGAAATGTAAATTGTTGAGACAAAGCTGAAGCTTGTGGAGGAATTAATATTTAGGTATTTTTTCCTAGCAAAGTTTTAGTCTGAAAAGTATTGAGAGGTCAGAATGGGAGAGGAAACTTGGAGCTGAGATCTTGAACATAGCAAATAAATCAAGTTAGTTGAAAGAAGCAGCAGCATATGGTTATGCTGAGCAAGAGAAAGGATGGACTAGTTCGAGGTGCCTTCTGTGCTTTGAGCTATAACAACCTCATTAGTAGTAATCAGATCAGAAGACTTAAGTAGGAGGCAAAAAGAAGTGAGGTTTTGGTCTAAGTGTAATTCAGTAAATAGTCCTTCCAGGATACACAGTAGACTGGCCAACAAGCTGAGCATTATTTGGATGCTAGGATGTATTTATATCATAACATGCTAAATTGTTTTTAAAATACTGGAGTTGTATGGTGTTTAGTCACCAGTTTACTATCAGGTAATTTTCTGAAATGAAGTTTAGCTTTCTCGTTAAATGATGTATAAAATGAAGTGTTCAGTTTTAGTCATTAATTTTCCATTTATTTCATTGCAGTCAGAAATTGGATTTGGAAAAATGGAAACTTATATCAAGTTAGAAAAGCTTGGAGAGGTATGTATAACTTTCTTTTGGAATGATTACTGCTTTGATGACAATGTTGTATGTAAAATTTTACAGGAATATTACCTGAACTTCTCCATATCCCTCAGAATAGCCATTGAATTTATCTTCTCAATAAATCAAATATAAGCAACACATGTAACAATGTCACAACCACACAAATGTTCTATGCATTTATAATAAGCAAAAAAGGAGGGGGAAAAAAGCAGGAAAACTGTCACAGAGCTGAGGAAGAGCAAGACTCCATTAGCAAATGAGCTGTGACCTTCTTACATAGGCTGGCTTCTGGAGCAGAAAAAATTGCTTGCAAGGAGCAGGGAGTAGCTATGCATGCTCTGGTAAAGAAGCTGGCACACCTGAGCTGGGCAGCCCTCCAGGTGCTGCCAAGTGGAGCATGTTACACTTTGATTTTGCCTTTCCATCTGGGAGGGCAGCAGTACAGCTTTGCACTTCACTCAGCTTCTGACTTCCAGAGAAACAGTAGGATTCGGGTGGGACCAAGTGTCAGTCCTGTACCAATGGGATCAAAAATGGGCAAGGAGTGCTGGTAAGGGATGCACTGAACATTGCAGAAGGAGGCAGGGCAGGGCAGCATCTCTGCTGTAAATGTTGCAGTCAGTCCTCCATTTGCAACATTTTAATTTCCAAACATGTTTATTTTGCTATTTTGCCTCTAGTACTTTTTAGATGGGTCACTAGAGATGATGTAACAATGCCCATCTCTGGAAGGACATTAATTTAGTAGTGATCAAATCATAGTTGTGGGGGTACATAGTCTCACTTGCTAAAAAATATAATGGACAGCAGTTTTGTAGAATCATAGAATTGTTTAGATGGGTTCAATCCCCAATGTGGGCCATTGACTTAAGAGTTGGACTCGATCCTTGTGAGTCCCTTTCAACTCAGAATAGTCTGTGATTCTGTTGGAAAAGCCCTTCACGATCATCAAGACCACCTGTTAACCAGCAGTCCCAAGTCAACCACTAAACCAGGTCCCTAAGTCTTTTATCTGTAATCTGCACATCTTTTAAATACCTCTAGGGGTAGTGACTTAGCCACTTCCCTGGGCAGCCTGTTCAATGCTTGACAAACCTTTCAGTGAAGAGACTTATCCTGTTTTCCAATCTAAACCACCCCCTCAGCCTCCTTTTCTCCAGGCTAAACAATGCCAGCTCACCCAGCTGCTCCTCATCAGACTTTTGCTCCAGACACTTCACCATTTTCATTGCCTTCTCTGGACACACTCCAGCCCCTCAGTGTCTTTCTTGTAGTGAAGGGCCCAGAACTGGGCACAGCACTTGAGGTGTGGCCTCACCAGTGCCGAGTACTGGGGGACAATTTAGTCCTGCTGGCCATACTATTTCTGGTACAAGCCAGGACACCGTAGGCCTTCCTGTCCACACTGCTGGCCCATGCTCATTGGCTGTCTGCCAGCACCCCCAGGTCCTTTTCCAGGGGGCAGTGTTCCAGCCACTGTGCCCCTAGCCTGTATCACTGTCTGGGCTTGGTACCCAAGTGCAGGACCTGGCACTTTGCTTTGTTGAACCTCATAAAATTGTCCTCAGCCCATGGATCCAGCTTGTCCAAATCTTTCTTCAGAGTCTTACAGTAACATAATCTAGGCAGTTTCTGTAACTTAGTTTCTGCTTCTATGCATTTGTGGGGATTAGTTTTGCCTACTTGTTTTGTCAGAGTCTTTTGTCTTCGTGTAACATGCCGTGAGAATTTTGAATCTCTTGCTATCTAAAAATACATAAGGAAAACAAGAAGCTATTGTTCACTGAGGGTGTGGAGGAGAATGGAGACATAACTGCAGCATAGTACAGAGATACCTGAGCTAGGTATTAGTAGTGAAATAGAGACTTTCAGGTGTGTAAATGATCCCAGCAGTGAACTTAGTGAACTTAACGCTACCTGATCTGTTTTCTTTGGTAGCTCTGTGGTATATAGGTTTCTATGTAATTTCCAGAGCTGTTAAGCATACATCCCTTGGGTCTTCTGTGAGTTCAGTGTGTTGCTTAAAACATGCTTCTGTTCTTTTACCTGTGTCAAAAGAATATAATGTAAAAGCTATCCATATCCAAAATGAAACCGCTTAGAACCTTCTGACAGAAGTTTATATTTTTTTATTTAACTAATGTTTCAATGAAGGAACAACTTGTAAAAGTTTCCTTCTTTCTCTGTTTTATAGGGTACTTATGCAACAGTTTATAAAGGGAGAAGTAAATTGACAGAGAACCTGGTAGCTCTGAAAGAAATCCGCCTGGAACATGAAGAGGGAGCACCATGCACAGCCATAAGAGAAGGTGGTAACTTTCTTTTTAATTCTTTGAATTTCAGATACTTCTGGATTTGTTTTTTGACCAAAGTATCATCAGTACTTGGAAATACATAGGCTGTGTGGGAGATTAGTGCAACTGGTATCAGTACTGATGAGGAAAATGTTAGTCCAAACATCTGAGAGTTTGTGTTTCAAATCTATTTACCGTATGGAGTGTGATTGTGATCTCAAATGTAGTGTTATAAGTGGATGATTTGAGACTGAGTTAGACTACTATTAGTGAGTAACTTTCAGGGACTCAGAATACATTTTTAACAAATTACTTCTGTCTGAAATTTAGGAAATACAGTTTGTTACTCAAGCATATGTTTGGTGCTTTGATTAAATACATTTCTTATCAGTTTAATCCATGAGAGTATTATGTTCCTAAAAATACCTTTTTCAGTAAAAAACCCAAATAGTGTATGTGTACGAACTTGCTAGAAATGCATTTACTGCTTGTGTGTTTTGCACTTACTTATTTTTTACTTACTGTTCTCTCTTGCAGTGTCATTATTAAAAGATCTGAAGCATGCAAATATTGTTACATTACATGATATTGTGCACACAGACAAGTCTTTGACTCTTGTTTTTGAATACCTGGTAAGTGCTTAAACCAATTATCAAGCTTTACATTCAGTTTATTGTTTCAAAGAAACAAAAATAGTGACAAAATTCTGTACTTATTTTAAAAATACTGGGACTATTGTAGTTTTCTCCTACATTCAGCTGAAAATGAGAAAAGTATTCAGTTCTTAAATTGCTATAAATTACTAAATACTGTTGTGATCATTTCAGAGTTTCATTTGTAGCAGGTAGTGTTGGTCTATCTGAGCAAACAGTCTCCTTGTCCAAAATCATTAACTGTATAACAGGTTAATCACTCTGCTGTTCCTATGATATTTTTCTGTTATGATGTACCTTACTTCCAGTGTAATTGGATAATATACCACTTCTATAAAATACTGTGCCATGCATAGATGGAGGAGAAGGCAGTAGCAAATAATGTTGCTGAGCAGATGCAACTTGCTGAAAAACATGGATTTTTATATCCTGTGGAAAGCCAGAGTTTTCTGAGACCAGGCTTTTGGGTTTTTTATCTTTGAATATCTTTTGCAGAAAACTCATTTTTCTGATGAATTAATTCAGTTCTAACAACCAATAATATTCATGCAATCTGTTTTCCACAACTTTACTGAACAGTGATGATGGTTTTTTGATAGGACAAGGATCTGAAGCAGTACATGGATGACTGTGGTAACATCATGAGTATGCACAATGTAAAGGTGAGTGTCTCCAGTGAGTGACTTCGGGAGCTATGTCGTTTGGTCTTCTTAAAAATAAAATAAAGAACGAACATTTTGACCTTTTGGCCTGTCTTAACTACATTTGACATCAGATGGAGTCTTTTTGCTTTTGATGGCTTTTAAGTTTTTAAAACATTGAAAAGAGAGATTATTTAAATCCATATGTTTTCACTCTCTTTGAAGTTACATATCTAAAATTTTAAAATTCCTAAGAAATAATACTTTCATAACGCTTGACCTCTTCTCGTCCTTCCATTATTTTATACTCATTTATTAATACTGTAGTGTGATATATCCTCAAATAAAATTTGGAAAGGAGTGAAGTGAGTTGCCATTCAGTCTAGATAAGGGTTGCTCTTTGGTTAGCATTCTCTTTTATTCTGTTGTCACATTACAGTATCCCTGTGGAAAGATCTTTACCTATTCTGTTGCTTCCTTCAAGAGTCTGCAAAGAGAAATTCTTTCTGTTGTTCCTACTTCAGAGAGACAACAAAACCCCATAACTACATTTTTGTTTTTAATTATCTGCAAGTTAATAAGCTTAAAAATAAGGGAAAGCTGTAAGTGGGAACCTGACTCCTATAATAAGGGCAGTTAAAGAAGAAGTGGAATCTGCTTGTGGTAATCCAAGCTAAGCAGAGGAACTGTTTTTCCTTGTTTGCCTATGGTTTAAGCTGTGTTCGAAGAGCAGATTTATATGGTCGCTACCTTTGGCACTGGGAAAACAAAACAGCTGCTTGACTGTGGTAGCAGTAGGTGCTTACCCTGCAATAACTGCAGGGGTTAGAGTCATCATTAACATTTGAGAGACCTCCTTGTCATCACTCCCCTCACGTTCCTCAGCTACGTTTAGGGGTTTGTGTTTTGACAACATGAAGATATTTATGATCTCTGCAGGTATTAGTTTCAACCAAAATTTTGAGCTAATACATGGCATTCCAAAAGGATCCCTGCCAATTTCTGTAGAATAATCTGCTTTGCATTCTTGACTAATCCTTGCAGTCCCAGTGTACACTAGAGATGGCCGTTGATTTCCACAGCAGTCCTGCTCATTTAGCTTGGGACTGACTACCCCTGCAACAGTATGGACATGAGAAGATGGAACAAAACTTGTTGCCCTCATCTGGTCTTAAAAAAAAGAAAACAAAAAAAGAAATCAATCCCAATTCCTATTTTTCTAGAACAGATAAATCCCATGTCAGCAGACGGAGAACAGATGGATATAACTACACCTGCTGTGTGTTTGTCCAGTTTATTAAAAGGAATTTGATGGTGTCACTTGGTACAAAAAAAACCTGACGTGTTAGAAAATGGTCATATATAAAAATATTCTAGTGTTTTCCTTCCAAGGTCCTGTTACATGATGAATTTGTCACATTGGTAAACGTTGCTTTCAGTAATGCTCTGTATTTTCATTTTGTGTATTTGATCACTTATGCTGACTGAGGGCTGTGCTGTGGTAAATGACAGTACAATAGTTACCCAAAAGTCACATTCAAGATCAGACGCTTTATACATGCAGAAACTGCAGAGTAATAGCTCTTAATGCAAGGATATAGTAAACTTGCTTGGCTGCCAAGCCTTTTCAGCCCTTACTACTTTTATATCTGTGTATGTGCAGTATTAATATGCGTGACTGAAGCTGCTTGCTCGGCTTGCTGTTGCAGAGGACTAAAATAAACCTGTGTGTGTCAAGGTGAGGGGATGAATGTAAATGCCCGAGGCAGTTGGGCTGTGTTAGTAATCCTCATTTTCCCATCTCTCCGTGAGCTTGTGAATCTGAGTGTATTTTTCCAGTAGCACCAAAATGTTCTTTACATAGTTTAGCACAGTTGGATAAAAAGGATGCTGAGCTGCATTTTCAGAAGGGATTTTGTGGCAGAAGGGAGCTTGAGTATAGTCAGAGACTTTAAAGACATTACTGTGTGGAAGAGCAGTAGTAAATGCTTACTTTAAACAGGCCTGTGGTTCTCTTCAGTTAAACAGAACAAATTGCTCTTAAAAGACTTCGTTGTAAAGTATGGTGCTAAAGCAGTGCATTAGCATAAAAGGATTTTAAACTGTGAATAATAATGATGATGTTCAGAATGTGTTAATGTGGAAGAGTAACTCACTTTTTGAAAAGTGTTTTTGTCCTACTTACAGTACAGTCTTAACTCTCCAGTACCCAGATGGGCTGTTATAGTCATGTAATCTGTAGACTAATAGTCTAGTTCTTTGTCTAATTTATATAAATGTTGTCTTTTGTAGCTATTTTTATATCAGATTCTTCGTGGTTTGGCATACTGTCATAGGAGAAAGGTGTTACATCGAGATTTGAAGCCGCAAAATCTACTAATTAATGAGAAAGGAGAACTGAAGCTTGCAGACTTTGGTATGGCCTGAAATTACTCTGTAACAAATATTTTTTTCTCTCAGCAAAAGAAACATTTTTTCCTTGTAAAGAAGAAATGTGTACATTGGGACTGTTGTGAATTTGGGTGTTCTCAAATGGAAAATGAAAGTCAGTCTTCTACAGGAGATTAGTAATCAAAGTAATACCTGTGTAGGTAGTACTGTTGCTTGACTTGTGGTTTGAAAGTAGTCTTACAGCTTCCTTTGAAACTGATACTTAGGCAAATCCTTCAGGCAGAGCTCAAGTCCATAGTCAACTCTAAAGCAGGGTAACCATGAGGTGAGAGAGAAGGGGTTTGTTCATAAGCTAAACTGTCAGGTGTTGCTCCATCACTTGATACACCAAGGTCCTTGGGGATTTACAGTAGATGGGGCAGTCACATTTTCCTGTTACCTTCCCTGTCTGGAAGATCCTTCAAAAGTTGTGTTACCACTGATTGTTTCCCCTGTGTATGAATGAAAGTTGCTCAGAAGATGCACCTAACATGATAGACATGAATTTTATTGAAGATATTACTGCCAAATTGACAGTGCTAGGATGGAAGAACCCTGCTGATCCAACACTGATTTGCTCTCTTTCTACCACTTCATTATTTGTTTGTTGCCTTCTGCCTTTTGCAGTGTAATTTTCAAACAGAAATAGTGCAGAAGGGTCTTTGCAGTGGGGAGGTGTCATACTGATCTAATGCTTTGCTGATTTAATGAAATGTGTAGGATTGGTCCAGGATTTGATCTGTTTACCTGTCTTCTGTGCTTAAAAATGCTGACCCATGAGAATACCAAAAAGCAAATCACAAGCTGTAGAAATGTATTTATTAGGACCTTTAAACAAGCATTAAGGGAAGGTATTTAGCAAGTATAATAAGGTTGATTTAGCTCTTAAAAAGTACTTTGTCAATTTCATGCAAAAAGGGTTTCAGCAAGCTGCATGTGACTCTTCATTTCCCTTTTTTATCAAGGATTGGCAAGAGCGAAGTCTGTTCCTACAAAGACCTATTCCAATGAAGTTGTCACATTATGGTACAGACCACCCGATGTTCTCCTCGGATCTTCAGAGTACTCAACTCAAATTGACATGTGGTTTGTATAGCTTTGTCTAATTTAAATTTTTGTTCTGAGTGAAGCTGAAAAAATGTGAACTCTGCTATTATATAGTAACATTCAAATTCTCATCCTTTGAATTTTTGAAGGCTGCAGCTGAGTTAGATGCTTAGAGAAAGGATTCGTAGACTAGGAAGACACTACTGTTTCTCTGTGAAAATGCAGAGTACCTGCTCAGCTCAGAGTAAGCAAGCATTAGGCCTACAGTGTTAGGGAAAAACCAAACTTTGTTTCCCTAATGACATGATAACGAGGTATTTTACTGTGAACTTTAATACAGTTGATTAACTTGGCATCTGAAGGAAGAGGATATAATACAGCAATGACACAGGGTTTGTTTAGTCTTTGACAGCTCTTCTGTTGCTACACAACTTTCTGAACAATATTTTTAATAGAAATGTGTGGCTAACAACTAATTTAATAATTTGTTTTAGTTGAAGAGAAATTGCAGAAGTCTTGAAGAGCTGAAATTTTAGGATTATTTCTGCTTTATCTTTTTTCTGTTTTCATAAAGGGGCGTCGGATGCATATTTTTTGAAATGGCATCAGGAAGGCCTCTTTTTCCTGGTTCGACTGTTGAAGATGAACTGCACTTAATTTTCAGACTTCTTGGTAAATGGATACTTTTAGCAGTAATGTTGATGCTTTATGTTTGAATGTGAACTGTGGATCTTTATAGACACTGATATTGTATATTGCATTGTAATCAAGGTGATGAAAAATGATTCAGCTGAGTTTGCAGAACACAAACTTATTGAATGATTTTTTTCTTGATTTTTTTTCAATTGTAAGATAAATGCTTATTTACATCAGAGCTGTTTGTTTACATTTTTAAGCTGAATTTGTTGGTGCTTTTAAATGCAGGAACTCCATGTCAAGAAACATGGCCAGGAATTTCTTCCAGTGATGAATTTAGAAACTACAACTTTCCCAAGTATAAACCCCAACCTCTCATCAATCATGCACCAAGGTACTTTGTGTTCTATTAATAGAAAATATGCATCCCTGTGGCTTTCCATATTCATAAATAGGAACATGTTTCCAAGTACAGTCTGCCACTGAATTCTGTAAAAGTACATGTCACTTGTGTTATTGTGGGCAGATGCTAATGTAAAGCAGAATCCTGGTACTATGTCATTACTTTGTCTGATTTCATTCTAGGAACCACAGCTCCTTAATGACCTATAGAACTATAAACCCCAGTTAGTAGCGTCTTTATAGTAGGAGTATTCACACAGCGTTCCCAAATTCTCTTCTGGTAAATATTATTACGGCCCACGGCGTTTGTTACAATGGCCATGTTTCCTTGGGCAGTTTCTTGAGGTCATTTTAAAACCCATAATGAGGGAGTTGAAGGGTCTGTACAGTTAATAAAAATTAACTTTGTAATAGAGAAATAAACTTCATAATAGAGACTACTGCATTTTTTGTTGGCTTTGAAGAAAAATATTAACATTGTGTCCTTCTAAGTAAGTGAGTAATATTAAGCTTTAAAAAAGAATAAAAAATTTTCAAACAAATAATCCAGGTAAGCCTAGTAAATCACAACCTAGGCTTGGGATTTGTCTATCTCCAGTGTTCTTCAAATAGTCTTGTTCTGACGTATTAGTACTCATATGTATACACATTAACATACATAAATGTTGTTTTGGTGAAAGCATTTCCATGTTTAAATTTAATTTTCAGGTTTTATAGAATTTAATTAAGTTAGTTCCTCAGCAGTTTTACTTTTGTAAATATAGTTCCATAACTGTTTTAATTTTTTACGATATTTTTATTTTTAGGCTAGACACGGAAGGAATTGAATTGATAGCGAAGTTCCTTCAAGTAAGATGTGTTTTGTGGCTTTACTTTATAAAAGTGCAAGTTTAGAGTTTTAATATATTATTTGCAAAATGTATTAGAAGCAATAGTATCTTGTAGATTTATCTCAACACATGGTATGTGTAGCTTAGCTTGTAGTGGATGACAGATGTGAGAAGAATGAGTTTGGGGCAGCCAGTGTACTATGAGAATTAAAAACCTGCTATTTACTTTTTTTTTTTTCCCCCAGAACTGTTTTTTCTTCTCCTACTACTTTTTGTAAGAATAGAATTTTCTAAGTTAACAATACCCTGAAAAAGCTACATCTCTTGTGAAATATGGCATTAAACCAGAACTTTTTAAATACAAATACTAAATTTCCATAATGATGAACTGAGGTTATTACTAGAGGAGTTACTAAGGTGTAACACTATTCTTTGATTTGCAAACGGTATTCAAATGGTGAAGTGGCATGTGGATTTAATCTTTTAATCTGTGTTAAGAATGAACCAAAAGCAAGACAGAAGGCCAGCTCCTAAGTCTTTGAGTAGATGCAGCACTGTAACTTCACAATGTTAAAAATTCTTATTACTTAAGGTGGAGTGCACTTACTCTGCTTTGCTGCACCCTGTGATTTAAATTCTCCATCAGGTCATCTTCTATTTACACATTGTGTCAGAACAGTACTTGCAGTCCAAACCAGGACTTTGTTCTTATTTGTATACAGGTTTTTAAGTGTCTGCACTTGTCCACTGTTGTCCAGCATTCCATGTATGCCAAGCAGGAGATACCTAAGCATTGTAACATCTGTAAATAAAGATGAAGTATATTTTTGACTTGCATCCATTTACAGAAATTATTTTGACTATTTTAGCAATCTTGTTATATGTTGGCAGTACTGATTCAGATAACATGTTAGATTTTCACGTGTGAAATATTAGTAATGAAAACAAATTTGTCCTACTGAGTTATGGGAAATATTGAGCAAATCGAACTCTGTTTCTCCCTTTGATTAAATCACTTGATGCAAAGATATTTTAATGGAAACCAACTCACTTCTACGCTTTTATATTAATAGTATGAATCAAAGAAGAGAATTTCAGCAGAAGAGGCCATGAAACACGCATATTTCAGAAGTCTTGGAACAAGAGTGCACACACTGCCTGAAAGTAAGAGGAGTAGTAAAGAAGCAGAGTATTGTTAAGATAGTACATTAAAGCTAAGTATGTTGCAATAAGGAAAAACTCTAATCTATTAAAAAAGTCTGATTTATATTGACTTAAATATTTGTTACTAGGAAGCTATTTTTATCTAAACTATATAATTAAAAATTTAATTTTGTTTACTAAAACATAATTATGTTTGGAAATTAATTAATTTCTTTGTTACATTCCAGGTGTTTCAATATTCAGTCTAAAAGAGATTCAATTGCAAAAAGACCCTGGCTTTCGAAATTCCACTTACCCAGAGACAGGTATGGAAAGCTTGATATTTTCTCAAATCTCTTAAAAGAATGCTGTGCCAGAGGCATTTGTAATGGAAAAATGCTTTGATAAATTTGTTTGTGTGAATGTACTCAAGTACATATCCGGAATGTTCTGCTGAGATTCCTGTGGAGACATACATTGGTGTGAATGTGGCAAAATGGGGGAAAAAAAATGCAGTAAGTGCAGTTAAAAGGAAGATGCTGATACTGGTTTAAGCCCAAAGGATGTTCTCTTGAAACAGAATGAAGATCTCGATAATAACTTAGTACTGTCCTGTGCTCCGTTTCTCACCACGGTTCATGTTGTCTTACAGGACATGGGAAGAACAGAAGGCAGAGCATGCTTTTCTAAAGTGGGCAGTGCAGAGTCAAGCCCACACCTACCCATCCTGTCGATCGAGGGCTGGGATTCGAAGGCAGAGCTTTCTCTTGGTGGACTTGGAATCGCAGTTTGTCTACACTGTCCTCTTCACAGTGGAGTCTTTTTATTTCCAACCTGCAAATTATGTTTTTATATTTGTTGTCACAGTGTGACAATTTTTTGTACAGTTGGTTTTAAGGTCTCCTCTGCCACTAGAGCCAGTAGGTTACAGCTGTTGATGTAACTGTAGCTGCAATTTTTGTGCAGGACTGAGAAACACAGTGCATTATTTATTGCGGAATCATTGCTGCTAAATAACTACTGTCTGTATAGTTAACACAACAGTTTCATGCCTGAAGAAGTTGCAATGGCTTTATAATATGTGAATGCATTTGTTTCTCTTGATAAAATGTTCTACTGCTGCGGGGTTTTTTTTTGTATTTCTTAAACTGCAGTGTTTCCTGGAATGTAAACATAGCTTTGCTTGGCTATAGGTGAGCCATCTTTAATGCTCTGAGTTCTTGGCACTTAATTCCTTATTTAACATTGGAAGTATGTGTTGAAATAGTTGAAAAATTATAATGCATATTATGTTTTTGAAAAGCATATGGTGTGAAAATTGATTCCAACAAGTGAACAGTAACTATGACTTGCTCTCAGATCCTGTGTTAGTTATTGATAAATTAAAGCATGGAGGCTGGATGATAAATTTTGTCAAGCTGACTCCAGCATAAAGTATTTGCACATTGTTGTGCATATGGGGCCTGCAGAAACAATGACTTTTTTACCTTGTTTTTAACTTAAAAATACAGGTAGTAAAAAGACAATTCATATGCATTGGACCCTGGCTTACTTTTTATTACAGAGGAACAGGACAACTAATTACAAGAACATGGGAATAATGTCACACTTTTCCCACCTTGTTGCTCTGCCATTTGTGCATTATTCAATTGAAATCAATTGGAAAGATGCAAGTTTGTACTTGATAAGAACTCGCTATGCTACAGAGCTTTTACAGTGGGAACGTGGAGAGTTTTTCAGATCTTAGATGTTACCTGTTTTCCAGAGATAGTAAACATATTACTCCTATGCTTATGCATCTCAGTGAGTATCATAAGTACACCTTGGTGATGGTTACAGTATTTTTAAGCATTTGTGTTCACCTTTATGAACTTATTTGTTTAGTGCATCTTAAAGAGACTGTAAATCTTTATTGGTATATTTTGAAATGTTCATGTAAATCTTTGGCTGGTATATCATGAAAATAGTCATAGGTAACTTAATTTTTCCTGACATTCACTGTAAAACGTTCAGGGGTCCTACCATTTCTGTTCAGGAAATCTTGTAGTTTATTGTTATTTAACAGTATTAAGTGAATTTTTGTATATTTCATTTTAACTTTATTTGTGAATAGTGATTGTGGCATGTTTGGGGGTGTTTTATTAATATTTCATTGATACTGGTAAATTTGAATTGGGATTTTTTTTTTTTTATTTCTGGAAGAGAGAAATTCATGTGTAATGGTGACTGTTGGACCACTACTGCTTTTCAGCATTTGTAAACCGGTTTTACGTTAAATCTTGTAGACCTAACAAACTGCTGTTATTTCTCACTGACCGACCTGTATTAATATTGTACTTTTGAAAGTATAAATATTATGTGGAATTCTTTGGTTTTGCTTTGAAATTTATAATAACAAAAGCCCTGTGTTGTTAAAAATACAGACTAAGTGAACTTGCGGTTCTTGGGGCATTGTTGGAAATGGTTAGCTAGATCCAGATCCCTGTGTTGTGGGAGCCACCAGTTTGAGCTTTGGCTGCTTCTTTAGTTCATGCAATGCAGAAATAGTGGCAGTGAAAAGTAACATGGCTTATCCATGACTGAGGCCATTCAGCATCTTACCAGAAGCATGGCCCTCAGTCTAATTATTGGTGAGAAGTCCTGCATGTCCCACGGTAGCAGAAGTCTTGCCTAGGTCTGGGAGCATAATCTGTGTCTTGGATACGTGCATGGGTCTCTCCCACTGATTCAAGTGGGAGTGTTATGTGTGTGTCAGAGGCAGATGTGGCACTGATGAAAAACCTTGTCCTGAAATAGTTGTTATATATTTTTTTATAGTTGCTATGGATCTGATCTAGATTTTATACTGATTAACTTTGTAGGAAATACATTGTAGACGTGATGGTGTTGAAGAAAGAAGTATCAGAAAAACATCTCCTTTTTTTACAAAAGTAGCGAAGATATAGAGTAAATGTTCACTGTGGATAAATGTGGGATTTAGCATTTCTAGAACAGTAATATTTTATAGATCATAAAAGAACAAGTAATAATGTGACACTAATGAGTAAAGGACTTAAAGGTTTAACTGGTAAAATGAAGTGCATTAATAAATTTAGAAAGGGATCAGTTGCAGCTAACGAAAGGATGTTCCATTTTCAGTAGGCATTCAGTTTTTGTTACAGATGAAAAGATCTTCCATGAAATTAAAGCACTCCGTTTATAAAAGAGATTTTTTCGAAGGACCTACAAGTGAATCTGTTTTCTTCATTAGGAGGTAGCTTTAAGGAATGTATTTCTTAAAAAACTTGGCATCTGTGGTCAAGCCAGTTTGGTTTGGGCTTTTTTAATTCTATAATTGAAATTCCTGCATGAGCAGAGATAGTTCTGTGGCAGCTGCCTGTCTGGGGCAGTAGTCAGCAAGTCTGAGGTTGCTGGGCATTTCTCTGACATCCTTTTTGTGCAGTTCAGTGTTCTGCCTCCTGTCTGGCAGAATCAGGTACTACAGGCTTGGTTTCACTGGCCCAAGAGCTGTAGGGAGTGTTGGCCTTTCTGAGATAAAAGCCCAAGCATGACAAAACACAAGCAGAGAGTTACTAGAAACTTTCAGCATTTGGTATGACCGCCTTTGCTGGAGGACAAGTGATCAGCTCATGAGAAATGGCCAGCAAGCCATGGCAGATTGTAAGTAGTTCTTCTCAGAAGGTACCTGGTGTGTCCCACCTGCCCCAGGCTAGGAATGCCAGGGAGCGGGTGTAGGTGCGTGCCAGAGTGAGGTGGGCTCAGAGACAGGACAGAGGCAGGTGATGGTGATGGGGGTGGGTGCACACGCAGGTGGAGCTTGAAGGGGAGAGAGCATGGGTGGAGGATGGGGATTGACAGGGCAAGGGGGGGAGATGGAAGGGGCAAACCAGCTGCTCAGCAATGCTCTAGTGGAACGTGCATCTCAACATGGCTCTGTTGTTTTTGTGCTGCTTTACCACAGCGTTAAGTAGCCAGAGTGTATCCATGAATTGGGCAATAAAGGTTAAAATAAACAATTATTAAAGAATCAACATACTTTGTATTTGCAAATCATTTGAAAAAACTGTGAGGTAGCATTCTTTGCACTGCTTGCTGGTTGTTGGTGCATGAGTTTTTTCAGTATAATAAAGGTACATTGTTTCTGTTTTGCAATGTTAAGATGGAATTAAGGTTAAGAATACATTCAGTTATTGAGGACAAAATATATGAAAGGTATGTTGTAAATATCCCCAAGCTAAGTATTATAAACCCAGGAAATACTCAGAATTAAGGTCAGATTTGAAAGAAATCCAAACAAATCAGGGTTTGGAAATGCGCAGCTATAGCACATGGTGACACTGAACAAAAATCAGAACTTGCCCTGTCTGTGATAACGTGATCGTTTTCTTCTGGTCACTGATGAGGAGAGGTGAAGTGATACATGCACCTTACTAGCACATTTCAGTACCCTTTTTTACCTCAAGAAATTCTGGGTTTAAAATAAATGTAACATTTCTATGAAATGCCTTCATTTTGGGAAGGAATTTGAATACTTACTTTATACAGTTTGGAGATTTTATTTATTTTCAGAGATTGGACTGGTAAGAGATTCAGTGCTCCTGCCATTTTGTCTTTGTGTTGTTCAGCAACATCTGTGTACCTCACCAGCATCCATGTCATACCAATTTAGGAGACAGGCAAGATAACAAGTACAAATTATAAAACATAAAGGAAGCACCATGAAAATGTGTAGCATTGTAAGTAAGCTCTGGCTGTACAGGTGGGATGATTATGAAGAATATAAAAACCAAGCAGATACGTGGGCTTTGTAATTCCTACCATGCACCCATTTCATCTGTGGAGTTCAGTTGCACAAAACTGAAATCAGTGTTTTCAGAACTGGGGTGAGAGTTCAGGTATTCTAGATTGGTTTTTTAATCTTTTGTGTGTGATTTTCAGTGGGCAGTACTGTGCTTCTTTCATTAACTGACAGAAAAAGATTCATGTCAGTGCAAAACATGTACAATTTTCTATTATTTTTGCATATTTTGAAAAATCCTTTAACTCATTTAAGTTCTGGAATTTTTGAGCCAGCTTAAACTGTGAATGCACACATGCACATGCTGCTGTGGTAAGTAACTTCTTAATTTATTGTCCTGGCTGCATCCTCCAAACTCACTCACGACGCAGACCTGCCTGAGCATGTGTCTTCCTAATGAAATGTGAGTCTTACTTGGCTCAGTTGCCCTGCCTTGAAACACGTTCTTCCCCAGAGAGCTGTGAAGCTCCTTCATTTGTTGTGGTGGTATCTTTTTGCTGATGG
Organism: Myrmophylax atrothorax; assembly: GCA_026770055.1. Classification (NCBI taxonomy): domain Eukaryota; kingdom Metazoa; phylum Chordata; class Aves; order Passeriformes; family Thamnophilidae; genus Myrmophylax; species Myrmophylax atrothorax. Next base: position 45,523,905 of record JAOXXN010000265.1, on the reverse strand, counting down.
AATTACCATTGCTGCGGATTGCAAAGCAGGGAGAATGCTCTTCCGTCTTCTCTCTGACATGCTCTTGCGGAACACCTCCCTCCAGGCCCTGCGTCTGCACTGCCACCTGCCCCTCCTCTTTCACACCCTGAGCTTGTTTTTCAAAGGCTGTTTTTCTTCCCCATCTTTTTACTTAATTTGCAGGAGGAGGTAGCTGGCCTGGAGCCATGTTAGGAATAATTAAGGTTACATTTATCCATTCGTGCTTCTTGCTGAGTGAACATGAGCTAATGGAAAAAATCAACATATCCTAAAATCCTCTGTTCTAGGATGCTTTTTGTACAAATACCACCCCCCACCCAAGGCAGGCCATGATACTGATTAGTCCAGAGTCCTTGCTTGAGGTTCATTCTTTTCATTTAAATAAATTTATACTGCTCCTCACTAGTGCTGTCAGTCTCTGCCCTCAAGAAATAGGCTTGCACTCCCATGTGTGTTGGCAGAGCGCTCACACATTAATTGGTAAGAGCAGTTACAGTTTGGGGCTAAGACGGATTTCAGAAGTTGTCTGATGGCTCCGTAGGGGTATGCTTAAATCTGAGGGACCTGTTTGCGTGTCCTGCAGCATACAGAGACAGTTTCAAGATCAGGAGGGAACAGTGATGCTCTTATATAAAAGACTACCTGTACTTACTCTGCCTTTTCTAAATTTGTTTGGGTGTCTCGATGGCTTCTGAAGATTCTTCCTGTAGGCATGAGATCACACAGCCTCTTAATGCAGAGACTTGTTCTGTTAAAATTAAATGCTATAGTCTGTTTTAAAGGACAATCTCCCCTTTAAACAGTCATTTTGTTGACATTTCTTCACTTCTTTGGTAGATATTTCCAGATGGGTACCTGCCTGTCTGATGAGACTAGTTTTATTCAGATAAAACAAATGTTCTTTGTTGACATAATGGACTTGTGTCAAATCTTTTTGTATAGTTTGTTATCACCCATCACTGTTTTCCCCACCTTTACAGTTTTTTTTTTAGAACTGAAGCGACTTACCCATGCCAGGGCAGAAGATGTGCACAGTCTCTTGGCAAAGCCCCCTTGTAGCTGTGGCCCTACTGCTGGATACTTGGCTTTTCTGAAAAAAACAATGTACAGGTAAGCCAAAACCAGCCTAATTGTGCACCCAGCCTGTGTAACATTGGAAACATTTTGTGTATTGATGAAGCACGAATAAAGTGTAAACCTTAAAATGTATCCCTCAAGTCTGATCAAATTGCAATTACTAGCAAGAACACTGAAGAGAGAAAAACTCCCTTTTTGTTCCCCAGGATTGTTGGCTTGGAGCTTTTCATGACACTAGAAATACTTGACACTTTCACAGTATTTATTTTAAAAACATTTATTTGATTTTTCTCTACAGTTAAAAAGATACCTGCTAATAAAATTCAGTAGAAGATTACCAAGAGAGCATTTTCTTCAAAGCACAAGGCATAACCATTTAGTGTTTTATGTAAGTGTTAGGCTTGAGAGGCTGGACTTTATTTGTATAAATTTTTTTTCACACATTATTGACCAGTTTAGGAAGCAGATTTCATTTTGACAACTTGTTTTATTGAATTGAAAAGTCTATTAGCAGAAGATGTGTTCTTTTCTTATTTTTATTCTCTCAAAGATGAGAAGACAGCACTGCTTCCCAGTTTCTGCCTGTCTTCCATTGAGTTTTACTGGATTCTCTTAGATCCTTTAATTTGTTTCAGTAGGATTTTGTCCCAGAATTGCTGTTACCTGCTATATTTAAAAAAAATCCAAAAGCACTCAAGGGGCAGGAAGGTAGGAGGGAAGTTGTGGGTGTGTTGAGCGTTTTGAAAAGAAAAGAATCTGCCTTCTTAATAGTAAAACCTTGGAAGAAATAAAATGATGAGAATCTTTTAATCTTTTCTGTCACATTCTCCCTCCTCTCCTGTTTATCTGGTATTTTTTGCAGGGTGATACCCAGTTTTTAAGACTAAGTTGTATCTACCTTTACTTTTTAAACTCACAGTGGGAAACACTCCGTGTCTGTGCCATTCTCACATCGGCTGTACCAGCGGGTACAAGACAGGACTCTGCTGCTGCTCATGCCTT
>JAOXXN010000265.1:45496781-45521775 GCA_026770055.1 Myrmophylax atrothorax | reverse complement strand
CTAGAATGTGAAATACTTGCCTCCCTGTAACTTGGTTATTGAAAAATATTCCATGTACCTGGGAGGAATGCATTGGAAGAGAAATGTTTGATCTGTGAGCCATAGTGATTTATCTCCACCAGCCTAGTCAATCCCATCAGTTACATTCTGCGCTTTCTTCCAACCTCTTCTGATTTTACTTAGTGTAAAATTAGCCTTCGCTCATGAACTTTCTGTAGGTTGATCTCCTGGTTTTACCCTGTGTTGTGGTACATCGTGGAGCTCTTAAAACGCTGCATCGAGTAAACGACTTCCCAAGCGTTTCATTTGTTCTCCTCATGTCTTGTATCTAATTGCTCTGTTTATCAGCTGCTACTTTGTTGAGATACAGCAGGTTTTTATCCTGCTAATTACTCCAAGTGGAACTGAGGAGTCATTTTTGGTTGTGCAATTCAGGAGCCTGAGGAAAATTCCTGCTGTCTTTTGTCAGACCACCTCTGCCCCAAAAATGGCTTTTCAACATCAGAACTGCATTAATGAAATGTTTATTTAGCACCTTTCAGGCTGAAGGATCCAAAAGCACTTTACAAATAACTACACACATCATCACTGAAATGCATCCAAGCAGAAAATCAGCAGACAACTCACTGCATACATTTCAAAAAGAACGGACTTTTGGCCAGAAAGCAAAGTAGAGGCTCTAATGACCTGTTGCAAACAGGATCCTGATTTTGGTTTGGTTTTTGAAGGTCTCATCTGAAAAACCTACAGGGTAAAGCTGCATTCAACCCAATTTAGCCACCTCAGAAAAATGGAGATTTGCATCAACCCTGCCAAGATTAGAATCTGTGGTGCCAGGGAGTCTGGCCTAATCCTAACCTGACATTTAGATGACTAAACCATCACCTCAAGGCAGAGAACATACCCAGTAAGTTCAAGTTGCCAGTATATAGTAACACAGTGCTGTTTTTTCATCCAGAATTCAGCTGTTTATACATAAACATCCCACATATACAGTCTCTGCCTCTCTGCAGGCACCAGGCATTAATCTCCAAACCTGTAACTTTTCCAGTTTCGGGGGAAGGGGAAATGGGACCTTCTGAGCTTGAGTAGCTACTATAGTCTTTCCAGGGAAGTAGTAGAAGGCACTTGGCATGGATGAACAAAGCACCTGGAAATTCTCTATCAGGAATGATCCTCATGCCCTGGAAGGGCAGGGATTACCTGCAGTCTTTCCAGCTGTTGACAGTTCCATAAGAAGTATAGACCAAATAAATTTCTTTTCTACAGAAGTAATTTCAAATACTGGAAATGTCTCCACCATACACAGCTCAGTTCCTCCCTGCTGCAACTCACCAGAAGAACTTGGGCATACATGTGTAAATGTGGCTGTGTCACTCCTAACTACATTTCCTGACTGTAACATGGATTACGTTTTTCATGTCTTCAGCAAACAAAAATTACAAGGCTATTTTTATACAATTTGAAAGCACTTAATACAAAGTTACATTAATACACTGCATCATATGGCCTATCCCTGGAGAAAATACTGAAATACTACCATCGGGTTGTTCAATACTAGTCTTTTTTTCTTTCAACTTTTTGTCTTAATACTAGAAAATATATAAATCATTTACATGACTTTATGCAAAAGAAGGCACAGCCGGTTATAGTTTACACAAGCACAATGCATAATACGCAGAAAAAGGGATTAAAAGGAAGCTTCACATCCCTATTAGATACATTGTTGCAAACCATTAAGAAAAGTACTTCATCAACAACAGAAGTGTTCAACACTTGAGAGCTATGATATAAAAAAATTATAATTCATTTAATGCATAACAGATTTATATATACTTTTATATATAAACACTGTTGAAAAATGCTAACATAATAAAAGTAGACTATCCATGTAATGAAAAGTGCAAACCAAAGTAATAAAGGGTTTTCACAATGTCCTTCTCATAACACAGGAAAAACTAGCCCATAGGAATGAAGTGTTATATCCACCAATACATCCTTGGCATGATGAGGCATCATCAGGATTTCTGAGCGTTTGGAGAAAGCAGTACTGGTGAGGAGGCTCTGTCCAGACTGGGCAGTGGCACTGGTATGTGACCATTTAGCAGAGTTGGAAACTGTAAGAGGCCAAAAGGTAAAAATTACTCTTTATCTCAAAACATTCAGCCCAGAAGCACATGGATGTAGCATTAGCAGCTGGCTCCAGATGGTTTCAAGACCTGTGATGTCTCTACAGTAAGATACATACCAAATGCCTGCATCATCCATTAGGAATGCAAAATAGAGGACAAACCCCAGATAATCTGAAAATGTACGGGGATATAAAAATCCATTATTGGCTATATTTTATATAAAAGTTCACATAATACATTTATCATCACCCTGGGGAAGTGAACACTGTAGAGAAATCTTTGCCATCCATTCTGTTTCCAAAAATGTTTTTCAGCCTACAGTCTATAATACATCTTTTTTGTCTCCCCTTCATTAAAGCTATACAGGAAAGAGCTTTGCAAAAGTGAAAGTCGAGATGCAGTTTTAGGGCAGAAAAAGTACAGTTGGGAATACAAAGTATGGGGAAAATTACTCCCAAGTAATTACAATCTCTCTTTGTATTCACTAAGAAACTATAGCTATGCCAAGTCATTCAGCATATGAAGCAGAATATATTATTATATTAACCTGCTGCTTCTGAAATACCATGCACAAAATACTTACTCAACACAGAAGCCGTATATTCCTAGTTCATGACAGCATCCTGACTGTAACTTGCCTGCAGTGATGTGTATTGACTAGTTCTTAACATCTGACCTGAGAAAAAGTAAGCAAGTAGGTGGAAAAAACTTGCTGCAGCAGGAGGCAAGAATTATCCCAGTGGGAGATACTGATCTGGCCTCAAGGCCCAGCTCCACGAGCTGCACTGTTGGCTTGAGAGAGGCAGAGCTGAACAACAGAGCTCTCAGCTTCAAGCATCTAGTGTATTTTCACCCCTTACAAGATGAGTCCTTCGAGAGCCAGTTCTGGTATAATCGCTCTCTGTGCATGCACATAATCTGCTTGTAACAAGTTTCCTCTTCCACTAAGATGTCAGCTAATGATCCCTGTCATCCACCATTCCATTGAAAATCAGGCCAAGCAGTGCAGGCTCAGCAGCAAGTGAGAGGGGGGGCTGGCACCACCCTCCTGGTGTGCCCAGGACTGCCTGATCCCTCTCTTAACCAAACCAAACTTCAGGAAATGTTTCCCTGACTTCTGCCAAGATTCATTAAAACAGATCTTGATTACAAGCTCTTCCCTGACTAGCTGCATGGAGTGTGGGCTGGCTTGTGCAGGCAGCCTGAGGAGAGCTCTGCCCTGACGCCCACACTGACCCATCAGTTCTCAGTGGGGTTGGCCAGGCTTCAGGCTGTGGTTTTCATTTCCTATTTGCTGTTAAAATAAAGCTCTGTGCTCTACAACTTGTCTGTGTGGACTTTGCCTCAATCAAACATCATTTATAAGGCCCTTTGGGTCTCTCAGAAGGGAAAGCCAAGGCCACTCCTCACTTCAGTTCCCACAGGAGATGGCCAGCATGTGTCCATACAAGCTCATTTCAGGCCTTGGCACAGGCATTTCTCTCTCAGATGAAACATTTGGCTCTTCTTAACACATGCAAAACAAATGTCCAAGAGGAATTAATGAGTTTATCTGAAACACAAATAAGGAGCCCTGAGCTCCATGCACAGCTGTCCCACTGGAGGCAGAAGGGCTTACCACCCCATGCAGACTGTACCTGAGCAGGGCACTTGAGCTGAAGCCCAGCCTTGGATCTGGGCAGTCAGTCTCCCTGGAGGTTCAGAGACTAACACAGGGTCCCTGTCTAGCAGTAGACTCCTCTGTTAGTGCTGCCTGCCCCACCCCAGCACTCAAGGTGTTCATTCCAGAGGTGTCCCTGAATTCTTTAGCTGCACAGATGGCCTTTGGGTTCCTGTGCTTCTTGACCATCAGCAGAACAACATGATTTCCTCTGTGACTTAATGAATCAGCTGTTTGGCAGCAGCTACAGCTGGAGCTGCTAATACCATCCCCACCATCTTCTTCCTAAGCCTCAAGCAAATGGTGCAGCTGGGTGCTGTGGCCATCATGGCTTACTTAATAACTTTTGTATTTACCACATCTCTATAAAACCTTGAGATTTTTACTCTGCCAATACCTCAGACAGTGGACACAATGCTGCCTTTCAGCTGGTACAGAGAGGTCATGCTCAGAGGTATGTCCTCAGTTAAGGACACACGGATAACTTGCAGGAGAACTGGAAATGGAGCCTTCAGGTTCAGAGTGCCCTTATTGTAAATACAACTGTGTCTTTCTGAGGGAGAAGTGGCTCATTAAGGCAAAAGGATAAACCTACACCCACCTTACTGTGTGAAACCCAAACTGCTCTTGGTTTTCCCAGAGCCATGTTCCACCCCTCTCTTGGCTGATCCCTGACTGGTTTGCACTCTCTAAGAGAAGCTCTGAGAGCTCAGTTACCTGCTCTTTCTGGGGTCCAGCATGTATTTCTGTTTCCTTCACACAGAATGTGTGTGCTTGCTGCAGTGGACACTGCCCTGTAGGTTTTGACTGCACTGCCAAGGATTTAAAGAAGGTAAAAGTAAGTAGGCTTCTCTATAAATAAAGTGCCTGTTAACTCCTGTACTTTCTTCATGTGTTTGAAAGGCTCCAGGCCTATGTGAGGAGATGTTCCCCTGATGTCTCTTCCACATACACACCTTTACCAATGAAACCTGTGCATTGGAAAGACCTACCTGGAACAGAGTGTTTGGTCCCTGCAGCCTGGCAGGACTCAGAGGAGCAACAGGACTGAGGCTGCTCCAGAAATGAATGCTAGACAGCAGCGGGCTGGGGGTCAGCAATAATCCACTGGGGGTCTGCAAGACAAAAATCCACTCCATGACACACAGCTCAGGAGTTACAGGTCCATACAGCAGCCACCACCCCTACAGTCCTACACATCATCTACTGGCTCTATTTCCCAGTGAATTCAGACATACAGCATGGTTGGCAGCAGCTGCCCATCCAGCCCTGCCACCTGACTCTCCACTGGTCAACACTGGATACCTGCACATGTAATATTCCTTCATATGCAAATTAATTTATGTTTGCTTAAGCAGAAGCAGTTATTGTTTATGTGAACCACGCTCATGCAACTGTGTAGAATAATACCGTACGTGCCCCAGTGTCTGCCAACTCTGCCTAGTCTCCTTCAGAATCAGTTTTTACATTTTGAAGGGCAGCAATTGCTTGACCTGACTGCAGATGTTGAGCTATTAATGCAATCATGTGTGGAGCCAGAAGAGTCACTGCTGGCCTTTGAAGTTCACTCCCTGATGGCACCTTGTCGAAATGGAAGAGGCTTCAAGAAACTGGCAGTGCACAGGTTGACACGGCGAGAGACAGGTGTATGGGCTGGGTGCCCAGAGGGACAGCGGAGAGCACAGCTGATTGTTTGAAAAGAACCAAAACATCCAGAACCAAGAATCCAAGGCTCTTCCTAAATCAGAGGTGTCTCCTTCCAGTGCCATGGTGCACAAGAATTGCTAGGAATGCCCTTAGCATTCCTAAAGCACAACTAGATGAGAGGTAAAGCATGTGTGAATCTTGATTCAAATGAAGAATCACTGGAATTATTCGGTATCCAGAAGTAACTTCTATTGTTTCAAAAAGGAACATAGAAGTGATGTGACAGTTTTGAAAAAAGTATTTGGCATAATGAGTTCATCTCACCAGTAATCTTGAAGGCATTTATCAAAAGCAGTTCTATTTCCCAAAGCACTTAATGCATTTGAGTATACATTGAGCAAGTAAGCATGTGCTTTGCTGTCTAAGACAAAGCCTCAGAGCTCTGTTGAACTGGGACATCCATTTGTCCAGACTTTAAAGTATGTAAATTGAAGACAGAAGACAGGGAGTACTTCCATACATACTGGTCCCTGCTAGATTCCCACCAGGACAGAAATATAAGCTCCACATGTGGCAATTGCAACCGGGGGTCTCACTTAACATCTGCCCACACTGCCATTCACATCCCGTTGGCAGAACTCTGCAGTGAGCAGGCTCACACAGGCAGGCACCACAGGTCATATGGATTTCCAAATAGGACAGACATGATTTGCAAAGCAGTACCTGAGGGATCAGCTGTGGTGTTTGAGGCTTTGTGCAAACACACAAGAATACAGACCTGCTGTGACGTGCTTGCGCTGGAGTTCACAACAGGGTCAAACAATTAGTTTAACACCAGCAGAAGAGATGGGATAGAGAAGAACCAGCAAACATTAAAGTCCTCCCAGTGATTCAGGTGTCTGAAAGGCTGTTTAATACAAAGAGCTTAGCTGTTCTTGAATGGGATGGTGTACCTAAGGACACTCAGAAGCAGCAAGGTTTGTGGAGAAATGTGCAGGGAAAGGACACTTATACTGAAGAAGGTGGATCAGAAATACCAAACCACCACAGCGATGTCCCAAGGACTAATAAACCTGTGGTATCACTGGGAAAGCAGAAGGTGTTGATTCAGTAAATCAGCAGGTGTGGTGGTCACAGGAGTACCAGTGAAGTCAGAATTGGGATATATTTGCATGACAACAAAAGAGGGGCTGGCAAGGAGAAGACTTCTGTCTTGATGTCACCAAGTGACAGCTCTTGACAAGATAGCTGAAAAAACAAACTTGACCAGCAGGCACTTGTGAACAGCTCCCTTACAAACACTCTCTTCCCAGAACCATGGTGCTTCGTGGGGCAGGAAATCAGCAGCACCAGTGAGAGCCCCTTCCCGGTGCTGTATTCCAGGTTGATGCGCCACTGGCAGGCAATTGTTGACAGAGATTTACGAGACTGACAACCCACTGAATTAGGTCAGGATAAATGCTCAGATCTACTTACAGAAGAGCCTACTAACCTTAAAACCAGAGATGTAAGCAGCAAGACCCAACAACATTCAACTAAGGACACAATATTGTGCCAATTGTACTAAGAGGTCCAGTGAGCAGACTTGGTTCTTAATTTGTGCTCTAAGAAGCTGCAGATATCCAGAACTGAAAATGCACTTCCTGAGAAGGTCTTTTGAAAACAATAAGGAAAACTTGGAGGTGTTTATTCCTACATAGATACAGCCAGAGCAAGCCTTCAGAGAGGAGATTTGAAATTGAGTTGCCCTCCATTCATCCCTGGAAGCATGCTAGCATGCCTAACAACAGTACTGAGCAAAAGCTCATGTCCTCTGATGAGCAGAGCACTAATGTCTGCAAGTTCCACCACAGCCAAGAGACAGCCAAAGCAAGCCTCCAAATCTGTTTAATATTTAATGCAAAAAGGGCACAGGGCCTCCCAGGCTTGTTCTCAGTATCACTCCATCAGCCAATCATCAAAACCACCAGAGAAAACCTAAGTGTAAACAACACCACAGGACAGGCTATCCCTAAATTACACGTGGAAATTGATGTGTCACTTCATTTTCTGCCATCATGCAGCTGTACATCTGGTATTAGATGTGGAACCCATTGGGAAGTTCCTACTTAAAAACCATCATTATAATCCAAGTATAGGAACAGTTTAAGAAGAAATAATTCATTGCAAGAGCAGATTGTATTAAGCAACAATGCTCATGGCTCCTGACTTCTGACAAACAATGTGTGTAAGTACAATCTTGTCACTTCTAGCTGTTAGATAACAGACAAGTGCTGTCACACAAACATTACTTCCCAGGTCAATAGGCACGTGCTGGAGCCTGGATGGTGTCTGTGGATACAATACAGAGCATACATGTACTGGCTGCAGGCATGCTACTTTGTCCCAAGGAAAATGGCATGTTGTAAATTTAACAAATGTTAAAGCAGAGGCCTGAAGAAAAAGTGTGCATCAAAACTATATATCCACATTGGCCATGGGAGAGCCAACAAAAGTAACAAGTGTAAGTAATCTGCAAAAGAAGCAAGTGCTGAACAAAATCTAAATAAATCTAAATCTAAAATCTAAATACCTGTCTTTGAAGCTAACCAAATGGAAAGCTGACATTTCTCTACCAAAGTATGGTGCTGTATGCTCTCACATCTTCAACCCATCTTTCTGTTCTGAAATTGATTGTGCATATCTGCCCTTTCACAGGGCTCCATCCAAGAGTATTCCTCAGGACCAGCAGGTACAGTGGAAAGCCATCTGAAATATGCTCTCAGGCAACAGGACCTTCTCTGAACCTGCATCAGTCCTGGAGCAGACATCCTGTTCTGTACTTGCCCCATGGCAGTAGGTGTCTCCTACTGGGATCTGATAAACCAGAGAACGTTTGAGATATGATGCATGTTCTTCCTTAGATAATGGGATTAACAGCAGATTTCCAATCTAAATTATGGCTTCAGTTATTTTGCATCATGGTATTACAGTCATCATGGCCTTTGCTAGCCATCCTGCTAAAGGAGTGCCACAATCCTCTACATAATTCCCTTCTACATCTCTTGGGGAAGAAGTACGCCAGTTTATAGATGAATGAGAAAACTCATTGTTCAAAGAAATAATTACAAAATGAGGAGATAAATCTCTGTTCATACTGTGTTTTGGGGCAGCAGTAGATTAAAGCTGCTTTGTAATAACTCATGCTGTCATTGTGTCTGGTTGGCATCTGATGTGATTTGTCAGATTTTCTGCCTACAAGCAAAATATTATGGCTATACCACAGAGGTTACAAAAGTTTGTCAATGCACCTCAGTTTTGGGTTTCCCCACTTCTGTTCTTCCTGCCAAACATACCCTCGCTCAAAGGCTTTGTCATGTCAAAAATGACAGGTGACAGCCCACAAAATCCTCATTCTTGGTGAGACAACTTTTTATCTCAGTGGCTGGCAGGTGAGTCTGAGCTGCACAAACTTGCTCTGCAGCCAGCTGAAAAGCTCAGAAAGAGGAAGTGCAGTGCTGGCTGTGAGCCCTTGCTGACACTCACTTCTGCCAGGCCTTAGTGCCACATGGGCATACAGTGCTGCCAGCACCCAACACCTCTAACACCCCGAGCAGGGAAGAGGCAGTGGGATTCTGGATACAGTATGTCTCTTACACACCCTGACGTGAGTGACTGCTTGTAACACACCTTTGTATTTATTTATTTACTGTTCAGTTTGATACTTTCAATGCTACCATTTGCATCAACTGTTCTTTCAGGGCTGAGAATCTTAGGGGGTGTTCCATATTGGGATAATTTTACTCTTGGATTTTTTTGTCTAATTTTGCAGTGGTACTGTAAGACATAACCTACCGATGAATGCACTCAGTCATATCTGTGATTTTCCTCGTCTGCTCTGAACTCCTAAATTATTTTTTCATAGACTTGTTTGAAAATGAGAACTTGCTTTTGACATTACCACAAATAAGTGATTAAAAGAATCTGGTTATTCAGTAGGAACGTGCTGAAGGGAAGCTCTGGCAAGGACTCTGTGGATCTGTACAACTTTGGAAATCGAAACTGGCTTCAGCCTTAGAAACCACTTAATTTGCTCTGTATTCAAAAATTGATAAAAAGGTCACAATATTTCCATGGATACAACATCTAGTAGAGGAATCTAACCAATCATCCCATAATGCCCACGCTCAAGTTGTGATCTACAAAACCCCTGTGGTTTTGGTTTTGCCTTTTAACTGCTTTTTTCACAAACCTGGAGGCTTGTTTGAGCCAATAAACAGTGCACTAACAGCTGCTCATCTCCTTATCCTTTCAGGCAGTCTGTGAACTGTGATGGCTTTTCCCACACTCATGGAGGAACAAACCCCAGGAGGAACCTACTTTCCACCCCTTGTTCAGAGAACTGCTTTGTTTCTCTTTCCCATATGTTTTTTTCCCCCATCAGATGATGACAGCCCCATAAGAGCTTACACTCTGGGCCACATAGAGGAACACCCGGAGACAGGCAGGTCTCACCTGTGCAGTGAAGAAAGCTGGAGTCAGGGATCCCGAAGGAAGCGCAGGGCTGTTCAGGGCAATGGAACCGATGTCGGTGCTGGAGAGAACCATGGGTGGCGCGGAGATTTCCAAGCCTTTGGGTTTTTTAGCCTTTGGGGGGAGAGATGGAGATTTTGCCTTGGAGCCTGAGGAGAGGTTCAGAGGCTCAAGGGAATCTGAGTCATGGCAGCTGGACTCAAAGAAGAAGCTCCTCTGTTCTGTAGGGAAGGGTGAGGTGGGAGACAGAGAAGGCGACCTGGAGGAAGATGATGATGGAGATGAAATGCTGGCACTGTTGGGTAGCATTAAGGAAGATATTTTAGCTGATACTGAAGAGCTGAGGAAAGCAGAGGCAGCTGCTGTTTCAGAAGTAGAAGGCAACGACACCACGGGTCTCGTAACTTGTTTATCTGTTTTGTTTGTCACAAATCTGATAACAGTCCGAACTTCTTCAACTGGTGTGTTTCCTTCTGACTTCTCCTCCAGTTTTTCTGTTTTGATTGGCTTGTAAGGGTCTGGCTGGTTCTGCAAGGAGTTGATGGTGAAAGAGGAGTACAGGCCAGAGTGGATATATTCATTACGGCTTGCGCTTTTCAGTGCTGACAAGCTGTGCTTGTGCTGATCCCTGCTCTCAGAAGGCATTTTACAGTCGCTGTCCTGCAGCAAAAGGCTCTCTCTGCTGATTTCCACAGCATGCGGATCCATTTTTAGAATCTCAGGAAAGGAGACAAACTTGTATACAAACTTTTGTCCAATCACTTTCTTGATGATGTTCTGTAAATACAAAAGAAGGTGCTAGAAAGATCAGCATCTTAGAGGCACTCACTACAGCAAAAACAAGGGTAGGGCAGCACTGCTCCCTCATCAAGCTAAGCAGGTCATTTCATGGGGCTCCTCACAGTGATCACCCTTGGCTCATTCTGATACCTCTGCTCTGATAGGGAGTCCATCCCCTGCTCTTCATGAGTCCAAAAAAATCTCCATCACTAGGTGATAAAGACCTGCTGGTGGTCTGTTTTACTTCTGCTTCCTCTGAAGCAGCTTGGGAATATTTTCTTTCCAGTAAAAGCAATTCTAATGCCTTGCAGACTCGAGCTATGCCACCATTTGCATTCCACAACAAAGGCAAACTCCTTTATGCCTTCCAAAACTGACACCAACTACCCTGTCTGGGTAGTTGTCTGTAGGGGACAAAACCACCTCAAACCTCATGGCTCCAGTCATTTACCCTCTCTTCCTTACCACATGCAGAAGGATTGAACTAAACTGACAGTGCCTGTCCTTTCAATGGTCTGTGAAAAATGCAATTATTTGCCTGGGCTGGAAAAGTACTCGTGTCCTGGTGTATCCCCTGCACTATCTCCAGGTTTTCATTAGGCTCAGGATACTCACTGGTGCAGGCAGGAGGTTTTCATCAGTCTAAACTGACTATTGAAATTATTGGAAAAATCCCAAACCTCTCAAAGGTTTGTACAACTATTTATTTTTTTTCTTAAAGTGTCCCCTTTATGGAAAGAACTAATTCCCTTTGGGATCTTTTCTGAGGGTCTCATTTCCTAGCTCTCCTCCTGCAAACCCAGGTATGCTGCCTGCTCTAACCCAATGCCCAGTATCCCCAGAGATGTGTGAGCTCCTCACAGAGGCACTTTATGGCACCAGGTGGGCCCAGGAAAGTGACTGTAACATTTCATTTACCACCCTAAGCCAAGTGCTGTGGAACAAAAGAAGCAATATGTCCTGAGATTTCCATACTAATTTCTCTCTTCTTGAAGCCCCTGGTGGAGAGTTTGTCTTTAAGTCACTTCTGAAATAAAAATAGAAGGAATACAAACATCCTGCCTATTTATATATGGACAGTACATAGTGTAGTGCCTGCTCCCCTACACCTTATTTTGTCACAAAAGCAAGGCTCATTTTGTGAAAGGATCTGCACTTGGGCATCAGAACCTTGTCTTTCAGCTGAGCTACTGCATTCTGTTATCCATCTGTCTGACTGTCCTGGCATTTCATTCAGGCACCTTCTTGAAGACAAAACTAATCCTACAAAGAGCCCTGGGATGTAGCTTTGCATTACAGGTCAGGAACTGTGGCACAAATGGATAAAGTTGTTTCCCAAGTTAATAACAGGGAACTGTAGCAAGAGGGAGAATTAAATTCAGGAAGCTCAGACTAAAGGCACAAAGCTGCCCTCTTCCATGCTGAATTGAACACACATCTACCCACCTGGTAGATGCTGCAATGCCTTTTTTTCCCCTTCCAAAGGTTCAGGACAAATAGTTAGCCCACAGGATCTCAGTCTGCATGAGCTTTAATTCCTATGGCTTTGGGCTGGGCCTAGATTTTTTTCCCTGCTAATTAGGTGAAACATTGGATGGATGCACTTTTTCTGCACTCTTAGTATTGCATTCTTTTTCAAAAAAGGAAAAACCTCCAAACTAGTCACATAGGAAAGGAAACACCCCAACAGGACTTTACTTTTTCTAATATATATATTTTAATTTAAAATAATACCTCCTCTGCTCCTGGCAGCTTTGAGTTATTGTTACATGAAGCACGGGCAAGGGAGATCCTCCTTGGAAAATGTGACTCCCAAAAGAAAAAGATTAAATGTGTTTAAGGGTGGCACTTCTACACTGATGCAGGCTTGAAAGAGGGAAACACTGCTATAAAAAGCAACTGAATGGGCTGGGTGAGTTTATACTTCCTTTGTTATTATTAAATATAGTTGTATTTTAAGAAGGTCACAGTGCTGCTCCTCTGACTCTGCCAGCCTGCAGCAAAGGCCCACTTAACTATGGCTGGAGATGAAAAGATTCAAGCGCAGATCCCTCAAGCACCTTGCCAGTTTCTCTCAAATGTGTAGCCTGAGGAAATCTCCACCAGTGTGTAAGAGAAAACAGGGACACAAATTAATGAAGTGCCTCTGAAATGCCCCTGACTTTTCTGTATTTTTTTTTGACAAATAATTGAGGTGAAGGTAAAAAGCAGCTTCTTTCTACCATCACCTCAGTGATCTGTCAGATTCATTCTAAGCTGTGACGGTTCAAACCACAGAAGACTGTGACAGGCATCATGACAAGCAGGGGTTTTCCTCCCTCAATTTGAAAGGGCAAGGAACGCTTCCTTATATTAAGGACTGCATTTGCAGGAAAACTAGACCACTTGCTTGGTAGCAGGACAGTAAGTATATGTGCACATTTAGCCCTATTTTTTTGTTGTTGTTTGAATTCCTAGGTAAATTCCCTCCTGAGCGAGCTTGCAGTGAGTGCCAGCAGGTGCCAGCCGGGGTTGCAGCGAGACAGGGAGGGCTGGGCCCCTGCACCTGCTGGGGAGGAGAAATGGGCAACCAGGCCAGGAGCTGGGGCTCCAGTCCAACAGCTTAAAAAAAAATCTCATCAAGAGACAGCACTCTTGGACAATCAGAGAGAGGGCAGCGACCAGGAAAAACCCCTCTGCTCTTGGCTTCTTGACTGTTCCTCACTTGAACACTTTTCACTTTCCTCATCTGTCCCCAGTCTACAAAACAGTGATTACAGCAAACACGACCACCCCGTTCCCCTGAAAAGTGCTTGGAAAGCTGATGATACAAACTGGGTAGAGCCCTGCCTGATGTCTACTGCAGCTGGAGGGATAGGTTTCTGCCCTGTCCTTCTCCACAGAGCAGCTGGCTGAACTGGATGCCAAAGGCTCAGTGGCACGCTCAGCCTGCAGCTTAAACCAGACTACGCTATGGCGGGGCAGGGGGTTGTGTCAATACATATGGCTTTTGGAAGCTCTCCTGAAATCTATCATGTGTTTCTGGTTTATTTTCATCAGCTCTGACTCCTACTCCCTGTTTGAGCCATTTAGAGCAAAGGCATAACCATACTACCAGCATGACTGAAGGATTTTAGTGGCTTGGCTCAAACCTCTCAGCTAGCACGTTAGCTGGCTACAGGAGCCACTCGGAAGACTGAGCTGGGAAATGGGATCCACTTCCTAGTTGAAATTTAGACTAACGAGGGGTCTCAGGAGCAGAAAGACCAGATTTTTTTCCTCCTGCCAGGAAGTGACATATAAACAGGGTGCCTGAGATCTCAAAATTTATGGCAGAGCAGGACGAACTTGTCTGTATGTCCTAAACATCCCTGCTGAGGGAAGAAGAAGGACAACACCTATAGCTGCAGCTCGTAACTCATAACATGGATGTGTTGCAAGGTCCTTCGCTCCAAGAGTACCAAGGGATGCAACATGTGTAGGGAGACTTTGGCTACAAATTCCTCACATGACTCTATGCAGGCTGCCTCCAGCTACTGGGATCCCTATCCCAAGAGAGAGCTGCTCACACTCCAATGCCTGAAGTACTGCAAGCTGGCAGAAGGTACCTGTAGCTGCATGGTTTGCTCTGAAAGATGGGGTTATGTCCACATCAGCCTGTGCAGATAGGCAGATTCTGCTAACATCATAGATTATGCAGTTATGCTTATTATACCATGTGTGTAGAAGCCAGATTTTGTGAAATTCTTGTTGGAGGCACAGGTGCTACTACAACTGGGCACCTGTACTGACCTCTGGAAGATCAAGGCTCTCATTTAGCTGTATTTCAGTCTTTCTTCACCCACCTCTATCTAGAAGACAAAGGCCCTTTCTCAGGCTGGCACCTTTGGCCATGTTCTCTGATCTCTCTTCTGCAGTTCACTGGATATCCCTTTCTTCTCACATGAAACATGAACCATTTTATGACTCTTTTTGAGGCAGGGGCTCTTGGGTTTTCTCTTCTACCCATCACTTCTTACTGAGTTTCAAATTCTTTACTCTTTACTCCCATCTTTCCATACAGACAGCACTATATAACCACTTTTATGCCATTTCAGTCAAGCATTTTCTTCACTTCCACACATCACTCTCAAAAGAGGCTCTTTCCAGTTTTCTTAAAAGGTATTTTATAATGCTCCTTCAAGTATTTCCTTTTAACACCCCTGACCTGTGTCTCTACAAAACGAACAGCCAATACTCTAGCACCATCACTCTGCTGTTGTTTCTTTGTAAGATTCTATTTCCCCTGAGTTATCTTAGGTGAAGACCTTCTCAAAAGCAAAATAATAGTTTCCATTATCACTTTATATCCTAAAGTTCTGTAAGCAGACAAGAAAGGGACCCTCTTCCCAAAACAATTTTCCCATGCTGCCACGCACACTTGGGCCTTAAAAATAGGAACTAGTAACCAGAGCACTGTGCTTGACCTGTTATGGGAGGGGAGTGAACGCCCCAGACACCTCTGTATGCTGAGAGCACCCGAGGAGCTCTGTTCCCTGTGCCACCACAAAGCAGCCACACTATTTATATATGATACATCATACTGCCAACCCATCTAAACAAGTGGGCAGCCATTAACTGAAACTAAAACTGACACAGACTGAATAGCACTCATTGAGTAAAGCCTGGGGCCACATACTGTTCAGAGAGGATGCAAAAATATTGAATAGCTGTTCAGCACAACAGTATGTGACTGTGTAATTAAAGATGCAGCATAACTCATGCAAACATTAAGGTTACCCAGGGAACTGTGATTCTTTTATTTCCTAACTTCTGAGGACTTGACTTCTATAACTGCTACATCCTATTAAAGTTGGTATCTGCCTGTCATTTCCTGGATTCCCCCTCCTCCCCTCAATAAAAAACCCTCATGGGAAAAACTCACTAGCTTCCCTCTTGTGTTGTCATCTTGAAATATTCATAGGGACTTTCAGTAGCCTTGAAACCCTTAATAAAGACTTCCAAAAGTTACCTGCCATTACAGCTATCGGAAAAACAAAGTAACCGGGTAATTTGAACAAAAACTTATTAACCCTACTTATAAAGATACTGTACTTCTACACATCAAGCTGAAGTGCTCTGCATGGGAAGGGCACTGAAAGGTTTCCTTGCCTGAAAGCATTACAAGAGATTTCTGACCAGCAGAAGTGTGTGATATGACGGACACAAGTTGTAGGTAGAGAGAGTGCAGGCAGCCTTCCCTCAGTGCTGTCATCTGTTCTGCTGCTCTGTTGAGGCAACAGGGGAAATGCATTAAACAGAAATAAGGTGTGGGGTGGGGGGCAGAATTTGGGTAACACATGAAACAGGAAATGGAATCTTCAGATTATCTACAAACCCTTAGCAACCATAATCATGGTAGCAAATTACAATCAAGACATGCCATACTCTACATTTCCTGGGGTGCTTTTTATGTGAATTTAGCATAAATCTAGCCATCAGGCTCAACAGCATGTCATGCTTGCTTTCAAAGCCAGGCTAAGGAACTTGTCCTAATTGTGTTATTTTTCTCCAGTACCGGAATTAATTTACTTTTAAGTTCAGATGAATCAGATGATGAATTTTAACAAGCCGGTGTTCCCCCCAAGCAAAACGCAGAGTTCATAAACCCCCATTTACCCAGTGATCAGTTTTTATTTCTCCATGGTGAATAATTTCAAAGACAGACCATGAAGCATTAGCTCAGTGTCAGCTGTATGCAGTAGGAGCAGAGGGCAGTCAAGAAAGTAAGGCCCCGCCCATGTGCCCTGGATGGACAGCTTGTGTCCATCATTTCTGAAAAATCACTGCCCCTTCTCTCAAACTCACATGCTGCCAGACCACTTGGGTTATAGGTAGAGATGTCCCTGTTGATAATTCCACTAGGCAAATGAAGTCTTGTCCCGAGTTCTGCCTCTTGTCTTTCCTGCTGCCACTCTCCTGTCTGCAACAATGTTTATCCCATTTGCTCACTGTGCATCCCATTTACCCCAGCACATCCAGGTGCCAACACATCCATCACTGCCAACAGCTAAGGAGAGAACAAGGATCTCAGATGGCTCCTTAAGGCTACCTCAGAGTCTAGACTACTCTTGGTTTATCCCACAAATTGGTGAATTGTCCTGCGGAGAAGACCACGAAAGTCTGAGAGAGGATCTTTCACCTCACCAGCCTTTCCCCTTTTGTTCTGCAGAGAGGAAAAAAAGAATGTCAAGGATCCTTTCCCTCCCTTCCTGACTTCCCTTCTGTGCTATGCAGTATAAACTGAACTGAAGGCAGAGGAAGTGTTTAGGACTGAAACCACTGTTGAGCACTCCCTGCCAGACTATTAGGACTCATTACTATCTTATGCCAGTACCTTTCACAGAAGTTTCCCTGTCCCTCTGCACTCTCCCAGTAATTCACCTTTCTCCACTGTCTTGGAACCTACAGGACACAACACACTATATCCACACAGAGGGAGAAGCTCCCACTGTTTTGTGCTAAAGGAGGTAGTCCTTCAATGGAAATGGCAATAGCCATAGGTTTGGTTTGGGGTTCAAACCCTAACCACAACACATGGGGAAGAAAGTGCTTATTCTTCTTTCCCTCTAGGAGCTATACCTCCAAGGGGCTGCAGGATTTCTGGAAAAAATGACCAAAATCCTTGCGCAACACTCAGATAAAATTTTCAAACATAAGAGAGGGCACAGTCCAGGAAAGCAGCTGTAAGAACAGCAAGAATTGCCTCAGCCAGAGCCCTGATGAAGACCCTGTGCAGCCACTCTGGCAGGTGCTTCATGAGCAGAGACAATACAGATGTCAAAGGTGTGTTTGTGCTGGTGGGGGGAACTGAAAACAAAACAGGGGTTAAAGAAAAGGTTACAGCCTAAAAGAAGCAAGGGAATCTCCAGTAAGGAGCCATTATATTTCATTAATTCAACAAGATCAGAGAGATCTCAAAGGAAAAGTGCTACAAATATCTCATCCTTTGTTTTAAAGCAATGTCTGTTCAGTCACTAACTGTGCATTTGGGCTCTGCCTGGCTATGCTGTTCATGCCCCAGCAGGCACTGTGTCTCCACTGATCCCAGTCAAGTTTATAATCAGAGGGGTTGGAGCAAAATAATGAAGTGAGCTTCCTCATGCTGAGCAGAAGCCTTTTTAGCACTTAGTGAAGGGGAATTCATCATAACAACTGCTCTGAAGAGCCACTGCTCTATCCTTATGGAATCCTTTTGTGCTTTCCCAGTCAAGCCCCTTTTGAAACATGTTAAGTGGGAAAATCTGACTTCTAGTGGACAACACACTAACAGCTCTGAATCTGAAACTAAAAAATTCTTACAGGAGAAGGAGTCCTTGCAACTAATGAAAAGTTTGACCATCAAATTGTTCCTAGTTAATTTGCAGTACTCTGAGCTCAGTCCAGAAAAATCATCTAGTTTCCTCTGCCTTATGCAGGCAGCAAACATGCCATGACTGTGCCGAACACTGGTGTTCCTCACTGTGTAATCTCATCTCACTGCCTTTTCTGACAACCAAGATGAGCACTGACCACTAAGCACGGCTATGAACTTTTCCTTTTTAATATACAAAATCTACAAAAGTCTTTAATCTTCAAGAATATCAGAAATAGGAAAATCAAGTAATTTAGAATTTAGATTTATTATTAAAAATATGCATTTAAGGCAAACTAATCCTCAACAAAATTTAATATTGATTAGTAAAAACAATATAATGGTCATCTAAAAAAGGCTGGAGAAACAATTTGGAAACTCCTTCCATTCACCCAAGTCTAAAATTGAGAAAAGTGAATATGAAAGATTTGTGTTCTGCAAGATTTGTGTACTTGTGTTCTAAAATTTTTTTCTTCTAGTACTTTGACACATCTGAGAGATTTCCTTTCAGTATCTTTCTGTTACAGCAATCTAATACACATCCTGGTTACTCCCTGTTCTTACTTTTGCATTCTCTGTTGTACTGTTGCCACCTTGCTTCATGCAGAAGAATAAGACCAAGGACTAAGTATCAGAGTGAAGGACAATTTCATGAGAGTTACAGTGATCTTATGAACTCCTACTATACTGCAGAAATATTATTTTCATAGGTTCTAGCTATCAGTAACTTTTACTGACCTCTTCTAAATTGTGGGCATGCTCATAATGTCCAATGTTCAGAAGCAAATAAAGCAATCATAGGTAATATAGGTAATTTCAGATTACTATGTTCAATATGTTATTATTTCAGATTTCAGTTTCAAATAAAGAGGTTCAAAGTGGAGCTGCCACTAGCTAACAGCTCTGCATTCAGTACAGGCCTACACTACGTACCAGTGAGAGCTTCTCAGAGTGCACAAAGAAACACAGCTTGCCAGTCAGAAGGTTACTGCCTGACCTGTGCTGACTGCATGGGTCTTACTAGTTCTACCAAACCCCAACACATATCTGTGGAGGAGGTCCAAAATCCACTACATCTAGCAAGGAAGAAAAACTGGATGAAGAAACCCATATCAAAGCACATTTCACTATTTTAACTTGAGATACTCAGAAGATAAGTTCCCAAGTGAGAGTAAATTTAACATTGTACAGCAAATACAGTCTTTGGCTGAGATGAGCTCAGCATCAGACTACTACTCTGACAAGCAAACCCAAACATTCCGTGCTCTGACACCCACTATCTGACCAGCCACTTCTCCCTGCTTCCCACGCTTATCCTGCACCTTCATCCAGTAAGGCATCACATTACTGCTCCCTCATATATATTGCTGCTAATTAAATGATATAAACATAGAATTAGACTAGTGTTGAAGCTAAATCAGATTTTGTCCTAAAATGACATAGTAGAAAATTTCTAAACTCTTAGAAACACTGAGCATTTCCAGAGGAATAGTTACAGTGAGATCCTGCTAGGGAAATACTGCACTGTCACAACTGTAGAAGTGTTTCAGCATTTTATTTCCAGCTAAAAAATTACAACTGCAGAAAAGATATACCAGAAAGCTCAGGCAAGACTAGCTAAAACACTGGCCAACAGGTTCTAAGGTCCAAAAGATGTGTTCCACAAAAACTCAACCCTGCCCTCTGTGCTGTTCAGTTGTCTGTCTGTTTTATTCTTGTTTCTCACTCAGGCAATACTTGCCTGGTAAAGCTGCCATTCTGCCTGCTGCACTGCAGACTCACTGCTCTCTACCACATCCCTCCATTCCAGAAGACCCTATGCAGGCTCTAATAATAAACAGTTCTCCATTATCAACAGTTATTTTATTGTTGTCAAAAGCTACAGAAAATATTGGGCAGCCAAATGCCTAAACACATAAAAGCAGAATTAAGTGTAAACCCAAGTCAAAACTCCCACCTCAGGAAATGGGATGTG
The DNA here is from genome assembly GCA_026770055.1 of Myrmophylax atrothorax. Lineage (NCBI taxonomy): Eukaryota > Metazoa > Chordata > Aves > Passeriformes > Thamnophilidae > Myrmophylax > Myrmophylax atrothorax. Next base: position 45,501,697 of record JAOXXN010000265.1, on the reverse strand, counting down.
TAGCGTTTTCCTGTGCATCTTTTAGCCTCTTATGTCCACTGTGACCACATTCAATACTGTTGTCTGCTGTAAAGACTAGTTAGAGGAACTTCTGAATAGCTTCCACAGAGAGGAGAAAGATTAACTGGTAGTGTATCTATTTTCTTAGTTTGCATGAGAATAACAAAATTTACCTTGTCATAATAGTATCTGAGCGCTCGGCTCAGCTTGTCATAATTCATATTAGTTTTATTTTTTCTGAGTCCCCACAGCTTTGCCACTTCTTCTGCCTTGAGTAGCTTGAATTCGCCATCATTAGACGTCCAGCAAATCAGGTGCTCATGTTTCTGGTCTAGCAGCAACTGCAAAAGGAACTGCCACAGTGTGATTGCACTCTCCATACCTACAAGGGACAAAGGAGAGCAACAGTGTGAAAAACATTTGGGTGCAGGTGTTCCACCCAATACTCATTTCAGTAATAAGCTCTGTGTAGGAGTCATTCTATGTAATTGAGAAAAGGGAAGCTACTAAATAATTTACAAGCAAACATCCACAAGATCTACAGGTCTTCCACTCCTCTTTCAGTCCTTTTTCACCATGCTACTTTCTGAAGGGATGCATAATATAGAGGATGTATTTAGAAAAGCATTGCCCACATAGTTCACATGGTCCAAGGTTATCTCCAGTTGGTGTCTTCCATTCAGTGTACACAATCACACTTCAGTGGAAGACACGGCGCGGGTGGTTGTGGGGAAAGGACGTAACTATGCACTGAAACAGGATTAAAACCCTGCTGTTTACTGTCTCAGGGAGTACACTGAACTCATTTGGATATGTCACTGTGAAAAAGGGGTGAGAGGGAAGACCAGAGCAGTTGCCCTTGATTAGAGGACCAAAAATCACACTCCTTTCCCCTCCCCCCTACACACTTAACTTCCCAGTATCATATAGCCTTTGCCTATTTTGTTTTTTCCAGGGCCTGAAAATACTCTTGTAGTTTCTGTTTGCCAATTTGAATAGCTCAAAATGAATAGCTCAAAAGATTTTTATTTTTTTTCAGGAATGCTGAAAGTTCAGTACACTCAGACACAGTTAAGTGATGTTTACCCTGAACCTCCTCTAACAGGGACCTTTCCTTTCATTATATACAACTGAGAACTAGGAATATTTTTAACAGTGCCCGAGTCTCACACCTAAGGTTGATTTTTCTTCTCTCTCTGCTAACTGCCTGTGCTATTGAGCCCTCCCTAGAATAAACCTTTTGTTCAGGCACTGCAACAGAACGATAAACTGAAGACTGACTATTCCAACTTAGCAACAGGCATATAAGCAACTTAAAATTGGGGAGCCCTATCACTGACAACAATTTATCATTTTAATGAAGATGCAGCTAAAATTGACCTTTTAACCTAGAGAACCACAAAATGAGGTTTTCACCCACTTGCAACATCTCAGTCTTTGCATGTTAACATTGGATCGAATAATTTTCTTCTTGACTCTTCTGATTCTTTTGGACATTTTATATTGCATAGATTTATTGCTGGGTTAATTGACTATGGTGCTAATGGAGCTAATTATTACCTAGCCTCTGCAGGAAACAAGGGATATTTCTGTCTTTTTCTAGACAAGCTCAGGATTTTTAATGCCCTTGCCCATTTTGTTTACCAATATATTGCTGTTTGTGCCCTAACAGATGACAGGGACAGGGTGCCAGGCTTGTTGCCTGACTCCTCCCTGGATGTGAGGACCACAAGAGGGCACAAGACTTCCAACTATCCACCATAGGAAACAAAACAGCGGGCGGCTGAGGGAACAGCTGGCTCTGCAGGTCTGCCTCAGCACAAAGGAAATCACGGTGCATAAGGTTCACAAGTATAAAGAAAAACAAACTGCATAAACTTCACTAGTGTAAAACAAGTTAATGACACCAGAGAACGCTGTCAATAGTTTTATAGAAAAACAGGATTTGGAGCTCTGTTTGGGTCCAAATAATTTCTAAGCACACTGGCCATGTAAGGGTTTGCACAATTAATGATGCTTTTGCTATTCTTGAAAAATCCTTAGTTCTCTAAACAACTGAGAATCCTGTCTGACTGACACGGACAAAACCACCTATCCCTGATGCCCAGCTCTATGACACAGTAACTACACAGCACCTTCAAGGGTCACCAGAGGCTCCCAGGACTGTTAGGGATCCTTGGAACAGAACTGCCTATGTGGATGGTCTGGCACTTTCAAAGGCTTGCATTTGATTCATTGCAATTTCATACAAATCCTTTTCCACAAAGTGTAAGGCAATAAAAAAGTGTACTGCTAGAATTAAACTACCTGCAAGTTACTCACTTTACAGTCTTTAAAAGTTCCTTTAAACTACACCATCTGAGCAAGTATAAACCACTTTTAACAGATTATTTTCTATAGCTTCATACATAATAAAGTGTCCCTATTAATCTGGTATCCTATATATACAGCTAAACATCATATATACATACTTTGCAGTATTTATAGATTTTGCAACTCACTTGGCTAAAAAAGTGTAGTTATATACAACCATATTCCTTCAAAATAATCCTAGTTTCACATATTATGCAGGGATACCGTGCATAATTTCAGCTTGTATCATACCACACTTCTGAAAAAGAAATCACAAACAGAACTGCAAAATCATAAGTAACTTATAAATATCTTTCTTCAAACCTTTATTAAAATGTGTACAGGTGTCCCACACTACAAACACCTGTCAGTAAAACTTCAGCTGAGCAAAATAAAGACAGAAGAAAATTACAGAAGCACCAATACAAATTCATCACGATATCTATAGCCAAAACAGTATAATATACTTCAGAGACACAATAGTCTCATCCTGATCTTAAACTACACTTCTTTCAGATGATCAGCAATTGTGGCTCTTCAGAGAGTTTAGGTGGAACTGAACTCAAAGTGAAGAGCATTTTGCTGCAGTCACCTCAACCCAGTTCACCTCTGCCCAAGAACACTCACAGTGTAACTAAACTAATGTTTTACTACACTTTTCATTATTAGCCTGTTTTCTGATACTTATCATTTGTAAAATGTAAACAGTTCGGGATTCCATTTTATCTACTGACTGTGGGCCTCACAGTGACTCAGCCATAGCCATAATGCATGAACAGCACCAGCCTGGGTGAGAGCATCCTACAGGAGTACTCACTCCTCCAACCACCTGTCCCAGTGAGTAAGGACAGGTGACTCCCATCAGGTTAATACATAAAAGGTTACTGGCTACTGCCACCTTTTTCTAAGAGCTTCATTTCTCTAACCAGCTGTGATGCACTAGTAATCTCTGGGGTCACTTCAGGTGCTGGATCCAGGGCAGATGGCTGTGGTGGGATTAGATTTAGGCAGCTCGTCACCACCCTGCTTGCCTTACCATCAGCTCTGCCAAGTGAGTGTCTCTGAACAGGCTTTATAAAGGACCTGTATCCCTCTGAATTCAGCATGGATGTGCTTAGTTGGTATATGCATAAATCTTCTACTGGGTATGACCCAAGTCTGCCCCTACAGAAATGAGATTAAAACAGCTCAGTGCTGCATTGTGCTTCATCCCTCCATCTGCCACCGAGTTCCTGCATAAAGCTTCCCATATTGCTGGTATAGCAACTGCATGTATGATTCCTACCTGAGGCAAACCATGCTAATTACATTTTCAGCTGATCATTAATTGTGTGGTCCTTCTCTTCTAAGCACCACACTTGAGGCGTTCAGGTCTGGGTTGCACTGAATATTCACAGCTGTATAACCACCTTTAACACAAGCCTTGTGCTAAACTGTATGGTGAGATAAATCTCAAATTCCTTAAATTCGGTAACCTGGTATAATCTTTGCATCTCATTTCCATTCTGTAAAATATGATTTGCAGGAGAACAGCTGTAGCAGGATGCTCTGCCTGGAATGGGGCAAACCAACTTGAACAATGCTCCATTTGCAAAGCTACAGTGGATGGAGAAGGGATCTTCATGCTGCTTTTGGTGTTGAATAATGATGAAACCAGCTGTATCATCAATCCCAAAGTTAAACATCCTGATAGTGAGATGGGTGAAGATGCGGCCAATATGTACCTGATAAAGGAACAAACAAGTGATTCTACTGATAACTTACCTAAGGTTGCTGAGCTGTCACAGCTGGCCTGGAGACATCTGATTATACTAGAAAAGCCCAGTCCCACTTTTAACAGCAGGGTTTCCTAACATATCCTTCCTTTCTTGGAGCGTGTGTCCCTTGAGTGGGGGGATGCCCCTCAAGGTCACTCCTTGAGGCAGAGAGAAAGAGATTTGCCCACAGCTGTTGTTATGGGTGAGTATCATCAACCTCTACTTAATATTTGGTTTTGCTAGCTTTAATATAACTGCTTTAATATAATCACTTCAATATTGCTTCAAACTAGTGTACTATACTAGTAGTTATAGCTTCTATATTGTGTGGTAAATAATTTTGATAAAGATATTTTTGTCTATTTGGTATCAAAATATATAATTTATTTTAATATATCTGGTTTGCCATCCTTAATCCTGTGGGACAAAGTAGTATAAAGGTTTATTTATATCTATATACTCCTTTAGAAATAAACTGTTGACAAAGTCTGGGGCTGAGACTGGATCCAGCCATATCTACTCTTCTCTGAGGACTTCAGAAAGCAAGGGGGTCCTTTCTGCACCCTGTGACCCAACAAGGGCTTCTCTCATAAACTTTGCCTGAAGTTCCCATTCTGCCTGGGGCAAGAGAAAGAATTTAATATCCTGCAGCGACAGGATTTTTTGACTTCTGTGCAAAGTATTTTATTTCCAATCAGGTCAATAAAAGTATTACCCTGTCTTTCTCTGTGAGCAGCATTTTGGGTTCCGCAATGTACTAACTGTCCTCTTGGGAGGACAGTGTGGCCACACAGTGTACTAAGCCTT
>JAOXXN010000265.1:45484807-45496771 GCA_026770055.1 Myrmophylax atrothorax | reverse complement strand
TTGGGTGGTGAAGCAAAAGAATCACATGACAGATGTATTAGAAGACATGTCACAACCAAAAATCTGGTACCTGTATTAAAAGTCATTATACACTATGATTGGGAGGAGCCAGAAACCTTCAGAAAACATTGTATTTAATTTCTATATTTTCTAATTCTTCTGAATTTTTACTGAGTCAAAGGGAATTCAGTGTCTTGCCTTAGTTTGACAGAAAGGGGTGTTAGGATGTGGTGCCTTCCTACAGTGACCACATTTCGTTCAACTCATTAAATAACAATAATAAATATTCCTGTTACTTCTGTGCACACTACAAGATTTGAAGGTGGGGCAATAAACAATAAATGGAACCACACACTGAAATACATGGATTAGAAGAAAAACAGTTTTAAAACCCACCTTATTTAGATAGTGACACCCATCAATGGTACAGAATGAGACAGGCAACTATGTTAGAAACATATATTCTGTGTCATGGAAAGCCTAATCAAAATTCATATAGACAAGAGTGGATTTTTTCATCCATTAAGTTTGTAAGATTGCAAAACCAGGTGAGTCAATTTTTTAAATATTTATACATTGTATTTGGCAGCCAAAGATGTTTTTTCTAAGCCATGCAACAAAATTGGCTAGTTTGCCCTGACCTAATTTTACTCTGCGATCTGTTCCACTACCGCTGGTGCAAATAATCACGGGCATGGCTAGAAGGAATTGTATTTGGAAATGCTGTGCTAGACAGCAAAACAATATTGCAGGACTGAGTTTTCTGGAAATCCATTTCTCAGGCAGCTGTGACAGGTAACTGCACTAACACCATCTGCATTAACAATTTACATTCTTTCCAATGTGCTTCCACCCATGCAAAGCCTACCAAGTGCCTGATCAGCGTGACACTACCTGCTCCCAGGACTGATCCCAGAAGGAGACAAGTCAGAATCTCTGTTCTGATAATACTGCCCCTATTCATTTCAACCAAATTGAAAGAGTAACAGAAACGCCTAAACTTGGAGCTGCAGCAGAGTCAACACCCAAGCTCCACCTGAAGAGCATAATAGAAAAGGACAGAGACATCACAGAGCAAAGTGTCCCATCTGAGAAGGTTTTCCTGTAAAGGAGGTACCCAAATTCCCCACCTAGGCAAGGGGGCCTACATGCCAAACAGTCTCTCTCTTTAGTGTATGGAGTCTGCCTTCTACCAACATGAACAAACATTATGTAAACATTATGCAAGTTACACTAGAAGTAGTTAAGACACAAGAATACATGTGCTGATGAGCTGCATTAATTTTTTTTTTTTTTTTACCAAGACAATACATATGAAATTCCATGTGACAAAACATCAGTCAGGAAAGTGGCATTAAGGTCCAAAAATACAGTCATTAACCTGCTGTGCAAAGTAATGCAAATAAACAAGCCACCTTAAATCCAGGCAGTGAAAAACCAGGAGGCTCAGAGACAATTCTAGATAAATAAAAAGCTCAGAAAGATTTATGGCATGAACTGTGAGATAAGCAGCACAGTGTTTGAGGCATTAAGTTTTGTAGGACTCTTACATAGGAAAAGCTAGATGAAAAGGCAAAAAGCTGGAAAGCAGCTCTGTAGCATTCAAGACTTCTGCAGAGGTCCTTAGCTTCCATACAACTGTTACAGCTGTAACAGTTCTGCTCTCCCATGTAGTCCAGGTTTCCTACTTGGATTCTTTCTCCTACTCTATGTTAGCTCCCCCATAGCCCTTCTCAAATAAAGAGATATACTGCTGAGCCTGAACAATCAACACAACAATCTGAAGGCTAAAACTCAGAATCCCCCCAAGCATTAGGATCAAAACCAGGCCCTTTTGCTTTAGAGGGTCTGCAGAGGAACAACATCTGGGAGTCTGAGCTATAAACCAGGTCGTGGGACTTGGGGCACAGGAGGGACAGCTGAGTGAGACAGACTCTCTGAGGAGCCCAGAGGCTGAAAACAAACTGCTGGAAATCAATTAAATCAGGAAGACATAAAAGGTGTTAGCCAGCAATATGCCCTATAGGTAGTCACTGTGAGATGGTGATCAGACATGTACATGAAAAGGATTAAGAGGCTGAGTCAGGGCAGGAAAATTAATTTCCCTTAGCATATGAAGAAACTGCTGATTACTCCTGTAGCCAAAGCAGCTGCAAAAGACTCAGCTCCTTCTTGTGTGCCCCATCACAGCAGGCACACCCCTCCACTCACACCTCCCTTACAGGCACGCGTGTGCTGTTGTGAGCACGCAGCATTTCTCACCAACAGATGCCTTTTTTTACCCTTTCGATCACTCTGGAAAACGTGCGTGTAATTTTTGTACGTCCATGTACTGCTTTTGCATCCTGATTCTGTCCAGCACGTTTCTCCAAGCCAGCGTGACGTGGGGCATTGTTAGTTTCTCATTCACGTTAGCATTCGGCTTCCTTTATTCCTGCAGGTTGCAGCCAGGAAACTGGAAAACGGGCCACAGGAAACCTGGCCTCCTACATCTGTCCCAGTTTGCAATAGCAGCTCCGGTTTTATTTTTCTAAGTGTCTCAGGTTTATTTTAACCCTTGAGAGGACTACTGCAGTAACATGTGCAAAATGTGATTGATTTGCCACCATTTTTTTAACCACCATTTCTCAATACTACAAACAGATTTTCCTTAACTAAATGCATTTTAAATTACATTAATAATAAACAGTTATGTGAGTTTTTTAAAAACTCATGGTGGAAATTACTAAAACAATTCCATTCCATAATAATAAGTATCAAAGAGTATACCTAGAGAAAAATATGGAATCAGGCACTCTCTGTATACATTTTAAACATAGTTCTAGAGTGAATGTCTGTATGAAAAGCTGAACTGCTTTTAAATTCTCTAGGACAATTTTTCTCTTTTACATTTTACTTTTTATAAAAAAAATGAAGCACATGTGTTTTGCATTTAATTACAGAAGCAAAAGAGTACTGATCAAGAAAAGTAACTTCCCTAAAATATTAAAAGATCAGTCAGCTATAACATTTTTCACTGAAAATTCATCTGTGTAACAATGACTGTATCATGAGATGTTAAAGACAATTGCCAAATCTGCCCAAATGTTTGCTCATAACCTTTTGAAAGAACAAGTCAAAAGGCTGAGTCAGTCCTAACACTTGATTTCTCAACAGAGATGCTTCCAGGGTGATAAATAGGATGTGGTTGGTGAAGAGTTAGTGATTCTGCCAGAAAGGCGGAAAAACAAATATCAATTTGTTTACTCAGAAAGTTTTCAAATACTCATCAAAGGAGATCTTCCTGCTAATTTAATTGGGGTTGAAAAAATAAGCTCTCAGCTGAGTGTGTAAATATACCTGCTTTCATTGGATGCTGAACTTTCTCTGGTAAAAGCAGTAAATCAAACTAGTGGTGTAATCCATACCCAGGACACTTTAGGGAACCGACTATGTGCATGATACAGAATGCTGGTAATTTTTCCACATCCAGCAACCAGGACATTTCCTGTCAGAGCATCCTCCAAGTCCTTCCATTGTGTTGAAACTGCAAAAACTTTCTAAATCAGGACTTCCTCCTATTATATTTTAGAGGCGTCTTTCTGGGAAATGCAGATTCAAGTGAAAAAAAAAAATAAAAATAAAAGGAATTCCTGCAGCACCACCCAGTGGAAACACTGGAAAAAGCTACAGGGGTGCCCCAGCACACAAGTTCCAATTTACTGCAAAATTACAGTAATATTGCCACACAAACCCAGACTGGTTTAAGGATGTGCCAAAAAAAGCAGAGAGGACTTCGCTGGCTGATGTACTTAACAGAGTCACACGAGGTATGCCTACTCTGTCACTCCTGCATATTAGTCTTCTCTTAACTTTAAATTCTAATTTAAAAGATTATTTACAGTAAAAATTTACAAGGTCTCCTTCTCAAGCAAGAATACCCACTGTTATGGCCCAGCACATTAAAAAAAATAAACAGACTCCTGAGGTTAAGAACAACACAAAAGAGACAGCAGCAAGATTTAGCAAAATATTAAGGAATAACACCAAGTTCCACTGCAGAAAAGAAAGCACTCACACACATGTCCAGTAATGCTTTCAGTAGGTACATTTGGTAATAAAATGCTTGCAGTTTTTAATTTTTTTAACCAAGTCAAAGAAAGGCAGAGACAGATGTCCAAAGGAAGAAAGTTCTGCAACCTCCAAATTAATACAACAAAGGACTGGTTGCCTGCCAAGCAGAGGTGTGATGACACCGCCTTTGAAACACAAGTGTTTTCACATTCTCTGTAAGGATGTCCTTCAAGAAACAGTTTTATTCCCACTGGAGTGAAAGCCCTTAGCAGGAGGGAATATGGCTACTTGCTTCCCTGTGAAAGGCTTAAAAACAAAACCTGCTCAACTATTTCTAAAGCTAGCCGTAAACAAAACTACATAAATCCATAATGGCTCCAACTGCTCACCTTGGGACAGACATTAAATGAATGCAGACACCTCACACTGCTTTCCGTCTGCTCATGTGGTGCACATCTGTGGCACGCTGGCAACACGCTACGCTGCAATCCAAGGGACTCCTGCTTTCAAAGTCAGCCCTGTATTTTTCCCATATGACTTTGTCTTATACTTTTGTCAGCATCAGTAGGACACTGATCCTGATTAACTGACCATCCTGTATAAAATTTCTGAGGGTCCCAGAGCTAAAGAAGGCTGAGGTTACAACCTCCCGGAACAGTGGCTATTCTAAAAGTTTATTTCAAATATCAAGCAATTACTACCAAGTGTAAATGCTTCTTCCTTATCTGTACTCCCCTTTTTAACTCAAGTATTAAAATTTTCAATTTCGTGACAGCAGACTGAATGCTTTGTAACTTATGCTAGTGGCTCTAATTTAAATGGTGTATTAACACTGTCTGCTGTATCAAATGTTGCTTTAGTACATTTCATATTCAGATGTTTAATCTTCCCCTTGCCACTGATTTTTCCTAGACTAAAACTTAGATAAATAAGCAGGTCTTTTTTTATTCTGTGAACAGAAATGAACCTCTCCAGAAGGACAGGAAACAGTCCGCTAAGTTCTGCTCAGACAAACCAAGGTGGCTGGCAGTAGTCATGAGACCTGAAGTACAGCAAGATCATCACAGCTTAGACTGGCAGTCAGAGCTTGCATTACGATGCACGCTGAACTTTCAGAATTTGCTGGATTAGCAAAATGAGCCATTAAACTATTAAATAACATACAGGCTTGCCTGTATATTGTCATGTTCTAAGAGGAGTCAGTCATAGCACTATACAGAAAATGGTGTGACACAGTTCAGCAGGTGGTAACTTACACACACAGAGTCATTTTACCTGGACAGTTCATTCCCAACACATTAATGCTATTGCAGTAGTTCTTGGAGCATGAGTCAGAGTGGAAGTTCTTTAGTCCTAAAAAATGAACAACTAATCACAGCACTAGTCAAGGTCTGTATTTTTCACTTAAATGCTGTTATCATCTCATAGCAAAAACCTAAATTAAGAATCACTGTTACATGTAAAAATCTCAAAGATCTGCTATTCCTCTTTCTCAGTGCTAATCAAAGTTCTGATATGTGTGTTTATTGTGCACTAAGCTAAAGCCAAACCCAATTAAAAGATTCTTACCTTCTGACCTTATTCATTTGCCTGCTACACCTACAAGAACCTGCAGGTCACACCTACATGTTTCCCCTAACATCGCTCAATAAACACTGGAATACCCAACAATGCATTACAGAATACGTGAGATTTCAGCCAACAGAAGCTCTGGCTGCTGCTCTCCTGTACTGTCTGTGTATTGTGTGCTCAAGCTAATTCCCAGGGCTGCTGCAAACTGTGGATGAGAGGCAAATAGGACACTATTTCAATGATTACAGCAAACTTTGCTGTATACAAAATGCTCAGATCACATATGCTTAGAAGTGACACCAATACACTGTTTTGTTAGTAACTCTGCTGCTCAGATAGGTAACAGCCACTATTTTGATTTGTATGCTGAATTCTGTATAAGACTACACACTTAAATAAAATGCAGATTCTCCTCAACTTGGATGAGACTGCACAGTCAATACTATCGTGCCCTACTCGCAGGGAATCAGTCCAGCCTTGACATTGCTCTGTTTGGGAGAGGTTCCATCACAGTTTCAGCACTGAAGCAGCAGTACTGAAGGAGTGCTGCAGTTATACTTCCTATACCAGCCCTATTCTACACTCACAGTTTGCTGAACTAACCTCCTGAGTCTGCTCTGAGTCACCAGACTTCACAGAGGTCTGTATCTGGAATCTGAACACACATTCCCATGTCAGCTATATTAGTCTAGCATGGAAGAAATTCTCTGAAGGTACTCAACATTCTCCAGATTTCGCTAACTGAGCTGCAATAAGAATTTGGTCCGACTTTCTAAACGCTTTTTAAAGATTGTTTCTTCTCATGAACTGCTGCTAATTGCTGGGAAGAGATAACGGTGGTACTTCAGTCTGCAAACTTTTTGTTTGTGCTGTATTGTGACTTGATACAGCAAAGGCCTCTCAACATTACCACAATATAAACATTTAAAAAAAAAAACAGTCATTAGCATCCTTTTCAAACAGCTTTACCTGAAATACATCTGATCAATTTTCATCTAAATAACCCCAAAACAACAATAACAAAAAAAGAAGAAACAAACAGAAATGCAGTAAACAGGTGCTGTCACCACATTAGAGGCAAATGGATGTGGAATAGAAATCTGTTTTCCAGATGAATTATCAGCTGTGTTGCAAAATGAGGATGGGAAACTTATAGGAGGACATTTGATTAAAAACATTTAGATTCTTTAGACGCAGTATATAACCCCAGTCTACTCATTTTTGTACAACTGTGAAAGTGTTTTATACAAACATTTTTGCTTGTTCACTAGCATTTTCAGAAAAAAAGATCCATCTTGTAAAATTGCATTAATGGGACTTAAGGTTAGTGCCCAGAAAGATTTTACTTATTTTGAATGATCGGTAAGAATCGTAAAAATTATAAACGATTCATTACATAATTTAAACAGCTAAAACTAATGTGTAAGATACAAGTTTTCCTCTCACAGTACTTTAAATGATCTTCAAGTTAGGATCCACATGATAAGAAACTTGTATACTTTAAAGCTCAAGAAACTAAGACAGGGTTGTTGGCATGGGAGCCAAAATACATTAACGTAGTAAATTGGTATTTGCAAAGATCATCCAAATTATATTCTGAATCTTCAAAGACTGAGTAGTAAATTGGCAAGCAGAGACATAGATGTGTGAAATGCCTCTCTGAAAAGGATCTGGGGGAAGCCATAGAAATAGAAGTACTGTTCACACAGCACATCCTGACACTGCAAAATTTAGAGCAAAGCCATGAAGATGAGGAGGACCCTTGCACAGCGCAAGCATGAGCTACTCCGATGCCTTAGACACAGTCAGCAGGTAGTTAGTCTCAGTGCATTAACAGAAGTGCCGACACACTCGAGTAAATACATGCCTGTGCTTTAAAAGATCAATACAAAGCAAGTTTGCAACTTCCTACAGAAATTCTTCTGAAGACCCTGAGCTGTATCTAACTGCTCAGATGCATACAGATGCCATGCTATAGTCTTCAGAAACCTTTCTTTAAATTGATTTTGATTGACTTTTATCTTAGAAGTTCATAGGTGTCATCATACAGGCTGAGCAGTTTTCAACACATGGCCCATGTACACAGGAGTCAATGGACCTTCCTCCTGAAGGTGAGGCAGAAGCACCACAGCACCACAATGGTCGGCAAAACTGCTCAGAAATAATGATAGATCCACAGATATAAAAAAGGACAAACCCCACTGCTCTAGATAATCACAACAATGCAACTTAAGCAGCCCAAATGATGGCGCTGGGAACTGAAACTCCAGAAGAGTAAAAAAAGTATCATTTCCATCTGAGTTGTACCTGCCCTGGGCATAGCAAAATTTGGCCTCTGATGCTCTTAACTGCAATATAACTTTAAAATTTACTTAAATATTTAGTTGTTCAGCACAATATGAGACACTGTCCATGAATTACACTGATTAAGCAAATCAACAGCTCCAGGGTACTTTTTTGGCACTGCAAAAAACTGCCACAGTATTCGTACAATCTTAGAAATGCAGAAAGACTATACTGTTATTAACTGGCAGGTAGTGCCTTCATGATGTTTTCATAACAATGCTTATGGCAAGTGTTTTCTGTAGTCCTTGCTTTCAGAAAAGCAGCAAGTCTCCTTCAAAGAGCTTTTCAATTCACTTTAACAGCAAACGCTTAAGAACCTGAATTCTGATATAATTACTGGCATATAAAACCACAATGAGTTAAAGAAAGTTTTAAGGACAAAGACGAATTTCTCCTTGTAAAGTGCACAGATGAGAGGTACTTTGTGCTCCATCTGCTTTGTTTCCCTCCATGCAGCCTTGTATTTTGCAGGCGGTGAGTTGGACTTCCTCTGCCTACACCTTGACATTCTCCCCAAAATCATGACTAAAACTTTAATCATTCATTATTCAACAAAATACTTCAACATGAGAACAGACATATTCCGTCTTTCAAGAGCTCTCAACAGTCTCCAGAGTACTTGTTGATTCATTTAACAAGCCACAGATGAAGTAAACCTCTGTCTCATGATTCAAGACTGAGATTCCTTATTGTGGGAAACACTGAGAAGAAAGCCACGTGAATCAATCCAGGGATACACGGCACAACACGACTTTCACAGGTCCGTCAGTGACAGCCTGTGGCATGAACCATTGGGTGTGGTTACCAAAGACAGACGCAGCTCAAAACCAACAGCACTCTCTGAAACTGGCCCAGGAACTGTCCTGTAATCAGTGCCACGGCTCCAAATGGATTCCAGCAGCAGCGTCCAGGCACACAGCACATTGGAGCCACCTCCACTGGAAGAAAACCAGGGACTGACAAATTGCCTCAATTGCACAAATGAGTCTAACCTGCCATACCTTCATGGCAAGTAGTAGATAGTTTATCAGTTCTTCACTGTCTTAGATTATTTAGCACTACGACAGATAACCACTCACAGAGATAACAGTAACTACCTGAGCTTACAAATTTTATATGATGTCATCAAGACACATTAGCCAAAACTCTTTTTTATAAACATATGCTTCACAAATAAACATGTGTAGGTGTTCCCACTCTTATCCCAAGCTCCTTTATCTTTAGTAGCCAAATGTCTGTTTATTTTGGCACCTATTTGTTTCTTCTGAAGCAATATGTTATCCTGTGATTGCACTTGCGAGGCTGAGATTTGTGTTTTCTATACAGGTGATGGACATCCATGTCCATTTTACATATACCTACCTTCCTACCTTTAAACATAAGAGCCTCAGAGTAAGCAACAAGCTCCATGCACCTTGATGAACCTGCAAATTGACTTTCATTCTGTGCTAAGTCCTTCAGAATCAGTTTTTGATCAGTATTTGTGATCACTTGATTAATCATACCTGCCCCTAAAAATACTTCTGTTAAAAGAATGCCTCCATCCCAAGAGGAGCATTACAAGAAGAAAGTAAAGCTTACATACTTGGACTTTCTACAGAGCAAAGGAGGAATACTTCAGTCTTTGGAGTGAAAAATTTGATTTTTTTTTCATGATTTAAGTTTAATGAAATAACAGTAAGTAACAGGAGCAAAGAACCACTGTGAATCAGTAAGCACTGAGAACTGCTGAGGAATAAAACAAAATATGTTTTTGTTTTACATATAAAAGTGTCCATGTGCACAGTATTATAAACAGATATGAGGAAGGCTGTAGCTGAGTTTCCCCTGAAACTGTTGCTTATTTCAACTGTTGCATCCAGGTGGAGTCAGTGATATCAGAAAGGATATAAACCTGTAGGGTTTTTCTTTTTAGGAACAACTGACATGGGTGATTTGAAAAATGAAGATGTAAGCAATGATGACAGTATCTCAACACTTAGCAGACAATATATACTCTTTTCCTCACACACTTTAATATTTTGTAAATTAAAAGAGTTAAATAATAAAATCATACAGTAAAAACACCTTTAATAGCTTTTTTATTATTTCAGTGGAAACTATCATGCATTATATGATTATTTGGATTTTTCATTCTATTCCAATCAGAACTGTTGTTCTTTAACATATCTATGGATTACTTCTTATTCAGTCTTTCAAATTTACAGAACACACTATCAGTACACCACTACTACATCTGTTTTTCTACAGGACATCAAGATGTTTTCTACTTCTGTTGAGCGAAAAAAATATATTAAATGTATATAGTGTGGATAGACTACATATATATATATATACACATGTATGTATGAATGTGTGTTTCATCTACACTGATTCTGTAGATGGCACACCGAAGTTCCAGCAATATTTAATGCCGTAAGTGGACAATTAAATGTCCATATTTCAAAGAGAGAGAAAAAGAGCTAGGAAACACTCATTAGGAAGAGTTCTGGTGTTTTACACCACACTAACTGTTCCATAACATACTCAACAGATTTTTGAACATTATGCCCAATAATGCATCTCCTTCTCTAAAATATAGAATTTTACAAAAGACATAAACCTCCAAAACTGGAAAAAATCTCTCACTTCATGATGACTGCATCTGATTGAAACAGATTAGGCATTTTCTGGTTTGTATACTATTCTAAAAATTCATCCCTGCCTGGCTAGTTAATCAAGAGGCATGTGTGTCTGGAGATTGTGTCACTAATGCACAAATAAAAGTCCTCTGTAAAATGATGTTAATGAAGAACTTTTCTGTGCCACTTGGACATAGGAAGTACAGGAAACACTGCAGATCCTCAAAGGTAAACACGTGGTGTACTGCAAGTACTACTTTTTTGCATAATATTTGCTAGTTTAATGTTATCTCATGATAATTCAAGTAAGTAGCTAAGTGTTATTGCCTGCTACACGCCATTTTATTCACATTTATTGACATTTCCTTTAGCTAAAACCCTCTTGCAAGCAAGAATCCATTTTCTTCGTTTGCTCCAGGCTTTTTTTTTTCTGCAAAAAGTTGTACTTCTAATTTAAATTAATGATTGGTGGAGCATGGTAAAAATCTTTCTAATTCTGAACACAGACTTCTTTCATGACTGCTATGAAAATAAATCATCATGAAATAATTACACAAACCACTGAATTAAAAGTGGTACATACAAAATCACTTGAAAATTAGATACGTAAAGCACCAATACAGGAAGGCTACATGAGTGAATACACTTTTCAAATATGCCCATCACCTCAGTATCTTGGCTCAAAAGTCTTTTAATCTTGCAATTACATACAGTTGTCACAGATGCAATGAACATGTTTATCATAACACAGCCTTCTGTGTACCCCATTTATGTGCTTCACCCTATGGAAATATTTATGGATAAATTACATTAATCTGAAATAACTGAAAAGTCTGTATGAGCAAAATACGAGATGAACCACGACTTTCTGCTTGAAATGAAATGTAACCACGGACTTTTGAAGTTGGAGTCCTCATGAGCAAAAAGATGCTGCATTGTACAAAATTGTCTCAGCACTACAACCCTAAGTAAATAAAGATGTAACTTGTCTCCCTTTCAACTGCAACGTTAGAAAGGCTGACAGGGCTTCACAAAACCCTCCTGTGTTAGGGAACGGAAACTCCTAATGAGATTAGTTGGTGTGTGTGCAGACATTACTTAGCCATGACTAAATGGGCTCTCTTCCTGCAGCCAGTGGAAAATTCAGGGAACTTTTTCCCCCTGCAGCATCAGAGTCCCTCTAACCTTCAGCAAAGCCAGATCCAACAACAACTCTCCACTTTCTCTCCCTTTCTCTCTGTCTTTTTTTTTTTAACTTCCCTTACAAACATTTTTTTGTGGTTTGTTTTTTTTTTTTTTTCCAGTTGGTCGTGGAAACTGTCCACGTCGGCCAAGGGGGTTTCGGGGCAGGGGGTGGCCAAGGAAGGCGGGG
>JAOXXN010000265.1:45469715-45482774 GCA_026770055.1 Myrmophylax atrothorax | reverse complement strand
ACAGCCTTTTCCTCCCCGCGCCCCTCGCTCTGGCCGCCGATGTGCAGCATGGCTGTAACACAAGACACACGCATAGTAACACGGCAGCGGCACCTCCGCCGGCTCGCAGGGAGCTCCGCGGCTGCCCCGACCGCCA
Source organism: Myrmophylax atrothorax (assembly GCA_026770055.1). Classification (NCBI taxonomy): domain Eukaryota; kingdom Metazoa; phylum Chordata; class Aves; order Passeriformes; family Thamnophilidae; genus Myrmophylax; species Myrmophylax atrothorax. The sequence goes on along the minus strand of JAOXXN010000265.1, from coordinate 45,482,638 downwards.
CCCCTTCCTGTGCTGCACCGCGGGGAGGAGCCTCCCGCCGGCCGCCCCCGCCGCGTGGGACTGACCGGACTCGCAGTGCCCCGGGGGACACCGGAGGGATGCCGATGAACCCCTTAGGAACGGCGCCTCGCCATCCCGCAGGGCCCTGGAGGGGCGGCCGGCTGTGTCCCGCCGTGCCGGGCTGAGGTCGCGCCGGAGGGAGCCGTGGGCGCCTGTGGTGGGGTCACTGCGGGCCGAGGGGCTCGTGGGGTGCAGGAGCTCACCGGGTGCACTGGCACCTTCCCGACCCGGGCCTCACAAAGGTACCAAAGTACAGGAGTGGTGCGACTTGGCCAACACCTTAAATTGAGGGAAATAACATATTAAAAGTCAAGGGCCGCTCTGAATCGTAGAATCATAGAATGGTTGGAGTTGGAAGGGACTTTCAAAGGTCATCCTGTCCAACCCCCTTGCAGAGAGCAGCGATATATTCGACTGGATCAGGTTGCTCAGAGCCTTGTCCAGCCTGAACTTGAATGTTTCCAGGGATGGATATCCATGACCTTGCTAGGCACCCTGTGCCAGTGCCTCATCACTGTCACTGCAAAAAATGTCTTCCTTATATCTAATCTGAAACCATCCTTTCTTAGTTTAAAACTTATCCTATCATGTACCATAAAATCCGAGCTGGATCTTCCAGCTCCGCATCATATCTCAAGAAACAGACCAGAGGTAGTTTGCTGATTGAGATTTAGGTTTTGACCCTCAAGATGTAGACCTCAGATCTAAACTGTTGGTTTGGATTTATTAAAAGGGACACATTTCCAGTATTTGTAGTTTACATCAGTTTTGTTTTTTCTTGTGTCTCGTCTATCTGCATTGTACTATTTCTAACTTTATTTTGAAATTCTCCAAATGAGTCACATTATCTTCTGTCTGCCTAGTGAATCAGTGACGTTCATTCAATGCATAATACTTCAAAATCAATACTGCTATTTCTATTAATAGTCATGAGATTTATCATCCCAGTGCAATAACCGCGGTTCAGAATGTTTTCGACATGCAATGACACCGAAGCCATGATTATTTTTTATCACTCTGTTGGGTTGTTGCTTACAATGTTACTAAGAAGATAAGTATGTTTTGATGAAGTTAGAGATTGTCACAGTTGTCCACTAAGCATCAGTCAATGGCATCTGAACAGCTGAATATAAGCAAATTCAGCCTCTTACGGAAGTCACTGAGGTTTCTTCTTCCTTGTCTTCTAACATGCCATGGGGGAGCAAAAATAACATCGTACCAGCACACCAATAATGTAATTTTGTTATTTTTCTTAAATAATTCCCTCTTAGACATCATTCTGAATTTCAGAATGATGTGAGGTCTGTTAAATCCTCCTTTTGTGTTTCCCAAATAAAGAAGCATTAAAATGTTGAATGTGAGATAGTACATTTCCTGGATTAAAATGCACAGTGGATGGAGTCCTTGCTGTAAGTCTTAGTTTAAGTCAGTAGGATGCAGGAATCGATCTTTGTGAACTTCAACTTTTTCCCTTTTTTTCTTTTTTCCTTTTTGTTTTTTTTACCAAAGGCAGGGCAGTCGGATAAGCTTTTGTTGTACTGAAATGCAATGTTGGACTGACAATGGGGGTACTGGTATTCATCTTCTATATTTATCTTTCACTTGACCAAGAGGCAAAACAGACATATTCCAGAGTTTCCTTGACCAGTTACTGGTGTGGAGATCTGAGAGAACAAAGTCTCAAAAACAGTACAACTTATTTTCTTTTACAAAAATTAAATAACCCTCTGCCTTTAAAAATGTCAAAACTTAAAATTTTTCTTTAATTTCCTATGCTGTACCTTGGTTTATAGCACTAGATTTCTTTTTTTTACAGTAGCAGTCCTTTTTTTGTCTATATAGTGATGTAGAAACCTAAATAAAGCTGCCATGCTGGATGACTGCTGGATGAGGTCTCTTCGTGTTGCCCTACAAATGCTGGAGTAAAAAGTGTACAACTTGTTCAATGGAATGAAGCCACCAGGATGTGTTGGAAACACAAGCAATTCAGAAAGCTTGCAGGAGTGGAAGAAAATGGGAACTTTCAGCAAGGCTACTGATCCTAGCACTATGGATGTCATTGGGAAAATATTTTTGGAAACTGTCTTGATAGAAACGCTGTGCTTTACAGAATGATTGCTGAAACTCTCTCATCTTCAATATCCACCTGGTTCAATTAATCTACACTTAAAACTATTCCTAAGGATTACCTGATGTAAAAATACAAGATGGTGAATGAGGGAAACTACATGTTTGTATTGTGTAGGAGCTTTTTCCTTCTGCAAAAGCAATTCCACTCTCAGAAAGCCTTTTTATTGACATAGTCATAAAAATGGCAGTTATGTTTTTTGTAGAGTCACTGTGTCTCAATTCACATCCATTCATCAGCACATATAATCACAACAATTGTTAACTGTAAAGCCTTAGCTCTGTCCTCAAGCTGTGAAGATCTGGGGGTTTAGCTTTGGAAATTGTTGTTCCTTGCTCAGCGTTGGTCCAGACAACAGCTGTTGCACTCATAAAGGACTAAGTGTAACTGAGACAGCTCTCCTTTGACCAGTAGGGCAGGTTACTGCTGCTGAAAGTGCTAATCCGATAGGTTCAGGGAATCCTTGAGCAAACAGGCACCCAGGATGTCTCTGTGTCCTGTTTACCTAGGGGCAGTACAGTTTGTAGAAGAGCCTGTATTTATAAACCTCTCCTTCTGCTAAAGATGTTGCCCCAAAGCATTCCTAAGAATAGTGGCTATAATTCTGCCTCATTTTTATTAGATTGCATCAATTAAGAAACCAGGCTTTGTCTGTCTTTTCAGATTGTTTCTACTGCATTTTTAAACTGTTCATAAATCTCATGTGCTGCTGTAATTAAAAAATCTAAAAGGAGGAAACAGAAAAATAAAGGTAGATTTGCTCTCCTTCAGGTCTCTGTTTAAAGCTCTTCAGGCTGAGACATATCTATGTACGTCTAGGTTTTAGTATAATTTCACTCTGAGCCTTGAGTGTCTCTGTAATTAAATTATCAAATTAAATTATATAATTGTAATGTCACTTTGCAGGATACAATTTTCCTTAAATATACGTAGATGCTTATAATCATGTGTAATTATCAAGAACAAAGTTGGAAACAGTTAGAAATAATTGTTGTTTCATTTAACATTCTAATTGTGAATATATTTAATGAATGTGTACATTGTTTTCTCCTCTGTAAGCATTTTTTATTTCTTTCTAGATTACAGTCCCCGCAGTGAAGAGGCTTCAGATTTGTGTCTGCCTTTATGATAACTAACACAATGGGTTCTGTGAGAGAATCACTTGTAACCATTCTTCTCTTATTCCTAGAAATTGTAGCTTGAATAACCACGTAACAGGTTAGAGTAGGGTTTCTAGGGAATTTTGGAAACTGGGTAAATATCAATTAATTACCCGAGTTGGCATGACAGCCTAATTCATGTAGGATTCTTGGCTGCCCTTCGCAACATATTATTTAAATGTCTTGCAAATGTTGCGTCAGTACTGATGAATGTTCTTCTAGCAGGTTTGGCTTTTCTCTTTCACACTTTCCTGTACCTGGACATGTATGGGCTTTAGAGCCAACAACTTCAGTATTGCAAAAAGTCCTGGGAGATCCATACCACTCAAAAAGTGGTCAGTTACTCAGTTTTATCTCATCTCACAGGCAGCTTCACTGGCAAGAAAAGTGCTGTGTGCAATACTGTACAGCACTACCTCCAGGGTGTAACACTGACTATAAACCTCAAGGGATCAGACTGCCCAGTGTTTCCCACAAGCATTATTTGTTCCTGGACTTTTTGCTGAGCTATCTGGAGTAAAATTGTGAGGTTTAGAAGAGGTGATGGCAGACAGTAACAGAACTGTGTTTGCTCTTGAGAAACCTCTTGTTTGAAGTTGATTCAGATTGGGAAAAACAATTACATGCCATCATCAAAAGGTTCAAAACCTCATACCACATATTCTGGAACAAAGAAATTCTGCAAATTTTAACCTAAAATGTTTCCTGTCCCAGACAGAAGGACTAAGTGTTTCTTTACACTGTGAAACAAGTTTAATGTGCAGATGGTAGGACCTTAGCAAGGAAGCAGGAGCCTCTTCTGTCTTTCTTGGGACCTTTTTTCCCCTCAGGGAGCATGTTCTATTTCCTTGTGACAGTCTGTGAATGAGAATTACTTCTGGGTTGCAGTTAGAAATCTGCCCTCAGTCTTAAGAGAATGTTTTAGAGATCCCAAGGTTTTCATCTTCTCCGCTATCCACCCCCGGAAGGCTGCGGTGTTTGATCAGGAAGGAGTGTTGGGGGGAAATGACTACCTTTACACTCCTCTTCCTCTGGCACATTTTGCTTTCCTGTTTCTTTTGCTTTCCCTGTATGTTGTGGAAGAAAGCACATGACCCAACAAGTAAAAGCATCATGGCGTGTACACTTTCATTGGGTTGGCCTTCTTAGTGAAAGATTTGTGAGGAATTACATCCTGTGTGCAGTGTGATTGCCTATGATTTTTTATCATTTAAGGAATGTTGTGTCACTGTGTTGAAGGAACCTAAAGCACCTAAACGAGCAACCCATGAAAACAGGGATAGAGGATTCCTACAACCTTTGAATAATAATGAAGTCTAATCTAACTGCACAGATTAACTATTTCAGAGGTCACCAGGCTTCTCTTGAATCCTTCAATCTGTTCTACTGCAATTTCTTTTCCAGGCTAATTAATTAAAGGTCTGAGCTTTAGTTGCATTTTATTGGGGTTTTTTTGTGGGGGGGTTGGGACTTTTTTACCCCTGTCTTCCATCTGTCTATTTTATTATAACCTAACCTCTAAATACAATGGATCCAAGGTAATTCTACTGCCAAATATCACCATAGCATCTGAACATAATTAAACTCCTTTTACTGTTCTCAAATGCTTTTGGTCAAATAGAGTGCTACTGACTGCCACTTCTGTTCAGCCCACATTAATTCTAAGATTTTTAAATGTTGAATGAAATTGCACAGATTTTGTCTTCAACATGTGGCCTTATAGTTTATATTCTTCCCAGTATGACATACATTTTGGGACACAGTTCTACTTAGCAATTTTCAGATAGGTGCAAGTGATAATTTTTTCTAATTACTGTGTATTTGATTATGATGTTCCAGTTATTGTATTTTTGTGTTTGTGTTTCAAAGTTAATTATGCATGTTCTTGATGATGTGCATATTCTAATAAAATAATGGATATTTTCTTAGAGCCCTTCCTGTTCTCATTCTTCATAGCCCTAATTATAAACCTCAGATAAAAGACACTGGAAAGGCAAATCTTCAAAATCTCTTTAGTTTTTTGAAGTCAAAACTGACCTCTTAACCTGTCATTGGTGCAAACTATAGAGTACACAGATTATGTGTTTCTTATGGGAAATGACTGCTATTAGCATAATTTTACCTGCCTTCTGCTTGCTAGAAAATCCTTTTTCTAAGTCACATTACACAAAAAAAGTTTAAAAATGATTGCGTCTTAATACCTTTACCTTATACATGCATGTGCACTCATCTTTCTTGAATGGTAGTGAAGAGAGATTTAAGAAAACAATTCAAGGCATGTAAGTTAAGACCCTGATGTGAATGAGCCAGAGGTGATTGCTTGTCCCTGATGACTATGCAGGGATCCTGGGAAGCCTCTCCAGCTAACCCGGCCACTCTAATTAGGTTCTTAGAGTTAGAAGACATAGATACATCTTTGACATGTATTCTGCCCTCTGTAGAACTGAAATGTGGAATCATTTTTTAGCTGTCTGTAAGGAGATTTTATTCAGATTTTATTTACGAGTGTGTAACGTTTTCAGTGTAGATGTACATCTAAGTCATGTAAATGTGACAGCATTTTGAGATTTCAAAAAACTCAAGTAATGTAGGCTTGCAATGCGAACTCGATCTTGTTCCATAAAAAAATTCCCAGCTCATACATCTTTTGTTTACTGGCTTGCTGTATATTAGATCGTGACAGTTGTCCTGCCTGTATCTCAACTATACATGTTGAAAAGCTGATATGTGCTAGCCTGTCTAGTATCCTTTCATCACATACTAGTAGTAGTCGCAGTTCTAAGAGAATTGATGATATGCAGCCAAAACTACAATTGTATGAACACTGTCTTGGAGTTGTGTGTTCCTGACTGGGTATTATAAAGACATGCCACATTTACATGGAAGACTTTCTTGGCACAAACCATAGGCTCCTTCACAACCAGACGTAGCAAAAGGCCATAAACACAAGTCCACACTTACTAAACAAATTCTTAAGAGCCAACCATGTATTCTTGTGTTGTGCTTATCACAAAATGTATTGAAGCAATTACATGTTGAGGAATCCACGCAGTGCAGTGAGCTTGGGGTGCGGCTGCAGCGGGAGAATCTTGGAATCATAGAATCAGCTGGGTTGGAAGAGACCTCCGAGATCATCAAGTCCAACCCTTGATCCAACACCACTGTGATTACTAGATCATGGCACCAAGTGCCATAACCAGTCTCTCAGCTGCGGGTTGAGCTCGGGGTGGTGAGAGTCCCAGTCAAGGGGCCGTGAACTGCGGACCCTTTGCATAACAAAGGGCCCGGGGTCCTGCGAGGCGGCCAGGGGAGCGGGCACTGAGAGACAGGCAGGAGCCGACGACCCCCAGATTTTCCTGCATTTAGACTGTAAGGGGATAAAAGCCCAGGGTTCCTTTGTTTGGAGTCCCGTCTCGGAGGCACCAGGTCAAGCTGCTATTTTGTTATTTAGTTATTGCACCACGATTAAGTTCTTTTAAGGATCAGGATGTCTGAGAAACCTGGATGTCTATGGGAAACCTGGGATCGAGCCAGTGAGGTAACCTGGTCTGACTGTGTGAGTGTGGGGGTGTAGCTGCGAAGGGGCCTCGGTCCCAGCTCAGGTGATGCAGGTGTGAATGCCAGAGAGGCTCCTGGATGACCAGACAGGGAAGTTTCCTTTACATACAAACCTATGGGAACAGCTAACACGGATGTATCCCACCATCCAACTGGAGCTGCTCCAGGTGAGAGGACAAGTCTTCAGCTATAAAGCTCTCAGGCTCATTTCAGCTGCCTGCAACACCAGATTTAAGCACATTCTTAAGCTTTGCTGGAGCAAGGTCTTACATCCTTGTGTAAAAGGTGGCGAGGTTATGTCAAATTTCTTTTGACTTCGGTGGGTTCCAGTCAGAGGTCTGTTGTGGAACTGGTCTTCAGGGGAACTTTGGTTAAATACCAAGTTTCTTCAAAGCCCTGCACAGATTGTAGTATTAACTTGTTAGTCCGACACTTGCTCATTCTGTTAAAAAAGGACAATGCTGTACCAAATAGATTATTGCATACATTGCTCTTACATAGTTTGCACAATCCAGGTTAACAATTGCTTTGAAATATTATTGCAAGAGAAATTATAAAAACACATACACATAGAAATGTATAGTAAACTATGCTGTAATGTAGCTTTCTTTAAACATTTAAAGAGAAAAAGGAAATGTTATAAAGTGTTGGTAAATTTTTTGGATGCTGTTTATGTTTGAATTTTTCTCTGTTTTCCTGTAGAAACTTCCGTATCCTCTTCCTGTGTCCCTACAAACTTTTGTACAATGCAGAACAAGAAATGCTACAGGGATTGTGCTCCACCTTTCTCCTTCCTGCTGGGATATCCTTTCTGTAGAGAAATATAAAGTATGTAATATTCGAGTGAAAATGTTATATTAATATTTACCTCGGTAATTTTCTGTAATCTACAACATACCAAACTGAGTGTACATTGGTTGCAAAAGTGCACTGCTATTTTTACATTTTTATGGCATATGATTTTGTCAGCCAAAGGTAGCTAAAATCTATTGCAAAGTTTCTTGTTTTCCAGAGTCTTATCAAGGGGTCATGTCTAAGCCAAACAAGACAAGAGTGGGTTGGGTTTTTCTCTTCATTGTTTTGACTGAATTAACAGGAAGGGGGGAGTGCTTTACCTGTCTGACACTGGAGCAGTATTCATTAGCTCCCACTTTTCATTTGTCTGTCTGTCCAGACTGTCTGCATCCTTGTGGGAATTGTATGGGAATTTCCTAACTCCCGGTAATAAATAAGGAAATTAGTAAAGGCCTTTGACCTGGATTCCAGTCTTAATTCATTCTAAAAGTCAGTACTTACAGTAAAATAAAGTAGCAGGACTATCAAATCTTATTAATGTTAATGGAGTACGTTCCTGACCAGTCAGAGTAGGCTTTTGCCATTGTTCTGTTCCTCTGTATGTTGGAAGCCTCTTTTATAACCCTACATATATAAATGCAAATGTATAGATGTATGTTTCTCATTTGGGTTATGTAGCAGTTCTTCCCTAGCAATAGCAAAAAGGCATGATGGTGGTTATGATGGAAGAGAATTATTCTGGAGTCTGGTAGACAGGGAAGATCAGAAAACAAACTGATTATTCATTTTAACTGAAGTTTGTGCATGTAAAATAATAAAGGATCCATAGGGTTGCCAAGCTAAAAACAACATAAAAAGGCAGAAACTTTTAAAAATATGCAGGGGTTTCAGACAATTTGCTGAAATACGGAGCAGACAGTTAGTAGATGTTTTCAAATTTACCTTTAAAATAATACAGAATAAAGCTCCTACTTCTGTGTGGAAGAGATCTGCTGAGTTAAGTTTCCTATAGGTATCAGTCTTTTATTTTCTCTCCACCTTTCCTGTTAATGTATATATATTTTATGTGCTTGGTTATCTTTCTCTTTGTGCTAAATAGAAAAAGCAAACAGAATAAATTTGACTCACAGGAAATAATTAGCATGAAGAACAAAATAAGGATGTAGCCAGCAAAATTTGTGCCCTCAATGATAACCAAACTGATTAAGAAGTATACATTAATTTAACATTTATCATACCTATTTATATTATAATGTTCTTGCCTGGCCCTTATTTCTATAAAAATTATGTCTTTAATAAAAAGTAATTAGCACAAGGCTAACATAGCAAGGAATGGTCCCTAAAAAACCCCATGTTTAAAATTGATACAATGACACTGTAAATTAGCAAGTGAGTTTTTTTCTAAGCAAATTGCAAGGCTGCAGTTAACAGTGGGAACTATAGTTTCACATGTGGCAAACATTTATGTGTTAGAGCATTCTGCTTTTGTGGTTAATGGATTTGGCTCCAATTCCTGTTCTGCTCAGGCTCTCTCATGTCTAAATTAACAGTACACTATTGGAATCACTGGTGTTACTCTGAATTTTCATTGGGCTAATTATGAACAATTTCAGAACCTTGTTGGTGTTTCAGAAGTAAATATTGGCTTTCCAATCCCAAAGAGACAGAAATAGCTTAAACCAATTTTTTTTAAAAATTAGTCTTTTGTGATCACACACTGTGCAAGTGCAAGTGAGAGAACCTATGTCTGTGTGGCTGTGGATTTGCACACTTTGATGTGTTTGCATGTCTGTCAGTTCTCCCTGGTAGCAGGTAACCCAGGTTTCCCATTTCAGCCAAACTGACAGAAATGGTTGCAAGGTCAACATTAGAATCATAGAATGATGGAATGGTTTGGGTTGCAAGGGACCTTAAAGATCATTTAGTTCCAACCCCCCTGCCATGGACAGGGACATCTCCCACTATACCGGGTTGCCTAAAATCCCATCCAACCTGGGTTGGCCTTAAACACTTCCAGCAACCAGGCACGGACAATTTATCTGGGCAACCTGTTCCAGTGCCTCACCACTCTCACAGTAAAGAACTTCTTCCTAACATCTAAATCTAAACTTACTCTATTCAGTTTGAAGTCATTCACCTCATCCTGTTACTACAGTTCCTCATGAAGAGTCCCTCTCTGGCTTCCCTGTAGGCCCCTTTCAGATACTGGAATGTTACCATGCAACCTTCTTTTCTCCAGGCTGAACAGCCCCAAATTTCTCAGCCTGTCTTCACAGGGATGGTGTTCCAGAATCCTTACCAATTCATGGACCTCCTCTGGATTTACTCAAACAATTCCATGTCCTTCTTACTGTAGGGGCACCAGAGCTACATGAAGTTCACGTCAGCTGAGGTCTCACCAGAGCAGAGTAGAGGGGGAGAATCCCCTCCCTTGACCTGCTGGCCATGTTGCTTTGGATGCAGCCCAAGATTTGGTTGGCTTTCTGGGCTGCAAGTGCACACTGACAGCTTATGGTGAGTTTTTCAACCATCATCCCCAAATCCTTTCCCATAGGGCTGCTCTCTGGGATTGCCACAACACACCTCAGGGGGGAAGAGAAGAACATTACTTTAAGCTTCATGAAAATTCTGTGAAAATAGGCTCTTAAGAAGAAGACACTGTTAATGCTGCAATCAGGAGGAAGTGTAACTGAACTCAACAAGTCACAGGCACCAGTGAATCCACATGATGATAAGCTATAAATGCCTTTATCATGTGATTAGAGTACATTGGATTTTTCATTTATTAGACACCAGAAAATCCAGTCAAAATAGGCAAAGCCATATGAAGCCAGACTTCACTATCTCCTTGTTTCTGGAACAACCTGGGATTTTGCACAGCTCCACAGAGAGATATAACTTCCTCTCTTCTTGTCCAACCTATTCTAGAGGCTACTAGGAAAGACTGGGCTGTCTTGGGGGCCAGAGTAATGCCAGTTGAACACAGATTACTTAACAGTCTTTAATCTGCTTCTCCTTCATTGTGTTTTTTACTTTGATCTTTCTGGTCATTTTGATAATCTTTGTTTCAGAGCCTCATGAAACCATATTTCAGAAGGTTCAGGTAACTGTTCTGCTCTCTGGATTAACCTCAAAAGCAGTGCATACTGTTCAATACCTTCCTCTAGAGGCTGTAGGAGTCTTCTTTCCTTGAGGACATCAGTGTAAAATTATAAATGTCATCTTAAAAAGAAAAACTTTTATTAAAAACAAGGTGAAAACTCATAGATATACGTATTTTACCCTAATTTATTAGTTACGCTTCTGATCAGCTATATTAGATAAGACAGTTTCAGCTGAGTTTATAGAGGGGAAAAAAAAATATAAACAAGTAGCTTGGTGAACAGCTTGTTTCAGTCTCCAGAGGCTTCTCCTGTTGCACAGCCAGACAGAAATGGTGAACAAGTGTTTCTGAGCTAATTTTCCCACTTATCTGTATGCATAAGGCTGTAAACTCTTTGCTTCCTCTAGGATAAGTGGAAACCCTTACGTGTGCAAACCAGCATTAGTAAAAGTGTAGTTATGAGACACATAAGTGGTTGGTTCCATGTGATGTTTGTGTTAGCAGATTTTTATCACGTTATTGCTTGGTAGTGTCACAAGGGGAACCTGGGCTCTGTGGAAGTGGACAGAGGCTGCTCTAGCGAAAGACTTTTTACCAAAGGTAAAGAACAGGCCCTTGGATGTTCAACAGCTATTTCAAAGCCTGCATTTTCAGGTTGGTTTGTTTGTTTAAACCTAATTATAAGCAATTCCAAACAAGTATTTCTTCACCCCAGAAAAACTGTTTCATAATTTGATTAAATTAAAAAAAATAAGGTGTGCATTTCTCTGAGGATTTTATTGAGGTAAAGACACATAAAAAAGATGAGTGCTCTGTGTAATTCTGAAAGAGTGAAGTCAGAATTTTGACTTTTGTCTCCTGTGGGAGGTAACTGAGTTGGGCATTTACCATGATGCTGATAGGGTTTCCTTCCTCTTCCCTGTGCTTCCCCAATTAGCATGGGTCTGCAAGACCTCCATACACTCAACTGCCACATCATTAAATCACAGGTCTAAGTCATATTTAGAGGAGGGCTGCATCTGCCTCTTCAAGTTCCACAGTCTCCACTTCCATTTCTCTCCCATAGCGAAAACCTTCCTTTGGGGCCTGATATTTTCCCTAGTTGAGCAGAACAGCTGTCAAGGGAGCTTATGTTTGTGAAGAAACAAATGAGTCACAGGCAGAAGATTAATTTAATAATCTAGAAACAGATGCCCTCAAGCATGTGTAGTATAGTAGAGGAGGAAACAGCAACTTCTAGGATGCCTGCCTTTCTCCCAGCAAGAATCACCTCTGTCTTTCCTCACTGCAGCTTTGTCAGTGTCTTTTAAGGTAGGTCTGCCAGTTTAGAGATGTCTAGGTACAAGGCAAATCTGGCATTATAGCATTTTGGTCCTTTTTCATGAGTTTTTCTGCTCACAAAACAGTTTCATTTTCATGCACTGTACAGAAATAGAGGTGGTGTCTTTTTTCCAAGATGCTTATTGTTTCATCACTTCTCTTCAATGCTCTACATAACTGTTACGTGGGTGAAACAGGGAACTGAGATGTTCTGGGTCTCGTGGCAAGGGTTCCGGGAAGTGATGACCAGTTATTGATAATGGTCTTTTGCTTCAGGAATGGAGAACTTGTTTAGCTGTTTTAAGATCTTCACTGAACTGTGAGAGTATTTTATATATCTTTTAGGGAATATTATTTTGAAGTGATTTTCATTGTCAGCCTTCTTGGATCTGGACAGAAATGGAGGTCGTCTGTCTGGAAAATATGCATTTGAGAAGGTGGAGCCCTGGTTGTTGAAGCTACAGCTTCTGACATTATTTGTTTTTTCAAAGAAATTGCTTAGAAAGGGTAGGCAAACTCTGTAGGTAAGATATCAATCACACTGTCACTTTATAACAGGTATTTGCTATTTGAGTGACTTCAAGTAAGACTTAGCACTGAGTCATCCATCTTTAGATGACAAGAAGTCATCTGTCTGTGAGATGAGGATGGGATTCTTCCAGGGTATAGAAGAGAAAAATATCAAAGATGAAAAGGAGACAAAAGACATTTCTTCTGGTATCTCCAGCTTCCCTGAATGCAGCATGAAAAATGTCTGCTCTGAAGAGCTGTAAACCAAACAGCACATTCAAGAAGTGAA
>JAOXXN010000265.1:45446785-45467479 GCA_026770055.1 Myrmophylax atrothorax | reverse complement strand
TTTGCCTGGGAGGAATCTTCGCCCGTCTTCAATTCTTGGCTGAACCCCCCTTTTTTTTCCTGTTTTCTTCTCTGTCTTGCAGCTTTTTATCTTCCCACTCCCCCCCTTAAATATTTATATTTGTCCTTTTTTATATCTCCTAGGCCATGTCATAATATTCCAGTGCCTGTGAGAAAGGAAAATGGGGCAAAGCTTATCTGTTTCCATTCTGAAGATGAAAATCCAGAGGTTGCATGTGGAGAGATTCGGAAAGATAGAGGAAGGAGTGCTGTTGCTATGGGAGACTTTGTTTCCTCTTTTCAGCAGGAGCTTATCCTTGGAGAGTCTTGCAGGATCCTGGGGACTCAGGACAGGAAAGGGCTCCGACACTCTTGCCAGAAATAGCAAACAGGTAACTTGATCCTCCTTTTATCCCACAGGAACCTGAGGATGAATGGGCATGCCCAGCAAGTGTGTGAGCAAGGCAAGAAATTAGAAAGAGGAGGAGTCTAAAAGAAAAGAATGGGCAGAGATGTCAGGACTGCACTTTTTGCGTATTCTTGGCATGCGGAAGGACAGGGAAAGGCAAGAAATGGTGCTAACCCCCTATTGCATCAGCCAAAAGGTACTGCTGGATGGTGAGATAAGTTACACTCACAACCAATCGGATGAGTTTCACTGTCAGCATGACCCAGAGCTCCTCCTGGCCTGGGACAGCTGAATGCAGAGTCCTCCTGAGACCTTAGATCAGGCAGAAGGGCCCAGCTAGTAAAGCAAAGTGACAAATGTGTATGGACATTTCTTGTAAACTTACCAAGATTTTAAAAGTCTATGTCATGACATTTTATGCCTTGCCTTGGATAGGTGTCAAACACCTTGTGCAAGCAAATCATTAGCTGCTGAAGTGCACAAAACTTGCCTTTAATTAAAACTTCTTCCATGCATCTTGGACATTTGAATTTGTGACCTTTACATTCATTACACCAAATTTTCATGCATCTATTGGATTGAAGTGTTGTTGGAGATTATGTTTTTCAGGCACTTACACCAGGCAAATATGAGCTTAATAAATGTCTGAAGACTGTGATGTAACTGTGTTAGAGAATTTGGTCCAGTCTTTTCAGAATCAGGAAACCTATAGCCAGGTATAATAACCCTACTTCATATATTCATGGATAGATGCATGAATTTCTCATAAACTCAATGGCTTCATTGTTGTTGATCATATTTGACAACTTTTACAAATACTTGTCAACTTAATATCTTCCCAATGCATCAAACAATGGATAAGATGTAAAGTTGCTGATAAGCTGAATCGCATGTTTCCACTTAAATCTGCATTCCTTGTTGGGTTCTTTTGTTGCTTTTCTTTAGAAATGTCCCAGTATTTTGCCTACCACGTTTGCAGTATATCTGCATTTAGTGCTCTTTCATTTCCTTTGTCTAGCAGCTAGACTGTTCTAGTGTTTTATCCCAGCATCCTGTTCTCCTCCTGCTTTTTATACAACCTTTCCCACTGCACAGAATGCATTACTATTGTAAGAACCTCGGTTATGTTTCTTACAAAATTTCAAGAAACCCATGCCCTGTTTTAAAGTAGATGGGATTCACAAATGACAAGCCATGCTCCTTCCAAATCCTTTTAATTCAAAAGCAACTCTGAAAGTTTGCTAATTAGATCCACTAAACTAAAACAATCCAGCAGTAACACTGTGCAGAAGCAAAGAAGAAAACATCATTATCACTGTTTTATTTACCATTTCACTTCAAGTCAGCACAGGAACCATAACCAGGGCACAGCTACCTTGTGTCAGGTACTGTACACAATAAATAGCAGTTCCTGCTTCAGGAAAGGTGAAATTTGTGAATATATTTACAGCCAGGTTTCTGGCCCTCTGTTAATTCATTTTGTGATTACCTCTACAAACACGAGTGTAGGCACCCAGAATATTAGTTCCAGGACACAAACACCTGTGATTTTCTCCAGGCTGAAGCCCAGTACAGTTTCACCTCCATAGAAGAGTAATAGCATCTTACTGTAAACGGAGAGGAGTAAGACCCAAGACACTTTGTGTTCTTTAAATTAAAGACACTTTATACATGTATATGTTTACAGAAAGGCCTTTCAAAGTGGCATAATTATGCAGGCATCTCTGTTATTCACCTGGGTCAATGCTAACATTCGGAAGTACTCAATGTGTGGGTCAGATGTGCTGCTGCAGTGTGCAGCCCCTGGCCTGCCTGTCTGTAATAAATCACTTTACAGAAGAACTAAACTGACCTGTATCTGTCTTGTCTTTTTTAATTGCAGACCACAAACACTGATAGAACCTAAAATGTTTGCTCAGTCTAGGCTGAGCAAAGAAACAGAGAAACACACTGAATTTGTCTTTTGGGGAGCACCTTTGGCTCTTTTAGAGGAGGCAAAATCTATCCATGGCACCAGAAATGTCAGACTGTGTACAAAAGCTACAAATGCTAATAAATGGTTCTTTAAAAATCATTTATAATAATACAAAATAATCTGGTTTGTACATGTGCTGTTAGAGTTTGGGAGTGTGTTTAGCATCTCTGGAAAGAGCCGGCTAGACTGTCCACCCACAAATAGGAACAGTGGGTGAGACATTGCTACCTCCCTTGTCCCATCCTAGAGGGGGCAGGTGCTTTCCTTGCTGAAATGAACCAAGGAGCTGCAAAGGCTGACGTGAGAGACATGGCAAGTCATTCTGCCTCCAGTGCCCCTTGCAGCACCCCCAGCTTCTGCCCGGACAGGCATGCAGGAAAAGCCACCCCAGCTGCCTGCCCAACACAGGTGAACCTGAGACCTAAACTGGCAGCCTGTGATCACATCACTGCCATGAGGTCTCTTCCTGCAGAGAGGCAGGGATGTGAGCCCCCTCATCCACAGAACAAGGTGAGAAGGTTCAAATGAGCTGTGGTGGATCAGGGCTGCTGTGGCTACTGCCTTCCCTCTGTTGGGAAGCTGACTGATCCATTTTACCAGAGCTACACTAAAAATGGCAGCCAAGGCCAAGTGCTGGGGTATTTCCAAGGCAAAACACCCATGGAGCCTGAGAGTACTTGGCTTTGGGTGGCAGGAAGGGACATGCTGGGCTGTGAGTCAGCCTCTCTCCTCAGCAAGCCCATGGCCACTGCTTGAGGGAAACAGTTTCCACTTTGAACTGCAGTGCAGGCAGTGGGTGGCTTAGTCTCACCCTCTCGCTGCCTGCCTGCAACTGGAGTGCTTGTCTCAGCAGCTCAGCTCTTCCTGGTGCAAATGGCACCTTCCATTGGAAGCAAAAAGTCACTTTCTAGTTCTGACAGGGCAAGAGAAAAGCTCAACGTGACTAAGAGACTCAGGAGCCAGAAGACATTTAAAACCAACTCCAGTTGCCATTGTTATTTTAGCTTTTTTTCCCCAAAACTCTCCATCCCAAAGAAGGCACATCCATGGTTTCCCCAAAGGAGGGGTGCCAGTAGGAAGAGGCAGCATGGCTTTCACCTTCCCTGGGGCAAAATGCTGCTGGCAGAGAGACCGGTAGTGGAAGGTGTGCTGCCTTGATGGAGCTCAGGGGTGCTCAGAGCCAAGGTTGCTCATGGGTTTGTGTGGCATCCATCTTGGGCAAATGTGGGCATGAAGTCACACCTACGGTCCCAGCTGTGCCTTTTCCTGTGATTTCCACACAGGGGACACTGAAGGCTTTTCTACAAGTCCTCAAAGCAGTTGTTTAAGAGCAGTGCCAGCAACTGTGTGAAAGTGCCTTGATGGGAGCGTTCCACCCAAACCAGGAGGCCTGAAAGAGCATCCTCACA
Source organism: Myrmophylax atrothorax (assembly GCA_026770055.1). Classification (NCBI taxonomy): domain Eukaryota; kingdom Metazoa; phylum Chordata; class Aves; order Passeriformes; family Thamnophilidae; genus Myrmophylax; species Myrmophylax atrothorax. Next base: position 45,463,687 of record JAOXXN010000265.1, on the reverse strand, counting down.
GCCCTGATGTCCCATCTGTGCCAGTTGCCAGCATGAGACATTGTGAGGGTCCCTCATGCTGCAGCAGAGCTGGAAGCCAAAGGCAGAATTCCTGACTTTGCTGACCTGGATCCAAAAATCTGAGATTCAGAATGAAAAAATAAGTGAATAAAAAAGTAGTTAATTCTTCTCAATTCAGTAAATAATTGATGCATTTTCCAGGCTTGTCTCATCTGTCTGAGAACAGAAAGCAATGCCATGAAAAACTTCCAGACACCATTTTCACATGTTGCCTTGGCCCATGAGGGTCACAGAAACAGCCTTCCACCCAGGACAACCCAGAGCTGCTCAACCAGTGGAAACACAAGCAGCCAAGTGCCCCACATCCCTCCCCAGTGCCCAGGACCAATAGGCATACATCTGGGGAAGGCTTGAAAGGGTTACAGAGCTGCAAGAGGGAAGGGTGGGGAGCGGAAGGCATGGGGAGGTGGAGGGGTGAGTGGGAAGGGGGTGGTGGAACCACAATTCTCTTACAATCGTCAGATCAAGTCACAGGGTGGAGGAGGATTTTCCAGATCCTCTGACCTTAAGGTTGGGGAGTGAAAGGAAGAGGAAGCACATTTGCACAGATCCTCTGTCAGAGCTTCCTCAGGGAGGGGCTCGGCCCTTCTGGCCCTTTGCTACATGCAGGGCCAAGCACACACATGCACACAGCTAAATAAACATGCGAATGAAGTTCAAAGTAGTCCCACAAGAGAAAACCTAATCTATAGGAACCTGTAATTAACCCTTGTGTTCACCAGTTCCTCATATCTTAAACATTGTGTTTAATCACATATGAAAGAATATGCTTGCTGGGTAGCAGGGAAACCTTGCCATCCTATAGCACTTTCTAGGATCTTTCAATGACCTTATGAGTCATTAAGCCTGATTATGTCTTTGGGCAGGAACTTCAGCAGATTAGGGAAAGCAGGGAAACTGAGGCCTAAACCATAAACTTACTTGATGGGGTCACTAGGGAATCCTGTGGTAGAGGCGGACAGGGAGCAGTGACCCTGTAGTTCTGCATCACTTACTTTGTGCCTGATTCAAAGCCCATCGAAAACACCAGGAGAATTTATTGATTTTAATTGTTTTGGCTTAACCTCTTCTGCCACAAAGACATCATCATTTGTGCTTTATAGAAGATCTGTCGTGAAGAAGAGATATCTGAATCCTCAGCATAGGTTTCTGAGACAGTAAGACATATTAAACATAGGCATGAGAAAATCTTTTTTTACTCAAAAAGTGATCATCAAAAATATAATTCAAAGGTTCATTAGTGATACAACCAGATCTCTCCTATGGTTTTCTCCTTCTTCCTTCTTTCTTCCTGTGGTCATGGGTTTTTTCCCCTCCTCATTTTGTTTTCAAGTTACAGGAAGTGTTAGCATAGACCATTTGAGATTAGACACAGGCTTCAGTGTGTGAGAACATCCTTACAGTAGATTTCAAAGAACATTATCACTGTGAAGAGACCTCAGACCTGAAAAATTGATCAGTAGTTTACGTTTCCTAATACTGAATAATTCCCCTCCTGAAAAATAGTAAAAATAATAGCATAGCATACAAGGAATTCAACTCCTTACAGTGGCAGAACTGCCCCAGACAAAGTGTCAAATTCAGTAAGAGCTCTTTTCAACAAGCTTTTTTTTCTGTTACACACATCATAATTGTGTGTGTGAGCATCTGCAGCAGTGTGGTCTCCTGGTGGGTGAACCAGCTGAAGGTAGCTGAAACCGTATTTCCAGGGTCATTAGGGTAAGTTGTCAAGAGTAGCATCAGTGTTGGCATCTCCACTGGCTCTGTGGTGGGATCTTCATTTCAAGAAGGACGGTGGTTCAGTCTCCTCAGCTGTTGGTCTGATCGCTTCTTGGCAGTCTTTTTTTGACATGTGTAAGCCATTTTCTTTTCTATCCACCTGTACTCCTACATGTCTTCTTTTTATTGCTCCCATGGTGCTGATACAAGGAAATGATAAAACTCTTCAAGTGACTGTGTATTTTAATCTTTTGACACGGGGTGACGTTTACACAATGTTCTGTTCACCATAACAGGGAAGAAATAGACCCTTTAAAAAGTGATTTACAAACCCTTCAGTCTGACATTTTCCTATCAGAGAACCACTGGTTCTGACAAATGAGCCAACACATCTGAACATTGGTACATTCTGTTTTTTAAATGTTTCTTTTCTTTTCAGTCATCAGTTTTGGTTTAATGTATATGCATTTTCCTCTTACTTTTGAGTACTTTACTCCTGTAAAAAAGATAATGATATTTATTGGCTATTACCTTCTGTAAGTCTAAATTTTATTCCAACAGGCTAACAAAGATGGCAATAGGCCACTTATGATTAGATATCATCTCTGCCCATTGGAAAAAAAATGTACAATTTGCACAGAAAAGGACCTAGACAGAATGAGAGCATTGAATGCTGTCTCCTTCAGCAACAACTAAAGTTTCTTGCTTTTCTGTTTTGCAATTATCTGTGAAAGGGCTTTGCCATCAAGAGGCTACCAGAGGCAAAACCCAGCCTTCAGCACATCCTGCTCACCGCTGGATTTCCCCAAGCCAGAGCATGGTGCAGATGCAGCACTTGTAGTGCTGGTGAGTGGCCTCTTCCAGGCCACCTCTGTCCAGCCCCATGCTGCAGGATGTCTCCAGAGTGTACAGTACAGATCTTCTTCAAGAGGTTCCAGGGTGAGGGCTTCAAGGCTCCCAAGAGAGGCCAAAACTAAATTACAACAGATTTTCATGTTTCAGCAAGGACATACTCTGGTCTTTCAAGGAAAAGAAGAAACAGTGCTGCTGTTCATATCTTGAGCCACCACTGGAGCAACATGGCAACATGTTTTTTCACAAAGGTTGTCTTTACTTGCTAACTGGACCAGTACTGTCCCATCAAGTCATACAGCTTGTGCATTGTGCTCTGTGAAGCTTGCACAACTATCCCATCTTGTCACCTGCAACAAGCACTCCAGCAGCTTTGGTCATGGTTCCTATGCATGGGGTCCTCTACTTTCTGCCAGTTTATCAGATTTTAATGCTATGAAGGCATAAATTTGAGGCAAAATCCCAGATCACATTTTAGAAATATTTTGTTTGCAACTGCAATGTCAGATACCTACTGCTAGCTGAGCATTTTGAGTTACAAAAACCAGCAGGCATTGCTTACAGGGCTTATGTTCTTAAACAATTTGCAAAAAACTAGTATGGCATTGAATTAATTTTTGAAATAATTTCTGTTTGCCACTTGATTCCCATATGACCACCCTTACAAGGGTTAAAGGGCAATCTTCTAATAGTGAGATCAAAATCTAATAGTATGGTCAAATCTTCTTATAGTCCCAGCTCTGAGATAGTGGTCTACAATCAGTTATAGCTGCCAAATACCTGGAAAGCCAAGATAAACCACAAAATTTATTTGGGCATAATTTATAAGAAGAGGGAAGCATCTGCAGAAATCCCTCTGTATGAATCCTCATTCCTCCTAACTTTTCTATTCTTATAACAAAAAAATATTGTGAGCCAAACTTTGTTAAAATATTCATTTTTGAATTTCCAATCCTAGTAGAACACCTAGCTAGCTGCTGACTTCTCAGGAGTGTGTTGAAGCATTCAAAGCTCTTCCTGATGGGGCAGCAGTGCTTGGCACCCATGGGGAGGGTAGAACAGGCTGGGGTGTTGCCAGCAGGAGTGCAGATGAGGGACACGCCAGCACCGCTGCTCAGGCACACTGTTGAGTGGGCTTGCACTGAGACAGGAGAAGGCAGCAACAGCCCCAAACTGGGCATGTGCTGGCAGACTGCCTTCCTCCTCAAATGCTGGAAAGGTGGATGTGACCAAGCCAATTGTCCTGTCCAATAAAACCACTAGTACAGGTTTTGCAGAGTGAAGGTAAGCTTGAACTCCAGCTGGAGGGTGTTTGGATGTGATGGATTTGTTTTGCTTGTCACAGGAATGGAGGCTAGTGTTAAAATAGGTAGTTCTCTGCAAGCATTTCATGTTTTAGCCTGTGAGTTCCATTAAAAGTATCTTTCATCTTCTTATTGTTCAGTTGTTTATTTTTTTTTAATAGATAAGAACCCTTGGATACTGACATTCAAGAGGGAATTATCCTGTACCAGGAGCCAATAATGAATGAATTGATGAATTTTTCTTCTGGGGAGGAGGGAGCAGTGGGTAGGGAGAGAGGGGAGGAAGTGCTAAATATTCAATTAATCAAATGAACTAGCAGGCTCAACTTTGGGGAGTGCTTTATGTGATATATTACTGTGCAATTAAATGGCAGTATGATATTATGATTTACATCAAATTCCGTTTAATTTCCCATAAGGTCACGTGATGAAAATTCAAGAGAAAGCTGACTCTAACCTACTGCACAGCTCTTCAGCAGACCATTAAGATAGTTACATGAATGTCATCTGGACTTAAACACTGTGAGGGAATGATTTGCTTGTGTAAATGGCTTCACTGCATACCTCCGGGGGCACATTCAGTACGTCATCTGAGTGAGTGCACAGTGTGTAAAGCTTACTGTGTGACACTAAATTTTTGTTGGGGTTTTTTCTTTCAGTATTGCCAAAATCCATGATGATGACTAATATTTTTCCCAGTGCAGAAATGAGTCAGGTTTTAAAGTGGTTGAAAACTTAAGATTGCTGTGATATGCGTGTATGCGTGTGTGTGTGTGCGTGTGTGTGTGTATGTGTGTGTGTGTGTTTGAAATTAGTACTGCAGTCTTAAACAGGGTCATTTTGCCACCTTGTATCAGTCTTCAATCACTAACACACCCTTCATCTGGGGACCAAATCCAACAATCACATTCACCTATAGCATAAACAATCAATAGAGCTATGTGAATGAGAGGAGTTAAACTAACATAGGAATGCATTGCAAATAAGGTATGTAGCTAATTAGATTCTTAAATGCTCGAGGCGTTAATGAAATTCTTGGTTGTTGGCCAGTTACTACAGTGCTGAAGTATTATTATTATTTCATATTCCTCTCATTATAAGGAACCTGACTGGGTCTGCTAGCCTTAAATTACAAAGTATGTAGTTCTTCAGTTCTCTTAGCACCTGCAGTTTCTGTGGTTCGACACCAGTGTCAGTCTTGAAAGGAGTGTAACCTGGAGAAAGGAAGGAGCACAGCAGGTCAGGACCAAGATGAGAAGAGCTGTGACAAAGACAGTTGAGATACACTGACACCATGTTAGCTCCTACTTACGGATGTTAATTTATAATTGTCATGAGCGCTGTGATTAAATAAATTCACAAAAACATAATCCAGATTGCTGGGGCAGAGGAACACTGAACACAGGGCTGCTCTAACATCCTGTGTATTATTGGCCCAGAGCCATTGCCAGCTGCAACATTTTTCTGTTAGAGACATGAAATTGCTGCTCCTGAATGCACACAAATGTTTTAACAACCAAGACAATATGGATATAAGGATATAGAAATGAACCAGCCTTTCGGTGATATATACCTTGTTGAGAGAGCAACAGCCTGGTAAATCCCATCTAACTTTCAGTAGAGCCTTAGCCCTAACACTGGCCTCTGCCAAAACATTTGTGTATAGGTTTGATAGAAATGCCAACAGCTTGGTCTTGGTTTTCCTTTCACTCAGCTATTATTAACACAGCACAAATTTGACATGACTGTTCCACTTCTTCTGAGACCTGCCAAATAAAAATTATCCTTTATTTACATGTAGTAATAGCTATTAATGATTTGCATTTACAGCACCATCTCTTGAAAACTGAAAGCACTTCATAAATATGAGGACCAGAGCCTTTTAATACCTCTGAGAGGTGGGGCACTATTTTCCTTATTCAAAACTACAAAAGCTGTTGCAGAGAAGGTGTCATATTCAGTGTTATGGCTGAAAGAGAAAAGCAGAGCCTTGAGGAGACTTCAAGCACCTTGAGTGTTTTTGCCACAAAACCACCCAGCAGTAAATGAGAAAACTGCATGCACCACAAAAACAATAGTCACACTGAATGAAGTCAGTAGCTGTAGCTCTGAAATACTAAGCCATTTTAGGGTAAAAGAATTTTTATGAAACCTGTTCATTTGAAGTATTTCCTGTGAGGCATTTTGAGTCAGATTCAAGACAGTAAACAGAGGAGAAAAGTGCTAAGTCACATTAAGGGAAAGGTCAAAGCTACACTGACAAGCAAATGGGGGAAAAAAACAGGCTGTCTGCAGTTCACCCCGAGGAATGCTGATAACTAGAGACCCCAGTACTCCCTCCCACCCTGTGTGCCTCAGCAGACTCCTGCTGACTTGATGCTTCTTGCAGAGGCAAAGATCTTCTTGCACAAAGGCACTTTATGGCACTGTAGTGTTCAGAAGGCTCCCTCTTCTGCCTGGCAAGGATGGAGTGAGCTGGGCTTATATGTAGCCGGGTGTGTGCTGTCTCAGTGCCTTGTGACGGGAACTACAGCAATATGTTGCCTAGTAATAATCTTTCTAGGAGCTCAAAAAGCTTTATAAATTTTTAATGCTCCAAATTCGTTTTCTGATAGCCTTAATACAGGTTTATGATTTCAGTCTGTGAAACAACAGCTGGTGCACATTCCCAGTTATTAAGGATTTACTTTTTTGTCTTTTAATTTTCAGTAGTGTCTCAGTTTTGTTAGGTCACTTTTTTTATCAAGAGACACATCAAGTTTCATCAATCTCAGCTCACTATTCTATGCTGACCACAAGACAGGATGATTCAGGTCACGTGCAAATAAGTTTTAGACCGGGTTTAACTTCCTGAGCTCCCTGTGCAGTGACTCCTCCTTTACACCAGGATAAGGGCAGGTTAAGGATCGGGCTACTGCAATTTGCAACTCCTCTTCCCAAGGATCTCTGCATCAGAGTCTACCTCTGTGGTATGGGTAGTGAACATACCTGTTCTGCTCTACTTCCAGGCATTCATTTCCTGTAGTATAATTTTTAGGGCAGTTAAGTGGAAAGGGAGATTTTCTTTTCTCCTTAATATCTCTTAAAGCCCTGTTACCTCTTTTAATTACTCTTGTTTAATTTTTGAGGACAAAAATTCTGTGAGACTTGAGCTGCTTGTCTCTCAATCACTCCAAGTGATGGTTGGCGTCAGTTGCATGCCTAACACAGAAGAGGGCAGCAGAGGCAGAGACTGTGCATCTACCCATTTGTGTCCCTTCGTGGCATGCTCCTACCTATTCTTCCTTGATTTTTTGTCCTTTGTCTTCTGTCATGGACGCATTGGCACCATAGGTCTGCAGGACCAAGACAGTCTTTGCCTCTGCTTGTGGCATGTCAAGACCCAGGCCCCCAACTCGGCCAGCTGTGGTTCCCGATGCTACCTGTGCTCCTCACACTACCATGGCCATCAGACAGCTCAGTTGTCCTGCCCCTTCTGGATGGTAAAGGAACCAGGGTGCCTCCTGTCCTATCTCTGAGTGGGACTGGTTATGCTGAGAATGCCTAGTCTGGGCACTGGGGCTGACCCAGTCCAGGCTGTGGTTGTTCCAGCCATCTCATGACCCTGATGGGCAGGGGATCAAGTGAGCATAGATACAGTGCCAGAGAACAGAGTACACAACAAGAAGAGACAAAGGCAAAAAAACGGCTTGACTTCACCCTGCCCATCTGCAGCCATCTGTGAAGCAGGTGACAATACTGGGAGAGCATTGTCTGCAACACAGTAGGTTTGCTCCTGCCTCCTACACAAATCATGAGTGGTGACAGCTTGCCCACTGTCACTAACAATCTCTGATCATCATGGATATAATCTCCTTTCGTTTCCCAAGGTGGTTGGCCTGTGGTGTATTTTCCTGTTTGAAGTGTATGGATAGGGGTTTCCTGTCTACAGCTTTCCCCTTTCTTTACACTTCTTCCTTTCTCCTCTTAAGAAAACTTTACAGAGGGAAATGTATGTGTTTGAAGCAATTGCTCACTTTTCCCAGTGCTTCTTGAAGAGCTCATGATTCCTGGTTATTTGTGTCAATAAGAATGTGATACTTGAGTTGCATTCGAATGGAGAGAACAAAATAAGTAATGGTATGATGTGTTAGGCAACTTTTCCTCTTGAAGACATAATGAGACTGTTTACTGCTGGATCATTCTTTCCTGCAAACTCTGTTGTAAAATCTCTTACTGCCACCATCAGGACATCAAAATATAAAATACTTTTTTTATGCAGAACACAGCATCAAATAAATCAGTACAACCAATACAAATGTGACTAGAACATAGATCTTTTGGAAGAACACAGCAATATGTACTGGATTGGAAATTTTAATAGTGTGTCTCTCCGGAGAGATGTCTTTAAGGAAAAGAGTGTGTGCAGGGGTATGTCTGTAATTTCTGCAATTGTCATGTAGTAGATACAAATGTAAGTAAAATAACTTGCATTGCACATATTCATGAACATGAATTAAAGGGACATCTAATAATAGCACTGAAAAAACATTAAGAATATTTGTGCCTGTACTTCAGTACAGGATGTATGGCTCATTGACTACTGTATTCTTTCCACGTAGTTACCAACTGCATTCATGAATTCACTGACTGCTTTTGTGTAGAATTCTTACAACATTCCTTCTGCCACTTTGCAAATTGAGTCACATTTTTCTCTGAAATATTCAACTAAGACTAAACATAGCCAGGAAGTACCACATCTGCATTACTTGATCATCATCAAGAAGTCTTGGTTGAGGCTGGAGGTGGAAGTGATCTCCTACTAACATGATTTATATTAGCAGAGAAATTGGTTTTCTCTGTATAGTTTTGTGTAGTAATTTTGTGTAGCCCAAATAAAGAATCACTATTACAACAATAAATAATAGAAGCATTTCAAAGTACATTGCAATGCAGTGTACCAGATTGCTTTTACAACCAAGCATGTCAGGACAGCATGTGCTTTACTGGCCCATCTGCATTAAATTTTTGTTTAGTCTTAGTCAGCAATAAATTATATCTCATTGCAGGTGAGCATGGTTTGTATGTTTTTAATTAAAATTATATCAGCCTTAAATCCAACTGGCTTCCTTAAAGAAATTAAGCTACCCTCCACTAATAAAGGCACTTTCTCCCTCAATAAAGGCACTAGTAGGAATTTTCTTCCCTTCCCATTAACTTACTTTCATTTAATTATACCGAGTGTCATTTCTTCATCTCACAGTAGCTGGAGTGAGTGTAGTTGGTTATTACCCCCTGCTTGTGACTATTCTCAGGCACGCTGTGAGTGATTTCATTTTGTACGTGCTCACCTCCAAACCAAACAAACCTGTCTGGCTGCACCAGCACACTGACCACCTGCTAGCCTTCCAGCAAAGAGCTAGAAGAGGTCAATATTAGAAGAAGGCTGTATTCCTGACACAGCAGAGTAAGAGATCTGTAAGTGGGTGTTTGTGACTGCCTAGGGATGCTCTGTGCAGGAAAGGTACTCAAGTAATGAAAGTACTACTCTCAGCTCTGGAAGACACATTGGGGTCATACTGAGAGCAAGGCTGCAGGAAACTGCTATTTTATGCACTGAGGACAATCTGAAACAAAATTTAAGTGGGAACAGCTGCTCTTGTTTTGTGCTTTCCAGAACCAGAGGCAAAAAGACCTTTTTTTTTTTTTTTTAAGGCACTGGATATGTGGATGGTTTCTTCTGCTCTCTTTCCACATTTCAGGTAAGTTTGCATATTGTATTACAATTATCTGCAAATGGATTTTATAGGGACATATTCCAATCCTAAATATTTAAGTAATCAGACTGGATTGATGTATCTCTGTACAGAGACTAGATTCTCTTTGTTCCCATACAAAGGCATGGAAAGGTAGTGGGGGAAGGTAAAGGGGAATGTGGGAAAGGCATGGAAAGATGAGGAAAAAGGCACCTGTAAAGGGCAAAGGGAAATGAAGAGCGCTTCACACACAAGCCTTCTTTGGCTCATGAATTTAACATGTGTGTAATGTTTCTTATGAGAAGGCACATGAGCAATTTAAACTAGCCCCTAGGCAAGTCTAATCTGAACAAGCTGCTCTGAGACAAGCTACAAATTGCAGAATTTAATAAAAGGGGCCAGCAGAGCAGAGGATAATATGGGAGGGGAAAGGGCTAGTCTAGTATCACAACTTGAAATGTAGTCTCCATGAGCAGGTCATAAAAATACATTATACTGAGGTAGCTAAGGCTGAAAAGGAGATATTGCATCAAAATTTTGCACAGTTTGGAGTGTAAATTGCAGAAGATATCCTGACACTGACTTCCTATCCATGAAGAGTGACACAGTTCTTTTATCTCATTTGCACCCCTGGTGTGTCCGTGTCTTGCATTGTGTCCCTACCATTAGGTGTCACCACTCCACAGCAGTAGATTCCTGAGGAGCTAAATCTAGAAACTCTTGTCTAATATGGCAGATGCCATATTCTTAAGGGTTACCAGTCTACTCCTACAAAAGGATTTTCCTGGGTAACCAGCTAAGCTACTGCAGCAGACAGCACGAATGGCACTGGATGAGACTAAAGAGATCCTGAAAGCCCCAGGCATTTTTGGAACAGTTTGGTTTCAGCCTCTTAATATTCAGGTTCAGCTTCTGTGTAGATTCAGCCTCAACACTGCAAAGCCTCTCTTGCCTTGTTCCTTGGCTTATTCTCAGTGGCTAATGAGCTAAGGACCCGTTTGACTGGGACAAGCTGGGATGGTGGCTTTGCCACTGCACCTGCATGCGGTGCAGTTTGGCTTCACGTCATCCATGCTTTTCTGACAGACCACTGTCTCTCGGTTCACTGGGCCCAAAGTGGTGATGAGGTTAACAATGCTTGTTTTGATTCATGAGGAAAACATAGCTGGAAATGTGTTCCCTCTTCTCTCTCATGCACCACAATGCTCTACTGCTTCTCCATGAGAAGGAACTGTACTACAGGGGATTAAACACTGGAACAACACTACTCCTGGGATACACAAATATCATTGGCTTGGCAAAACAGATTTTGAAAATTGTGGCAATTATTTGTTAACTGATCAAGGATGGCCAGCAATCCTCACAGCAGTTTTCATGGAGTTAAATAACTCCATACATGGAAGTTTTTATCATAAACTGGAAACAATGGCTGAAATGTCTACATCCACCAGTTTAGGTCTGTGCGAGCTTGGCTTCCTAACAAAACCTTAAGCAGAGCCAGTAAGTTGTTAGCTCCTGGTGTTGCTGCCTGACCCCACTTCCTGAAGACTGGGAGGGCTCCAGATCCCTAAGCACAGTGGCCAGGGCAGGGGAATGAATTGCCTAGACTGTAACCAGCAACATCTTACCAATTAATTTAATACATTCAAAAAAACAAGAATCCTTTGGAAATTCAAGGTTAATTTTCTTGCTGTAACTGATACTTACATAATCATGTGACTGAAGGAGAAAATGTAAGTCACAATGTGAAATTAAAAATATTTGTAGCTTTTGCTGATGGGCGAGTGCTATGTCACATCAACTACTGCTGACGAGCTCATTTTGGCCTGAGACTGTGCAGACTTATTTCTCAGATGTGACCACCTCCTCTCTACAGTTGGCAGAACAGTGCTGACCTAGTGAAGTGTGAGGGCCTCAGTGTAACAGTTTTCCCTTCCTACCTTTCATCCTCCTCCCATCAGGGGAGGAGGCTAGAGGGATTTCTTTCCTTTCCATGTTCTCCTGCTTCTTAAATTAGTTGTATCCAAAGAGGTTGCAGAGATTGTCCATATGCCTTCCTCACAAAGCTTTGTAGTCAAAATCACAAGACAAACAAAGGAGAAATTACTTGCATTCAGCAAAACTTTCAAAATGACTCACACAAAGAGCCTGTGGCAGAGCCCAGACATGCATGATGTTCCCTGAAATCCCCATCAGTGTCTGCAATGAGATCCACGCTGAGCAGACCTGTGTCCTTCCAGCCAGACACTACACTGCTGAGTCTGAAGGAGCACCTTGTGGGATATCTGGCCTGCCAGGGACAAAAACAGTATACCTAATTAGGAATACAATCAATTAAGAGACTCCAGAAGCAGGCCAAACCAAGGGCCCACTTCACTTAGTACCTTCTTCCTGTTTAAGGAGAACTGTGAAAAATGAAGTATGGAGAGATTTTTTCCCCTGGTTAACCCATAACCTCCATAAATCCCAATAATCTCCCAGGTTCTGGAAATCTGCACTTTATAGATTTCAGGAGTTGGAAGCTGCATCCATTCAAAAATATTTTAAAGGCAGTGTTAGATCTAGACTTCACAACTGGTTAACTCTTTTGGATCTCTTTATAGCCCCAGTGTCCACAACATCCTATGAGAATGAATTTTATAATTTGAATGGCTGCATTTAACTCATCTGCATGAAAAACTTCTTTTTTCGTGCCTTCTTGCCAAAGATTTCATTGTGGGCCTCTTAGTTCTCCTTTTATGAGGAACAATAAATAACCATTCCCAGTTCATCTTCTCCAGACCACTTGTGATTTTATAGAAATTTATTTTAAAAAATGTTTTAAAATACAATCCCTGAGCTTTCATCGATGTCTTCATAGAGATATACAACCTGTTTCATATTACTTGGGTTGAAGCCTGCCATGGCTATTGTCCAGTTACATATTTTAGCAATGAAAGAAAATATGTCCAGCTGAACTTGTGCATAATTTTGTGTATTTTTCTGGCAATATTGCTTCCTTCTTTTTAGGGCTTCATGGGAAGTATTTATTTAAAAGCAAGATTGGATGAATACTTCCCTCAGTGGACTGTCTCAGACACTCAAGGGTACTCCAGAGAATAACTGTGGGAAAATCAGTGACACAGGGGGAATCCTGCTGAATATTGGCAGTGGGGGAAGAACTACATTGCCCATGAGCTGGACTTATGGCTGGAAAATCTCACCTGTTGGTGGGCATGAGTTCCTGAAGGATTTAACTTCCAGCACCTCTCTGTGTGCACAGGGATTTGGCCCATGATTTGAGGTCTGCTGCCAACGGGGAATAGGCACTGGGTGCAGTTACACATTAAATGCAAACTGAAGTCAAAACTGGGAGTAGCTTCTTACTGCTTACTTCTAACAAACTTTGGGAGAGAGGTTGTGCTGTCCCTCCCCTCCCCTCATTTTTTCATTTCTTTGAGGTGGTTGGCAGAGTTTTGGCCTCCTTCTGGCAGCCCATAGATTGGTATCAAATTTTGCCTGTCAGGGTTGCTGGTAAGTTATTGAGGGGAACTAGACAGGAAACAAAACAAAACAAGAAAAAACAATCAAACAAAAAAAAACACCACTGAAAAGAGAAATTAAGCACCAGATCTAGGTGCACATCAATAGCACTCCTGTTAAATGAGGAGCTGCTGCCCGAGCATTCTTGCACCATTCAAGTAGTCACACACCCCCCCCCCACCTGCTGGGACTGGAGTCCCTTTGCAGTGAGCCAAGAGTGCCCCTTTTGACTCCTTGTTCACACACACACACATTGTTATGTGCACTTCCTCCTCCTTCTGGGTCAACCACAGGTTTCTCATAGAAAAGTCTCAGCCATCAGATTTATAAATAAATTACCTAATAGAGTGGTACTGCAGCAGGTCAGGTTGAGCTGGGTGACTTCAGAGAGGGACCCTGAACAAAGAAAGCCCTGGGCAATTATACCTGCACGACTTACACACTCACTCCTCACAAGCTTGTCACACGCCCTTCTTGGCCCAATGGTGATTTTTGATCTGAGGTCTTCTAACACCTGTTGGATTCTTTCTCTATGTCCATGCAGGAAGGCTCTTCACCACTCTTACCTTGTCAAGTTGCAGCTTCTGCTGACAGTTGTAGCCTCCTTATCTTCTGGTTTGCCCTTCTGGTGCACGTGCTCACTAGTAGAGCATGGGAAACCAAAAGAGCCCTACACTTAGGGTAAACATTACTTAGCAACAACCAAAACATCAGTGTGTTATCAATGTTCTTCTCCCACTAAAGTCAGAACACAGCACTGAAACAGCTACTAGTAAAATTACTGAGAACATTATCTACAACTAGTATTTCTCAGCACTCCTACCCCTAAAACAATACCCCGAGTTTATCTGGAGTCCAGTTTGTATTGATCTCCAGTGAAAAAGTCTCTTAAAGCTGAATCCTATGAAAACAAACAGGAAATCTCATCTTGGAAACCTTTAGATATTAAACATCAGAAACAAACATCCCTTTTTATATCATGGAGTTTATTCTTTATTCTGCAAGAAGGTGAGGATCTGCACCCTATTCAAGTGCAGTGCTTATGAACATGCTTTCTGTGAAACATATATACTGTCTCTTTTGTTTCAATGTTGATTCTTGAATGCTTAAAAGTTAGTATGAGCTTGTTTGTTTGGTGCATCGTGGAACAGAAAGGACCCAATCACCCAGAAGCAGATGTTTTTAAAATTGGTAATTGAGAAGATTATGAAGCTAATGATAGCCATAAATACATAGAAAACATAGCTGATTTCTTCATAGACAACAATTCTGTCTATATAATAAATTTTGTGTGCACTAGGGTTCTCAGATGGAGAAGTACACTGTAATGCACTGCTGCTAAATGTGAGTAACATGATCAGAAAGAGGAGGTGTTGTCATCCAGGGGGTTTAAAAACATTTAACAAAGGAAAAAAACTGAGAAAAAGCAAAATGCTGAGTAGGCTAAGTGTTGTAGTAGATCTTTAGCATCAATCAGATTAACAGAAAAGTTAACTGTGCATCATCTAGGGTTTTGTCTTTGAGGCAGGAATTATCTTTACCTGAGCTCATCATGATGACACCCTGACATTGCTAGATCTCTGCATACAGTTAAATAACATCTTCTGGAAAAGAAAACCCACTGCACACCTTGAAGTCATAAAAAGGAATTGTGTCATAACTGTAGAAGTACAAATGTGATTCATTCAAGTGGCAATCTTGAAGTTAGTTACTTAAGTTGCAACTTAATATGTGTATTGTGATTTTTAGGTGCTTTACTTTTGAAATAATATGAGTGACTCAGAACACCAGGTCTCTATAGTACTCCAACACAGCCTAAAAATCAACCTAAAAGCTGAGGCTAATTGTCCTGATTGTGTAAGCTCTGAGCACATCTAGCAACATGGAAGATAAATAAAAAGGGAAGACTGCCTGTGCAAAACTATTTTAAAAATCAGAAGAAAGGAGGAACTGAAAAAAAATACAAAGCAGGCTCCCTCCAAATGAGAAGAAGGATGATGGAAATTATATTTAACAGACCATGTGACAGGTAGAAATACAATTGTATGAAGTGATAGTTGGCTTCTTCAGGGAAAACAGGACTGAGAAACTGTCTTGCTCAGGAAAAGAATGAAATAGACATTTTAAAGCTGTTAAAAAATAAATGCAGGATAAACTACCAATAAGATATTGCTTTAAAATATTTGCCACCCTATATGTCCCTGGAAACTGAATCCACTAATGGTCACTCCTGTACAAAACTGAGCAGTTCCTTGTAACTCACTGTGCTGAAGTATTAAGTGCTTAAGATGTTAAGAGCTGCTGGAGAAAAAGTGGACATCTAATTTACCCTTATTGTAAGATAATGTGGAAAGATGCCAGGCTAGTCTGGAGAAGTCATAAAACCACAGAATGCATTGGGATCAAATGACTGATGGTGGCCTGGGTATTTTCTAATCCATCTGGTTTATGTTAGTGTTGTTCCACTGACCCAAGTGGAGCTGCAGCAACATGCAGGACCTGAAGACCCAGACCTGTGTAAAGATATAGGAAATTTTCAATGAAAGGATTCAATCCCCTGCTCCTTGTTGGCATGCTGTGTTCACAGACTCACACCCTGCTCTGCGACTGTAGGTGTGCCAGGGAGCTGCAGGGGTGGGCTGCTCCTCGGGGGCAGGGGAGCCACGCTGGCACCAACAAGGGCACAGCCCCACAGCAGCTGCACATGGCAAGCAAGGCAGGGATGGTGGCAGTGACTGGAGACAGCCATGGCTCAGCTGTCATCTTCATGTGGCTCTTTTCCCAGGAGCTGATCCAAGGCTGGCACCATCATAGAGCTGGTGAAGGCCAGTGGCAAACAGACTCATCAGTGGAGAGAGAGGACTGCAGAGCTTGTTGGGGCCACTGGGGCCAACAGGTAGTGGATACTAATAATGACAAGCTAAAACTTCTCAAATGAATATTAAATTCTTAAAAGTTGCTTTTTTAACTTATGTGATCAGCTGGTTCACCATGTGCAGGGATCACAGGCATACAGCAGCTACTGGTGTAAATTGTTTCAGCACCTTCTGAGGGACACATTCCCCTCTTCTCTTACGAGCCAAAATGTTTAGCATAGGGAGTCTCTGTAGAGTAACCAAGGTGGAGTAAAGGGCTTGTATCCTCCTAAATTGTCAGTTCATCGTGCTTACATTGAATGTTTTGACCTGCAAGAAAGACTATTAATAATTTGCCATTGTCTATTCCTGCTATTACCCCTTGATGAGCATTTATTGTGACATATTTTAATCTGCTCTACCTGATCTCCCTATTTATAGATTAGTTTACTTCCAAGTGAGAACATAATTACCATATTTGCAGTATCTGGCTCTTTTATAGTTTCCCCATTGAAACTGCCTAAAAAAATTTGCTGAAAACTGATTTTTAACCAGGCTTAAAATGTGAATTTATTGCTATAGTTATTAAGTTGAGAAGAGGGGCCTTTCTTATTTTCCTTGCCCTTAGAGTAACCACTAATATAGAACCTCCAGGTTACTCAGTTCTCTTAAGTTTGTGTTTTATCATTACTAATGACATAGAGCAGTTTGTAATATTTGCAAGCAATAATTTGCATTCCAAAAATCTCCTTGATAAAGGTTAATTGTCATTAACATACTCAGGCCAACCCTCCTGCCCACACCTCCCCTCAGCACCGCTTTGCTACCACCTATGAACTCAGCAAGGCTGCAACT
>JAOXXN010000265.1:45400821-45428498 GCA_026770055.1 Myrmophylax atrothorax | reverse complement strand
ACAGCACTCTTTTCCATAGCACAATAATTGAAACTTCAAGTATCTAAAGGCTAAAAAATAAATCTTTTCATTCCCTACTTGCCTGTGTATTGATCTGTACAAAAAGTTTTGATTTAATATTTTTGTTTTATTTATTGTTTTGTGGGAAAAATTTTTGAGTCCAAGAGGACTATAAAGACCAAAACAGTTTTCAACCCACTCACTATATATTTTCAAAACTTATTATTGGAGGGGGACGAAAGCTCAAGTCTTTCCTTACACAGTTTGATACTTTTAATATTTGCGTTTTTAACTCGTCCTGGGAACTACCCCTTATGCTAATATAACAACTTGGAGATAAGTTTAAAAACAATGGGAAAGCTGGTTTTCCTGTATTTGTTACAGCGCTGCGGTTCAAGGTGATGCTGTGGGAAATGCTGCCATCTCTCGGCTGGGTTTTGCAGCAAGTTCAGTAAGGACTGCTTTCCCTGGAGGTGATCTGTTTCACATAAATCAAATCTGTTGACATAGGGATAACCCCATATCAAGGAGTAACAAACAAAACCAAAAAGTGCTGGTTTAGGGGAGGAGAATATCCAATACAGGTCACGGTAAAATGCTTGGATTTAGTAATAGCACTTGGGGGGGGAGAGCCTGTCAATTTGATTAATTTCTGTTCTGAGTATTGATCATTGTAAGCTTTCAGCTTGTCATGGTTTAACCCCAGCTGGCAACTACTGCCCATGCAGCTGCTGACTCACTCCCCATAGTGGGATGAGGGAGAGAATTGGACGAGTAAAAGTGAAAAAACTCATGGATTGAGATAAAGGTAGTTTAATAGGCAAAACAAAAGCTGTGCACACAAGCATAGCCAAACAAGGAATTCATTCACTCTCCTGTGGGCAGGCAGGTGTTCAGTCGTCTCCAGAAAAGCAGGGCTCCATCATACATAACAGTGACTTGGGAAGACAAATCCCATCATTCTGAACATCTCTTCCTGCTTCTTCCCTGAGCTTTATATGATGCCATATGGTATGGAGTGTCCCTTTGGTCAGTGGGATCAGCTGTCCCAGCTGTGTCCCCTCTCAGCTCTGCGTGCACCCCCAGCTTCCTCACTAGTGGGGTGGGGTGAGAAGCAAAAAGGCCTTGAGCCTGTGTGAGCTCTTCTCAGCAATAACAGAAACATCTTGTGTTAACAACACTGTTTCTAGCACAAATCCAAAACGTAGCTCCATACCAGCTACTCCAAAGAGAATTAACTCTACCCCAGCCAAAACCAGCACACAAGTAGATGAAATTGTATTCTTCAGCAGGAGACTCATTTTTCATGGAGGAAGCTCTAATATAAATTAAGGTATGAACATATCTTGTTGGATTTTATTCATTCAAGGCATCCTGCGTGCTTCTATTCAACTGTAATGTACATATGTCTAAGTAGTTAAAATAAAAATTACAGAAAAGTTATTGAGGCTTCAAAGATCAGTTCCAAATCTTTCTATGAATGTTGTGACAGCTTTTATGAAACGGAATACAACACTAGCTTTGAGGAACAAAAATAGTGTGATTTCCTCATGTGTGAAGAACTTACAGACTTTCTTGTGTTAAGGATATAATGAGCCATTCACTCTCTTGCTCTTCCCTTGAATAAGTGATAACTTCTCCTGGAGAACTCACTGAAAAGAATTTTTCTGTATTTCAGCTTAGAAATCTGTGCAGTTCCTTTCATTTACTCCCAAAATCTGATTAAGCTTCTGCTACAGCATCACATGAATGAATGAATGAATGAATGAGTGAATGGGGATTCTCGAGCAAAGCTCTGGTTAGAGAGGAGGGTATCTGGTGTTACCAGGCTCTGGTTCAAGCTATCAGATTGCAATGAAAATTGTCCTTTGTTTTATGAATGCTTTATGGCACTAGTTTTGGGGTAACAACATTTTGTTTTAAAAGCCCATGTATCATATATGGTGCTTTGGCAGTTGGCGTTCATACTGCCAGATAATCCTTGTTTCTTACTCTCGGAGCCAGGAAAAAGAAAATTGTGTCAGGTATGGCTTTCACTACTCTTGTTACCCTGCTCTGCTGGGGCAGTGTCTCCCACATAGAGACTCGCACTCATGGGTTCCAAGTTAACATTACTTACAATAATTAACCCTAAGTAGTCCCTTTATCTGGGAGCTCTAGCACGTATAGCATGGACTATGAGTGGTGTTACTGTTTTGCCTTTAAAGACAAAGGTATTTTCAGATTTTGTGTGGACGTTGTTATTGCTAAACTTTATTTTGGCACCATCGTGACAGGTACCTCCACATCTTTTCCTCTTTGCATCTGCCTGCAAAGGAAGCATGACATAGTGTGTGGGTGTGGCATAGTATTTGTTGCTACTTTTTCTAGTAACTTCTTCGAAAACATAACAGAAAGGGTAATGGTAATTAATTAATCTTTTCCTCACCTACAACAATAAATTGTGTTTTTAAATTTGAGCATGGGACTGAGCAAAGTAGGTTTGCTCCCTCTACTGCCTGCTGTTATCCTGCTCTGATAGAGATGTAAAAGTATAATCCAATCCTCTTTCAATCCTAGTGGTCATGAGCAACCCCTAATCTCAGGGTGACTCTCTTGCAGCCCCTGTCCCTCATGGAGGTTTTTGTTAGTGTGATTTACTGCCAGATGATAACTGTTAATTCTTGTTAAACCCTTACATTTTTAGAACAATTGCATCGCATCTTAGTCCAATTTATCTAATCTTAGTACACAGCTCCAGCTCCTGGATTTTCATTTCTATATTCTCAATGTAATCTTTGGAAAAAAATCCTGTGGCAATAGTTGGGGGGGTTGTGCCTTTCCACGAAAAGGGTGTGTTCCCTGGGTTTGGTTTGATTGGGTGAAGCCAGCCAAATATGTTGATCTCGCTTATTTACAAAGGTAGGAATTTTGAGGGTGGATTTGTACCTCTATCTGATTGCAACACTTGATTCCAGACAGGCACTGTAGTCATCGCGTGGTCAGTGTGAGGCTGCTGCACACTGCAACCCTTTTAGGTGGAGGAATCATCTTTGGAGAGAAAGCATGCCGAGATACACAGTGCACGTCCGAGGAGAATGGCTGGCGGTGCCGTGCCTGGGCTCCACGAACACCATCGAGTGGCTGGGAAAGGAAGCTGTGAGGCGATACATGAAAAACAAACCTGATAATGGGGGATTTGCTTCAGTGGAAGAAGTAAAGTTTTACATGCGAAGGTGCAAGGGACTTGGCTTGCTGGATCTTGATGATACAGTGGGAGATGCTCTAGAGGACAATGAATTTGTTGAAGTTGGTAAGCTAAACCTTAAGCAATGCATTGCAGAGTGACTGTTGACATCTGAGTCAGCAAACTGTGGCTTTATCTAGGTTCATCTAAAGTTGTGCCTAAGAGATTGTCACAGTTTTAATGGGAAAATGCCCAGTGATTTAAGAATATTTAGGTTTTAGGAGCAGAACTAAATAAGGTTTAGAAAGTACAGGATTCTATATACATCGTCTGTACATGCTGTCATATATAGTATAAGCTGTTCCACTTTTGCCTTTGGAATACCTTAAAGAGATACATACTTGTTATTTTCCCAAAAATACAAATATGTTCAGGGCTGATAACTGCAAATTACAATTCTTAATACTATGTATTTTAATGAATAACAAATTAATTTATAAGAAGAATGCAATTTAATCCTGTTTGTGTTTGTTTTGCACATTTCTTCTAGTTATAGAAGGAGATATAATGTCTCCAGATTTCATACCATCTCAGCCAGAAGGAGTTCATTTGTATCCTTTTTTGAGTGCTTTGTGAACTTTTTACAATTCCAGATTTGTAATTCTCTAGATTTCTCTTTTTTTAAGACTTCCTTCCTTCTTAAAATACATTTCAAGCTGTAATTGAATGGTCGTTATCCATGAAATCCTGTCTGCCCTTTTTCCTTTACAGAACTTTCAGATACAGCAAATACCGAGAGCCAGAACAGGTAGGAATCACCAATGATTTTATAACTTGGTAGCAAATCCTGCTACTTACCAGAACATGCTGAGATTTGAGCCACTATAGCGTTCACGGGAGCAGGGGCTGTGAGATCAGCTGGGTCTAGGAAACTAAATTATAGCGTGTTTAGTATGTTTTTGTTACCAAGTTCCTGTCTTATGAATGAGCATGCAGAAGTTTCCTGTAATTACTGAGTTTTGACTGTGTTTGTTATTTATTCTGATTATTAAGCAACTTTACATGTGTCCATATCCCAAACTAAAAGGTGTTTCTTTGGTGTAGTATATTTCTTTAGATGGCAACAGCTTAACAACGGAGGACTTGGTCAACTTAGGAAAGGGGCTCTACAAGATAAAGGTATTGATTCTGAACAAACACAAGGAAAAATTACATGTTTACTTTTCTACATCTAAATAATGATAAATAAACTAATATTTAAACTACTTACATTTTAGCTCACACCTGAAGCTGAAGCTAAAGTCAAACAATCACGAGAAGTGATTGAAAGAATTGTAAAGGAACAGACAGGTAAATATTTTTACTTCTGACTATTAATCGTTTAGAAAACTTCATCACTTCTTAACCATCAGTGTACATTTCTTGCAGTTGTTTATGGAATCACCACGGGGTTTGGGAAGTTTGCCAGGACTGTTATCCCAAATAGTAAGCTGAGGTAAGTTTTGTGTGCAGCTTTCTCTGTCTTTTCAGGAAAGGAGGAACAGGGAGCAGTTCAACCCTTTACTTTTATACTATGGGGTTACATGAGAGAACTGCTTCAGTATTTCCTTCTTTTTTTGTGCAAAATAAGACCTGATGAGACTTTTGGCAGATTTAACATATGTTTTTTTCTGTAGGGAGCTTCAAGTGAACTTGGTTCGTTCGCATTCTGCAGGTAATGGGAGATTGGCTTGATGTTTCCCTTTTCTGCCTCTGTTGGTAGTTGGGTTAGTAACTGAGAGGATTACTGTTTCAGGTGTGGGGAAACCTTTGACACCAGAGAGATCTCGCATGCTATTGGCACTGAGAATCAATGTCCTAGCCAAAGGATACAGTGGAATATCCCTAGAAACCCTCGAGCAAGTTATTGAAGCATTTAATGGTAAAAAGATGTTTAAAGAAAACTCTGCTTTCCTTTTTTTCCCTTTTAACAGTTTTGTTAAAGGATGTAGCTCAATGGGTTAAGCTACAGATGTTGGTCTTTCCACTTGTTGGTTGTGAGAGATCAGGACCAGAGCTTAGCAGTACAAGTTTACAACTGGAGATCATTTCTCTGTTGAAGGATGTGGGATATGAGATGAACTGAGAGGAAAGGCTGAGAAAAAGGGACGCAACAGGCAGAAGTTTGGGAAATGAGCCTCTGAGAGGTCAGACAGTAAGTTCAAGGCTAAGCTTGACTTAGAACATGACTCTGAGCAAGCACTTTTACAAAGGCTCAAGTCTTTCACTTCTGTCCTGTCAGGTGCTAATGTGTGTGACACCATCTTCAGGGATACTGGGATTTGGGGAGAGGGGGCTACTACCATATAGAAAACTCCATGTGACAGTGTTTGTCAAGCAGACCTGCTTAAGCAGCACCTGTTTTTGTGAGTAGACCCCCTGAGACCTACGGAGATGTTTGTGAGCAAGGGGTACAAGGCAGCCACACAGAAGCACATGGCTAGTCAGCAGGTCACACAGCCACAACTGCCACAGCAGTTTCAGCTGGATGGCCATCCCTCCCTTGCCAGGTGATGTGGTCAAGAACCTGGAGCGGTGGCTGTACTGTTCATTATCTGATGACCATTGTTGTCCCTCTGGTGACCCATGTTCATTTATGTGAGCCCCAAAGAATACAATCTTTGTGCTGCCCTCTGTTATACCTTCCTCCTAATCCTGCAGCAGGTGAAGGAGCTGCCATTCTGTATTTAGCTCTGCAAAAGAAGAGGAACAGACTGGTCCCTTCCCAGCTTTTTCTGCAGTTTCCCAGGCTCCATTTCTTCGTTTCTGCAGGTTTCAGTGCCCAGAGGACTAGGATGGGGGGGAAGAGGGCTCAAAGATGGATTCTAAGAGTAACCCAGTGTTTAGTGAAGTGAGAAAATAAGAGATAGCTTTATCCACACCAGGTGATCACCCTGTGATGGAGAGCTCAGAGGATTGATGTTGTACCTGCCTGGTTGTGTGGTAATCACCCTGGGCTGTGGTCCCCCAGATAGCAATGGTAGTAGTCCTGTTGGTGCCATTATGCATGATTGCAGGATGTTACTGTGACCACACTTATGAGCTGGATTCTGTTTTCCAAGGCGTGTATCAAGGGGAAGCTCTAATAGGAGTAATTTTTGTTTTCTTTCTAGCATCCTGCCTTCCTTATATCCCAGAGAAAGGGACAGTTGGAGCCAGTGGAGACTTGGCCCCCCTCTCTCATCTTGCTCTGGGATTAATTGGAGAGGGAAAGATGTGGTCCCCAAAGAGTGGCTGGGCTGACGCTAAATATGTAAGATTCATGCAGCTGATTGTTGGGGGTTTTTTCTGCTTGGTGACTCATTTTCCAAATTGCATGTAGCTTTGAGAGAGAGATCGCTTTCACTCAGATTAATACCATGTAAAAGTCTTCAGACTTTCTGTACCAGTTTGAGTTGAGATTAGGTTGCCTTTAGCAACTCATCCTCTGCCTTGAGGAAGGTGGATCCATGAGAATACAATAATTGACTCACATGTCACTGGAGCAGATAGGAATAAGCAGCACATTATTAAGTCCCAAAGAAATATCTTGCCATAGTATTGCCATACAAAGTGCCACAGTGACATCATTTATAAACTGGAGAGAGGGACAGGAGATGATACCAACTATGAAAGAACTATTACTGTGTCTTCAGCTTCATGAACATCAATGCTTTTCTAAAAAATCCAAGACCACCTCTCAAATTCAAAACATCAAATGCTAAGAGTACCTGGAGATTTATTGGAAGCAGAAACTTAAGGAATCACTAAAGGAATTTGTTAATATTTCTGTTCATGGAAACATTTGAGATTTAAAAGTTTTGGTGATTGAATTACTGAAAAGTGTTTTTCATTAATTACCTTGCCATTAAACTCCTTCACAGGTCCTGGAAGCCCATGGACTGAAACCAATTACCTTGAAACCAAAAGAGGTAATAAAGTATAATGATACCAGCTGATGGAAAACTAGCACAATCAATCACTAGCTGCTTTATGGTCACAATAAAAGCATTAAATGAATTAATAATCATTTTAAATCAAACTTCAGAAGGATATTAATCATGAGTGGGATTCACCTCTCCTAGTGTCACCCTTTAGATTTGCTCTTTGGTCAGTGGGGAAACACAGAGATCAGTGGAGAAAGACAGACCTCTTTAGAAAGCACTTTATATCACCCTGAAACAGCTGTCTAAGAAGCACCTTCAAGGTACTTATCTGCCCTTGGGCCATAACAGGAGCCCAGATGACTTGAACCAGGTGTTTTACTTGCTTGGACCTACTGGAGCTCCAAGGGTGTCTACCGTGACTTAGTGGCATCATGAGCAATGACAATTTATGTAGCAAAAATGCAAGTCAAGCTGTGCATTTCGTGATTTCAGGGTGGTCCAGGAAGCTGAGTAAAGGTCTTTAACTTATTCATATGAGAAACAGAATTATCACAGAGATGGGGAATTGTCACAGAGTGTGGAATAACTGCAAGGAATTTGCTTAACATTTGCTCTCTCTTTGAAGGGTCTGGCCCTCATCAACGGAACACAAATGATCACCTCACTGGGATGTGAGGCGGTTGAAAGAGCCGGGGCTATAGCAAGGCAGGCTGACATAATCGCTGCCCTTACACTCGAAGTCTTGAAGGGTACAACAAGGGCCTTTGACACTGGTGGGTACTGGGCCTTCCCTGTCTGCTTAATAGCTCTTGACAAGAGAGGCCAAACCTAATGATGTAACTTGTTTTACTAGACATCCATGCAGTGCGCCCACATCGAGGGCAGGCTGAGGTGGCATTTCGGTTCAGATCCCTTCTAGATTCTGACCATCATCCATCAGAAATAGCAGGTGAACAACCTTAACCTTCACCCTCTAGGGTTACCAGGACAGGCTGGGTCCTTCAACAGGACACAATGCTTTTGTGTAAGGGATATTTCTCTTTTGCCTGCCTTGTTCCTTCTAGAGAGCCACAGATTCTGTGACCGAGTTCAGGATGCATACACAATGCGCTGCTGCCCCCAGGTAAAACTAGCCTTTATTTCCTTTCAGAACAACAGATAAATGACAGTGAAGTTTCCAGAAATACTGTCAGTTATGTGCTGTCTGACTCTGTTAGAGAAAGTGGTTTTATTTTGCTTCTTCTTCGCTTCAAAGTTGGTATTAATGGAGACATGTAATTTTTTGGTCCCATGCATGCAGCCATCAGGCAGTGTCTAACAAAGCTGAGTTCTTATCTGGAGGAGGCCAGGTGTCAGAAGCAGAGCAAAGGTGCTGGTTTCCATGCTTGCAGGTTTTGTAGGAAATTTCTTCTGCATTGGAGTTAAGACCTAGAACTGGGTGTTTCCAAAAGCAGACAGAAGTGTAGTCTCTCAAATATATTGGAAGAACTCAACCCTGTGAGTTTTAACAGGAGCAAAGCTATTAAAACAGTGGAATTAGGGGAAGTTAATGAGAAGTTTGGTTTTCTGTGGGGTCCTTGAAAGGCTACTTCTCCCTTAATAACAAACACTTCTGCTACTGAAGAAATATCTTAGCTTCCATTTAGGGTAAACCAACCCAAACAAGTAAAGAATGTCATATTCAGATTATTCTTTTGACAAAACTGCCATAATAATAGTAAATATAGTCTTTCAAGTGTCCAGGATGGGCAGTGTCCCACAGTGATGCTCCTCATTTTAAGAGCAAATCCAAGACCATCTTCATGTGTGCATGTAGAGTGGGATGGTGGGAAAGAGGGCCCCTGCAGCTCAGTCAGCATCCTGAAGATAAACTAAGTGTAGATACTAAGCTCAGATACTGACGTCTTTTGTTCTAGGTCCATGGAGTTGTAAATGATACAATTGCTTTCGTGAAGGACATAATGACAACTGAAATCAATAGCGCCACGGACAACCCTGTATCTTTTTGATAACTTTATTACTATATAAAATTCTGCTTGGCCTTTATTATCCTTTTCTTCAGTGTAATTACTTGCACAGAAGGCAAAAAAGTCATAACTGGGCTTGGTCAATAACTGCTGTTGGCTGCAACAGCAGCTTGTCTGCCTTTCCCCATGACCACATGTGTGTACTGGGGCAAGGAAACCATGTGTGCATATGCTTTGGTGCATGTTAAATATTTCCTAGATGAGTCTCTATATGCTTCTATTGAATATGGGACTTGGCAACCAAATGGAAGTAGATGGATGGTGGCTTTGCGTGTGAAACATCTGTTAGTGCAGTGTGAGTGAAACCTGAACTATAGAGCAAGATTTGCACTTGTTCAGGGAAGGTAGACAGGTGTGTAAGCACCATGGTGGCTCCCCCTGGTAAACTCTGTGCACAGTTCTTGCACTGGCACTGAGCAAGGCTGGATTTCTGTCAGCAGTGTAATGATGCTGTACATAACATCATACCAATTGCTGATAAGCATTATTTCTTGTAACCTGTCCAAAATGGTAACTGGCATGGAGAGTCTAGGAACTGAAAAACTACTCTAGGATCCAAACAGACGTGTTTCTTTGCACCCCTCCCCACCCTTGATCAGAAACCTCATTTTATGTAGCTTATTTGAAAAAAATACATGTGAAAATTGTATCTACAAGCTTGGAGAACTGAGATTGGGTCTTCATATCCTGAAAAGTGAAAGTGTGGATGTAATACAATGTGCTTGCAAATGAAAACCTATTGGCACAAACATTCCTTCAATTAAGATATTCCTGTTACTGGCAGATATCGTTCATGTAAACTGTATTTCAATCATGTACGTGCCTTAACTTCTCCTTAAAGATGGTGTTTGCTGAAAGAGCAGAGACCATTTCTGGAGGAAATTTTCATGGTGAATATCCTGCAAAGGTAATTAATCATTTGGAAAAAGGAAAAAACATTTAGTTTCTGTTTTGGTGTGTTTGTTTCCATCATCCAGTGTAACAAGGTCTTCTTTTGTAGGCTCTGGACTATTTGGCAATTGGTGTGCATGAACTCGCTGCAATTAGTGAAAGAAGAATTGAAAGGCTCTGCAACCCCTCACTCAGCGAACTGCCTGCCTTTTTAGTCACTGAGGGGGGGCTGAACTCAGGCTTCATGATTGCACACTGCACAGCAGCTGCCCTGGGTAAGTGCTTGACCAATATCAAGACAACAAGCTAGAACGGCCAATTTCTGTCAAGGCAGATGTAATCTAATAGTACACACAAGGTATCTCACTCCTGGTTTCAATCTTCTCCGCATGTTTTGTGCTGTTTAGGTGCAAAGTCTGAGCACTGAGTGCAGCTGCAATTATTTCAGCTCAGGCTTCTTCCTTGTTCTGCACAGACTCTTGGGCATGTTAAGCTCTATGAGCATGCAAACCCTTAAGTGGACTTTGGTGGGAAGGCTTGTTTCAAAGTTGGGCCTGATGCCCTCAGCACTCAGTGTCTCCATTTGACCACCAGGTCTGTACATCAGAATCAGACCCCACAGTCCTCAGAAGATCAGATTTCCCAGGGCTAGTTATCAGAGGAGCACACTGAAATTAAACATCAGTTCTTTTTTCCACTAGTGCTCATGACTAAGGCAACAAGAAGCCTGCTGGCTGCTGGGATATTACAGTTCATAAGTTCAGAAAAGCATGAGCCAATATAAACATGCTATGAGGAGAGTAAATCTTAAAAGATGCAGGCAAAGGGAGAGAGGATGTCAGGTAGATAAATTTGTAGATAAATATCCTGCAGGAAAAAAAAGTAAGTTAACTAAATCGATGTACTAAAGCAACACTACCTGGAGGCTGTTTTGGGCAGTGGGTCTGGAAAAGGACTTGAAGTGCTTGACCACTTGTTTTGAGGGCTGGAAACTTTGCTTTTTGGCTGGGTAGAGTTTAGGATGGCTCCAGGCCTCAGCTGTTGCTCAGCTTCAGGTTTCACAGCACACTTCTGCAACCTGGAGTGACAAATTCTGGGGTGTTTGTGGTCTCTGCTGACACCAGAAGTCCATGGGTCTAAACCACCTTTTCCTGGTTAAAACAGCCAGAATTTTATCTAAACTGAAGTTTGAGTTCCTTTTTTTTAAAACAAGGTACTACTAATATTTTTAAAGTCACTTTGCCAGTTTCTAGGTGTTTGTGTACCAGCTAATGTTGTTCAGCTCCAGGGTTTATAGATAAAGCTGCAAAAGAATTGCAGATGTTTTGCAATGCCAGTGGATGTGTCTCTTTGCCTCCTCTCCAACAGCCCTGCCTGCTGGACTGAGCTGTTTGCAGTGGCCACAAGCAGCCTCTCTGTGACCTGCTGTTGCCTGCTAGAATGTGCCAGCTGGGCTCTGGTCCTGGACTGTGTCACTCCAGCCTATTTGCAATTGTGTCACCACCTCTCTTGCTCTTTTCTGAAGCCACTAATTTGGCAAGGGCATTACACAGCATCATGCTGGGCTTCAAAAGGAAAAGGCCTGAGTGCAGACAGAGCACTGTGAATGCAGACTTCTTTTTTTTCTCTTTTGAAGAGCAATTCTCAACCTCAATTGTCATTGAATGGTGCCCAAAACCCTTCCTACAGCCAAATTCCCCTCACTTTTGGGTGCAGCTTGAGAGACTTACTCCAGGGCTCACACCTGGCTTTCAAAGCTGGCATGCTGTCACCTCAAGGGCGTGGACAGCCTTGTGAGGTGAGAGCAGGAGAGGATTTATAGCGCACTCCTGCATCTTTCCAGAGCAAATTGTGCCAGTGCCTCAGCTCCGATGAGGAGACCAAATGCTGATCTCTAACTGTCTTCTTGAAAGCAAGGGAGAGGTGGTATCTGTGACCAAAACCAGAGGGAACCAATGACCTTTACAGAGAGTGGCCTTGGAGCAACAGGCAAGACCAGGCTTGTGTTTCAGTTATGCTGTCTGCTATTTTTCTTTAGTTTCCATCAGGCCTTTGAACCACAGCAACTCAAGGCTGAAGATGAGGAGGGAAGAATGAGCAGTCTTTCTATGTTTGGTTAATATTTGCATCTGAACACTGATTTTGGTTACTGTTTTCAGAGTCAATGCTAGTTTTCAAGGTAGTCATTACAAATTATTCAGTTCAAGGAAAAATAGTGATGGCATCCTCATAAGCTGGACCTTAAGGTGGACAGGCTCTTTGCTTCAGGTTGGCCATTACTTCTGCTATCTTCTGCCCATTCCCTCCTACATTCACTGTGCTGGATTTTTTGCAGTTTCTGAGAACAAAGCCTTGTGCCACCCCTCTTCTGTGGATTCTCTCTCAACCAGTGCTGCTACAGAGGATCATGTGTCCATGGGAGGATGGGCTGCAAGAAAAGCTTTGAGAGTAATTGAACACGTGGAACAAGGTAAAGTTAAAATGCTGATTTCCAGGCAGGTATATTTCAAGAAAAAGGGAGTTAACGCTCTAAAAATACTATATTAAGTACTTACTAAGTACAAGCATTTAGATCTTTCTAATGGAAATGAGGTAAAAGCTCTCTTGCTTTCGATTTATGTATTTATTTGGCAGTTGGTGTGTAGAGATACAGATGTCAGCTGTTAGTAGAACAGAGTAATATGCAGTACACAAATGCTGAACTCACTTGCCCACTTCAGTTTATACATTTGAGTGCTCTGAAGACTTACTTCTCCCTTTTGCTGTTCTGATTTCCTAGTTCTGGCTATTGAGCTTCTTGCTGCCTGCCAGGGCATTGAATTCCTACGCCCTCTGAGGACGACAACCCCATTGGAGAAGGTGTACGACCTTGTGCGCTCCGTGGTGAGGTAAGATCAGATAGATGCCTCCCCTAGAGGTTGCCTGCCTGGGGAGCAGCTGCTGCTGGTGGTGGTTAATGTTTGGCCAATGTTCACAATGTCTCGTTCCAGGCCTTGGATGAAGGATCGTTTTATGGCCCCGGACATCGAAGCGGCTCACAGGCTGCTCGTGGAGCAGAAGGTGAGTGTTGGCTTTTGGTAGGCTTGTCCCAGGGAGCTGCCTGCAGCTCTGCTGTGGGAACACCCCTTCATGCATGCCCTGGATGGCCTCACTAAAAGCACTCCTCTGCCTGGGACAATCCCACCAGGTTTTTTGAGATTTGTTTTTCGTTAGTTTTAGTGGGATAGATTTAGAAATCAGGTCCTAAACTTGCCCTGTGTAAAAAATGTCTTACACTTTTAAATCTGTCAAGGTCCAGACATAGGTCCAACTTTGAATTGTTTGAGGGCAGGGTCCCATAACCCCACAGGTGATCCTCATTCCTGGGCCACTGAGTTCCCTAGCCTTAAGGCTTTTGTGCATGGTCTCAAAGCAATAAGATGACATGGAGAAGGGAATACCCATGGTGAAATGTGTTAACCTGGGCCAAGTGTACAGCTATGGAATCTATTTTATTATTTTATAAAATAAAAATAACAAAAGAATTGAGGAGAATAGGCAAATGGCAGAAGAAAATCTCCACCCCTTTTTTTCTTGTGTTACAGGAGGAGAGACAAAGGGAACTGTAGAACATTTTCTGCCAGCACTCATCCCTCCCCTTTTTTTTTGTCCATGCCAGCTGCTGTTTAGCTTCCCCATTCCATTCATGATCAAGGGGTTTTGTTGCAAGTGGCAGTGATTCTCCCCCACTTATTACACACAGAGCATTAACCTGGTAACAAGACAGGACAAAGTGATTTTTGCCTTGAATGCTTTCACCTTGTTCCCTTGGAGCTGTATCTTTTCCCATTCCCTGTCAACTCCATCCATATGCTCTTCCCTAAACCTCACTCTGACTGCCTCTGTGGTTCTGCTGAACACATACAGTGTATCTACACAGGACTGCCTCCAACCAATAACTACCTCCACCCCAATAATTTTCTACAGGGTTTCCTGAACTTGTGCTTTGATGTTTTAGGTGACATTTTGTTTTGCCTCTGACTGCTGTTTCACGTTCTTGTTTCACAGGTGTGGGAAGTGGCTAAACCTTACATTGAAAAGTACAGGAGGGAACACATCCCTGAATCAAGACCCATTTCACCTACAGCTTTCTCCCTGGGATCACTGAGAATGAATGCAGATGTTAGTCATGACCACAGGGATCAGGATGAACTTTAAGAGTTGCAATCATATCATCTGGAAGAAGGCAGATCTTTTCCGTAAGCTTACCTGAGGGTGGCCTGTCTACTCAAACTCAGTGTGGTTTCTCCAGGTGACCCAGAGGACCTGACTAGCTCAGGAGCACAAATAGATGCTAAAGAAATGGCTTACTGCTTTCCTCATGTGTGAAAGACAACTTTGTTCTGATAGTGGGGTTTTGACTGAATTTCCTGAACTTCTGAACACAGATCATTCAGACTCCTGCTGAAACCAGTGGATGTTTTATTCAGGCCCCCTGTGTTTGTTTTGTTTGACCTTTGCTTGTTTTCTCTTCATCTGGGCCAATGTTTGATATTTTCATGGGTTTTTTGCCCCTTACGGTAACTGCTGTGGTCTGCTTCATTTTGCCACAAGCAAAATTATCTTTACACTTAATCCTCCTTTCTTTTGCAGATCATATGTGAAGTGCAGGTTCTTGTATTTTTAGAGCAGGTGCTTCCCAAGTCAGAAAAGCTGTGTGCATAAGAATGTGCTATGGAGATTATTGCTCCAGAACAAATATATTGTATTCTGGTGATGAACTACACTTAATGCAACTTTCCAAGAGCCATGTGCTCACACCTGCAATCAATAAACTGAGGCTTCACAAAGAGCCATAGCAATCTATTTTCCTGTCATGTGTGATGATGAAAATGTAAACCAAAAGCTTAATTTGGAAATAAGGAGGACAGGTGAAACAGAGGCCAGGAAAAGGGGAGGAGGAGGAGGTGTAGGAGTGGTGGATGTGAACCAGTGCTGAGGCAATAGCACCAAGACCTATGCTCACATGGCTCAGGAGGTATCTGCCTCGCAGCCAAGAGCCCCGTCTCCACATACGAGTTCATGACATGGTGTGCTCTGTGTTTCAGCACTGACCTCTGGCACAGGCTTTATTTTGCAAGGGATCAGACAGGACACAAATTTCACATCACAGTGCAGTGATGACATGGCACTACTGACCTGGCTGTGGGGCATTCAGCATGAGCTGGAAATCTTCCCAGGCTATTTGTTATGCTGCAAGGGGCAGCCAAAGCACTAGTATGGGACTGCCTTTGCTTGTCTGAGACCTGTCATGTTAAATGTGCCCTGAGGAGTGGGTCCATGCCTGTTGGCAAGCTAGCAGGAAACACCTAACTTGGACAGAAGACGTGGGAACTAGGGCACCCACGGCACATGAGCTTCCAGTTCAGCTCCTTCCTTTTGCACCTGATGTCCATCTTTGTCTCTTTCTCATGTGCCAAGAAAGTCTCTATTCTTTCAGCTTGAGGCTCTCTGTAGCAGGCTTATCTCAATCTCCTCCTGAAGCTATTCCATTTTGTATAGAATCAGGTATTAATTAAAAAAAGTGTGAGAATGAACAGCCAGGCTCATATCTTGTAGGATCAACCATTCATCCTCAGCCTTGCATTAAGGCCAGGGGTTGCTCCAGCAGCAAAGCTGGCAAAAGTTCCTATGTCCCTGTTACCTGTGTCCTGCTCCCAGCTGCTGTGGGAGCCAGCACTGTGGATGTCATCACTGAAGTGAGCCATGTTCCAACCAAAAAATTCCCTCATTCCGGAGGGGTGTGCCTTCCCTGGCAGCTGCACAGCCACGGTGGTCCCAGTGCCATAAACTGCAGGACCACATAGCTGGTTGTCAGGATTCACTCGAGCCAGCTGTGCCACTGAAGGATAACCATATGCCCTAGCTGCAAACTGCCACTAATTGCAGTGTTGGGACAAACTCCCAAATGGCTGCTGGATTCAGGTGAGCTGGTTGGGCAAGCATGTGGTCTGACATTGCCATCAGAACTTGTGCATGAGAGCCAAATCCCCTCACTTCAGTAGTTTCAGGCCATGAATGCCTGTTCCTGTCCAGAAAGAGCCTATTTGAGGTTTTCCTTATGCAATCTCAGATTCCAAATACCTTAGGCCCAGATTCTGGGCCTTGCTTCCCAATCACCTCTGCTTTTGGCTGCCTGGGACCGAGGGACCACCAGCACACTCTGCAGCGTGGTGGCCTCAGCTTTGCATCATGTCCATGCACAGCTGAGAGGCACTGGTCCGACACCACGCTGCATTTCAGAAATGCCTGCACTGCTTCCCTGACAGCCTTCCCAAATCCCTGGATAAATGTTATTTTATGAAGGCTGTCTTGGGCAAAATGGAACATGTGATTGCATACTTGAAATGTTCTTTCAAGCTTTATAAAAACAAAGGTCCACACCCACATCCGATGCAACATCTGCTCACAGGAAAATACGTCAGGTGGCAGGAATGCCATTACATTGCTTTAAAAACTGATTTAGTTGGCTAGCCTGGCTCAAATAAAGCATGAACAAAGATACTATATGGGATGGCTTACATATTTTGGGTGCTAACAGATGTGGACACTGCTCAGGGAGATCAGAAGGTCATAATAAAGCTCATACTTATTTGTGATGACTTTTAACTACCTGTTAATCAGAATGAGACTCTTGTCCTTCCCCTGTGGTCTGGTTCACTAAAACACTCTGCTCTGTATCACAGGTTATGTCACCTGCTTATATTAATAGTTATTTTTGATGTGAAATTCTTCATGCTTGTCAGGTGTAGTTTTATTACTTCACCTTGAGAAAGCAAATCCTTTTTGTTTCTGCAGCCCCATCCATTTGAAAATCTGAAGACTCAGTCCATGTATTCAGACTCTCCCTACGAGAGACGCTCTGCTTAAATACTGCAAACACTTAAACTCTCCAGAGCTGTATCACCCTTTTTTCTACATACTGCATCCCCAAATTATGGTACAAACTCTGTTAAAAAAAGTAGTAGCTGAAAGAAAAGAAAGCTTTGAAAAAATCAGGCTCTTAAATTTTAACGACTCTGAGTGGGAGTTGTCATACTTGTCAGAATCAATCAAATTCAAACTTCCACAACCAAATATGTCTCAAGCTATTTCAGATTCAGCCTAGAATAAAGGAGTATCTGTATGACATTACATGTGATCTTCTTTTAAATTTCAAGGTAATTGGAAATTTGAGAGGTTGGCTGTACTCATCAGACCTCACTGAGCTAACTGCCTCTAAGTAAACTATAGGGTTTTGTCATCACTAATTGCCAACAGTAGGCCTGGCTCAACCTCTAACTTACAGTGAACCCCAGCTTTCAGCGGCCCAGAGAGTGGTGTACCTGATTGCTTTTTCCTCTCCTCCTTTTGCCCCTAAAGCCCCAAAGGAGCCGTGAGATTCTCAGCAAAGGACGATGGTGCGAAGCAGCTGAAAAGCAGCACCTTGCTGGAGTTACAGCTACTGGCTCCCACTGATTCAAGGCTGCAGAACCGGAGGACTTGGTATTTTGGAAATGTAAGATACTGTGTTTCCCACCACAGCTGTGGTTCCTGATATCTACCGAGTTTGAGGCTGAGCAGACCTGGGAGCTGTGAACGTTGCCTTGGCATGCTGTGGCCTCCCAGCACAGCCAAAGGCCATTCCCAATGTACATGCCTGAGCCCCTGGCCTTCTGTCACAGGGCACTTAACATCACACTTACCAATGAATCTTACCTGGATCCAAACTTCGTTTATTCATTGCTGGCTTGTTTGTCTCATTTTCAAATATAATGATTCTATAGATTAATTGTATAAGAAATCATTTTTGGAAACTATCTTATTTCAAATGGATACAATTACAAATTATTTTTTTGCAGTAGAGAGAAGGACAATGGACATGAATATGCACCAAATGGGTAATGCTTGGTGAAGTTTATTTGAATAAGGTGAACAGGAAAACAATTTACTGGTAAATACAAACCTGACTGGTCTGTTGCTTTGAAATAATCCATGCTAATTTGATTTTAGCAGCTCACTAAATTACTGTCTTCTCTCAGTAACTGCTCATTGTCTCACACCTCTCATTTTGATAGACAACTTTTCCTTTAACTATAACGTAGTTGATCAATGCGTCATGTCCACCAAACTGGTAAATCAAATGCTTCCACCTAAAAAGACATGATGTTTAAGAATATACATACTTGCATAAAAGCAGGTCACATACCCAATATATCTGGAATTTTTAAAAGGTTTGCTTGAAAATGGGAAAACACTATTCCATGTGTATGTGTTGACTCTTGCAGCAGTGAGTTGATATGTAAATCAGTAAAGAGTTTCTTCCACAAAATAAATAGGTATTATCTTTAGATAATTTGTAATTAGGCATGGATTATTTTTAAGAACAGTCCCAAAAATCTTAGGCTTTATTTTCCACTGGAATGATTCAGGAGAATGAAAGTGGGTCTGAAATGCTAGCAGTGTCCCTTTTTTGGGTGAAGGTAACTTCTCCACTATCCAAACATGATGAAACACAAAGTCCCTAATGTTAAAGCACATTAAAAATGGCAATGGAATAACAAACCTTGATGCATTTATGACCAGAAGATCCCCTTGCTTGCCAACTTCTAAGGAGCCATGTGTGTCTGATTTCCCCAGAGCATAAGCCGCATTAATGGTGGCAGCTGCCAGTGCTTCATTCATTGACATCTTCATGTTTACACAGGCCAGATGCATCACCATAGGCTAGTAGGCAAGTAAGAGGAAAATGGGAGTTACCAGTAACACACAGCTCTTTATGCTTCAAATCCCTAAGCACTCTCCTTCTTCCTTGCAAAACAGTTGTTCTACATAATGTAAATCTTGCCAACTCCAAAATAAGAGCTCTAAAATCAGGAACTTTGAGAGCTTTTTTTATGATACTCTCAGGGCACATAAAGAATGGAACCCATTCCATTTTTAAGAATTTCTGTCAAAAACCAGCAACACACACAAACAAGCATGAGCAGCTGCCCATGTGGGGCATACAGCTCTCTTTGTGGATAAGAAGACCATTTTTAGAGTGCAAGATCCATACATAAATTGTAAGAATTTCATAATTTTCTGGTGTCATAAGCACAAGGAGTATCTTACCATTGAAAAACAGTATGCATTAGGATTAAAGTCACTGCCAAGAGCAACTATAACTCCTTCTTCCAACATTTTTCTAGCTTGAGGTTGCTTCAGCCTAGTGGAAAAAAGACATTCATCGGTTTCATTAGTTGTCATACAGAGATTTACAAAAGCAAAAGTCATCTCTCGGTTTGGCTACATTCATGCATTCAGTTTTGGAGATGAAAGCCCAAATTCTCCTTTTGCATCCCTACCTATCATCCTATGGACAAAGTAAATGGGCAGAGTGATCCACTGCTTTTGCAGCAGCAGCATGTAGCAGCAGCCAGTATCAACCATCAGGCTCCAGGCCACTGAAATTCTGGTATTTATCCAGACCTCATCCCCTTAAGTTTTTACAAGGTGAAAATCTTCATTTCTCAAAAAACCCCCAAAATATAAGGCTCCAAAACATAAGCATGCAATGTGATAGTCTCTTCCAGATTACCGAGTCTGTGAATTTAACCTGCATACCTTAGAGGATCTTCTCACTTAGCAATTATAATGCAAAACATATTTTCAATAACTTCAATATATGGAATAGCCATTTCAAAACTGTTCAGTCACTGGATTAAACTGGGTAGGTGTTTGCAAGGGTAGGCACTAGGAATGGAACTCTGTAGGAAGTTTTAGCCATAGTCACTCTAAAGCGATTCTAAATGTACTGTGTGACTTCTCAGAAGTCTCACAGTGATTGTCTTCACTGATCCACACTGATCCTTAAGGCATTAAAACACCCTAAAACCACAAACGTGGGTTTGCTGGTACAGAAGTTTTCCTTCTATCTAGTGGCCTCACCTGAGCATGTAGGCAGTTGTTGGTAAAAGGACAGCAGCACACTTAGCTCTTGCCATGGCCCTGATACCTTCATCGCTAACTTCTTCCAGGTGGCTGATAGCTCGGGCTCCTAGTTCTGCTCCAAGCTAAGCAAATTTGCAAGAAAATTACTCATCGTTCTCAATTAATTCAGTAAAAAAAGGTTGCTTCCAAACAGCTAGAGGAGATTATTCACTATTAATGTAAAATTT
This sequence comes from Myrmophylax atrothorax, assembly GCA_026770055.1. Taxonomy (NCBI): domain Eukaryota; kingdom Metazoa; phylum Chordata; class Aves; order Passeriformes; family Thamnophilidae; genus Myrmophylax; species Myrmophylax atrothorax. The sequence continues at coordinate 45,408,331 of JAOXXN010000265.1, read as the reverse complement.
ACTAGAGGAGAAATAATAAAGAATGCATTACAGAACAAGCAGAATACAGACACAAAATATTTGTTAATTTACTGCAGGAAGTGTTGATCACTTTAGCCACCCATGGAGTGGAAGCAGAGCTTCAGTGGTGTTTTTAACAGCCTAGCATACAAACTATGGGAGACCCATAGATAAAAAACATTATCAACTGCTCTTCATAAAGGATCCATCAGAAAATGGTTCCCAAAACTGATATTGGTTGCAGGACTAAAAGTCCAACGGCTGCTTGCAAAGTGGAAGACAAAAAGGCTTTATGATAAATCAAGTTTTTATTTTGTTTGTTTTTTTTTTTTAATACAGCAGAGAATAACTTGAGCAGAACTCACAGGAAGGAAGCAATGTTTAAACAATGGTGAAATACGTTTTCAAAGTGACTTTCTTTTTTAAGATATTTGGGACCCTCATCTGAACTAAACCATTCCTGTGAGTGTGCTCAGATATACTGGTATCTGAGTAGTAAGACTGCTGAGTGAACCTGCTGCATACTTGACTTGTTGCTGCTAATGGGGCATTTAGCAAAAAAGTATTTGCCAAGTTGCATAGAAACCATGTTTTTGTCATTCTTGGGTTCATGGATATCCACCTTCCCCATCTGTATCCCATGTGGAAGATAAGCAAAGTCAATGTTTGATTAGCCAGTGCACGTTAGTCCCAGAGGTCAAGGTTTCCTCCCATGTCCCTAACTCCAAAGCTGCACAAGGGCTGCTCCTCCTATCATCTGATAGAAATAGATGTCTGTGAATGGTCTATTATATAAAGTCTTAGAAAAGAAAACCTCAGTTTTGAAAACTGCAATTCTTTCACAGATTCAGCTCGCACAAAAGCAAAAACAGCTTAACTGGATGCTAAGGAAGACGTACCTCAGCAGATTTCATCGGATGGAGTTCATCGCCATGGAAGTTAATCTGCAACCCTATATCTTTTCCAGCTTGAAGAATTCTCCTTGTAGACTCCAGATCAAAGACTCCCTTCTCACAGAACACATCTATATTGTTAACATGTATTTCACCACTTAGTTTGAGTTCTTTCAGTTTAGGGAGATGGTTATTGATAATGTCATCTGTGGCTTCAGTAGCAGTTTTCCCTCTAATGAAAAGAAAATGTTACAGAGCTATATGGGTAACATCTTTGAAGTCTGGCACATGCTCAAGACGTACATGCAATTATTAGATTACTTAGGAAATTATGTAAATATGAATCACTCAAAAAGAATTCAGACTAAAAAATGTAAATCCACTGTAATTCATGTATTCTTAAACATGAGTTACTTTCCATTCAGAGAACTTTAGATTGTATCGCTGTGTATTTTTTTACAAGGTTGGCATCTTGGGTGCTAACCAAGATATGGGATATTTTAAAACAAATTCTGCTTTCCTATTCATACATTCTGAGCACCTTATACTTGAGTCTAAAACGTAACTATTTAAAAATGTAAATGATATTTAAATATGTTAAATAGTATTCATGCAATACTTTTATGCAAATATCAAAGCTCAAAGGGGATGTGCAGTATTAGTAATTATTTTTAATTTACCCCTCCTCCTTTTATACCATTCAGAGTGGTGGGTAGATAACTGCTTCTAAATCAGAGGGGCCTCCCAGGGTTTGAATTACCAAAGTCAGAACCATTTATAAATCCTCTATTACACAAAGATAACCCAGGAGAGATAAGTAAGTGCCTTTGAAAGAGCAAATAATCGCAAAATATGCAGTTGGGTTAGTATTTTGCAATTTTAGTATCTAAAGAAAAGAGAGGTACAGCAGCTAAATATCTGAGATCTCAATCCTCATTTCAGGCACTGTAAAACATGAAGAGATAGGAACTGTAGAGTGCCCATCTGACTGAATTGGGAGTTATGCAGTGGCAATAAAATCAATTCTACTTGAATTTATAAACGAGGATGTGTGGTTATAAAGCAGAGCAGAAAAACATTTATGGCCCTTCTTTCATTCAGCCCTCACCGAAACTGTCACTGGGCTTGCTCAGGTTTGGCCATGCCAAGCCTTCTCCCTTTTCTTTTTCACTCAGCAGCCTTTGGAGGAATTTGGACTGAAAGATTAGGGCCAGAGCCAAGACAAAACAATGGGAAATATTAAGTCTTGGTTTCACTTTCTGAGAGATTTAAGGCCCAAAAATGCAAAACAAAACTGATGGTGTTTTAATGCAAGAGCCTTGCACTCAGGAAACCACTTCGAAATGTCTTGCTAAAGATGAAAAGGGCCCAATAAACCCTTGCCAACTGAAAAAAAAAAATAAATCAGACATTCCCAAGATCACGAATTTGATTCAAAATGATGACTAGATGGACCAGGGAAGAACTGTAGAATTCCTCCTGGTCAAACCTCAGGGTCAAAATAAAAAACAGAGAAAAAGTTTGAGGGGTAGCATAAAATTCAAGCAAAATATTCTAGATACAAACATTTGATTGAAAAGAGAAGTGACTTTAACAAGACCCAAACTGGAAAATACAGATAATTCAGTACTTCCTTCAGGAAATTTCCTCAAATCCCCAACTGACTTTTCTCCTTATTTAAAATATGTATCCTTACTAACTATATTTTTTTATGCTTGCTGTGCATCAGTGGGGACAGACGTATGCAGAGTGTGAGGAGGTACACCTGTCTTTCTAACACATGAGAGTTATTTGTTTGTAAAGACACTGGAATTTATTTGATTAGTTTATAGAAATGCTTAAAGTATTTTGGTGGGTAAGACTATCAGGATTTTGACTGGGATCTTCCCAAGGCTTTTTAGGGAAGGAAGAAAGGAAGGACTAAGAAATATACATAATTTTGGGTAAAACCTCAATTTCATTTTACCATTAAGTCCTCCACATTTTAGTGGAGCTTCTTGAAAGAAGCAGTTGATGTTTCCAGCTTCTTCCAGTTACTGAAGATGATACAGGTTTCATTTTCAATAGTTATATTTACAAAAGATAATTTCCTATCCTGCCCCAAATACACAATAATTATACTGAAAAAATTGTCTAAGTCGTGTTTTCTTAAATGAGGAGAAGTAGAGGGTTTTTTGGAGTATGATTTTTCTCTTTTAATGAACACCTCTTAAATATTGCCATATAATAGGCCTGCCTCCCTCTCACGTGCCTTGTCCTGCAGCAGCCTACTGCTTACTATATCAAAATATATTTTCACATACCCCTACCTAGCTAAAACTTCTCATTAATTCTTCTATACACTGAAATTTGGCAACCTGAAGATGTTATTTTCATCATAGGAAAAAAAGTCAAAGTGAGAAAGGGTTTTTATCATATGACTGCTTGAGTCATCAGAATAATTGTGATTAAACACATTTAGTTAATCTTCTACTCATCTCATAGCTTTAAGATGTATGTCTTCATTGCATGGAAGCATAATTAAACTTTGTTTACTGAGGTATATAAGGATTAAATACAGTGGGTTTTTTTTGTTGTTAGCTGGCCAAAATAAAATCTCATGGCAGAGACTAAGCTTGAAGGACAGCAGCAAATGCAAGAAAAACAACTTTCTGTACAGAAAACTCAGTAATCTGTGGTACATCCTGTGTGAGCATCAGCTGGAGACTTGAGTTCTACGCTAAGCTTATGTTGGTATTTAGGAGGCATTAAATAGCATTCCCCCATCTTCCTTCAAATCAAAACATAGGAGAGCCTTCTGTAAATATTGGCTGTTGTTTCAAATACATTGTATTTTACCAGCGGGGCAGAGGAAACCTGCCTGAAAATAACCACCATTTTCAATGCTAAGCAGTAATCCCCAACAAGAGCAATTAAAATCAACCACGTTACTTTGGCACAGAATGAGCCCCACAATACGTTGAGGAAATGCCAATATCCATGGACTGCTTGGCGCGTTCGATCACCCTGAGCATTTTGAGCTCTGTTTCCAAGTTTAAGCCGTAGCCACTCTTGCACTCAACCAGTGTGGATCCTGCCCTGAGCATGCGTTCCAGGCGGTGTTTGAAAGTGCTGAACAGCTCTTCTTCCGTGGCCTGCCGGGTGTGTTCCACGGTAAAATGGATTCCTCCCCCAGCCTGATGGATCTCCATATAGGATGCACCTGCCAGCTTAGGGAAAAAAAAAAAAAGAAAACAAAAAACAACACCCCCATAGAATTAGCTATGAATTGTGCATTTTCTATGCAAGAGAGTCTGAAAAGTGTTTTGAGGTCTCTTTGCACTGAGAGTGATAAAGAGGAGAGAAAAAAAATCTCCATTAATTCTTCCTCCCTCTCCCTCCTTTTCTCTCTCCCTTCCACTTAAGTGAAGAAATGATGTAAGAAGTGACACAAAAAGAATTATTCTGAAGATTTGCTTCCCCCTGAATCCAAGGCAAAACCCAATCCCTAGCTCAAAAGTCATTTATGTGGGGAAAAAAAAAGAGGTGGGGGACAGAAATCAATATCTAGATGGTAATAGAAGGCAGCACTTTTATACTGCTTCAATTAATGCAAAAATATACCAAGGCTGGCTTCAAAGGATGCAGTTACACTTCTCTATCAGCCTACCACTATTCAAAATCATCCTTCCTCCCCCAGATTATCTGAAAGAAATTACATATTTTTCTGTAAGAGAAAGATGGAAGTCACTGGAAAGTAGAAATAGTTGTATATTTAAAAAACAAAAAATCCAGCTGTGCAATTTATGCCATTACCTTCATTGCAAACTCATGAACCCTGTCACCAGCCCACACTGGATGTGTATGTGCATCTACCAGGCCTAAAGAAAACAAAATAAATGTACACTTGAGTTACTTTGCTGTGTAAAAGAAAATACTATGCACATGCAAGCAAAATAAATGGACAGCAGAAGCTCCCCTACAATGCCTCTACTGGATAGAGAAAAATAAAAATCCAACCAGCGAAATATCCAGGATTTTCTTCAGAGGATATTAATTTTCTTTCAATTTTTTTTTAGGTCTGACACCTTATTCAAAATGTCTCCAGGTAAATGCATCAGTTGCTGAGTTTTTCATGTTATTTTGTGACTCTTCAAACTGCAGAAGAAATGATAAAAGACAAACTTTGAAAGAGTTCATTACACTTTCAGCATTGCAAGAGTTAATTAGATTTTAAGCCTCTGTTCTTTAAAATAGGCAAACTGCTTAGGCTGGGCTTAGCACACTCTAGCAACAGTCCACTTACTACAGAGGGAGCTCTTTCTAGAAGCTGTGAAACTAAAGGACTGAGCACCCAAGGCCAGTGTGAAAGAAACAGCAGCTCATGTACTAACAGCATTTGCATAATTTAACATGCAATAGGCTTGCTCAGGTTTGGGGGTTTTGATCAGGTAAAGTTGCAGAGTATCTGACTTCAAATCCCTTTTGCTGCTAACCAGCTATGGGCAGGATGGAGAAACTGAGCTTTGTGGCTGAATGGGTGATGAGCTGAAAAAGGACAGAAAAGAGAGTTGAATCTGAAAAGTCACTTGGTGGGCCAGCTATGTTATTGTTGTGATCTATGACACAGAGGAAGTGATATAAAGATGAAAAAGAAGAGACAGAGCTCCATTACAAAGCCCTAACCACCTCTAGTGCTGCGATCTTCTCCTTGCAGCACACCTGATGGGAACAGTATGATACTCTGTCTCCAGCACAAGATTTTACCAATATGAATATAGAAGAAAGAAGATGGAGTGACATTTAACATGCATGTTCCTTGTCTCTAAACACTTGTCACCACCTGGTATTCATCGAATCACAGAATGGGTAAAGCTGGAAGGGATCACAGTGGATCATCAGCATATCAATATCATCAGCAGGTCCAATCCCCCTGCTCAAGCACATTGCATAGGATTGCATCCAGAAGGTTCTTGAATACCTCCAGAGGAGACTCCATGACTCCTTTGGGCAATCTGTTACCTGCACAGTAAAGAAGCTCTTCCTCATATTCAGGTGGAGCTTCCTGTGCTTCAGTTTCTGCCAGTTGCCTCTTGGCACCACCAAGGAAGAGCCTGGTTCCATCAGCGACACCCTCCCTTCAATACTCCTATACACTGATGAGGTCCCCTTTCAGTTGTCTCCTCCATGCTGAATAGACCCAACTCTCTCAGCCTTTCCTCATAAGAGAGAGGTTCTAGTCCCTTAATCATCTTTAATGGCCTGTACTTGACCCACTCCAGGAGCTCCATGCGAACTAGCCCAGAACTGGGCACAGTACTCTGGATGTGGCCACACCAGGGCTGAGAAGAGGGGCAGAATCACCTCCCTCAACCTGCTGGCAATGCTCTTCCTTAGTATCACTGGGAGCAAATACACCTACCTGGTAACACACACTTTCCAGAACAGTCAATTATCCTTTCAAATGTTGCTTCTGAAAACTGATTGCGAATAACATCTGCCTGGCCCACAGCTTTGATACAACCATCCCTGCAAAACACAGACAACAAAGAATGTGTGAGCCTGTTGACAAGTCAAGTGCTCAATAACAGAGCTCCTGCAACAACAGGGGCAGGACCTTCAGCAAGACTGAAGATGCACGTGGGAAGGTGGTTTGCTCATTTTACAGATGCAATTAAAACATGGGTAAGACCATGTGTTTCAAACTGTTTGCCATAATGCTTGTCATGTCCTTTGCTTAGATTCCTCTGGACGACACCTTTGTACTCTTCTGTTCTAACTCCCGTTGGATAGCACTGTTTTCCTCCTGTGGGTCAGCAAACATACAGCATTCCTCCAGCAGGTATCTATCCGCAGGGCACTCTTCCCCTCAGGGAAATCAGACTGGCATTGCCTGGATATGGATCCTGCTCCGAGCCCTGGGAAGCCATAGGGATCAGCCTCTTTGGGGCTGATCTTTGGTTGAGCAGCAACGCTCTCCCGGCGGCGTTTGAGAATTGGTACCGGGAACTCCGGACTGCACTTGGGGGATCCCTTCCACCCTTCCAGGGAGCTTCTCCTCACCGCCACCGGTGGGCTGAGACAGCAGCCGGGCAGAAGCTGGCCCTGGGGGCGAGGGCAGCCCGCAACGACCCGTTCCCGCAGCCAGCCCCGCCGCGCCCGCCCCGCACTCACAGCCCCACCACCAGGCTGGCGCCTCGCAGCACGCTCAGGCTGGCGGCGCCGTCCCGCCGCAGGTACGGCTCTCCCCGGCCGCAGACGAGCACCAGCTGCTGGGCGTTCTCCAGCAGCAGCCGGTGCCGCTCCCGGCCCGCCATGGCTGCAGCTCCGAGTGGCGGGGCCGCCGCTTGGCTCAAAGTCCCTCGGGGCGGGCGGGACAGAGCCCCTCCTGCCCCCCGCCCCGTCCCGCCTCGGGCCGCGCTCGGCCCGACCCCGGCTCCGGACCCGGCCTTGGCCCCGCCTGGCTGGGTCTTTCCTAACTTTGCAGCAGCCTGCTCCAGGCGAGGGATGCTTGAGTGATTCGGTCCAGGATAACGGGACAACATCCGTGCGTCGCGCTGGGTCATGATCACCTCGGAAGCACCAGTTTTCCAGTTGGTGCCCCCCAAGAGCTCTCAGTTCTCACAGGACCACCTAGA
>JAOXXN010000265.1:45355251-45397624 GCA_026770055.1 Myrmophylax atrothorax | reverse complement strand
GCAAATTCCGTAAGCCCCTGGTGACATGGGAGCAACCTTTGGGGGAACACTGCAATCTGCCCCAGGGAGCCCGAGCACAGTGTCACCTTGCCAACCTATGTGTCTAGGCTTCCTTTTCACAAAAACTGCAGTTAAGCGAAGGAAAGCTTGTGTGCAACTGTGTCCTGTCACAGACATAACTCCTGTCACCAACATAATTCCAGCATGTGTCCTTATGGCCAAAGCTTGTTGTTCTTTGCAGTCAGTGATCTGCACAATACAGAGTTGGAGTTTGCAGCATTTTGCCTCTTAGCTATTACAAGGATTTAGGGTCTTCTCAGCTAGGTTGTGCACTCTTGTTGCATACTCCCAGGAATGGGAATGTTTCCAAGTGAAAAAATGAACAGCAATCTAATCTCACATGAGCAGCACACAAAATAAGCTCAAAACCACATGTACTTTGTGTCACCTTACTATTAGTCTGTCTAGGCTCTTTTTGACCAAGTAACTTTGACTGTATCTAATAAGTGGTTATGCAAGGTATAATCTTTTGCTGATGGGAGTGTCCTGCTACTTTGTCTCCAAATTCTTTTGCCCTATAAACAATCTGAACAACTTAACCACATGAAAACATTTTTCCCAGTTACTCTATGTACCTTACATTTAAAAAGTAAAATCCTGAGTTCTTTTATTTGTGTCTTTAATACACATGAATGTTGGCAGTTCTTTCACCTTTTGGACTTGCTCCAGAAGAGATGAAAAATCTGTTTGTATTCGTGGGCTTACTTCCTACCAACTAAGGACCATCTCTAATTACTTCAATATATTCAGAGTACCTTATCTTCAACTGCACTCCAATTCATTCCACACCATTCAGGATCAAAAATAAAACGGTCTCTGAGTTTGAAGTTTAAGGATTATACCCATCAAGAAAACATGCAAAACAGAAAGTCCCAAAAGAATCTGAAACTACAAGAAAGGAGCATGCCATGCTTTTGTTGAGAATAAAAACCCAAGACCATAAAGCAGCTGATCTCAGTCTTTGGAAGAGGGAGAGAGATTACAAGAAAAAAATATTTTTGTTTTCTGGGTTCTGACTGAGTCCTTGCTTTTGCAAAAGTTAAGTCCACTTGTCTTTCCATTATTCATCTTTATGTAACATTCACTTTTTTCCCCCTAGATAGTGGTTTCATTTAGATACAGTATACATCAGCTATGTCTTTTGAAAAGTCATTTGTCTCAGTACTTCGATTCATTTCTCAACAGCCTCCTGCAAAAACAGAAAAGATGTGGATGCTTTCCAGATGATGCATACAGGCTGTCTGTCCTAAAATATCAGCACCCCATTTTTAAATTAGGAAGTATCTGCCATATTAAGGACATACACAAAATGCTTCCTTGCTTCTTTTGTGCTGCCAGTTTTCTTTTAAAAATGGTTTCTACTAATTTTAAACTGCTACTGGACCTTCCTTATGTGAAGATTTTTCCTAGTACAAAAACCAGCATTTCTCCAACAAGCACCAGTGTCCTACATTGAAGAATTCTCATCCCATAGGAAGGGAATTAGAGGAAGTGCTATGAATCACAGGAGAACTTGAGCTCTCTGCAAGGCAAAACTGTTTTCTTTACTCTCATGATAGGAATTAAGCATTCTGGTTGCACAGCACAACTCCAGACATCCTTCCACAGATACACCTGTTTAGTTAAGGAACCAGTCACATTCACCTATGCACACAGAAGTGGTTAAGCATAAGCCAGGCCTTCCCAGATATCTGAAAGGCTGAAAGACTAAAACACTTGGTAAGTTATAGTGATGGCACTGTCTGCTGATCCAGTGCTAAGATCACGTATGTCAAACTCACCTCCAGCCCCACTTCCACCTTGTGTGGAGGAGCAGCTTCCAGGTGAGTGCCAGCTCGTTCCAGACAAGGAACTGATTAGATACTAAGACAACAGTCACAGTCTTTCCTCCTCCAATACTGATACCACTGTAACTACTGATGGCAGCACAGGAAGGGCACTATTCTGCATCACGCAGTCCTCAACAGGATGTGCTGCATCACAAACCACACAAGACACCTTTCTGCCTCTCATTCCTGCCACCAAAAGTGTTCTAAGAATACATCTAGTTGTTGCTCACTCCCAGTTTAAAAGTACTTCTTTATCCTTCACAGAGTACAGATTTTAGCCTAAGCAGCTCTTTTCCCTTTCCCAATGGGATTGTAGGGTACTTCAGCAGAGCTGGGAAGCAATCCTTTAAGCTGCCAAAAAGAAGGGCCTGGTTTAAGTAATGAAAGACCTTCACAAGTACATACAAAATGATGTTCCACTCTTTATGGCAACTTACAGATGTAAATGTTAAAGGAACTCGTGCATAGCTACAGAGGTGACTTCCAACATGAGAAACAAATAGGGCAGTATTTCTCTTCAAGATCTACCCCTACAGGCTGGTGTTTTCCCCCCAGTTCACACAAGCAGTATTCAGTACTCTATCCTGATGCAGCCCAATGCATCCAGCACTGTTCAGCTGTTCCAAAATGCTTTATAAACAGGTTTACAGATGAAGTGTATTTAAATAGTCACTACATACATACTGTAAAACATAGAGCTGTCATTTTTCCCTGTGCTTCAGATAGGAAGATAACTGGTATTTTTTTAAATATTCACTTTTCGTTTCAGTATTTTTAGCTTTAAATTGAAATAATTACCTGTTGTTCCTCCAGCATCAGTTTTTTGGACACCAATAAAAGACTAAAGAACTTCTAAAGGGTTAATTTCCTCTGTATTAAAACACAATGGGAGAAAAGTAAACACCTTGATACAAAAGTATGAAAAACAGAATTAAAAAAAAAAAGTTTATTTCCAGAAATACAAAACATCTATTCTCTCATTTCCCCATCTTCTTCCTCTTCTTCCACACCTCTGATGTACAAAACATTATTGCACCTGTAAAAACAACAAAAGTTCTGTTATGTGTAAATGTTATAATTTTCCCCATCTAGGATGCTTTAAGCATTTTCCTACTTATGTGTAGCCTGGCAACAGCCAAATTCTGCATAACAAATTGCTGCTGTTGACCTTGTACAGCTTTTCCACAAAGTTCACTACTGTGCACCTTCATAAAAGTAGTAACTGGTTGACAATGCAGTACAAAAAAATTATTACTTTTGGGTTAGCAGTTATGGCCCAGTTTAACTTCCAAGCACGAAAAATGTTTTCAGTTGCAATGCAGTAGCACAGAGTGCCAAAGGATTAAAAGATATACAATAATGTGCAAAACTAAAGCATTTAGTGACCAAGAAAGGGATAGTAAATACTTCTTCAAATATATTACAAAATTCCATTTTTCCTCCCCTCAGAAGGGATCTCAGCACATAAAACATATTCACAGCCTTTCTGTAAGAGCTACACTTAGCCTCTTATTTAGACAAGAAATACAACACTCATCTGTACAAGTTTTAAAAAGATTTAGAAAGAGCCTGCCTCCACCATAAATAAATATCCCAATTACCTTATCAAAACTTCACCCAGGTGTCCAGACAACGCACCGTCTATGTACTCCTCTGTGTTTGCAAGCTTGAGAGGGAAACGAGGCAGTCAGAAGCAGTGTAAAAGCAGCAGCTTCCCAGAGCACACGGCGGTGCCGCCGCAGCCCCGCGCTCAGCCGAGCGGCCCCGCACCCCTCCCCGCCGGGGCACGGCCGCTCCCGCACCACAGCGGCCGCAACACCACGGCGTTCCCCCGCCCTGCCGCGGCCGGGGGCGCCTCGCACTGGACCAGGCTCCTCAGAGCACCGTCCAGCCTGGTCTCGAGCACTTCCAGGGATGGAACATCCGCAGCTCCTCCGGCCAAGCTGCTCTGGCTGGTCCCGCTTCACCGCCCCAGGGCCGAGGCCGGCGCCGCCCCCGGGGCCCCGCGGCCCTCACCTGCATGTTCATGTAGCCGTCCACGGACACGAGGTAGCCCTTGTACTCCATGCCCCACTTCAGCTTCACCATCACCGGCTTCCCCGTCAGCCCGTTCAGGAACGGCTTGGGGTTGAGGGGCAGGCTCTGCAGGGACAGCACACGGTCAGCGCCGCCCGGCTACGGCTCCCGCACCCGCCCCTCCCGCCTCGCGCCCCGCCCCGCCCCTCGCCTGGGCCCGGTAACGGCCCGCGCCCGCTCCCCGCTCCCGCCGCCCTCCCGCGCGGCCCCGCTCCCCTCACCATGACGGGAGAAGGGCAGGCCCACGCGGGAACCGCTCGTACGCGGCTCGGGAAAACGGGAGCGGATGGATGGGGAGCGGATGGGAAGCGGTTCCGCTGCGGCTTCCAGTTCCGGGGCGCCGCTGCCACCTCCGGCCTCCCGCCCGCCCCGCGCGCCAAGGGACAGGCGGAGCTGCCCATTGGCTCGGCGATGCCGCGGCCTCTCTCATTGGCCGGCCTGGCCCCCCTCCCCCTGCCGCAACCAATCGCCGCTGCCGGGAGGCGGGCCCGCGCGGGGAGCGCGGCTGTTTGTCTGCCCGTGCGTGTCCGTGTGTCCGTGCCCGTGTCTGTGTGTCCCGGTCTGTGTGTCCGTGCGTGTCCGTGTGTCCGTGCCCGTGTCTGTGTGTCCGTGTCCGTGCCCGTGCCCGTGCCCGTGTCTGTGTGTCCCGGTCTGTGTGTCCGTGTGCCCGTGCCCGTGCCCGTGTCTGTGCGTCCCGGTCTGTGTGTCCGTGTCCATGTCTCCGCGTGTCCGTGTGTCCGTGTCTGTGTGTCCGTCTCGTTCCCGGCGGGGCAGCGCTGCCGCAGCCCCGCGGCGTTTGTGTGTTCGGCCCTTCGCTCTTTTGCGGGGCGCTCCCCACGAGGTGGCAGCGCCCGGTCTGTGCCAAGGCTGTAGCGCAGGACGGGAGGGCTCTCACAGACGCTCCCGGTGTTTCCTGCGAGCCCCGCGGGCGCTGGAAGCTTCCTGGAGACCATCCGTGTATGAGAATGAATCTGCAGACCAGCACGTGTTCGTGACTCCCCACGCATGGATAGAAAACCTCGGAGTTCATACGATGCAGAAGTGCGAGTTCTCCAACAGTGTCATCTCACTCCCAGGCAAAGAATTTGCCAGAGCTGGTCTTGGCTGTGGAGATCATCAGCCTGTTCACACCCATTCAACACCAGTCCTGCACAACCAATAATTTGTGACTCTTGACCTTTGACAGGCAAATATGTTGAAGCAATGTCTGTACCTTTTACTGGTTTGTCCCATCCCCACTAATGTTTTCTACTACTCTTAGGTCTAAATTCATCAAATGCTGCAATGTGTGTTCCTGCATACAGCATATTCCCTTAGTCTTTAATGTAGTTGATGCTGAATGTGGAAAACACACTGAGGAATTAATTTTTCTGTAACAAAACTACTACTTTTTTCTGTGTTTTACCTTCCAAAGGTCAGTCTAGTGCCCTAGTGTTGAAACCAAAGCCCTGATCCCCTACTTAAATCTTTAAAGCTGTTGACTGAACAGGCTGTCTTTTCCAGGTCCAAACTGTCCTCAAGTACAGTGGTGCCATGCATGTGTAGTGGATGGGTAGAAGTGAAACAGCTGGAATTGCAGTTCCTGTTAACTGGCATGTATCAAAAGTGCACTCACAGAATCACAGATGGGTGCGAGGGACCTCTGGAGATGATTAAGTCCAACCACCCTGCCAAGGCAGGGTCACCTGGAGCAGGTGACACAGGAATGTGTCCAGGTGTGTTTGGAATATCCAGAGGGGGAGACTCCACAACCTCCCTAGGCAGCTGTGCCAGTGCTCTGCCACCCTCAATGTACAGTTGTTCTTCATCATGTTGAAGTAAAACTTCTTGTGAAAATACTCAGATACTCATTTCCATGGTCATTGGAAATGAGTGTGATTTTCTTTCAGAGTGTAGTGGATAAGCAACAGAAACAACATCAAAATTATCCTAATTGGCTTTCTGGTAGCAGGACTCACTATGGACCATATGAAAGTGTAACTTAAGTTACAAGATTTTTGTAAGAAAGTCTGTTGTGAGGCTATGTAAGAAAAGTATGAAAAGAATGGGAAATCGTATATATAGCAAATTTTTTCATGCCATTTGGATTATAGAATAGCTGATTTCACATGACAGTGTGCGTAATGTGGCAGAATGCAATGAGCTTAGAGGGAGTGTCTTGAATAAAATCACACACTGGGGGCAACTTTTGCACTGTTCTGACAATTGCCAAGGATAAATGTGTATCTATGAATGGCATTATAACAGGTTTGGTATGTTATCTGTAAACAGCACGTTTTATTTTTACTTATGGAACCAATTTTGACCACAGTCTCCTACTCATGTTGGGAAAACTTTTTGTGTACCAAGAAATAAAGGAGCAATTATATTCAGCTTTTAATACACTCTGTTCCTCTGACAGGTGAGTAAATATTCCAGCCCTGTAGCTATAAAAACAAGAATTTCCCAGGGTCATAAATATCAGTGTAGAAGTCAGAGAACAAGACTGCTTGACTGCTAGTTTCATAATTGGTACATGAATTCACGTGTCAGTAACTCATCAGCTTGGGTGGTGGTAGGATAGGAAGGAGTACTGAAATCACAGAATGCGTGACTACATCTGATGTAGTTAACCAAATAACTTGGTTAATCAGGAAACAAAATAGCTGTTGGTTTTCTTTTCCCCTTCTGAGGAATTTGCTGTTTACCTTGTTGACTGAATCATTCTGACTCAGAGATAGCTTTCTTATGCTGGCTGTCTCCTGACCTTCAGCACATGGCTGAAGTTCACTTTTGTCCTCTTTGTATTTCCCCATGTAATAGGGGAAGTAATCATTTGCATTCTTTTATGCCTTTGGGTCAGGGTATTTAGGCTGCTGCTCAACAGGAAATGAACAGGAAAGAGTTGTCATAGATTAATCCAAACCTTAGCTCTTGCATGGATGGATGGGATTTTCTCTTACAGCTAAGGGGTGGGAATTTAGCACAGCTGTCTACTCTCTGTTCCTAAGGAAACACATTAAGCAGCTGGATGTCCGAGGGCAGCAGTGTTTCTGGTGGAGGGACACGTTAGACTGTGTTATCTGTGTAAGCGGAATTACTCACTGACATCATTAACACACCGTGTCGCCATAATGCCAGGCAGAGAGGGCTGGCCCCTGTACCCTCACGTTGCTGAGAGAAAGCTGAGCCATCCAGATGTCTTCCTGATTGAGCCAAGTTTCCTGAGACAGGAACTCCCTGCAATAACCTCCTTCTACCTGCCATAAACATATTTACTAAGGAAACTCTCAGAGCTGCCCCATATTCCAACTCCTGGTCTGCACATTTAGTGACCACCCTGCACATTTTTCTAGCAATGCCACTGTAAATGGGGTTTTCCTCCACTGCACTCTTATTACACATGAAGTGACCTACTTCTGATACCACACAGTCATCTCCACCAGAGTAATAACAGCATCAACTTTGCCATCACACCAAAGACACCATGTGATGGGCACCAGTTGCAATCAGAGAACTTTAAGCAGCAATGAAAGCGCAGCTCTGAATTAAGAGTGGGCAGAACAAAAAGGACACTCCAACAGGAGACAGTACCTTCAAAGGACGGGTTTGCATCAAAAGATCCAGTGTAGCAGCACAGAGCCCTGCTATGCAGCAGATGAGCCTCAGCTTCTGTTTCTGTTGGCTTCATAATTGACAAAGCCATATAAGAACCTGCTGCTCTCCCCACATAGACCTGTGCCAGGTGAAGTCGTACCACCCTCCTTCCTCCACTTTGCCAGGCTCTCAGACCAAGTCTGGTTCTTGCAAATAATAGGTGATACAATACCTCGATCAAAGACAAGCAGTTGTTAAATAGTCTTGTGCAGATCAGGCGTTGATTTCTGATAAGATCTCTGTTCTAGCTACTTGAGGATGCAGTGGTTATGTCTCTCATAGACCTAGGAGGATTTTGAAGCTCTTTCCAATCTCCTCAGGGAGTTTAGCTGCTGTAGCAATGCTATTAAAATGTGAAAAGTATCTAGGACTGAGGCCAAATCTTGCCATGAAATAAATTTTTTATAGGCATAAGGAAAGACTTTCTGTTAGAAATCATACTGGAATGGAAAATTTGCTCTTGCCCATAATTTTTCTGTAGAAAGTATTTTCTCTAAAAATCTTTTTCAGTAAGAAACACAGGGGTTTTTTGTATGCTCAAAAAATCTGTATAATTTTTCACCTCTTGGTGACTTGGGAAATGCTGTAGCAGTATTGTGTGTATTGTCAACAGCCCTCATATGAGGTATAATCCTGACTTTTTGGGTCTTTACCAGAGTAAAACAGTTTTGTTTCTAGCAGTACTTTCTCAGAGATCTCTACCAGTGAAACACCTTTCCCCTCTGCTGATGATTGTCATTTTAATAGCACTGTCTTTGATCAAATCTCCATGAATGAGGCAATAACCATCCACCACAGGCCTTCACCACAGATCACGACTGGGAATCAGTAGGTAATGACATCAGACTTCAGAAGAACAAGGGTTTGTAATTTCTCTCTGAGATCCTCATCAACCAAACCAAAGCCACACTGTGCTACAGGGGTGGATATAGATGATCCAAGTGCTGGAAGCACAAAGTCGGTGAGCGTGTTTCAGGTTTCAGCCAAGTAACACGTATCTTTCCACATGCTGCCACATTTTCATCTCAGCGTAAGACTGTAGCCTGGAATAGATGCTTGGTCTTGCTGAACAACACTTGGAAACAGCTGAAGGGAAGGACATAGGCTAAATACAAAAAGCAAGAGACTTACCATTGGCCCTGCATGCCTGGCAGTGGCTGGCAATAGTCATGGGAGGAAACACAAACAAGATGCAGAAGTCTGTGGTGGACTAGCCCAGTGAGCAGGAGACCATGCTGTGAAGGACTCCCAGGGCAGGAGGCAGAGGTGTGCCTGGGAAGATAGAAATAGAGGGTTTTTTCTTGGGTAGAGGATTTATGTGCAGTTTCAGATCAGTACAGTGTCCTTTTTTTACAGTATGAAATGAGATCGGGGGTGTGTGGTAGCAGGTATATGCTAACAAAGCCCAGATCCTCTCCCCGCTCTCCCAGAGGTTTGCTGGAGTGGGTCTTCTCTGAACCTGACACAAGGCTGGGCTGTGCAAACAAGAAGGAGCATGGGTTGGGTATTGTTCAGAAGTTGCGGGAACATTAAAGCCTCCTTTTATCCATATTGAAAACATTTATTTATTTGTGCAAATTATGCAGCTACATGAAAGAGAGGCCCTTTAAGAATGTGTGTCTGAAAACACAGGCTCCTTTGCCAAGAAATAATGGGACTTCCTTAATTATCAGCTGTTATCTTCTGGGATTGGCAAACTTTTGTTGCTTTATGTGCAGTTGCTTCTTTTATCCTTTGACATTAATGAATTGGAATTGAAGTTATGTGCTGAGGAAAACAAAGTGATCTGTATAAATAATAAAATGGTGTTCTTGTGTGTGTCAAAAAGAGGGAGATCGAGTTTTATGCAGAAGGAATTTGGAAACTGCGCTTTCACACAAACATCTTAATAGAAACTAGTAACTGGCTCCAAGTCACAGAAGTGGTTTAAGAGTTGGTGTTTTGGGAAATCTGTCTGAGCAGAGCTCAATCAGGCTGGCTGGTGTTGGAGGCTTTTTGTGTTAGGAGGCAAGCTCTGTTGTAACGGAGGAGCTTATTTGCAACTTTTAGCAGTGAATCTTGTAGGGGAAGAGGAGAGAAAGGAGTTATTAGGCAACAGGTACATGTGTCACCAGGGTGTTGCTAGTCAAGAGAGATGAGATATTGTACAGATTCCCTCACCTCTTTTGGAGAAAGAGCAGAAAGAAACTGGCTGTAGAGGAGAAAGTAAGAGAAATAATGCTGGGTTAAAAGAAGGGCCTAAATCCAGGATTCTTGAATTTCTTAGAAAACTGTCTGAGCCCAGGCAATATTCTGGAGAGATGAGGCAGAGAAGTAGGAGTCTGAGTCCCAAAGAACCCTGTGAGTCTTCAAGGCTGACTGGCAGTTGTAGGGACAAATATGTCCTGAACTCCTTCCATTACATTGTGAGGCTTTATTATGCTGTGTTTTTATTAATTTGGCCAGATACATCTTCTTTTCTGATAGCCAAAGGGAAGAGTGATTTGAGGTTGGAGCCTCTGCAAAGACTGCTTGGTTATTTGCACCTCACCCAGGGGAGCCAGTGCTGGTCCTGAGGCAGCTGGCCCAGAAATTTGCATTTCCAGTAAGGGTCTGCAGACTTCAAAAATCCCCAACCCCCTGTGCTCTGAAAATGTTCCAGAGGCAATGTCTGCATTTCTTGTTTGACTTGAATCTGAGCCCGGGGCCCACATCTCATCTTGGTGGCAGCTGCATCTGAGACCAGTGACTTCCAATGGCTTCAGCCTCTCTACTAAACTGGTGGTCCTTTGTGAGGGCCTTTCCAGGCTAGGGAGTGCCAGAGGTCCACTGTAGATGCGAACATGTGTGTACACCCTTCTCCGTGCAGCAGAGTCGAGGAGAAGGTGTCAAGCAGCCAGTTTCTGGTCAGCTACCAGAACTTTGGAGCATCTCATTGCCTGCCTGAAACAAGCAGGAGTCCAAGCTTCTGTAGGTGGGCAAGATTTTCTCAAACGTTGCAAACCCCATAGGCTTATCCTGCCTGAGGTAAGAAGGATTATAGGGACCAGGAATTAACTGTGGGGATGATCAGTTAATTAGGACCAAATGTCCAAGGCAGACAGCACAAAAGACTGCAGCATGCTCAGGATGAAAGTAACTCAAAATCCCATGGTTCAACACATGTCATCTGGTACAAATCCAGGGGAGAGAGCATGGCTATAGCTGTTTACACTGGTTTTGTGCCAACCGTCCCCAAATTACCAGTGCCCTGACTTTCATACTTCTTGGGCCAATGCCCAGCTGTATGTGCTGGGTAGAGTGTGTCACCACAGAAATGCCTTTCTTCAGCATTCTCTAAGAGTTCAGTAAGTTGGAGTTTTGGCTATTAAAGTTTCCACAGGATTATGTCAATGACAACAGTGCTCGCAGAGACCAGCCCTACTGGGTTCCTTTCTCGCCAGGCATCATTGATGTGCTGGTGTTCCCTTCTCACAGCTGCCTCCTGTAAAGCTGTAAAGTTGTCATTTAGTTTGGCCTTCGTTTTGCTGAGTACTCTGTTAGATCAATTACACAACTGTTAGTTTTTTTCCGAAGTACACAGAGGATAAGAGCTGGCTTGTTTGCCCAGCAGGTGTTTCTGAGGAGGCAGCTGATGTGCCCTGGGTGCCAAGAGCCTGGAGAGATATTATGAGCAATTTCAGTGCTTCTGATGGTGCGCTGACAATTCCTGATGCTCCTTGCATGCTCCACATGACCTGGCCTCACTGCCACACTGCTCCCTTTGGGTCCTTTTCTGTTCTTTGCATCTCTTACAGCAGCCACTGTTGCTGTCTGCGCTTTGCATGGGTGGCCTCAGCAGCACAACACGGTCTCAGAGGCATTTACATGCATTCAGTGCCTTCCTTCTCCAGAGCCGTGTCTTCTCCTTGGCAATTTACGCCACAGGGAGTGAGAAGGGCCAAGTGGGTAAATGGTGTATGCTCTTGTAATAGGACCCAGGGATGGTCAATAGAGGATCCTCTCTTCTGCCCAGGAATACAGTGACAGGCACACTTGAGAGGGTAGGTACTGACCAGGCAAGCAAAGGGAAGGTCATGCCCTTATTGTATTGTTTATTTCAATACAGGATAGAGATACTTAGCTAGTTTGGGTAATAAAAACAATTGAAAAAAGCCTACTTCTCTGCCAACAAACATATTCTGGTGTCCAAGCTGGCCCGTTTCAAGCACCACGTGCAAACTGTGATGATTCTGAGGATTAGGTTATATTCAAGGGTTAGACCCTGGCCCAATTTCACAAGCATAGCAGAAGATGTACCCTTAAAAAAGACCATTTGCTGCAGCACTCAAGCCCTTACTTCAAAACTGTTTTTTGTTTTTCCAGAATAAACTTTTTTTTTTAATGGGGAAAGTAACCTGTTTTTTTACCAAGCACCATTCTTGGAAATGACCTTCTTGGATTAAATTTTCATGAAGAATATCAGCTTGGAACAGACATTTCCTGCTTCCAGGAAAGCTTTTCTAGAGTTCTGCCTCCTGTAAATGTTTATACAAACAATTAAAGACTACCAGAGTTATAAGCCACTATGATAGAGTAGCTTAGGATGGCAAACAGAGAAACCTCAATAATAGCATTCCCAACTTCACTTAATAAACAGATGTATTTAATAGGAATTCTGTATAATAAATGTTAGCTTGGATATGAAAGTTTTGTACCATTTTTTGCTACACAGCAAGCACAAATTTAGCATAGCCATACAAAATGTTATTTTCTGGAAAATGTGGTGTTTCTTAAATGACCCTTAAGGTTGTTTGATCAGTTGTAGGTTGCAATGGACTGATACTGATGTTCCTTTCATATGATGCTTCATGTAAGGCAGGTAACTACTTGTTTCGACGGACTGTAAAAGATATGTAATTATTAAGGAGAAAAGGGCTGGTTCATTCCTGCTACACTTTATGGATTTACATGTTTCTGAGAATTAGACATAAAACACTTCAGTTCCTCTGTGGTTTTGTGGGTTTTACTTTAAGTGCATAAGAAGAAGCTCTTATCAATTTTTGTCTCAGGGAAAGGAGTTCTAGAGGATTAAATGATACAACTAAAGATTTATTTAACAGCAAACAAAAAATTCACAGCTAAATAGTCTTGTTTAAGTTTCATTCACAATACTATCATGTTGAGACCTCAAGAATTTTAATGGAGGTATGACTTTAAGGTAATTTACGATAGAGTGAATTGGATGGCAACTCCCATGCCCCTCTGAACTGGGCTGTTTGAGAAGTGTGATCATGGCAGAGGGTGACAGTGCTTCTCTCTCAGCATCAAAACACCAGCTCTCACTGGAAGACCCTGGCAGACACTTCACCCATCCAGAAGATAAGAGTGGCTGGAGACCTGACTGCCTTGATACCTGTTCACCATTTAATAATTAGCTGAATTTAGGTTGGTGAAGGGACTTGCCCACAAGCTATATTGGCAATTACCTTCATACTTCTTGTGGTGTTTGGGGAGCAACATTTAACAAACCTAAGAACTTGTGTTTTGTGAGGTATCTTTGAGCTTATATATAATGGAACCCCATTCCTATAAACACTATTCATACTATATGTTTTCCTTATGTGTCTTGAAAGAATTTCAAGGAGTTTATTACAAAAATTTGCATGAAACTGGATTTCCCCTCCCCCCGAATAGTCAACATCTGTAAGTGAAATATAGATGGAAAATACTGCAGATCAGTTTTTGATGGTCAGAAAATATATAAATATATAATAGCTTATCAAAATGAAAAATACAATGTTTTTGATGTTGCCAAGTTGACTCCAGCCTCAGATAATGGGCTAAAAGGTGCAAGATCAGCACATTGATTGGAGCTGTAATGCCTTTAGCAAATGAGGGAAACTGAATACCCTTTGCCTACGTAACCTTTGCCTTCACTGGTTTTGCTTTATTAACATTTGGAAGTACACATCATCCTCAAGTGTGTTTAAATAGCAGCAGGATGGAAGTAATGACTGTGCTTTTAAGGGCAGAATGCCCCTGAGTTCCATGGGAACTGGATGCTAAATTATACTAAAAAGTCATAGAGCACACATGACTCAGACCTGAGCTGTACATCTGAAATGTTGTTGTAATGAAAATCATAACTTTTTTTAATAGCAAAGACAAACCTATTTTATATAATTTTAAAAATATGTTTTCCTTTCCATATTTTCTCTGGTTTAATACTTCAGACATGTATCTTCAGACATGTGATACCACAGAACAGTGCAGACAGTACCATGCATATTAATATTTATTGATGTGTTGGACATTATAAGTACATATACTCTATGTTATTTACTAACAACCACTTTATTTCAGACATCAGAAAAATGTGGGATTCCACTGTGCCTGAGAGTACTGATTGCATTCACAGTGGTGAACAGATTAACCATTTAGTTGCAGGTATCAAGGTTGTCACTCAAACTGGCAGCACCTCAGAATGGCTAAAGCTTATCAAAAATTGTCTGGATTGGAAATGACAGCCATACATGCATGAATGCGTCTGTATGGCTGGAAGATTGTTGAAGTGTGAAGTGAAGAAGTTCACTCTGGTTTATTTCTTTATTATAATTACTGTATTTCATGAAGGGACATTGCCTTGACACATGATAAATACACAGAGAAACAGAAAGAATCTTCATTCTCTTATCATCTTTGTCTCCCAAAGGTCACCACAGTTGAACAAAGCGTATTTATTTCATTCCTTATGCATTTACGTAGCCATTTACTGTACTCTGTATAAGTGAAGCAGAATAATTTTTTGCGAGACTAATTAAAAGTTGCATGGTAGAAAATGTTTTTGTGATCACACCACCGTAACGAAATTGAGCTGTCTTTACTGACGTGTGCTCCATTTACTGGGCTTTTTAAAACATATTTCCCACACTTTCAGCAGATCTTTTTTTTTTTAAAGCAAAAACATAGTGAAGTTTTTCATCCTAAGTAAATTATTATCCTTAATGAACCTATTTAGAAAAATAAAGTGGCAATATAGCTTATCTTTTTTCTATTTATTGTGTGGATTTATACTGCTTCCTAACTCTATAGCATCTTACAAAACTTCCATGTCAAATCAAGAACAGCTAAATCACCTCTGAGTCAACAGGATTAAATGCATAAAGTTTATTTGTCTCCATCCCAGTGGTGTTATAGTCTCCTTCAGCCCCAGCATGAAGTACCAACCAGGCAATTTTACCATGTTCTACATTTTGGATCCTACGTGGAATAAGCATTTAGTGAATGGAAAATGCTATTAATTTAGTTATATGATTTCATCATAGACTATTAACAGAGCTAAGGGTTGCACTGAGAAATTCTGGAGGTTCTAGCATGACAAATGGAGTACACCAAGCTTTTATTAAAAAAAATACATATCATCTAAATCTCCCAGGTTAGCTCAAACCACTGCTAATTCTTCCCAAAGGCTGCCATAGGTAGGTTCAGGACTTAGTTCTGTGGCTGATGTTTTTGAGGAGAAAATGGTCTACCCAAGAAAGGGGAAGGTCCAATTTTAACTATCATAGCATTCCAAAGTGCCCATTTGGCTTCCACTGAGAATTTGGGAAATTTTATGCTTCCGGTGTTATGTGCTTAATGAAATTGGAGGAATTAATACTCTCTATGTCTACAGCTGCTCTATCTGAACCAGCCAGTGGATAACGTGTTGATAACAGCAGAAGTTCATGTCATGCCCAAAAGGACTAAAACGTGACACCTTAGATGCACTTTGTCATTATAGATGTGGGATTGGAAACCAGTCTTACTCCTACTACTGATCCAGCAAGTGGTCTTCAGCAAGTAGTGAAACTTGTAGGGATGTTTTGTGTTATTCTGACCATCGATGTGATGATGGCACCTAGAAGACTTATGCAAGACTGAGTCTCTGTGCTGTGGGGCAACCAACAGTCATGAAAAGAGTGCCCTGCAGAGATATCAAACTGTGGGTAGGGGAAAGGAAGCATCATTTAAAAGGTAGAGCACGGAGGTAAGCAAGAGAACCCTTAATACCCTACCTGACATTCAGGAAATGAAAAAGCCATTGCCAGGATATGTTAGTTTTTGTTGCAAATCTGTGACTACCTAAAGCAGAAACCCATACATACATTGTTTTGCCTTCTTGGTGGCTGACCACAAGAGTGAAGATGAAATGCCTCCCTGTCCAAATGCATGCAAATGGCCCTGATATATGGACAGATATGGGATTGTCAACTCTAATTAGCTGGAGAAATGACCTACTGTACTTCTCTTCTATAGGTATTACAAAAGCCGTTCCGCCCATGAATTAGACATCGGTGAGAAGCTGAATTTAAGCCCACTATTGTATGGGAATGTCCACTCCGCTTTGCCACACTAAAGACATTCAGGCAGGCAGAACACCCTCCGCTGACTCATTAGGGCATACATTAGAGGCAAACTCGCTGCGCTCGTCATGAACCCACAGAGCTCTCTTGAATGGTAGCCCTTGGTGGATGCTTGCAGGGCAGGCCAGTTCCCACAGCACCCCGCTGATCCCCTGTGAACAGATTCGCAGCTCCCCGCTGGCTACAGAAATGGATTGCTTGCCCCATCCTCACCCGCCACTGACAGCCCTCATAATAATAACCTGCCCGGGAGGCGAGGGATGGGGACGGGTTTCTGACAACTCATTAGCCTGAGATACGGTCAGTTCCTGCCAGGGATTGTCACCACCGCTGCAGAGGGAGCAGGACAATGCTGGGCAACACCAGTCGGGCCCTTTCAGGGCCATCCTTTCCCAAAAATGTTACTTGCATCCTCAGAAAGGAGTACCTGCAGAGAGTGGCTCCTTGAAGATTTCCAAGGAGGAAAAAACCAGAAAAACTGGAAGTGCCAGAAGTGATGAGGAGAAAAATGAAGCCAGCAGGGGGTCGTATGATACTACAATGAAACCACAGCTGCTCAGAGGGATGGGAGGAGCCCCTGGGCTCAGGCACAGATCTGACGACTTAGAGGCAGCAGTTCAGCTCTGAGGTCCTGGGTCTGATTTCTGAAGTCTCTCTTCCTCCTTTGGCTTCACCAGGACATCATGATCGAGGTACCAGTCTGGGAAAAGAAATCAAGGAAAGAACTGGGAAGACTATTAAATACTGCTTTTCACTGTTCTGTGCAGTTTGTCTTTTAAAATCCAGGTGCACTGAACTGCCCTGTGACTTTTAGTCCTGTCGAGAACTACATGTGAGATCCTGTCCATTCCCCTGTGTCACTGCAGACAGAGAACTTCCAAGTCTGGCAGAAATGCTCTGAGTGTAACTTGTCTACATCTGAAAATCACCAATTAGAAGTTCCTCAACCTGGTTCAGTAGGAGGGGTGAGAAGAGCTGTCCATGATGAGCCATTTTTTTCTGGCAATCATGGAATGCTGAAACCTTGCCTCCAGCCTGGAGAGTGATGCTCGCAAAGAAGAGATCCCCACTCAAAACACCCAGCAAGAGCAGTGTGGAGTAGATTGGTCACTACAGAAAAAAGAAGCCCTTGCTTATAATAGGATGGGAACAAGACATGTAGAATTTTATTTCACCTTTACCACATGCATCTTGTGTGATATCTGAGAGAATTGTCTATGCAAACTGAAACCCTGGACTATATGTCCTCTAACTGACATTTTCAGGTTTAATCACTGGACTCAAAAAGAGCAAAAGCATTTATTTAAAAGGTCTTATCTGTCTGCATACTGGTAGCCAATGAGATATTAATGAATGTTTTGCAAATTTTAGTGCAGAAACATGAAATGGCTTCATTAAGAGAAGTAATTTTCATCACTACTGTGTAGAAATGCCATCTATCAAGCATGGAAACAGTCAGTCAAAAGCAAATGCCAGCAAGATCTAATTTGACAGAAAAGAAAGCAAAAAAACAATTCAAGCCATAAATAAGTAAATAAATAAAAAGAATCATCACAGTGTGCTGTTCCCATAGCTCAGCTTCTTTAGAGAAGCTTTAGAAATAAGAATGAAGACTTTCTGAACCACAGCTCTGAAAGTACTTGAGCGTTGTGGTCAGAAAAGGCTCACTGCTATTGCTAATGTTTTGGGGCTACATAAATTCACAAAGCAACTTCTGTTTCAGAAGAAATGGAAATGTGAAAGGATGAATCCACATGCAGTGCTCTAAAACTGTGTCATTTTATTGTTTCTGTCTTCTAAGCAGGTTGTCTTGTAAGCGGGACTTTAACTATGGAGATACAGAGATATTCCAGGCACACTGGCGATGTTCCAGAGCTGTTAAAAGTTCACCTTAGTCATGGGAGGCAGCACCACATAGTAAATTATATTGAAGGCCATCAAAATGTTTTTAACAGCTTTGTTAATGAACTGGAATGGCAGGACCATGTCAATGACATTAGCAGAAAATGTCAAATTTGGATCTGTTGCAGGCAGAAAAATCGTGCAAATCAAAATGTGGAGATTAAAATGATCTGGAAAAACTGATACCAAATCATTCAGTTTCATTAACTGTAACTGTTGAAAAGAAAGTCAAATCTATTGATTTAGGTGTCAAGTGCAGTCTAAACCATGCAGTCTGTCCAGATATCCAGATGAACCGACTTCTTGTGAAAAAAGACACCTGGCAAATATATATAAAGGTGACATCCCGTGCTGGCAAGTGGCAACTGGTTCTGTCTCAGTGGCCTGAAACAGAGCTGTTGAGATGGGAAAAGGGGCAAAAAAGGAAACTAAATTAATCCAAATTAAAAGGCTGGCTGACATGGTCTAAGGCTATGGTAAGATACTGCTAAGTAAACAAGGCACATGTTTGTTCCCAAGCTGTCTTGAGAAAGATGTAAAAAAACCCTAGATGAAGAACTTTGTGGAAGATTCAAACAGGAGAGGAATGGAAAGGGTATGGATGTGGATATGTGTTTTGTGAAAGACAAGGAAAATCAGCATCTGCTGTTGGGATAAACCACAGAAGTGGAACCTTCCCACAAGAAAGGTTCAGTTGCTAGAGAGAGAAACTCTAACTTGTGAAGAAGGAATTATGATCAGTGGTGTAAGCAGGAGTCCAGCTGGGGTTTTGTGCACAATAAAACAACCTTAGAAAGGAGGCAGTTGTATGGCGCTGAGAGGCTTTCCTCTGAACTCATTCCTCTGTGGGAGTCACCAGTGACACCAACGTCCAGTTTTCTGGGCCAGGTTTGTATTCCTGAATTGCTTTAAGCACACAGTATAAAGCAGAGAACAAGCTTTATTATCTATTTCCAAGGAAAACCAAAATAAATTGAAGATAAACTTTCTTCAAGTACAAAAAAATTTGCTCATGTAGAAAAAAAAACTCTGGGATTGTGAAAATCCACATTCTGTTGGATTTATTTACCTGTAAGTACTTGCAAGTGTTTTTCGTGGGTGTGGGAATTTCTTCTAGGATGGAAAATACTGATCTTCCTGGGGAAGACTGTGTATTTTTAATTGTGTTGAAATTTGAAAGGGGTTGCCCTCTTGCTAAAGGCTGTTGATTGAAGTGGTTGCCGCACTTACACATGGATGGACTCCAGCTGACAGTGCCACACCTTTCAACAGTACAGTTGTAACTAGAAAAAAGACACATCTTCCAAGTTCATTTTTAGCAATGAGTTTGACTTTGACTCAACAAGACTAAGGTAAAAGAAAACACAAATCTTGCCTGGGGCAGAAGGCACATAGGCCAAAGGAGTAAAGACTTCAGCATTGCATCCCAGAGCCACTAACAGAGCTGTGTTGGTCATAGTCCCCCACTGACACACGTCTTAAAATCTCACATAAAATATCTGCACCAGTATTCTCCTTACTGTGGTCTGGACCACAGAGGAGTGAGGTGAAATCCAGAGTTTGAAGACAAAAGTGACCAGTAAAATGCAGGAGTCTGGAAGGAAGCGAGTGAGGAGGAACCCACAGGGGAATGGTGGATCCTTTAAAGGAGAGTGATAATTAAGGGCCACCACATCTGTGAATGTGGCACATCTCACAATCCTTGGGGTAATGGACGGAGTTGGTGTTACATTTCCTAGTGTGTGAACAGCTCCAGTTTCCAGGTGTGTCTGTGTATGGAAATGTAAGACAAGATAAAAACGGTTTCAGAAGATGTTTCTTTCCACTTCATTATGATATGGAGGCTCCACATAATGTATCTTAATAATGTTTGGAATACCTTCACAGCAAGCCATTTCAATATGTTCCATTGAAACAGCTTTTCAATGGGGAAACAAACACATAAAGAAGAATAGGGCATGTTTCTAGAACTCTCCAGAAGATGTTTTTGGCTTTTCTACACTTTCTTCCAGGTCCATTAAACACACTTCCAAAAGTCAAAGCACTTCTTCCATTGCAACAGGCTGAATGGGTCCAGAAAACAGCCAGTCCTGAGTTAGTGCCATTTCTGACCTTTCTTATAATATTTTAGATACCTCAGATATTTCCCCATCAAGCTCTCTGAAGGCAAGGACTGTTAAATCACATCCATAAACTGAAGCATGGAGAATTCTTCACATGTGTAAAATTCCTTCTCATTATATAGAGAGAAACAGTTTACAGTCTGCTCTTGGAAGGCAAATAACTCACCAGAACAATAGGAATAGTATACACAAGCCTCTTAGCCTTGATGATCTTGTTTGGCAACAAATGTCTGAATGGCTTGCTTGGTTTACTTGAAAGCAAATAAATGAAATACGTCTTTCTTCATTAGCTGGGGGATCTTTTCTAAGCATTCTACTCCAGTACTGAAACATCTGCAGATAAATGAGAATAATAAAAGGAGGCAAAATAGCACATAAAGGGGATTTTACTCTCTCTTAAACAGATATGCAAATTAAGATATTCTGG
This sequence comes from Myrmophylax atrothorax, assembly GCA_026770055.1. Lineage (NCBI taxonomy): Eukaryota > Metazoa > Chordata > Aves > Passeriformes > Thamnophilidae > Myrmophylax > Myrmophylax atrothorax. Next base: position 45,377,205 of record JAOXXN010000265.1, on the reverse strand, counting down.
CTAGCCTGGAAAATCCCTTCTCAGGGAGAATGGTGCTGAATACTGGACAGGAACAATATGAACATACCTTTCTCAGAGCATTCATGTCACCCTGAGCTCCATAACTGGGGGGTATCCATGATCATATTCACCAGAAATGATATATTATCATTTAATACTTATATTGGAAAATGTCAAGAGATCAGATCAGAATCTGGATTCCAGTGTTCTAGGCTGAATTTACACATATGAAGACACTCTCCTGGAAAGTTACTGCAGTCACAAAAGCTTCAATTGCTCTCATGAAACTGTACTTCATATATATGAAACATACTGAGCTGTGTGCATCCATCAGCGCATGAGTTTGAGTGCTGTCTGACATATTTTCAAACATATCAAGCTCCATGTATTCTTTGTGCACTCCTGCTGAGACAGCAAATCCTGGATAAATGCCTGCACCACATCACTGAGTGACAGGCTTTCGTATTTTATTTCCTTCAGTGCTCACTTCATTGACACTGTACCCTGGTTGGAGGCAGTGATTGGTTGGTCCATGATCTCTAAAGTCCAGCAATGGAAAATTTGGATCCAGGAAACAACCTAAATGCTGTGTGGAAGCTATGGGATAAACCTTGCAAGGTTCTTTCTCTGGACACTTCCTTTGTTTTCCACGCAGAAGTTCAGCTCAGGTGGCTTTTGCCAGTTCCCCACAAGGGCCCTGGATTTCCTGACCTCCCTCTCAGCAGGGAGGCTGGATCATGATGTGCCTTCATGAGCAGCTCCATAGCACCGACTGCTCCAGTCCCTGCAGATGCACAATGCCATCTCATGGGCATGTATTTTCTGAACAGCACAGCCAGGCTGTGCTCGGTGCTCAGCAGGGGCTGTAGGCAGACTCCCCTCCCTGCTGCTGCCGAGTGCCACTGATTTCTCAGGCACATCGTCCCACCTGCAAGTGCTGACACCCATCGCAGGACCCCAGGCATACCATGTTCTTACATGCTCAGAGATAGATGTTGAAAGGTGTGTTTTTAGAGTTACTAGCCATTTTTGTCTGAAGCATCTGCTCTACTATGTGCTTTCTTGTTGTCTCTTATTCCCTCAAATAAGGAAGAAGCAAAGGCTTTGTGAGCCAAGTCTAATCCTGTTTACATGATGCTTTTAACTCCTGTATTACTAGTTCAAAGCACGTGTCCAAATTTAGAAGCAAGACTAATACAACCTCAGGCTTAGTAATCATCAGATCTCACTAATTAAGCATGTTCAGGCCTGGTCAGTACCAGATGGAAAGCTGTCAAAAATGATATGTCTTAGCTAGGAGTGGTCTCAGAGGCTGCAGGTGATGCACTTCTCTCAGTAGTCAGCTACTGTCCCAGCCACACTTAGCTTGGCAGTTTTGAATGTCTGGAGCAGAGTTTGATTCAATTATTTGCATAGCACTTCACATGCACTTTCCATGTGGAGAGGGAAAAACAGCCTGATTTTGAAGACCAGCAAGAGGCTACTTTGCATTTAAATCCACAAATTCGTATCCAGAGGACAGAGAAGGACTTTGATGCTGCAGAACAGATGTGATGACCATCTACATGGTACTATGTCCTGGTGCCACCCTGAATATGTAATGAAAATTATGGGTTTGCTCTGGAGTCCTGCAGATGCTCATTTATTATCAGAAAAATACCAAAATATTTTTTGCTAGAGAAAGGATGTTGATTGAGGTATCAAGCTCCAAAGAGGAGAACAATTCTCTTCTTTCCTGCATTCTTTGTCCTGCTTATCCATCTAATCCCTACACTCATCTGGCCATGCTGTTTTACGCACTTTTCATGTATGAGGGAAACTTGGTCTCAGGTTAAATGTCTAGCATGAGGACCACAAATGACCTACACAAGATGTCAGCATGAACCAGATTTATCACTGTATACCTGGTAGCTGAGTTTAGCCCTAAAGAAAGCTTTGCTAAAGGTTAGGGCTGGTCATTACAACACAAGTGGTTGTAATAAACCACTTTATGTAGAAGACACTATTCTGCCAATGGCAAATATTCTGCAGCTGAAGAAGGGTTAGTATATATACATGCAAAACTTCATAGCAGAATTTCTGGTACAAAGATTTAACAACTCTTTAACTCCCTAGTTTTATTGCAAACACAAAGCTCAGCGCCCACAAGGTTCACCGTATTTGCCACAGAACTGCTGTGTGGTCCAATGCAAGCCAGGATCAACACTTTGAAGTAATGGTGCCCTTCTGATTTCACCTAAATTATCAAGAAGAGACGGAAGGCAAAGGGGCAACTTACAGATCTAAACCAAAGGCAGGTTCCTGCCTACAATATGGTACTGTCTTTTAACTCTTTTTTGAGAAACATGGTCACATTCATCACACATTTTGAAAGGCTCAACCAGTTGGGCTTTTCAAAAGCCAGGAAACAGCAAAAAATACAAAGTGAGTATCAATATTTTTTGCAAACAATGTTTAATTCTGTTTATATAATGCTGTCCAGTTTAGAAATATCAATGCTCTCCTTGCAGCCCACCCCCTATAAGATGCCACCAGCACTGTGGGATGCCCTTTGCACCCTTTTAAGCCACAGGAGGGAGGTACACAGACAGGAAGGTCCCTGCACCCCACTCCCTACCCTATCCCCTCACCCCTCAGGTGGACTTCCCTGGCCTCTCAGCCCGCCACACATGCTGTATCCTTTTGTAGACCTGTCAGTCAGGATAACCAGGCAAACCACAGCCACTTTTCAGCTGGAAACAATGCTTGAGCCACAACACAGCATTGTGCTCAAAGCGGATTACACAAGCAGGGCTGTCTGCCTGGCATGATATTATTATATCAATAGGACTTTTCTTTCCCCCGGAAAACATAAGCTCTGTTATCTTTTAACAAAGAAACCCAATGCCAACCTGCTGCCAGTCGGCACTTTTAGCAAAACAGTGCTGCTTTTCTTGGAAAGCACTAACAGCTATGGCTTTTTCATGACAGAAGTGTCAGGGGCTCCAGCAGGGAGAAATGGGAGAACTTCATCAGTGGTGCAGATTCCTCTTTCCAAATCTGGTGGTGAGCAAACCAAAAAAAGGAAGTCACGCGAGTAAAACCTCACCCTAATGCAAAATCCTGTTCCAATGCAAAACCCCTGTGTGTCAGTGGAAATCTCCCAGCCAGTAGGTGTGCACTGTGGAGAGGGCCCATGGATGGTGAGGTTCATGTCTCTGTGGCATCAGTGTGGTCTGCATCTGGAGCTGAGAAGGAGGAGGAAGAGTAGGCCAGCAGTTGTAGCAGCAGCAAAGTGGCACTTGCCAAGAAATATCTTTCGGTGTTTCAGGGCTGTGTTTCTCACTGCTTCTGAATGCTGTGGAGATCTCCACTACTGTCCAAAAAGTGGCCAAAATATCACCCCTGGTCAGCTTAATCTTCTCAGTCCTTGAGTTTGTTACATTCAGCAATTTATAGATGCATTTTTCCTCTGAAGTAATGTTGCACCACCATTGCCTTATGCACTTTGTTATCTCTGGCTCAAGATGGGCTATTTATTTCCCATGACATAATTCCAGTCAAGTTTCAGAGCACTCAATTCCTATAAAGGCTGTCGCTGCTGTGCCTACTGATCATGAATTAAAACATACATGATTCCATCTGGCTACATCAATCTGTCATGTTTGTCCGTCTGTGGTTTTCCCTGTCAGTTAAATTCATTTATCATTAGAATTAATCCCTTTCAAAAAAAAAAAAAAAAAAAGGAAAGGAAAAGTGAAGCCATTTGTTGGGATGACTTTAGTTTAATTTGAGATGCCTTCTTGAATATACCCAAGGAAATGTGTGAGTGGCATTCCCAGACTGCACTGGGAAATATGCCTGTCTTCACATATACAGAATGTGTCTGCTTGCACAGTAGGGCTGGAAGACAAGCCAGATATATACTCAGCTATCTCAGGGGCATTGTCTGAAGTATGGTCTGGTCATATTATTCTTTGAGCATGTCAAAAGAAATTTACTGAAATCAGTGCAGGACTTTGGCATAAATCTAGCATATGCCTCATTAGGAGGCAGTGTGTTTGAAAATTCTAAATCACCCTAGGTCCTATTTTGAAAGATGACTCAGTAGAAGACACCAAGATGTACTGGTGCCTATCAGTATCTGGAAATATGTATGTTCGTGCTCTTCAGTGTAGATTCTCTATCCTTCTCTATTGTTCATCTATGGGTTGTATTTCCTGAGAATAACCCTCTTCCCAGTTTGAAATTATCTAATCCTAATTTGTTCAGTCCCTGCTCACCTGGCAGTCACTCCATCTCCTTCATCAACTTTAGTCATCTTTGCACTGCTCCTTGTACAAGATGTGGCCACTGACATATTCTAATTTGATGCTTAGTTTCCTCCTTCTCTGTGGTACCTACTCTGCCTGGGCCAGTATTTGTAGAGCTGTTGTGCACCATGCACCCTGCCTTACTGGTAGGAAAGGGCTTGGAGCCCTCACACAAGCCAAAGTTCTGGTTGCCTTGAGATGGAGCATGTGTGCAGCGCAGATGAGCACCACCACTCCAGTGGGTCCCCATTCTGCTGCAGTGCTTGTAGCATTCCTAGGCACCCACCTTCTTCCAGACATGGAAAACTGACCCAGAACTGGGTCAGAGATTCTGGATGTGCACTGGGATAAACTGCTGAGCCTCTTAACATGAATGAGCCAGTCAACTGTAGTTCATTACCACCTTAGTCATTACTTTGCAAATATTTGGACTTCTGCCAGAATTCATCAACATATTTCTGGATTCCAGGAGTGTCAGGAATTCATACCAGCTGTTCATTAGTCACTGCTCACCACTCAACTTACTCATGCTAGGGAATGTCGGTGTTTGCTTAGAAAATTAAAAACCATACTGGTTCACCCACAAGGCACCCGAGTCACAAAGGTTCATTAGTGGAATAAGACAGTCAACTGTTTGTAAGGCACCCATAGGCGGAAAATTATTTGCCCAGATAGTCAGCTAATGCTTAAAAAAATTCCCCAAATGCTTTAGACTCATCTTCCGAAACTACACACTCCCTGCTGCATGACTGCCCTGAGTGTCTCTGACCAGGGGATCTGCAGGGGGCTGGTACTAGGCTCCTGCCTGTCACTTAATTGCTGCTCAAAAGATTTTTTGAGTGGCTACATGTCATTTCAGGGGTACTTCAGGGCCTAAAGTCCACATTGCACAAGGCTCTGGAGCAGAGCCCCAGCTCCCGTCTCGTTGCACTGCTGCATCTGGCTCTGTCTCATAAGGTGACCCGACAGCCTCACTCAGGTTCACTTGTCCCTCCCGGAAGATGAGACTCAGACTCTGAAGTGGCTCTGAGCAGGAGCCACTGGGTTCTCAGTGAGGACTCCCATTTTATCAGACTAGCCACAAAGCTCACCATCCCCCAGTGATGGGGCCAGTTCTCCCTGAAAGGAGAAGGGAGAAGAGGTGAAGCAACAGGATCAAAACAGGGTCCTCAAGTCCCCAGTAGGGGGGCACAGACATATTCCTCAAAGACTTGCACACTCCTGCAAGGCTTTTCTAGGAACAGAAGAGGCTTCAAGAGCTGCTGCTTTGATGGTTTGACCTGAAATAAGTGAATGGATGTCTCTCAGTGACTCTGCTGTGTACAGCTTAGACAAAGCTGCAACCTGCCTGGAGCCACTGAAGGGTGGTAACATCAGCTGACACATGGCCTCTCCCGTCAGCTGCTCCTGGATGGGTCCCCTCATAAAAGACAGCGTTTTACTGGCTTTGTTTAGTGTCATTTTCTTCTTTCTTCTGTTTCACATGCTCCTTCAGCATCACAGACCAAACTGCACAGCCCTGGCTTACCAGTGAGCACTGCCCAAGGGAATAAACCTTTGAAAGGGGGGGCATGTGGCCCACCTCAGCTTGCCTGCCTTTGCTCTGGGCATCCTGGGATGGTACCTTCTGCCCTGGGCCTCCTAAGGATATACAAGAAAGAGAGTGGCATCCAGATCTCTTTATGTTAGGAGAATCTGCTCCAACAGGCAGCATTACTTGGTGATTGCATTTTGGTCTGGATGTTTGTAGGTGTTGCTCATTTCCAAGAGGGGTTTGGCTCCAAATGAAATGTTTCCAGCAAATAAAAGTCTTTTCTATAAGCTTGCCTGTGTCCATCTTTGCTAAAGTATCCCAAGTGGAAAGTTAGTGAGGAGAAACTAAACGGTAAATGTGGAGTCCAGTGTACAAAATATTTGTTCAGATGAAAGGAAATTGCCTCTATTACAGGGAGATAAAGAAGGTACAAACATAGAATTTAAATAAATGGTTGATTTTCTCCAGTTTATCCAAAGCTTTAATTTCCCTAGAAAGGACAAAAGAAAGAAAAAAGCACAGCCCAAGGGAAGGGAGGAAAGAAAGACATTAAAAAGCATAAGACAGTATTTCCCATTATGAAAGGGGCTTTTTGGAGACATAATGCTCAGAACTACATTATTACAAGATTTCTCCTGATTTATGACAAATCTTATGGCTGACAGAAAATGCTCGACATAATTCAGCTAATATTACAAAAGGTCTTTGGAGCAAGCTAGCACAAGTTTTAAACTTTCAACTTTAGATAAATTAAAATTCTTACATGGAGAGCCCATAAAGACAGCGCATGTCCCAGCAACATCATGAATGTTACAGTTGTTATGTGGACATATGCAAACCAGTTGCTGGGGTTTGGGGATTGTGCTTTAGTCTTGTGTTTTAAGAGTAATCTTGAAAATTAACTACATAAAAGAAGCCCAAAATGTGTTTCATGTCCATTCTTACTGTCAAAAATATAAGCAATCATTGCTGCTCACTGAACACTGAAATCTGCTGCCAGACAGTTCGGTGTCAATCCCTCTGGACATTGCTTTTCTCCAAACACAGAGCTCCTCTCAAAATACAGAGCTTCGGTACATAGCAGACCACAAACAAACCCACACAATTACTCACCAAAAGAAAGCATTGCCCCAAGATAGAAAGTATAAATCACTGCCCTGAAGATGGAGACTGGGGGCTAACCCTTCACAACTGCAATCTATGAGTCACTACTGACTTTTCTCCAAGCTGTGTTTTAACCTGTGCTCTTGCTTCTGTCTCTGTCTTCCTTGTCAGGCCCAGATAGTTTGATTACTTTCATTGTGTATCTTTTCCTGTTCATTAAATGTGTAAAAAATCATGCACTTCACACCTCCTTCCCTATCAAAGAACAGTGAAGTTCGCTCAGATTTAGTGATAAATTGCTGCAGCAATGAGGAACATGCTGTATGTAAAATAAGGCAACAGATCAAAATGAATATTGCTTTCTGTTGGAACATTTTTTAATAGACTTTTTAGTGAAATGGCTTTAAAAAATTATTTTGGACAAGTATAAAAATTCTTTTATTTAAGCCTTAAGAAAAAATAGCACTTACATTTTTGCTTCTTTCTTTTCTCTGGCTTTTCTACTCTAGAAAGGAGAAATAAAGACTGTGGGGTAAGGGAGAAACTTCAGTTTTGGTCAGCAACCATGAACACAATATTGCTTTATACATCAGAGGATGGGTAGACATAAAAAAATTACCCCTTTAATTCACTTTAAACCATATGAAATACCAGACCTTGTTCTGCATCCATCCAGTCTGTAAAGGGAATTCATGTCGTGAAATGTGTTTAGCAATCAGATTATTTTTGTATTAAAATAAGAGACATTTCAAACACGTTGATGTGCTCTTATGGGACAAATAATCTTTTTTCATCTGACCTCATTAGACACCAGTGCTGACATGGCAGGCCTCTGCTAGATGCATGTATTGTGCTGGTGGCTTCATGCTTTTTTCCATTTTCATCTCCTTCTCTCTTTTGTTCTTCAGTGACTTTCTGAATGGCAGCTTGTTTGTCTTGGCTGCATAGAGGGAACATCATTCAACATTGGATCAATGGATCTCATCTTGATGGATTTCAAACCAATTTTAAACCCATTACAAATCTGAGCTGCTTGTCCTGTGGCATTCCCACTCCTTCCTGGTCTCCAGAAGCTGAGGTACGTTCAGGCAAGGGCAGTAAGATGCCAAAATACCTCCCAGTTCATGGTCTGAGCCTTGTCCTGGCTGCCCCCTCTGTTGCAGGGCACAGTGCTGCAAGTGCTGTGGTTACCCAAACCTGCTACAGCCCACAGCCTGACCCCAGCATGAAAAAGGGAGCTGAGGACACCTTATGTCCCTAACAGGGTTGTTAGAAGACCCCTCCCCAAAGCATCAGGTTTCTGTGGTCATTGGGGGTGGATAGGGCTCAGACCTGACATTTCAGTCTGTAACCTCCTGTAGACATTTCTGTGCATGGTACCTATATGTGGGGAGTAGGATGTAACTGGTCTACAGAAGAAGCAGAAGTTCATTTCCACTGCCCAGATCTGCAGTGGCCTTTACAGGACATGAGGAAAATTTGGTTACCTCCTTGCATCCCCTTGCACTTGGGAAATCCTCGCCTTGCCGATGATGAAGTCCTGGTCTCCAGCCTTGCTGTGGGACTGTTTCCCTACTGAACTTCTGACAGCTTGCATCCATGGCCCTGCCCAACTCTCACAGTCACTGCAGCTGTTAGAATTGTCTAAATTTATCCTTTATGAAATGTCAGTGGCTCCGTATTGGCTCATATCTCTCCAGATGTTTGAGGATCTCATCTGTCAGGAATGTATTTAGAATTTTGTCCCATGCCAAAATCACAAAGCTATAAAAAATATTCCCATCCTTACTAGCTCCTGAATCATTCTGAAATTTCCTCTTAAGCATCGCTTATCTCTCTTCATGCTTTTCCAGTGCTTTCTGCTTCCAAACCAGGAAGAACATTATCTTAGTCATAATTCAGTCATTCAGTGTCCTATCTCTGAGAATGGCCAAAACCTGGCGAAGAGCCAAGTAAGCCCAGAATGGAAAACTATGAAATTAAATTATTTGACCATAATTAGAGATGTTCCCCAGAGTTTAGTGTGTCTTAAAAAAGTTTTTGATCCTGTTCATTGCTGTTCATTCATATGCAACTATGCATGTGTTTATTTGCTTCCCTGAAAAATCATAGTTCTGCAGGGCAGCACATTCTGTTTTATGGTCTGCAAATATACAGAAACTGGAAATGGAAAAAGAAGTCTCTCATATATCTCACTCTCATAGTGCTGTGATATCCTTGTATTATCCATTATTACAGTTTTTAATAGAGCTGGAAATCCCCTAAACTTCTCATTTCGTCAATCTTTTCCTTTCATTTAATTTTTCCTGGCATTCAATTATGATTTTCTTTTGCATAGCACAGCTGAGCACTGTAGTGCCTTGAACAACCATACCATGACTTACACACCCTCAGTATACCATCAGTATCTCTCTAGTCATTGTTCAGCCAGATCAGACTTCATTCTCTGCCCATCTAGCAGAAGTCTGTCCTCCCTCTTTGTTTCCCCCTGTTCTTGTATGGATCCCATCAGCATGCCAGCATCTTTCCAACAGTGGCATTCCCAAGTTGTTGAACAGCCCTCTACATCCAGTCTAAGGAGTTTTTCTGCTACAGAAGAGGTCTTAGGGCACAGGGAACATGAATTCATTGCCTGTGTTGTTGGAGGGCAGTGAGCCCAATCCCCCTGGCATCCTAAAACTCATGTTAAAGGACTACAGTTGAAAAGCTTAGCAGTGCTTCAGTAAGTAGGAATGCAATTTCCACTGGGACTGTGGCCACAAACAGACAAAAATATTGCAAATCAGAGAATCCTGTCTTCTGTTTTTCAGGCATCTTGCCACCTATTGCCCATATTTTCCTGAGTGGGCTGTCTGTTCTCACTGTAAGGAGATGGATGAAGCTATGTGTCCAGGAATGGGACTACAGGGGGACCACTGGAGATCCAGGACATGAGCAGGTAATTAATTCATCATGCTAGATGGACCCATAGATAAAATCAGCATCTACCCTATGTCTGTCCAAGGGATTTTCTTTGGACTGTAGTGTCCAAATCATACATGTGGTTTATAGCTGCCTGAAGGACTGGTCATTCATGTGTGTCCCTGGGTTCTGTAGTGCTGCTGATGCTCACCTGGAGCAGAGTCTCCAGTTTAGGAGTCTTTGAAGGAAATTCTCATGTGCCAGAACCACTCTGCAAATCCCACCAGTAAGCAGTAAGTGGAAATTATCAGGGTATCTGTTTACAAACTACACTATTACTCCTGCAATGCCAAGACTACTCCCATGTTTGTCTGTCAGAGATTTTATGGTTATAATGGTGGAAAGATGCCACTGCATTGCTGGACTTTGTTGTTTTCTGACACTAAGCACAACAGTTGCTTTGTCACTGCAGTCACTGTGCTTGCCCTGTGAAGGAGGGGTTCAAGACTATCAATGGACATTTTCCAAGAGGTCTAAATTCATTTTATAGAGACAGGAAGCACAAAGAGGGATTGTCTCATTTTTTTTTTCATTCTGCAGATCACTTGGCTCTTGGGCTCATGCTTTATAGCACAAAAGGATGTTATAATGACCCAGAAGAGTACAGTCTGTCATGCCTGAGCATTTCCTCTATTATTTGTCTAATATTCTTTAGGGGTAATTTCTTACACATGATCTTATACTAATTTGGAAAAAAAGATACCAGCAGAAAGGAAATGAGGGAAGAGGGTGGGTATGAATGACGGGTCAAGGAAGGGAAGACAGGTATCAGGTGTAGGGTTCAGGGGTAGGATTGGTTTTGTGAACATAAGGGAATTAAAGGCCATGATGGCAGGAAGTAAACAACTGATTTAGGCTGCAACATGGAAAAGCAGAGCAAGTTTGAGACTCAAGGAGAACTTACAGTAAGGAAGAAAACAGCAAGAGGAGATTAAGAAAGGAACAATAGAAATGAAAGCTCATTTAATTTTATTTTCCAGTCCAAATAAATCATTTTTTCCTCCTTAAAGTGTATGGTATGTGTTTCAGCTCATTGGTTCAGGACAAGGAGGAAAAAACCCTTTTGAAGTGTTCATTGACTGCGAGATGCAGTTTGGAGTAGCTGAAAAATATTTGTGGGCTAAGGACATAGATTTGGCTATAACAAGAAACAGTGGTCTGGAAATGCTGGAATGAACCTTTTTGTAATGTCCATGGCAACTTTTGGTACTCATTTATGTTAATAGCAAAAGTACAAATTCAAGCAGCAATAATATCAACAGTGACTGCTTCTGGTGTCATCCCAGTTGAAATAGCAGTGCATCCAGGATGCATCCAGTAAAGGCTCAAGCCTTTTTGCTACCTGCAGACTTTTACACCTGTATGTCCTACCACACTGCTCTGGGTTGTGGTGGGTGTTTTAGGGTGTGCTGCTTTAGTTACTTCTGCGGACACTGTACCTCTTTGCATATATATACATTTACTTTGCACTTGGATACATACCGCTGTAGTGATGGACCATTCCTCTTGTGATGCCCAAAGCAGCAGGTGATAAAGCCACCCTCTCATGCACAATCTCTCACCTGCAGCAGGCTGTGAAATTTACTAAAGAAACCTAAATAAGTAAGAAAAAACACTGAGAATAATTCAACCTACAGTAGCTGGTTGGTTAGGATGTTTTCCTGAGAAGGAGGTTTACTTTCTGTTCTTCCTATGAATTTACCAGAACATCCTGGTCTATGCTGGTGAGAAGAGGCTGTGCAGAGAGAAGTTGGTTCTACTTCTCTTTCTTCTCTGAAAGCTGATCCTAAAGCTCTTGGATAGAAGTACACAGCCAGTGTGTCCCGGTGTAATAATCTGTCACTGTATTGCTATGTACTGCAAAATGTCTCCAGGTCCCCATGTTCCTGCTGGTTGTTGTGGAATCAGAGGTATACACACCAGGGCCTGGAGATTTGAGCTGCCTTGAGGAGGATGAGGAACTCTCAGAGGACTGTCTCAGAGAAGATCAGGCTTTTTTCTGGCTTTTTTTTTCTGTCTTCAGTGCTGCCTGCAGCATGGTTTAGAGGTACCAAAACTAGCTCTAACCAAGAGCTTAATATGGTCTAATTTAGCTTAATTGCTCAATTTTCAACCAGAGCAAAAGTCATGAGGCCCCTGGAAGCTTCAATACATGCTGGAATAAAGCAACTGAGAATAGTGTTACTTAGACTGGTTCCCTGTCTATCTTCGCACTCCGTACGTGTTCTATGTCCAGACATACAGAACAATCAGGGCTATCATATTTAATTACTTATAAAAATGACATTAAAAACTCCCTGGTGATCCAAGCTTGAATGCAGCCCAAGGGTGACTAGAGTAAAAGTAGACTGACATGCACAAGCCACATGAATCCATAGCTCTGCTATACTATGCTGCCACAACAGTACAGACACAGCACATTCCACATTTATGGAGCTCTTTCTGTTTAAAGAGTGAAGTGCTCTTCCATTTCCACTTCAAGAAGCTAATTCATTTGACTACATTAAATACTCCAGATAACTTGCTAGGTGCATGTTAGATGTACTGAAGAAATTCTCTTTTAAGGGTGTGTTTTTCACCCGCCAGCATTCAGTGATACTCACAGGCAGTAATCTGCAGCGTGAAGTCTGACTGTAATGAATGTACCTCAACTAGCATGAGCTCTTTCTAGCATTAGATCTTTTCATTGTGTCCTGATGTGATGAGTCTTAGTGTACACATTTCCCTGCACATCAGTCTCATACAGTCAAGGAGTCATAAATATGAAATGGATTTGTCCTCTGACTATCAAAGGAGAGGTGATTATTGCCAAAGACTGGAAATAGTCACAATGTCGCTCTGTGTGTACATCAGGCAGAAAGCAAAATAATCTCTAGAACGGGTGGAAATACTACCAAGACCACACAGTAAAAGCAAGATCTGACTGAGATTTTGATACTCAGGAAAGGAACATGGGATATGCAGATTTCTCTAACATGCTGGAAGTCAAGATTTTAAAGACAGTCTCATAGTTTGAGTGTCATCTCTTTACCCTGTATATTATTCACACCCTAGTATGTACAAACCATCTTACATGTTTAATTTTATGTTGGGCATACTTCAGACTCCCCAGATGCAAAGATCATAATAAGAATTGATGACGCTCTTTTATCCCATGCATTACTTTTTACAATTTACCTGCACAGATGTTACTAGGGCTATACAGGGAGCAATAGAAGCGTAGCCAAATTCAGCCCCATTTGTGCCAAGAACTCTAGCTCTCCAGATACATATCATGACTTACCTGAGCCCCAAAAGAGGTGTGACCAACACATTAGGATTTCCCTGGGTCTATATACCTGCATGGTTATCCTCCACTATGCCTGAAAGGTTCCAGCACACCTCTAGGCTGCATTTTTCTGGTTCCCAGTCTTCCCAGTCAGCCTTGCCAATCCATTAATGCTGTCTGTAAAAGTGGCACTTTTGATGCTGAGCTAGCAGAACAAAAGATGATGTTAAGCCACCAGGACAAATTACAGCTTTTTGAGTTTTCTACCAGCACAAAAGGCATGGCCTGAGCCCACTGTCAGACCCAGCACCCAGTACTCCACCACATCCATGCTGCCACATTCCCTTTCTCTTAGCAACACTGTGTGGCACTTTCACTCACAAATGGATGAAAGGACCAAGCTACACAACACTGAATTAAGACTCTGGTGGGTGGATCAGAGGGAGATGACACAGGGTTTTTCTTGAGTCTCATGGAAACGAGCAGCAATAGCAGGAAGACCTCTAGCAGTAGGCACTTTCCACTGTGCTGAGGTTCACCAGAGTGCACAGGTATCAAGACCGTGACAGGTAAAAGTGACTGTGTGACCAAGCCGATGCCCTAAAGAGAGATTCAAAAGCAATCTTTACAAAATTCTCACTGGTAACAAGGCAAAGCAGGCAAGAAGTGGACAAGGACAAAAGCCAAGTTTTCCAGCTTGACCTGACCTTCAGTGCCTGGTTTTTGAATGCCCCACCAGAGACACTAAGAGGGTGCAGGCAGACTGAGAGTATTAACACTGCATGTGCTCATTTTAGGTATCTGAAAACAGGGACATTGCAGTGTGAGTGAAAGATTTGGTAACAATGTGCCACCTTCAACCACCATTCTGCTGGTTTTGGTGTGCTAAGATCCACAACTCATGTGCAGTAACTGCTCCTACTGCCACTCCAGGGTTGTGTTCAAAGGAGTGGGGTTTAGGCTGTTTTGTGTTGCATCCTGCACATGCCTGCTGCTCACTGATACTGCGAGATGCAACTAATGTGTGCTGGTTGGGTTGACACTGTGTAGGATAGCCTGAAAGTTTCATCTGAACCAGGTTAACATGAAATCCGTGTTGTGAGCTGCAAATACAGCCTAGGAAAAAGACAGAACAGGACATCCATAGGACCCCACCTCCCTAGCCATGCTCTGCATCTCCCAGGCAGCTGCCAGGTGCATTCCCAGAGCATCCCTCCATGAAACAGCCTTTGGAAAAGATGATAAAAGGATGCAAAATCCACTGTGGTTATGGCTACTTAGAGGACAGACCTTCATGCCAGGATGGATGCAATCATTAGAAGAAAGGACCTTAGTGTGACATGGCCAGTATCTTCCTCTGAGCTAGGTCTCTGGCTCCCCTGGATTATTCCTGATGTCCTTGATGCAGGTACTTTGTTTTCCAAAGAAAGAAGGGAAAATAGACCTTCTGCAACACATCTCTTTGTCAGGAGAGCTTTCCCATTAGAACAAGACAGACATAATTTCTGACATAGTTTTGTGGAGTCTCTGCTACACAGAGGGGAAGGAGGAGGGCAGCCAATCATGTCCCTGCTCTCTCTGGTCAAGCTATTACACTCAGGACCATGGCTCCTTCCATCTTTGCTGCTGGATCATGGGAACAAACTCCCCACCACTTCTGTGTGGGGTTCTGCCTCCCTTTAGAGGGCGCATTGCATGCTCTGTGGCAAGTCGGTGGGAGCCCTTGCACTGCTTCCCAAAGGGACCCAGACTCAAGAGGGGTCCGATGCTCACAGTGCCTCTTAGGCCCAGGGAGGGACTTTCTATTCCAACAGCTCATTCAATCAAAGTGAAATCATTTAATCAATGTTTTTGTTGTCTGACAGTCATTTCTGTTTCTTTTTCGATGGAGCCCAATGAGATCATAAAACAATAATTTACTTTCTCTAAATGCTGAGTTTATTGTTATGTTTGATATATTTCCATTATTTCAATTAACCTGGAATGCATGAAGAAGGTGATTGACAATCACCTAACCCTCCCCAAGTTTGCCATGAAACCACCACCAAATGCTTCTCTGAGCATTTCTAAACTGAGTTTGTCAGATTTTCATTGCTCATCCTGTTGATCAGACAGACAGAAGCAAGTTTTTCCAGTTCTGCTTTCTACTAATACCATCTTTCCTCCGCATGAGTAGTGATTGTAACTGAAGGCTATTAAACCTCATTTAATCCAAATGCAATATTGTTCTCAAACTGCCCCACTGCAAAAGTAGGTTCAGCAACAAGTCACTGTCCTGGAGGAAGCCCTGACCAAGGCTCCACCAGCATCTGTATCCCATACACCCAAGGTCCTGCCAAAGGGTTCTTCTGAGAGATGTCCCAGTTGAGAGGTGGGAGCAAACACAGTTGCATTGCCTTCCTTTCCCACTGGAGAAGGCATGGAGGGGAGCACAGCATGGTAGTTATCGTCTCCACACACATATTAACACTCCCTGGCAAAAGACGCCTCCCTCAGTCACCCTGAATCCCAGTTTTGGGGGGTTGGTTCTGTGGTTACATCAGCAGTGAGGCAGAGCCATGCCAAGAGTCATTCCCCCATCAGGAATTGAGAAACAGGCTGTGGTATGCCAAGGTTGAAGAGGTGTTTCTTGGAGACAAAAGATGTGCTGATTGCTGCACTTGATGGATTTCCAGCACAAGGCAGCATCCAGACCAGCTCCCTTGTGGGGATTGGAGGGTAGTGGAGAGGCAACAGCAGGTTTCTTTGCCTAACCTTTCTCTCCCTGTCCCCCCAGCCCACTGCTCTAACTTCACTTCCCACTGCTGTGGCTGCTGCTGGCTGTTGGGCTACCCTCTGACACCCTGCTCCCATGTGCCAGGGCAGAAGCAAGTCAGTGTGAGGGCCTAGGAGGGCTATGCCCAGCCACATCCACTGCCAGCCCCATTGCTGCTGGGCATGGCCAGCTGCCTCACCATTCCAGCCATCCCGAGCTGCCACAGCGGCTCTCCCTGGCTGCCAGGAGTGTTTCAGGGACTTTCTGCTGACTAGATGCTGAAGTTGGCAGAGGTGGCATTCAGGAAGCAGCCAGCAGGTTAATCCTTGTAATAATTTGTAGCATGCAGGATGGAGCAGAGAACTGACATAGAAAGCGTTGGTGCTGTGGGTTTCTATGGCATTGAAATTTCATCATTGTTTTGATATTTGCATATCAATTACACAGGAAAGGAGGGAAGGAGGAAGGGCAGAGGTTATGTGGGAGCTAAGAAAACAGTGACAGCAATAATCCAGCAAGTACAGGTCTTATTGCAAAAAATTACGTTGACTGCCTACTAACACTTTTCTTTCTTTAGCAAGTCCTCCCCAGCTCTTTCTGCCTTTTGCTTTGTTATTTTTTAATCCTGAATCCCCTATAAATGGAGAATGGGCAGATCAGCTGGTTTCCTCTCATTCCTGCTTGTCCAAAATGGATGACAAAAAGAGAGGGACAGAGAAAGCGGAAGAAAAAAAACCAAATGCCTGAAGCCATGGCTTGTGGATAAAAACCATCTGCACATGAAAAACAATTGAGCTACTAGAGCTTAGAGAATGAAACACTAACTCAACCCCTACTCCCAGAAAGATAGCAAAACTTCTAAGTATTACTGAAAATTGGGACTGGGATTGGTTTTTTTAGGGGTAGATGTAGAGAATTTAATGCACTTGGATCCAGCCCTGTGTGCTGCCAGGCAATCCCCCACAGCACTGGGCTTGGGGCCTGACCTTTCTTCCTAAAACAAATCCCTGTCAGAAGGCATTTTGGAGCTGTTAGTCAGAGAAATGTTGCTGCTATTGGACCTTCTGGACACCTGAAACAGCCTTAACCCTCTCTTCCCTCCCATAAATCCCAAGAGTGGACTATAAGTGGAAGCAATACCTGATTTCACAATCAGGTAATAAACCCTTGCTGGAGAACAAGAGTCCCTTTGGCTGGTGTGGGGAGACCCATTTGCACACTAAAAGAACCAGTGCTATAAACAGAGTGAGAAGGATTCAGACTTTACCAGACAACATAGTAAACAGCTTTGTCTGTGATTATGTGCCCTGTGCAGAAGTCTACCCAAGAGACTGTGATGGTCTCAGTTTTACCCTCACATAAAATGTGAACCACAGTGGGTAACTCCAGGGTTTCTTCCTCTCTTTTTCAGGTTTCTGACTGACCCTTTGCATTTTTTCCCTGCAGTGGGCAGAAATAGAGTGCTCTCCATCCACATTACAGACTTCTGAAGAGCAGTGCTATCATTGTCATAATCCTTCTGTGACTTGACTTCCAGTAACATTAAATCCCATGGAAGTGCTCCCATTCTTGTATGCACACTGGTCAAGCATGTAAAATACTCGGCTGTCACTCTACTCAAGTACAGAGCAAAGTAAAAGCACTTTGGGATGCTAATTTTCTCCAGTTGTCTGTAGAGTAATGTCATGTATCATAACTCAGCTTTAACAGGAAGTTGCAGGTAACTGAGCATGGAACAGATTGCCTAGAGAGGGTGAGGAGTCACTCTCACTGAAGATATTTAAGAACAGTCTGGATGCAGTCTTGTGCAATGTGCTCTACGATGACCCTGCTTGAGCAGGGAGGTTGGACCAGACAACCCACTGTGGTCCCTTCCAGCCTTATCCTTTCTGTGATTCTGTGAAATGTGGAGCTTTAATCTGTAATCTAGATTTTTGTTTGGGTTATTTTCAACAGAAAACTTAGGAATCAAGCTGTTTCAAAATCTGATGAGTCAGTGAATAACAGTTGGAAGAGTTCAGTGATTTGCAAAAAAGTGGAAAAATACAAGACTTGACAGTATGTTTTAATAGAAAGGATTAAAGATATTGTACCAAAACAGACAAGAGCGAGATGACTTCAGACTCCATCGAAAATTCACTGATCAGATGTCAACTTCCATTGACTTCAGTGGGCTTTGAATCAAGATCATATTTTTTATTGAAACAAATTTCTATTCCTTTCTACAAAGCTCTTTTAGCATGTTTAAATGTGTATGTTGTACATCAACCTCTATTCATGGCTAGAGGACCAGATCATCTCCTGAAAACTGTGACAGCCACCATATCTGGATCAGACACATTTTTTCTGAAGTCAAAAGGACTGCTAATCCAGTACATTCTTCACAGGATCAGTAGCATCACCATTTCCCACATAGTAGAGTGAAGGACCAGTATTACTGCTGAGCAGTGTGTGAGATCCACTTCTGCCCACAAAACACCTGAAAGGGCACTGAATGAAAAATAATGAACAAACTAAAAATAAGCATCTCTAGAGATAAAGAACATAGATAATAGTTCATTGCTACCCTGCAGTTATGCTGCTTGGAAGACACTGCTCTGATCTGACCTCTCATCTTCCCAACAAAGTGTGATGCTCTGTAGAGGTATCACCTCCTTTCCTTGCACAGAACTGAGTGGGCCATGCCCAGCTTGTGGAAAAGCAGTGAGTGCATTGGCAGGTGCAAGATGGCACATGTGACATCACTTAAAATAGTCAGGCATGTCTGAGGGACTGCATTGGCCCCGAGGGCCCCTTGTTAAACTGTAACAGGAGTTCTGCATACCTACACGGATGGCAATGGAGAAAATGGTGATCTTTGAACAAGCCTCTAGTTAAAAAGTAAGGTTGGGTTTTTAAATTTTTGAGATTTTTTTTTTATGACAAAGGTCTAAACCAGATGGCTCTGACTGGGTGGTAGGTGAGGTATTCCCCCTGTGGTCTGCTTCTAAAATCAGCTTCATACACTGACTTGAAACTGTTACTCCCAGCTCATCCTTACCCTTGGCAGGGGGCTTGGGAGAAGAGATTCACGAAGGATCCTCTCTCCTCGTGTGATTCAGGGGTCAGGATTTCACTCTGACAGATGAGGCCAAACGGCTTCGCTGTCTGACCCCAAGGGCAGCATCATGCCCTTCCGGATCTCTGCCAAAGTAGGTCTTTCCTTCAAGTTATTTCCTCAGCATCTCTGAGGAGGTAGAGGCCCTGCTAATTTCCTTGAAACTTACTGTGACATGTATATTGAGGGAACATCATCATCCTTTAAAGACTTTTTAAGTGTAATTGAGAAATGCAGACAGGTGACTTTCACATTTCTGGGCCTTTCCATCTACCTGACTACCTAGAAATATATTGAGGGAATCGCCCGAGAATGGTATGGGTTGGAAGGGATGAACATCATCTAGTTTCAATGCCCCTGCAGTGGGTAGCCAAGATTGTTCAAAACCTTATCCAGCCTGACCTTGAACACTTCTAGGGATGGGGCTTGTACAACATCTCTGGGCTACTTTGTTCCAGTGCCTCGCCACCTTCACAGTGAAGGGTGATAATGAACTATTGAATGACAGCTATAAACATCTCTTGCTCTTCTTTAATCAGTAGTACAGTATCCACCCAAAAGCTTATGATCATAAAGAAAGTTTGGTCAAAGGTGAATGCTCACCTCTTCATAACTATGTGGTTTTTCTCCTCTCACCTCAAGAGGCAACACTGACAGACAAAGAGAGTAAAACTATGCTGAAACACCTTCATGCACCTCCTACCCTCTGTTGAACTCCCATCAGCCCTGCAAAGCAGCAGACAGCAACACCTGCCCTGGGAAGGTGCCAACAGTTTGTGGCCATGAACAGGGGATATTCACTGAGCCACTGTCTTTGGGTGCATTCAGGGCTGCATGTTTGTGCAGGTCCCATGAGCTGCCCATGGCCAGAACTGCAGACTGTGTGGGCTCTAACAAAATTAATTCATCTAGGAAGAGCAGAGCTGCTAGGCAGGAAAGTGCAACTCAGTTATTTCTCTTATGAGGACCGAGGCATGTGAGCCAGGCAGCATCTCAAAGGAGTGGGCTGATGCTACCAAGCTCTCAAATGTTTGGATACTCAAGTTTACTTTTGGATGTCCTACCTGAGGTTATCTGAAAATTATCTCTCCAGTTTTCTACGCAATTATTCTGTTTCAGCAATATCAAGCCTCCTACCTCTGACAATGCCATATATCTTTACCATATGCTCTTTCTCTCTCCTATCCCTGCAATCACATACCCACTGTGTAGCCTTTCTCCTCACTGGCCCATCTTCCAACTGCTCTTCCATCTTGCAACTTAAGCCCAAGCCTGGTTGCTCTTCCTCTCCAACTAGTGATACCACTGTTCATCTCTCTCCATATTTTGTTCTACAGTTTTTCAGTCCAGATCTTCTCCTTCCCTCCTGCCTTAGGGATTTCTCTAGACCTATCCTCTGCCTCTGTCAGCCCTGTCTTCTCCTTTCAAGAAAATTACTTCTCCTGCTCATGTCCCTCAACCTGCCCTATGCTCCTGATGCCGAAAGGGTTGACACAGTACTATGAGCTCTTGCTCAGATCCACCCAGACTTATTACCCTACAGCAGACTTATCACCTGGCACTGTTGACATAGAAAGAATTAACAATGGAGATAAATTCTCCAGCTATGGCTTGCACTTTTCCTTTCCCAGCCCTGCATAATGTGACTGCTGCAACCTGTCTGTAACAACACAAACCCCTATATGATTCTGTGGCAACACATCACTGTTTTGAAAGATGCAAGACAGAAGAGCTCCAGAACACGTTTGTCCTCTACAGCCACTGCCAACAGGAGGCTTGCAAAGCGTGGGAGCAACCCTCCCCATAATAGGCAGGCTGCAGGACAAGCCCCTGAGTACAAGCCCCACAAGCAGCCATGGGGGCTCGACAGGTGCCTGGAGGCTAAAAGTCCCTGTCTAGACGCTCTCACCTGGAAGGCAGAGAAAATGAGAGCAGCAACGGGAGGAAAATGCTTCTCTGTGGTATGTAACTCAGCACTGAAAAATTAGAAAGATGACAAAGATCAGCTTACCTGTACCTTTTAAGGTAAAGAGAGAGAGAGAACACTGCCCCATGAGTCAGATCTTTGCCTGCTATCAGTAGACTATGTGCTGAATACCTTTCAGAGAGAATTTTGGTGATGATATAACCCTAGCAGCCCCGAATGTGCAGCACTTTTGAAACTTATTACAGAAGGCAGCATTGTAATCTTAAGACACTGTCATGCTGCTCTTTAAAACATAATTGTTCTTAAGTTGTTCAGGTTCAAAGTGCAGAGAAACACATAAGCAATATTTTGCAGTGCTTGCAACACATTCGCCTCCCAGGTTAGATTCAGGTAAGTAAAAAAAGTGACTGCTCAGAAGGTCTCACCCTTGCCCTCCTAATGGCCCCCTGCTGAGACCTAAAAAGGTAAAGGTCTGGTGGCAAAAAGTAGATAGAACTGCTTCCTTTCCTATTTTCAGAGCCCAAAACTGCTGTTGAGGTATGGTGATCAGTGCTATTGAACGCATCGGACCACATGGGGCTTTTCGGCCCTAAAATATATGAACTACGCCACAGATCACAAGTTCCCAGGAATGAAGGGAAAACCTCTTACGTTTACGTGGCTCCATCACTCTGTTACCAGAAAAGAGCCGATTAAAACCAAAAACGTCTTTAAAGTTGTGAACGACCCGGGGTTAGTTGCGCTCACGTAAGTGGCTCGTTTAAACCCGAGCCGGGCAGGGGGAAGGCTGTGTTTCACAGCTTCACTTCCACCCTCTCCGCCCCGACAGCGCGCCCGCTCTCGGAGGCCGGCGCCTCTGGCGCTTGCCGCGGGGGAGCCCCCTGCCCCGGGGCGCGGGTCTCTCTCTCCGCGGACCAGCCCGCCCGCCTCAAGCTGCCAAATAATCTGGGTTGGTCTGTGGTTTGATTTTTTCTTTTAATGTGTTTTCCCCCATATTTCCTTAATAAAAGTATTTG
>JAOXXN010000265.1:45291741-45354598 GCA_026770055.1 Myrmophylax atrothorax | reverse complement strand
GGATGTGGCTGCGGCCGCCTCCGCCGCTGCTGCTGCTGCTGCTGGGAGCCGCCGCCGCTGCAGGTGGGTCGCGACCGGCCGCGCTCGGCGTTCTCCACCCTCCGCGGGCGTGCGAGGTAGATACGGGCCGTGTGTGCGTGTGTGCGCGCGTGTGCGTGAGTGGCTGGAGTATCGCACGGGGGTATGCGCACTGTGTGCGTGTGCATACGCAGGTGTCCGCACATGCCGTGCGTGGCGGTGCGCCGTGTGCGCGGATGTGTGTGGAAGGGCAGGGGTCGGGATGCGCATCCCCCCCGCATCCTGCGCCTCAGACAAAGAGAGGTCCGGCCGCGCCGCGCTCCGCGGGGCCGCCCTTGCCTGCGGAGCCTCCGCGGATCGGCGAGGCCGGGTGGCCTCGGGCTGGACTCTGAGCTCGGGGGATGCTGCGAGAGGGGGGCCCGTCCGCCGAGCCATGCGGGAGGCAGCGGCGGGGCGCTACGGGTTCCGCAGGCGCTTTGGGCGGCGGTGCCCCGAGCCGTCGGGGTGCGGAGGGCGGCGGGCAGGGCGGAGAGGGTTTTTTCATAGCCCCTTCCCGTAGCGTAAACATTTCACGCTCAGAGATGCCCGCAGGGGGGTCCCGCCGCCCCGCTGCAGAGACACTCGGGCATAAACAGTTTGCATAACGCTTTCTTGGCCGGTTGCAAGCCGAGTGCCAATTTTCTCCTTTAAAAAGAAGAAAAAACCCAGATGGGAAACAAACATTTTATCAGGCACAAGATATAAACGAAACATCGCAAGCCATGTGTTGCTCAAATACTTAAGCAGGAAGCATATGATTTTCCGTGGATGTTTTACAGGTGAGTCATGGTATTCACTGCGTGCTCTTACTCATTACTGAAGATCCCAGTCCTGTGACATGTACAGTACAGAGAATGGGAGGATTTAGGTGGGCAAAGGGATTAAGTGCAAGTAAGGAAAAGCACCTTTCCCAGGGCTGTGGCAGAGCAGTTGCGAGCTTGTGGCTACCAGCGTGGAACTGTCTATGCTCTCAGTTTGTCCTTTTACTGAATTCTTGTGGCAGCCAGTGTTACACTAGAAAGCTGTCACTTTTCATAACCTGCGGTACTCTGCATCGGTCATGCAATTCTTTAACAATTCAAGTGAAAACAAACACCCTTTCAGAGGGGGTTTCCTCTCCCCCCTTTCATCCCCTGAGATCCACATCTGTGTGCCAGCAGCATTTCTCAAATCCTACTGAAGCCAAGGTCTCTTGCCCCAAATCTGACCCTGGGTGAGGAAGGGACCCTCTATGCCTGGCCCTAGGACAACTGCAGTCACTGACCGTGCATGACCAGGGCTGGAGTGTACCCAGAGCTGGGAGCAATTAAATACTCTAAGCTCCCAGGATCTCCCATGGGATTTGGTAGCGGACTCCTCCTGACTGGGCTCAGGCAGAGCCTTGTCCCTGCCCTGGGGACAGTTATGTCAGCCTCAGCCGTGCCACAAACCTCAGTCATGGGAAACCTCCCATTGTCCAGGTCCTCCTCCACTGCATCCCCAAGAACAGCAGTCAGTGGTGTGCAAAAAATAAAAGGACTTGATGAATACAAACAATAATCTTAACCTGTCTCACGGTGCTGACTGAGCCCTGCTCTTTCTACCACCTCCCCAAACTGCTTTGCAATTCTGCAACTGAGGGAACCACAGTAAATGATCATCTATTTGTTCAGCAGCTAACTACACTGTGTTACATGTAGCCAAAGAATCCAGGAAAGCAGCCAAAGACATAAATTAGGCCAACTACTGGCTAGCCTAACTGATAATATGATAATAGCACTTTCTTACCTACCCCTCAGGAGAGCTACGTAGGCAAGTTAATGTTTATACAACACTTTGAAAAGGATGTTCGGGAGATGTAAGTGATACTAGGTTAACCTTACAATTCTATTTGTTTACTTTTCTAGAGCAAACGTATTCTGTACAGTTACTATAGGTCATCTCAGACAGCTTTACCAGCACCCCTTAGGAAGCTTATTTGACTGATCATTTCTTATTCACTAAAAATTTCCCGAGACTGCTTATCCAGTGAAATCCAGAGACTGGATTCAGAAGTGCTTTGTACTGAGTGTGTAGCAAGCAACAGTCCACATCTGTTCTGAAGAATCGCTGTAGAAAACCTGTGTAGACCTTTGGTGGTAGAAATGTTTTTTATCCAGGGTGTTTCTTGAGGAGCAGGAGAAGTGGGGAACACTATCAGCCTTGGAATGCTCAGCACTGCTAGTGCGTAATATATCTTAATTGCAACTATGACACTGTAGACAAAAGCTGAATTAACCCCAGATAAAGGACTTATTGGATGCTAAACTGAAATGACCTTTGGACATAACAAAAATACCAAGAAGACGACATTAATTGGTGCACAAAGCTGATTGTGTATGACTGGCCTGGTGATAAAGAAGACATTATGCACCTCAGATGCTTTGGCCTGCACTCATCCATGTCATTAGAGATTATATTTTTGTGTCAAACTGTTAGAGTTCATCAAATATAGCCTTGACCTACTCATATCTATTAATAAAGAGGTGGAGAGCCCCTAATCAAACATTCCTGCACCAGGAGGGTTACAGTGACAATGGTTTCACATTAAATCCCATGGTGATTTTATTTTTCTTTGGCACTAACTGTGGATTTTTAAATTGACAAGGCTTTCAGAAAAACTTGAACAAAAACCACAGAGCCTCAGCTGTGAGGCATACTGCCAGCATAATTTTAACCAAAGATTCCCCTCCACCATCCCTTTACACACATCAGTAACAGACTTTCCAAAACTGAGCAGTGCTTCAGTTAAACACTGATGTCAGCAGCAGTTTGAGACTGTGTGGAGATTTGGGGTGGGGACAGAGTGGTGGGAAAGGGGGTGAAGGCTTGAGGTCATTGCTGCCAGGAGATACTCCTATCACCTCTCTCACCCCCAACACCTGATGATCTGCATGGTTAGCTGGGTCTCAGCAATGCTGTCCCCCATGGCCATCTCCTGGCCTCGCGGTGGCATGCCGCCTTGGCAGCAGCCTGTCTTCCTTGTGCTTTTATCCACTTCCCCAGGATCCCCTGGATCCCCTTGGAGGCACAGGAGGGCATGGCTACAGTTATTGTCTCTGAAGCCTCATCCCTGCTGTGGTCCCTCAGGCTGGGAGGGCAAGGTGGAGGTATCTCTCCTGCCTGCTCTGTCTCGCATTTCATGGCAGGGATTTTTCCAAGTGCAGGGAAAACCTGCAAGGTTTGGGGATGTTTTTTTTTGCTTTTGTAGACAAACTGAGGTCCATGGAGAGCAGCAATGCCACACTGTCCCACACCCCTGCCAGGGCTCAGCAGGTACCAGTGTCACATGGTATCAGCAGGGGCAGCATCCCTGAAAGGCATGCTGCAGGGAACATCTGTTCTGACGGGATGGGATGCTTTCACCTCAGGAGCTGACTTCAGCCCCCCACTGTCTGCCTTGCAGGTCTGGGCAGTGTGGCAGGAGCGAGCAGTCCCTGTGAAAAGGCCTGCAACCCCCGGATGGGCAACCTGGCACACGGGCGGGCACTGCAGACAGAGACGTCCTGCGGGGACAACGCCACTGAGCCCTTCTGCACCTACACGGAGGATGCCCAGCAGCGTTGCAAGCACCCCACCTGCAGCCAGTGCAGCAGAGCCCACTCAGGGCTGGCCCACCCCCCTGCCGCCATGGCTGACTCCCCCTTCCGCCTGCCCCGCACGTGGTGGCAGGCAGCCCAAGATGCCCACCACGAGACCATCCGGCTGGACCTGGAAGCCACCTTCTACTTCACTCACTTGATTATGGTCTTCAAGTCTCCCAGGCCAGCTGCCATGGTGCTGGAGCGCTCCCAGGACTTTGGCGAGACATGGAAGCCTTACAAATACTTTGCTGCTAACTGCTCAGCCACCTTTGGCCTGGAGGATGATGTGAGGCAGAGAGGAGCTATTTGCACTTCCAGATATTCAAGTCCCTTCCCCTGCACTGGAGGAGAGGTAAGTCTGCCTGGGCTGGGACAAGAAAGCCCCTGCCCCAGCCCCCCTGCCCCAGCTCCCTTTCTGTCTGCAGTCCCTGTACTGGTGTTCACACTCCATGTTTTATTACACCAGCATCCCTTGTCATTGCCAGTATTTCACAAGGTAAATTAATACAATCCATTCCTAGGTGATGTAGGCACTGCCCTGCCTCTTGCTTTACTGAGCTCATAATCCCTCTCTTTTCCAAAAGTTCCTCTCCTTTCACCTGGTTAACCCACACAACTGCAAACTTGGCAGATGCTGCTGATTCCTTGGGAGTGCCAAAGGGAAAGTCACTGTAGGTGATCTCCAGACATTACAGTCATGTGCTTTTGGAGTGGTGCAAATCAATGTGATTTTAACCAAAATGCAACTATGTTAAAATTAATGGTCAGCAGATTTACTTCTGATAGCGATTGCCTTCACTGAGAAGTAGGCATGTAGCCAGACAAGTTAGCTACTGACTACACACTGAAGTATGATTCCCTTAAACCAGGTTAGCCAGGTAATTGTCTTTTTTTTTTCTGTGCACACTTACATGAAAAGAACTCAAAAAGAAGGAAAACATCCCATTTGCTAAGAAAAAAAATACCTGTGAAAGTCAGATGATTTTCAGTATCAGAAACAGCAGATAATAAATTATGATTTGGAGGTGCTACCAATAATACTCTTCCCTTTGGTGCTTAAGCCTGTCCCGAAGTGCTGGAGAGCCTCCTCTGGGAGCCACGGCCATGGGGCTGCCCTCGGGGGCACATCCGTGGTGAGCTGCTCCGGATTTTAAGGGCTGCTCCCTCTAGTGGACTAATTCAATTAACTTGG
The DNA here is from genome assembly GCA_026770055.1 of Myrmophylax atrothorax. Lineage (NCBI taxonomy): Eukaryota > Metazoa > Chordata > Aves > Passeriformes > Thamnophilidae > Myrmophylax > Myrmophylax atrothorax. Next base: position 45,349,747 of record JAOXXN010000265.1, on the reverse strand, counting down.
CTGCAACTTTAATCAAACTTAAAATTCCTTTCTGACATAACACAGAGAAAGGAGAAAATCTACTTAGTGAATCAGAGAGTCACTTGTATAGTTGCAGTTTCTGCTTAGAACTGGTTTTGAGGTAGAACGCCAGTCCTTGAAGACCAGCATTCATGTTGAGAAAAATCATGTATTCAGATCCCTTTGCAATCATTTGACATCACCTCTAGCTATGCTTTGGCTAGGAAGCCACTCTACAGAAATACTGAGAGCTGTTTTTTCAGCAAACTGTATCCCTTAGCTGCATCTCAGGAGCCACCCAGTGTCTTGCTCTAGGAGAAGCTTCTGCATGCTCTCACCATCTCAGAACAAGGATGTTCAGATCTGTCAGAAAGACCCAGGATGATTATTTCATTAGACTTTAAATCAAATGTCTGATGAGATGAAGTGCTTTCTTCTGCTGCCACCCTTTGCTCATGCCCCCAAAAAGCTGCCTAAACTTCCTGTCAGAGTGTAATATATAAAGGCTCTTAAAGCAAAGTGAAGAAAGACTTTTCACCATGACGTGTTCTGACAGAACAAAGGGCATAAGACATTTTTTATTATGAGGATCATGAGACACTGGAACAGGTTGCCCAGAGAAGCTGTGGATGCCCTATCGCTGGAAGTGTCCAAGGTCAGGTTGGATGGGGCTTTGAGTAACCTGATCTACTGAAATATGTCTCTGCCCATGGAAAGGGTGTTGTAGTAGATGATCTTTAAAGGTCTTGTCCCATCCAAACCATTCTGTGGTTCTGAATCAGGGTTATCTACAAAGTGGAACCTACAAAAAAAAGGATGTACTGGGAATTTTTCAGGTGCTCAGCACTTGTGCCAGCCTCTGTGTCCCACCACCTGAATCATAACGCTATCCCAGCCCATGATGCAGGGCAGAGACTGAAATCCATAACTCTCAGGCCAGCCAGTGAGACATGTCTGGGATATATCACTTATGCACTCCTTTTTCAGCTTTCCAAGGATTGTGACTCAGGGATGAGAAACCCAGGGCATCATACAGGCCTTCTTTGTGTTAGGTCCTATGTAGCTAGCATCCCAGTGCAGTTTTCATTGTGGTCACCCCAGCCATGTCCCTGCACACCAGGATAGGGACTGTATCTGCACAGAACCAGTGCAAATGCCGACCTCCAGCCAGCTCCTCTGTGGATTGGTGCACTATGTGGAGACAGAAGAAACAAGGTCCTATGTGTAGAAACCAATGCCTATCTCAAGAAGAAAAGTAATTTGGTGGTGTTTGTTGCATCTGCAGTAGCATGCTGCAAAAACTGGCAATGTACGGGGCTTGCTTCTGTGGGATCTCTTCTGTTGGCATCGCTTTAGTCTGTGTTATTGCCAATAAGTTATAAAAGTCAGGAGCATTGAATTATTCCAAGTTTAAAACAAATATTGCATCCAAGGGTCTAGAGCTTAGAAGATTTTGCTTATATGGCACACTTCAGTTCTCAGCACTTGAACACCACTTTTTACCTGCAAAGTAATAGCAGCAGCTCTCTGGCGACCAGATGGCAAGCCTGCATGCTTAGCAAATATTCCATTTAATTTATTGCAGTGTGCTACATTCCAGCAATTACTTTTAGCTGCCAATAGCAACATGTATCTCACCTAAAGAAACATCAGAGTTTTGTGTTCTGTTTGGAGTTATGTTGTGCTTTACTCCCACTTTTGTTGGTACCTAATTTCAGACATATGGAAACAGTAATTTCACTTGAAACAGTAGTTTCAAATATGCAGTCATCAAAAATGTCCAGGTTTGAAGGGTATTACTCATTGCAACTCAGTTATCACAGTTTTCTTTAAAGGACAAATACAAATTCTGTGAGTGCCACTGGATTTCTTTTTAGATTTTCTTTAACTGTGATGTAGCAACTGTAACCCATGATCTAAATTGTGTCACAGTGTCTGTATCCCATTTCCTCACACTTCAGACATTTGAACGCCACACATGCATTTCTGGGCACGGTGTAAGGGCTTGCAGGATTTTGCAGGATGCTGCAGACTCTGCATGCTGCTGGCACCTTGCTCACTGCCACCTATCCTCTTGGATGAGCAGTTTGCCTCAGGTGGCGGTGACTCACCCCGAATGGCGCTAAAGCTTGGCACAGACCTGTGGCTTGTTGGGTTGGTGGTTTCTGATTTTAGCCCTCTGCAAGGAGCAAGTGGTGCTGATCTGCTTGCATTTCTGCCTATCATTGCTGTGCCTGCAAGCCCCAATTGAAGGCAGCAGTGATCAGAATCCCATAGAACTCATGGGCTTATAGCCTCTTTTCAATATATCATCTGTCTTAATTTGGGTCAAAGGTGTATCTGCTTCAGTTTTTATTGCAAAGAAAGATCAGACTTTTTGCATTCTGCCTTCATCATCATCATGAGTCATTCCTTAGATGCCTACTTCAACTGTTATGACAAAAATCCTCCCTCATTAGAATTTGCTATGATGTTGATCTTAAGAAGATTTATGGTGGCACAGAAAGCAAGCTGCCAAGCCTCCAGGTTCATTTCGAAGGTCCAGACCTCAGAAATGCTGAAATGCCTCTGGGAGATGCCTTTCATCCTTCTGTAGTAGTGCGACTCTGGGCTTCCATTTGCAGTGGTGGGACTGGGGTGGTGGAGAACACTGGGAGAGCAGTATGTTTGGAAGGTGGCACCACGCTGGAGTCACCTAAGATGGGTGCCACCGCAGTGGTGGGAACCAGAAAGGTAATGATATCACATGCCATGTGTGGCACTTGGAATGTCTACTGATGAGTAGAATCATCTTTTCAGGGACTTCACAGGTCTCTACTCTTCTTTGCTACCTGTCCCTAATGCTGCAAAACCATCGGACACGTTTATCATCTCATCTGGATGCTTCTGAGTCCTCTACCCTGAAGCAGGCAAGAGATGGAAGACCTGGAGCAGCCAGTGGTGGGATTAGGAGGGAAGGGACAGATCTGGACATAACTGCAGAGGAAAGAGGTTGAATGGAATGGCTGCATGTTTGGAACACTGCACTAATGCCTGGGGTTTGGTCTGGATGGTTTTCTCGGTGGAAGCATGAGTTCAGAGGTCAGCATGTGCTCTGTGGGGAACAGGAAGGGAGGCACATAGTGGGTGCCCAGGCACTTAATGCATCCTTTTCAGCAATTCAGCTGTAGGCTGGCACTGCTTTCAGGAGTTCTCACTGTTCAACACCTAGGGCCAGGCTGTCCCCCACTACGAGGCCTGTCTGTTGTGGGTGAAGGAGAAGCAGGAAGGAAGAAGAAACCTTGCTGCAACCAACCTGAGTTTCCAGCAAGCTCCAAGCATCTGCCTATTTCAGGGATTGGGATTTGCAGCATTGTGAAAGGGACAAGAAACTGCTTCCCTATCAGGGAATAATTTCAGATCAACCTCATGCAGAGGGGTTGTTATAGACTTTCCCTATGCTTCATTTAGTGAATTAATTGTTTCACAGCAGCAGCTTATTTAGCATAGGCAGAAACCTCTAAATGCTAGTCTTGTATCATCAATGCTCTAAGAGAAAGGCTAAGGCCAAGTTTAAGGCCAAGTTTTAGCCTGAATCATACAAATACGCTACAAATTGTGAGTATTTTCATTGTTTTTTAGGGTGTATCCCTTCAGCCACATTAATGCAAGGGAAATGAGAACTGGATTCACACAATCTAACCTAAGTAAACATGATGCAGAGATAAACTTTTAGCTTCATGCTCAGACCGGAATACTAATTTTACTAGTATCTGTAAAAGACTATCTTCCCTCCCATAGTTGAAATCATATTAATAATTCCTTTCCAACACTCTAATTTTAAAATTATCCTAGGCTAGAGATAACTGTTGAGGGCTCATCGAAAAGGGGCCCTTAACAGATGTTAATTCTTTAACTGTGAGTAACTGTCCACTCTACAATGCAATTATCTCATTCACTTTACATTCCCATCTGTGGTCATTTCAGATTAGCTCGCCTGAGTGTCCCCATTTAGACAAGCTCCAGGATAAAAGGGCTTACTGAAGCAGAGTCTCCTTGACAAGATTTTAGTAAATTAGTAACTTATTTTAGTGTTCATGGATTCAGAATATTGCTAATAAATCACATGGAGACCTCAGCTATTGTTGCTGTTTTCTATTAATAGAAGAGGCATATTTACAGCTTGACTGTATTCCAGCAACAAACTCTAATATGCTTTTAAATTGTGAAACATCACATGCCACTGTTTTGTTGTGGGATGCATGTCTTACTGAGCATTTTATCGACATCATGCATTCTGTAGCAGAAAAACCTTCATATGGTTTGCCTTGCACTGTTCCTGCATGCAGCCTGTCTCTGTTCCTTAAGGATTTGGACACCAGTGCCACTGGTTCTACCTGTAATTTTCTGTGTAGAGCAGAACTAAATTATGTCCTTCTACTCACAATTCTGACCCTGACAGACAGTGAGGAGTTGTAGCACTTGATGACAAAAATAGGAATAAAGATGCTCAGTGACTTTTATTTTTGAGTCCTGATTTTGCATTGTAGAAACTTCTACCTGTTTGGGGTGGGGTTTTTTTGTTTTGTAGGGGTTTTTTTGTTTTGGGGGTTTTTTTGCCTTTTAGGCTTGGTTTTCAAGCTTATCATTGTTGTCCTTAACTGAAGCTACATTTTCATTGCATTGAGATCCTCCAGGGATCTTCTGGATAACAGGAGATTTGAGTTCAGTCACTTCTAGGACTCGGGACTCCACAAAGAACCTGGGGAAATATGCAAAAATAACCTTGAAACAGCCTAGGCTATCAACCCATTAGAGGGCTGGAAACAGCTTTTTAATTGTCCTGTGCCACTGATGTCTGCACAAACGCCCAAACGGATGAGAAGGAACGAGGGATCCTGCCTGGTGTTCAGCAATGCTCAAGACCTGTGAGGACACAGCTAGGGATGTACGTTTTCAAGTCCTATTTCTACACTTCATAGAAGTACACTATATAGGAAAAAGACCTCTTTAACAGTGTGATCCTGATGATCCCATCTTTGGGAAAACACAAATTGTCAAGCTCTGTTCAGAAATGCCATGTGCAAAGGATAGTTTGTTCAGCTGGGAGTGATTGGGGTGATGGCCAAGCCCAGTCCAGCACTGTACATTGTATCAGTTAATCTAGCAAGACACGGGGACTATTATTTCATAAGCACAAGAATAATGATTTCTAGGGGAATAATTAATGAGATGAAGTGAATTAAGCTAGGGTAGAGTCAATGAAATTGTGTAGGAACCTAGAAACCCCAGGCTGTAGCAACTGGCCCTTCAGCATAAGGGGGCTGCAATGGCAGTAAAAACAGACCAGCAGGACACCATCTCACTGCCAGCCACTTTGCTGATCGCTGGGGTAAAGTGACTCTTGGCTTGGCCCCCAAGCCTTCCTTCCTGCTTGGAAACCCCATGTTTCTAACAGGAGGGAGGAGCTTCTCCCTGTAAGTAATGGGGCTGCAAAAAGCGAATTCTGGAAAAAGCGGAAACCTGAGCTTAGTTTTTCACCTGGACAGGAGACAGGGGTCATTCTGGGCACACATGGAGATGAACCTTTGGTCTCTGGCAAATTTTACCATGAAAGATACTTTAGAGCTCGGTCACAAACAAGACTGAGTGACACAACTGTTGTTTTCTGGGCACCAGCACCTGCCTTTTAAGTTTTCCATATGTGGAGTACCAGGCACAATACTGCCAGATCTGTGCACCAGGTTGTGAAATACCTCCCCCTCTCCCATAGGTCATCCAGAAGGAGTGACTTGTCCCATTATGAGGCTCCCTGGATGCTCAGCATCTCTGGAGGACCAGGGCATGTGAAGAACAAGATGCTTCTCCAACCTGCCCCATGATCCTCTGCACGAGTCCTCCCATTACAGCTAGCCCATGGGACTGTCTGCTTTCCTTCATGGCTTTCCCAGTGCTTTTGGCACTCGAGGTTGGCCCTCTGCTTGGCCAGCTCTTGAAATGCAGCTGCCTCTGGGATGGAGTGTAGCCAGTGTTTAACAGTGCATATCGGCAATCCCCCATTTAGAGCAGCAAGTTTCTAGCTGCTTCTGGATCAACCTCCAGTTATGGCTAAAACAAATTATTCTTTGGAGAGAACTTGACCAGTGTGTGAAAGGGGGTATATTGTATGCTGCCAACAGCAGAAGGGAATGGGTCCCAGGTCTCCAAGAGACCTTTTCCAAACTTCTTGTGTAGGACGTGAAGAGCAGTGTACCCACACGAAACAAGAGGAGTTTGGGTAGGCAGAATTTAATTCTCTAAATTGGCATCTGGCCTTGTTAGTGGGGCTATTGCTTCCCTTGAGAAAAGTGCCACCGGATTTTAACGGTGCTGCCAGAGCCTCTCGTCAGGCACTGCACCCCACGGCTCCATTTCACAGTTCATTTTTGGCATTAAGAGAAGACTAGCTCACTTATTCAGCTCCCAGTTCTTTGCCTGGGAAGTAGGGCTGCCATGTTTCACTTTGGGGTTCCTGGATACAACCAGTTATATGGGAAGTGTGTAACCTAAAGCAACATATTGACATGTCTCAGAAATTTTGGATCAAAAGCTCATTTGAGATTAATCGCCATGCAACGGGGTGTCAGTGTGAGATATCCAGTCTAACAACGTTTGAAATCCATCACAAATGGTGAAGTCTTCAATTCTCCCTGGGCAGCATTTCCAGGAAGAATATAAGTTAATGTCCAGAACCCAGCTTACTAGGCACATATGCTAGGAGTCTTTTATCACCAGTCTCTGCAGCATCCCTCATTCCAGTCATCAGAATCTATAGCTATGGGTTGAAAGAGGGCTGCTATTTCTTGTGACTTTTTTGACAGTGGTTATTTACATATAATTCAGACAGGTGTTCTCTTTCTTAAAATTAGTGTGGCTCATGGTAACGGGGAGTTTAAACAGCCAGTCTTATAGACACGAAGCCTTTTCATTATAAACAGGAGCAATTGAAAAATATTCATGAAATTGTGTTACTTTCGCTGAAAGAAATCCCCTTGATCCTTAGTACTGTTGCAGTTACTGACACACTAACCTGCTGCCTTTCAGACTTTTGCAGTGGTGTGTTGTGCTCAGCAGCTTTTAAAAGGGTTATTCTGCAGCTCTGGGAAGTGAGCCAGCTTTTCTTACAGCCTTGCCAATGAAGAAGAAAGTCCAGTTCTTTGTTTGGCTCTTTGGAGGTAGCCCCAGGTTTTCCTGGTCTTCCATATGCACAACAGGTACTGCCAGCAGGCCAAGGCTCAGAACATAAATCTTTGTGGGGATAGAGAAAGGAGGGAATTGCTGGAGGGAAGAGTATTTAAATACCATCCTTCTTGCTGATGGGTCAAAGGACTACATATAATCAACTGAAATGTGCTGGTTCATTTTCCTATGCAGGATAGTGCAGCCTTGGAACAGTGATTCTAAACATGAGAAAAAAGTAGGAATTGTTTTCCTTGATAGTACATAACCAATAATATCATGCATCTGGAGGGTTTTGTGAGCCAAGAAACTGAGTGTTTCTGCCTGTTTGATGAGTGGAAGTAGTGATTAGGCAAAATAAAGCCATTGTGGAATAAATTGTCAATTATTGGAGAAGCACTATTAACTGGAGATGAAGAAATCCAAATGTTTTGTGCTGTAGAGAGATTTTTCTGATAAGAATGTTACTTTTCTGATCATTGTCTGCATGAAGCCAGGAATGACCTAACTGTTTTCATTTTCATCTAATGTCATTGTATGGTGAGATGTTGAGGAGAAGCTGAGATGGCGGCTCTCTTCTGACTGATTATTGCCAGAGATTTCAATGATGCTGGAGAAATCCCAAGGCTCTTGCCTAGTTTTCCTTGTGCCTTTTCCAGCCCCTTATTGTCCAGCTGCTGCATGTGAATAGGAACTCTTCCCATACTGCTTCTCGCTTTGGAGAATGGCAGAACAATGCTTTGAGTTTCCCAAAAGATAAAAGTTGCCTTGGTATAAATTAATTTGCAAGGGCCAATTTCTGAAATAGCTGGATTTTCCTCCTGAAGTCTTTATAAGATTGCATAACTTCTGGATGGTGAGACGGTGAGACAAGGGATTAGTTGCTTTGATTTGCAAGCAGAAAAAACTGCAGCAGAGCTGTAGGCATGGGCCAAATGCTGTTCTTTGTCAAACTATGCAAAGCAGCCTTGTTAAAGTTGCTGCAGGAGTGCCATTTCTCCAGCATCTCAAGGACCTCAGAGGCTGATGGTGGTGGTAGACAGTGGGTTTCTGTCATCATTGCTTGGGGATGTTGTTGATTGACTGCTGAACGTTGTGACCTGAAAGACAGGCTCCACTGCTCACCGTGATCTTGTCTCTGACGGTCTCCTCTCCGCAGTGGCAAGGCAGATTTTCCAATTTCTATTGTTATTTCATCTCATCCAGGTGATGCTGTAGAGTGCACCACGAGGATGGTCAGATCACTCCACAAGAAAAAGAGAAGCTCTTCTTCTCTGAAATCCACTTGGTCTGACATGCAGAAAAACAAAGAAGTGTATTAGAGGAGCGGGTGCGTAATACCTGCCCAGCTTAGGCCAATGAACTTTTCACACTGCGTAAATAATTTACAGCATCTGCCAAAAATTCTTCTTTAGCCTACGGTCGTTGTAGTGAACATAGCACAGAGATATACATGGGTTTCTGTCCTAAAAGCTTGTTGCTTGAAATGGTAATATGTGAATAAGTCTGTTTTGTGAATAGAAGGTACCAGTATTGTGGCTGTGCAGCCTTCTTCATGGGGAGCAGTGGTCCACCTGGCTTGATTTTGTGAAGGAAAGAGATTGTTTTCATAAAACTTCCACAAACTTAACACCTTTAAGTTACATCTTCAAAAGGTAGATGAAGTTAGACAATGGTTTCAAGTTTTTAGAGTGGCCTGATGGACAGGCACATGGATAAACATGCAGTGCAATGGCACAAGGCCTGTTTCAGTAGGGAACTAACTTTACAAATAGAACACTCAAGAGAGAGCCAAAGAGAGAGCCTGGCAGAAATTGACCACGCTGATGCAGAAAATCCCTGGAAACTGAACTACTGACTGAGAGGATAAATGCTTGCATGGAGTTATGCCCTCAATACTGAAATTGGGAGACAAGAAAAACCTATCTGTAGGGTACCTGTCTCTGAAGAAGTACGTGGGCAAGGAATCTTTCGGTTGTTGCAGGCACTAGGCCTGGTGGTTACACCACACATCTGACAGTCAGGGTGCTCGAGTTGCTCCTGTACTAGTAGGGCTGAGCTTAAACCAGGCAGCTCCTGTGCCCGAGGCTTCCCACTGTAAAAAAGAAGGGCCCCAAAGGTTTCAGAGCAGATAGGACTGTTCCTGCTCCACAGAGGTACCAAATTAGATTCATTGCTCCAGCATGAGTCTTGCTACATGGCACAGCAGACCTTGGAAATCAAGCCATCCTCACATTAACAGTGAGACAGTCTCACCTCAGTCTCTCCTACACATGTTGTGGGATGAGAGGCTTAATTACTCTTTCCTGGGAAGGCACAAAGGCACAAGCACAGAACAGTCTTAGCTCCAGGTTTCCTCTGCTGCGCTGAAGGGTGACTGACCAGGGATGTGCAAAAGAGGTGTGAGGACACCCTCTTTGAAGTGGCAGCACCTGTCTAGCATTGGATTGCTGCAGATAAATTTACATCCAGCTCCATCTAATCAGGCTTTTGTGCTGATAATGAGCTTATTGCTCCTAATGCAGTTTCTTGAGTGAATGTTGAAACCAGACACTGTGGAAGGTTGACATTATAGACAGCCCCAGTTGGCACACATATTGCATCATTATTACTATTTTTTCAGTTACACATTTCTACAAACCAGCCTAGTTGCTCCCTGTCAGCTTGCCATAATGTTTACCAAGAGAATTTATTACTTTTAACTTTTACACCTATAGAGCAGGAAAGCTTAATTGTCCCAATAAAGTTTCCCAGCTAAACTTCTCTGAACAAGACCAGCCAGGGCTGAAAGCAGTTGCCACTTTTGGGTAGTCCCTGTAGGAGAGGTCCTAGGCTGTTGGATGGGCTGGGCTGGCCATGGAGGGAGGCACAGGGGGACAGGGTGCAGGCATGCAGTGGTTGGGGCATGGCAGAGATGTACTACACAGAGAGTGTAACATGGACCCTCTCAGCTTGTGCCGCAGTTTCAAGCAACAGCTGGGGCCTGTGTGCACAAGCAGTTGTGAGGTGGTGCTGGGCATACTGCTGGAAATCTTGGAGCCAGGACATCAGGATGAGGGCTCACCTTCACCTCAGCCCCAGCACCAGGCAGACAGTGCCTACCCTCAGCTGCTTGTTGTGCTCAAAAGGAAATTTTTCAGGAGTCAGAGGGTTGAGGTCCTGGACATGCTGGCAGAGCTCCACCACTGCATTTACTGTCTACATTTGCAGAGCCTTTTCCAGATCACTTTCAGTGATGTGTAGATTCAACAGGGCCCCATAATATAGGCCAATTAAGCACACTTACTTAGTGCCTGCATACCAAGAGTCACAGCAGACTCCTAAAGAAAACCTTAACTTTTCTGTTAAACACTTACCTAGACATCACATGCTGTTTAGTGAGGTAGTGCACATCCCCTGTTGCTTTTGCTGTCTATCTGGAGAAGACAACAAACCTTACATTCTTTTTATTTGTATTATTTTTTCTTGTGTTCCTGTCAAATGCAGTGAAAGGAGTAAAACTACAAAACAAAATAAATAAAGCGGTACTGAATTTATCAAATGCCTATGACCCAATTAGATGAATCACTAGTATGCACAAGTCTTTATTGTAAGGTACTTATAGATACATTTTCATGCATCCAGGTCAGACAATACAGGATAGAGTTTATCAGTTTCTTTGGAAAGAAATCAGAGCACTTCATGCAATGTTACTACCTTGGTTTTCATTTACAACCAAATAAAAATGTGGTTATGTTTTTAGTATTTGTTTATTGCTCTTATTTCTGCCTTATTCCTGTTTGTTGGCTTGGTCCCGTATGCATGTGCTTCTTGAGTTTCCACTTATTCTTTGTAATTTTTTGATGCTGTCATTTCCTGATGCCTTCCTGGCTGAGGCTAAGCTCCCAGTTGGAGGCTGGAGTGTGACACCTCTGGCTAGGTGCAGGGACCCAGGGAACAGGTACCTGCACAGCAGCTGCCGATCCCTGTCCACAACCTCTGTGACTGTGCCTATTTCTGACAGTCTGTGAGGAAGACGCTTTTTGTGGATCACACATGTCTCTTCAGTGTCATGGGCATTTGTGTCCCAAAGGGCACCCGTTTTATCACTGTGAACACTTGAGTCTTGACAAATGTCCAGGCCCTCCAGTGGAGGCTGCAGCAGTCCAAGATGTGCCCATGACTCATCAAAACACCTTTGCTCCTGGCAAACGTTTCATTGGTTTTGTTGGCTTCCTCTGGCAGCTTTTACTTCAGAGCCTGTTTTGTTGCTGTCACAATCACTCATTAGCATTTTTCTTCCCACTGTGCAGATATATATAAAGATGTCCTTTCATTGCCTCTCACATGTAAACATAATGGGGTACTTCTTGCAAAGGGACTTTGTGTATTTATATAGCAAGGTCACTGTGGTGCGTGTGGTTACTTGAGTGCACCATGTTCGTGGCTGCTGCTTTATTTATATCCAGGGCTGCATTACTGCATCTGTGGAATGGTAAGGAGCTCAGGCTTCTTCTGCCACTAAAACCTGTGAAGTAATCAACAGAGCAAGAGTTGCTCATGAAGCCCATAAGGAAATTGAAGTGCTGTGAACATTTATTAGAGGATGTTTATGTAATGATGTACCCAAAATGCAGACAGCTACTGTGGTCTGGCTGAAGAGCAGAATATTTTCACTCCATGGCATATGCAAGGCACTGTGGGACAGCTTATCCACTCCTGCTCCTCTGGGAGTGGAGTGGGCGTACACTGGGATTGGAGTTGGCTCCCTCTAGGCACCACCAGGCATCACACCCAGAGGGTCAGGGGAACCCAACTCTCTTGAGGCATAGCAGTGGCATTCCTCACTCAGGGATTGCAGACTGCAGTTCCTATTTGACTGTGTAGAGAGACCACCACCACGCCAAAAAAATCCCCGTGCAACTTGTAAATCACTCATCTACTGATGTTGCTTCATGCAAACATTGCATTTATAGGATGTGGGATCCAACAGCGTAATTCCATGTGATGTGGAAGGAACATCACCCCAAATACTAGATATTTGGTTTCGAAGACAGTGGTTCTTTTTATTTGCCTCCTGGTTTGTGACATTTGTGATCAGATATAAGATATTGCTAGATACTTAATTTTAAGTGGAAGCTGAGATAAAGATTCAGTTCCTGGGATTGTGTTTAAGAAGAATCCCAAATATCAAGATTTATATTGAGCTGGCAACACTGGGAAAGAAAACAACTTTTTGATGGGATATAAAATTGCATGTAAAGCATAGGAGTCCTGCAGGGTTTTCACTGTAGTACTTCTGACTTGTTCTACAAAATAAAACATTTTAGTGTGTACATTTCAGAGCTGCTGTCAAAATCTAGGCTTTCCAGCCCTTGCTATCATATGTAGTGCTGACTACTGTATAAGTCATGTCACCTACCTAATCTTGTAATGCTGGGTTTTGATTTTTTGTTGGTAAGCCTATCACACAGAGACAGGCTTGAGTGGGAAAGACAGAGGTCTGGTCACCATGAGGTGCTTCCTGGTGAGGCTTGCTGCGTGCAGATGGCCAGATTCTGCTGCCATTGCTCCACTACCAAGGGGTTGTGTTCCCCTGCATGTAGCAGAGCTATGTCCTGGCAGAGACCTTGCTCTATGAAAGCAAGCAATAACTTCTCCAGGGGGCTAGAGGGAACTAAAAAGCTGACATGACGTGTCCCCACACCAGCCAAGACCACAACTGTGGTGACAGAGCCACTGAGGAGTTGAACCTGTCATACCTCTGTTCTGTGTGGTGTTAGCAGGATAAACCAGGAGGGCTTTAGGAAGCTGTTGGAAAGAGGAAATGATGGCTGTGACTTAGACACATCCCCAGAGCAGGTGGGGAGCACTGGTTCGACAGAGTCATGGCTGGACAGTGGACCAAAGGCCTAACCCAGTGGCACCACAAAGATGTTGTGCATGCATCATCAGATGCATGTACATGTTGGCAAAGTGTTCTTTTCAAATCCATCCTACATGCTTCCCCTGCTCTTAAAACTAAACAATATTTTGATTGAGGAGACCACTGACTGTGGTAGCTGGGAGTTTCCAGGAGAACCAGAGGTGTGAAAACCCAGTCAGGTCTACTGTGCAAACCATGGTTCATTCATAGAGAGGATGCTGCAGCCCTGTGTCTATCCTATTGTTGGGACAATTGCACAGAAAAGCCCAAGTAAAAGCAGGAAATTTGGCACTGCCCATGTGTGTACGTGGGGCTGGTGTGCTGGGCAGCACAGGGGTGCAAACCCATAACAGCTGTACCAGGTCAGTATGGCCCCAGTGATGTGCTGACTCCTGAGATGGGCTGGGATAAATTAGTGATGTTAATGACTAAACAGGGGAAATCTTGCTGGGAAACACATTCTTGACCTTATTATGCAGTGTTGGGGGGGCTTGTAGAATCCCAGTTTAGTCTGCTGGGTCAAAGCAGAGAACTGCTGTTTGTATGGTGCCCTACATGTTATAATGACCAGTTTGTATTTTATAAAAGTGGACCGACTAGTGTCTGGGACAGAGGGATGAGGATGTTTTACTTGGCAGCACTGATACCAGGTTCATCCCATTAGGTTACATTGCTACAGGGTGCAGTGTGGCTCCAAAGCCAGGGCTAGGGCTGCTGGACACAGCTAGAGCAGTACAGGACAGCCATAGGGGAGCAGCTGAGAGCCTGCAGCCCCTGGGAATTACAGATAGGGCTCATGTTTAGCATCACTGTTTTCATGTAGCCATAAAAAGAAATGTTTGTAGCATTTTAGAGTCTGAGCAGGAATACTGGCTGCATTGAAATAAGCAGAATAACTCCCCCTGAATTCCACGTAGACAAGATTTAACTCTCTCAGAACAGAGGCATTTGGGGTTATTGATTTCCTCACTGTGATTGTCTTTGCTAGAACCACAAGCATCAGTCACATGCATTAAACAGGGACAGATAAACAAGGAAAACTGAAACATGAGAGGAGAGTCTGTAGCTCCATCTCGCATAAATTGTTCTTATTTGTGTATTTCCTTCCATGCTTTCATCTGAACAAGGACAAACAATTCTCTGAGATGTAATTTATGTAATAGCAAGAAACCCAAAATGCTAGTTTTTACTGAAAATTCTTGACTCATCATTTTCTATCATCTTCACTGAGAGGAAATCAATTTCTCCAGTTTGGATGTGTCCCAAGGAATTTTCTTTGCATATCTGAAAGCATCGTGTGTTCACAAAGCCACTAACAAGTAAATGTGATCAGAATGACATTGATTTAAATTTGAGTTAGTAACAAGCCTTGGGAAAGAGGTGTGGGACCTGATAGTTGGGCTTGCTTGGGTTTCTGTTCATACCTGCTTTATGTTTTTATTTTAGGAAAGCAGAAAACACTCTGTATATTCCTGAAAGAGAGGAAACAAAAAACCCCTTTTGAAGTGTGTTACTGTTTATTAGCATCCCTTATCAGACTCAACACTTCTGCAGAAGGGACATGCTGCTCACCAGCATTGTCCTCTGACCTCCTCTCCCAGTTAACTTTCCCCCACATCTGAGTCTTTCTGTCCGAAGATGCTCAAACAGCTTTGGGAGGGAGCGCTTGCAGGATTGCAGTGCAGAACTGCCGCCGTGGTGCCTTTGCCAGCATGCGACACCCAGGTCCAGCATGCCTGAGCCCTGCTGTCACCAGCATGCTGCTCCCAACTGTGCTTGGCAGGCTGGCAGGACACGCAAAAGCACGATGCTGCCATTCAGCTCCAAAACAAGGACGAAATCTCCTTCCAGGCTGAGACAAAGCTTCCTCTGGCTGGATTCTGGCAGCTCTGGAGTAAAGCCAGGTCCTGGCCAGGAGAGGTGCCAGCAGTGGTGGCGCTGATGGAGGCAGCAGCCGGTAGGCAAAACACATGGGCAGGCCAGCTGGCAGCACTGTGGTCATTATTTCCAGGATCTGTGAATCCTGGTCAAATAAAAGAAAAGCCTTCATCAGCTGCAGCATATCAGCCACTTCTTTTGGGAGGAGTGGATTTAGGGGTAGAAGGCTGTGGTCTCTGTCACAGCATTAGTGGCAGGTTTCTGCCCTGCCTCACCAGACAAGAAACAATGGTCACCCTTCGCTGCCACACACCTCCTTGTTGTCTGTAGGAGGTTGGCTGACATTTCAGGTGGCATAGGTGGTTAGCAGCAGGACAGCAGGGTAGTTTGAGGTTTTAAGTCACTGCTGGGAGTGGAGCATCAAGTCATTAGGCTGCATCACACCCTCAAACCCTCAAGTGACTTGATTGAATGTTGCTTATTGATTTTGTAGTTCATCAAGACTTCAGTGTCTGTTCAGTGAAGAGCTATTTAACTATTTTGAAAGTGTCACTGTAAGTTGAATGTACCAGTAACATGTTTCATAAATGTGTTGTTTTATGTCAGTGGTAGTCATATGAAGTATATACTGTTTCTGATTTCTCACTGTAGGTAGCTAGACAAACAGCTTTAAAATATACTTTTTCAAGAAAATTGGTTTCTTTTTATCTAGTGCTCTCAATTTTCAGCTTAAGCCAATATTTATCTATTAAATCAAACTGAAGTTAAAATAAAGAATGACTGATAAGTATTTGTTTAAACTTTGGAAGTACTCCACTTTTCTTTCTTTCTTATCTCAGTTTTCTCAACTATCAGCTTGCTGTCACTAATTGCCACACCTAATCAGTTTTCCACTAGGAAGCAGCCTGGGACTGATAGGAACCAAATATTTGGAAATCTGAGCTTTATTTGTTAACAAATACACCCATTCTGGGGAAGGGAATGTTAATGTAGAGTCCTCCCTCCACCTGAGCATCACCTGCAGGACAGTCGGTCCCTGTGCTGGGCCATTCCAGATAGCAGTGGCACCCACCTCTGATTTAAGTTAATGGCAAAATAGCACTTGACACCTATAGGGTCCATACTTCTTGTGGACAGGGACATAAGGGATCATGGGGGATCACCTTGTGCACACCGGGTTGGAGGTGGATTTGCTGCTCCCGCCACCTGTGGAGGGGGAAGAGCAGCATCCGAGCCTGATCAATGCTCTGAGAGGATGCTCTTGTTGCCATTCCACCCCATGGGGCTGGCTGGCATCCTTCTTTCTGCTTCACCTCCTGTGTTTGTCTGCCCAGGTGATATTCCGAGCCCTGTCACCGCCTTACTCCGTGGAGGACCCTTACAGCGCAGAGGCCCAGGCACAGCTGAAGATCACCAACCTGCGCGTGCGGCTGCTGGAGCGGCAGGGCTGCCCCTGCCTCCCGGCCCCCCGGTCCCCACAGCCCACGCCATCCCTGCACTTTGCCATCTATGACTTCATCGTGAAGGGCAGCTGCTTCTGCAACGGCCATGCTGACCACTGCATTCCTGTGGCTGGATTCAAGCCCGTCAAGGCGGCTGGTGTTTTCCATGTGGTATGTACATGTGCCCAACAATGTCTTCACTGTGGGAAAGCAGATTTTTAAAAATAGTAAGGGATGGTATAGAGTATGGTATAGGTCCAACTATGTGATATTTGACATGTGATGCCCTGAGTTCCAAGCACTGGAGGCAGAAATGGTCTTCACAAAGGAGATGGTCTCCACGTGGGGCTGAAGCACTGGACTTCCTTTGTGCCTTGGTGTGGGATTCTCATCCTTTGAAGGTGCTCCACAGTAGTTTGTTTATTTTAGGTAGATACTTAAAAAAAATTAAATTGCTTCTGGAGGATCCTCAGATACTGTGTTGGGTCCTGAACGAAGGAAACAGGGAGCTGGGTTTTTACTCTCACTCCTAGGCTTTCTATTGCACTTTGCAATACCTTTCTCTGGATAAAAACCCTGTGCTCTGCTTTCAAGGGGACTCCCATCGCAAGAGCTCTGAACTCAGATCCCCTGGGACTCACCAAGTCCTAAACCCCAGTCCTCCCATGTCCCAAGAAAGCAAGAGCCACTAACCCACTGGGGAGGTGATGGGCACAGCAGCCAAATTGGATACCTATGGCATGGCAAACCCGCACCCAGCCAGCCCAGGGACACTTGCTGCCCCTTGCTCATCTTGTCCTTTTTGCCCATCTACACTGGCCCTGAAAGCCGTGGATTTGCTGGCAGAGGAGCTGGTAGAGTAGCCAAACATATTGTGGTGAATAATGTTAGAAAGGGACAGATTATAAAAAAAAGGCAGTTACTCGAAGTAAGGAGCCCAGCTCTTCCAGAACTCTCGTTTCACTTAAATTACAGTCTCAGACATGAAGCAGAGAGCATGTTTCCCTTCTAGTAGTGCTAGTCTTGAAACATCTTGAAAATACACCAATTTGAAAGCATGCAGTGCTGTGATTGGTAAGACTGTTGCAAGTAGCACTGCTCTGCTTTCCAGAGCTGTCCCCTGAGCAAAAGTCTTTGAAAGGAGCTGTTTGCTCACTATTGTTTTGGTGGGATACAATTTCACGAGAGCATGTCCTGGAGCACCACTGAGCATTGTAACAGAGCCTGCAGCCAAATAGGCTTTCAGTACGGCTACAGTGTATGGAAATGATAGTGTGCAGGTAACAGGCAGTGCTGTGAGAAGGAAGCAAGTGCCAAAATCACACTGAAAACCAAAGCAAGAAATAGCAACAAGCCCCTGTGCTGGCCCCGAGGGAGAAATTCAACTCTGGTTATAAATGTTTATGTGGCAGGAGTCCCAAAGGTGACGTTTCTGCAGTGAAGCTGACTCATTTTACTGTGTTGTGCAGCTTATTCTGCATGTCCCAGGGAATATGTGCTAGTGTAGGGGTGACATAGCCCCATGGTTTGCAGGGAGAGTGAAGGAGTGGTAAGAGGTTTCCTCTCCCAATACCCCTGTTTCCATCATGAGACTGAGGCAGTTTTGGCTGAGCCTGGTCCATGCCAGGCTCCTGCTTGGCACAGAGCTGCTGCAATTCGGGGACTGCAGTGGCACCCCACTTGTGCATACCAGGCTAGGGCTTGCCAGTGCATTGCATCAGGATTGGGAGAGAAGATTATTTTTCAGGTGATAGGAAGACACGTGTGATTGAACAGAAAAGGGAAGAAAGATTGTGGTGTCTGTGGCTGTTTAGCAAGGAGAGGTCAGAAAACTACTGTAAAGAGGATAGGATTTCAGAGAGGGAGCATTTGTACATTTCACCTCAAAAACTCAGAGAAAATACAATTCTGAAGCATAATAGTCATTTGAGAGAGATGGAGGACTTCAGTCTAGTCTTTAAATAACTGTTTCTATCTGGGGTTTTAGCAGAACCTTCACTGTAAAACCAAGGACAACAGAAGCTGGGAAGCACATTATTATTTCACAGTATGATTATAAAATCTGGCTCTGTTTTTATGCTTATTTAGACCAGAGCTCTTCTGAAGAATATCCTCTAAGTCAGAGAGTTAACTTTAAAATTAAAGCACGTTTACGATCCTTTTAAAAAGCCCCCAACTTTTCCCTAAAAATGCACATGCAGGCTTTCTTAACCCTCTCCTTGGTCTCAGCCTACAGGCAAAATCCTAACTGCAAGCTTAGTTTCAGTCCCTGCTCGGCCAGCGGAAGACCCAGATGTGATATATTTGTTTGTCTCTTGGGCTGCTCTGGGCAGTAAGTTGGGGTGTCTTGGCAGCATTGGGCTTAGCTGTCAGGTCTTGGCCACATCTCATCAAGTAGCCAGAAGCCTTTCAGGCATTTTAGCCAGAGAGAATCTGACTAAACAGCACGGGAATGTGGGGATGCTGGAGGCTGCTGCTCAGGCAGGTTTGGTGCAGGGTCCTGACCCAAAGGCCAGGATGCTCCACCCAGCTTTCGACATTGGCCCAGGCTGCTGCCATGGAATTCCTCCCATTGGATGCATTTTTTACTTGAAGTCTGGGCAGCCATGTGTTGAGAAGCCGACAGTTTTGAAGGTAAATATTGTACATGGCTGAAGCAAGGCTAAAAGTCCACTTGGCCATGAGATAATACTGACCCAAGACATCCTTAGGGTGTGGGGTTGGGATGCAAACAGGGTGGCCTCATGGACAAAGAGGGGCTCCTCCCAACCCAGCAGAAGCAATTCTAGCTTCATTCACTGGGGTGGGAGAACCTTCTTTGAAATCCATCTGAGTCAAGTCAAAGCAAAGTTGGACTTTACAGAGTCCAAACATTCACTGTGAGAATAAATATTTTATATTATCCCCAACAGCAAAAAACAATAGCCATGGCCTGATAAGAAAATAGATTTATTTCTGTGCTCTCACCACTGTCCCACTGCAAAACTCTCTGTGACTCTCCTCTCTTGCTGGCAATTCCCTTGTCCACCCTTTCTCCTAAGAGAGAATGGAATTCATGTGGGAAAGCTCAGGTTTAGTTTGAGTATCAGGAATGCCATGTCTGCCTTTAGGTGGATTCTGCAAGTATAGGTGGGACTTCTGAACTAGGGGAGGGTGTATCTCCATGAGGTCCCTGGGAAGACTACAGAGGAGACCTGGTTGTCTTCCAAGGATGGCAAGGGCTGCTCCTCATGGATCCTCATGATCCTGGCTGTCCCTTGATGTCCACTTGTGTGCAACAGACAGCTGTCAGGTTGATACAAATACAATTTTTCTCTTTCCTGCTTCTCCCAAATTTATTCAAAGGGTCACTAGCCAAATCTCATCTGCAACAGCCCAATGCGTACCCAGGAAAAAATGTGCATGGACAAACAGACCTCATACCACATCATGCAAAGCAGTTGATCAGTTTGTGAGCTACGTTACATGGCAAACCACAAATATGAGTAGAGAAATTAATTCACACATACAGGAGATCCCCCCTCCTGATCTTCTATGGCCATGAGAAGACTGTTTTTTTCCTTGATCTGTGGTACAGGATCTTCTCACCCTCTGCGTCTGCTCATGGAGCCATTGCAGTGCATGCTTGGCCTCTTGCCAGCTAAAACTTCCCCATGGCCTGCTTGCAACTATGGCAAGTGTCATACAAGAGGAGATGCAAGTGTCATGCAAAAGTGTCATGGAGATAAGTGGGATCTTACAATTTAGGACTACAAAATGAGGAAAGCAAACCCAGAGATACCTTACCTGGGGTGCACAGTTCTGTCTCAAGGCGAGAGCTGGATTTCATCCATCTCAGAGACTCCTTGGCCCTCCCTGAATTCGGATTCCTGCAGGGGCTTACTGGCTTTCATGGTTGCTCCCTGCTAGAATTACCCCCGTAAGATAAAATCCCACTATCAACTGATGACTTCATTATATCATTGATAATCCACTATTATCAAGTAAGTAATGTTTCCCACTCTGTCCTTCCTTTCCCCTCATCCATTACCTCTAGTGGAGTTCTGTCTTGTGCATCTTTGACCTACATTAATCAGAATGAGAACAAATGAAGTTGTCCAGTTTTCTTCATCCCCTTGTTGCCTTTTTGCCTCTGTAACAGTTTTAATAACCTGATACAGCAGCTATCTTTGCTCTGAAGAAAGGAAGGGCAAAACTAGAACTTAGGGATGAAGAAGCTACAGTGGACTTAAGACACATGCCCAAAGTGGTTTGCTGTGGTGTTGCTGTCATGCCAAAACGGTACGACTGCAATTACGCTTATATGGTTCTTTAGTAGTCCAAGATGCTGTGTCAGTGTAAGTCAAGGACTTTTCCAGGAACTGTGCTTTATTTTCTAGACTGAACAGAGACACCCATTTGGGAACCTGATCAGTAAATGCATCTGAACTTATTTTCTGGCAGCTGCCCCACAATTAGGCACCAAATCCCAGATATGCTTCACCTAATTTTAGGCATGTGTTGGATGTACCCAAGTTAGCCAGCTGATCTCTCCAGGCTCCTTCCATAGTTTTGAAGGGGTGGGATCATACAGTACAGTCGGAATCCTGGGTGGACTGAGATACTGTGCTAAATCCCTTCTGTGTAGTCAGGCAGGTTGAATATTCCTCCCCCCTTCCCTTGTGGCTGTTATAAATCGTTATCATGCTACTGGCATCAAAAGATGCTCAAGGTCTTCTGCAGCAACACTGACAGACACCTATTGTACAAGGAATTAAAAAAACCCCACCAGACAGCCCCCACACCCTGAACAACAAGCTTTGTATTCTTTCACAAGAACAAGATAGGATATGAGAATTTTCTCATGCATAAATTTGGTTGTCTGGTGCTTTGAGAAAAGAATACCTCCCCACGTGCTGACAGCAGCCAGTAGGCATTGGTTCTCAAATTGGCACAGTGGTTTGAGTGCAACACAGTTTAGAAGCTAAAATTAGAGACTCAATGTGAATGCTGCGATTTTTCCTTAGGCTGATATAATACCCATTTTCCATGAAAGTTAAAAAAAAAAAGGGAGAGAGAAAATAGAGTTTTAGCAGTTCCAAAAAAGAAATTCTATTAAAAGCAGTTGCACCTCCCAGCTATTTAGCTTATTTATGCTATCTGGTCTTTGGGACATTGATTTTCTTTTAGTGTGCTTTTGTGTTGGAGTTGGTATAGCGGATGAGTTCTTATAATATAAATTAATTCATAACAGGTTACTGAAAGCATTTTTCCCCCAGTGAAGCATTTCTTTGTCACTGCCCAGCATTTTTGAACATATAAATACAGGGGAAAGTATTTTATAGGTTTTGACTAAAGGAAAAAAACCTATGTATTTGCAATCTGAAAGAAAGCGCTGGAAGGTAACAAAAGGCTCTGGAAGGAAGCAAGCCCTAGCAACTGTCTTTGTATAGAGAGATCAGTCGCTCATTTATCTTACGGAAGGCAACTTTTGTAACACTGTTTGCATTGTGCCCTCTAACGACTGACATTGTGACGGGGCTGTCAAGCTAAGAAGGGGAACAGTGTGAAAGTGAACTGGGATATAAAGACCCCATGACAAAATGAAAAATGGTGTAAGAAGGCTTTGCTGCTTAAACGACTCAAGAGCCATGTGAATGCATAAAGGGGTGAGACATACTGGGAATTGTGTTTGTGTATTTAGCGATGCTCCATAATGACCCTAGTGGGTGCACCTCACAGTCGAGGTGAATGAAAAGGGAGTAAAAAATGTCCTCTTTTCCCTGTCAATGCATGGGGGTCCCATTCTGCTTTCAGGAAGGTGCTGAGATGCTGGAGAAATCCCAGAGGCCAGGTACATAGTATCCCCACTCTGCCTTGGATCCCAGCAGCATTACTGGGCTGGTTTCTCAGCCCCGTCTCCCAGCTGCTCCATGGCATGACATTGTATTTACATGGCAGAGCAGTCTTGCAACTGGCCCTCCTACAGCTCTTACAGGCATTAATTTTGCTCAGTGGAGACAGTCTGTTGGCTGTTTTTCATCTGCCACCATCTCTCTTTTCCTGGTATTACCACTTCTTGTCCTGTCTTTCTCATATTTCCAGCTATCACAGTATTCCTCTATAACTAAAAAACACACATCTGCCTATGGGCTGCAAGAAGCAGCTTGCTAATATTCACCTTCTTGTGTTGTTGCCAACACGTAAAAAGCTTTTCTGTAATGCTGGAATTATGTAAAAGAAAAAAGATATTTTCTTCAATGGAATAAAGCTAGGATGGAGATTTTTTTTTTAAAGCAGAGCTGTTTTGGGGGGTAATCATTATGATGCTTTTGTAAGAGAATAAAGGATTTTTCTGGCCACAGATGTGGTTCAGGCTAGTACAACCTGTTTAGCCCTAACCACTCAATGGCCAAAGGGCTTGCAAGAAAAATCCTACCAAAAATGGCATCAAAGAGCTGGAACTCCATCAAAACCACCAGATGATGTCCTTATGACCAGTACAGGTTTAGCCATTTTCTGTTTCCATGCAGCTGTATGCTTTCAAATGTGTGTGAAGTGACTCTGTAACATTGGTTTGTGTGTGGACTTTGCCTGAAAAATATGAGAGAGAAATTTATCTGAGTGGTAATTTACAAAAGTGAGGCATCTGAGAGTTTGAAGAGTATTTTGTGGGTGGTAACAGAAATGAAAATGTGAAAACACAAGATACACTTTGAGAATTAAATATTCCCTCCACAAAGTTGTTGTTTCTCGTCTATATTTGCTTCTCATTATTTTCAAACATTAGCAGACATTTAAGCATGTATCAATACAATAAGCCAGATAGACCAACTAATATCTGCAGTGAGACCAACGGATACCTGCAATGAGGCCAAATAACACAGAAAACAATGTTAGCTTAGTATTTTCTCTTTAGCTTAGATGCTTGTGCATTCTGACTCCATCTGTACCTACCCATTTCTTACACAGCTGAGTTGCTGTTCTGTATTTTCCTCTGATGATCTAGACATTTTAATAAAGCAGGAATGATTGGTTAAAATGTTTTTGAAATGTTTTGCTGTTTTCGTAGCTGCTGAAAACTCTTCAAAGGACTTTCAAGGTCAGTTTTTAAATTTTGTCTGTACTGGTTACATCTGACCCCTGGGAGACAGCAGCTGAAATCTATTAATTAAAAATGAATAAATCATAAAGCACAGCCAGGAGTGTGTGTGGTGGGGGTGTGTGTGTACCAACATAACAAGCAGGAGCTGTTTACAACATGTTCAAGGTCCTCTTCTGTTTTGTTTACTGTTCAGGTTTTTCACAGGAACGTTCTTTGTGGCAGTCCCAGCAGCAAGTTGTGCAGTTAGGAACAGCACACTTGTAAAACCGCACGTTAAATAGTGTGGAAGGCAGCATTTTCCAGTAGCAGTTAAAGCCATGCCACAGCTCTGGGCTGGATCACCAGGCACCCCAAACACCCTCTGTTCCTCTCAATGCCAAAAGCAGATGGCAGCTGGTGTAGCTCCATTTCGTTTATGGCCAACTTGTGGCATGAGCACAGAGCCATGCTGGCGGGGCAGATTGAGGTCTCCAGCTCACTACTGAGCAGCAAGAGAAGCCAAACTGTGTGTTTAAAAGTGAAATGTCAGGCAGAGTACAACTGCAAGCACAGGCACACACCAAAATATCTACTGTAGGTAGTTACCTGCCGTGTTCCATGGGAAAAGGCAGGGCCTTCAGCCTTGCTAGCAGAGCCATGCTGCTGCAGAGCTTGGTTTCATTGCATCCAGGTACTGCTGGGCTGCTCATGCCCTCTGTTACATCCTGTTTTCTTTGCTTTTGCCAACAGGGTGAGTAATGCCAGCAACTGACAGGGCAGCTGGCACCAAGCGTGCTATGCTGGCTGTTCATCTCTAATTACCTCCTTGCGCTGGGCTGTCTAGCTGTTAAATTATCTGTCATGAACACGTCCGAGTATAGTCAGTCATGGTCCTGCAAAATTCTGCCTAGCATGAGTAGGTATTTATGTTCCAGGGACTTGAATTTATTTTTTCTTGTACTTATCTGTATTGGTGATGGCTGGGCACACAGAGCTGGGTGCTGAGGTTGTGGGTGCTATTACTACAGTACTGCAAAAGTGTATTCATGTTTGGGAGGGAGAAAAAGAGAAGGGTTTTACAGTGTTTCCCAAGGATGCTTTGAATCTTGGCTTTTTTTTAATCTCTTCTGGAAATCCATGCTGCATCTGGAAACTGCTAAAGAAACTTTTAGATCTCAAAAAGAAAAAAGAAGCAAAAAAGCTATGATTATACAATACCATGACATGCAGATCCACAAATAATAATGTAATTGAAAGTGTAACTGCAGAATATTTGCCCTTGTGTGAACTGGACATCAAGGCAATCATCGTGCTATCCCTTTTTCTAATCTATGTAATAGCATCTGGATGGCATGCTGTCTCCTGTATGTGGGCATTGCTTGTGCCCTGGAGACTCTTTGGGCTTTGCTGTGGGTGATCCTTATTCTCTTTTCCCTACTAGGTCCACGGGAAGTGCATGTGCAAACACAACACAGCAGGGTCCCACTGTCAGCACTGCGCGCCGCTCTACAATGACCAGCCTTGGCAGGCTGCTGATGGCAAAACTGGAGCACCCAGAGAGTGTCAGTGTAAGTAGCCAGTCAGGTACAGTGTCTTCAGAGCTCTCTGCCAGAGCAAAATGCTTCCTCTATGTGTGCCTTTCTCTCGTGTTTCCAAGAAGCAGCAGATATTAGAGTGGTGGGAAGGTACTTGTAAAGAATCTCAGTGAGTGAAGAGCCAATGCCACACTCCTGCCCATCACCCACCACGTGGTTGTGTGGTGGGAATGGACCTGTTCATGCTCTTTTTGTCTCCCTGTGCTGGCCTGACCATCTCTGGCTGTCCTTGTACTGGGAAACCTGTATTGGAAATAAGAGTTAAAGAAAATACTCTTTCTTAAATGTCATTTCTAGAGGTTGGGAAGTGGGGATGAAAATGTACTGATACTCCATGCATTTGAATGAATAAAACGTTCATAGGTCAAGTCCCCATTCCAAAACATGGTTTGGGTTTTTGTGTCTCTTTTCTACAAATCAGTATCTTTCACTGCCTTAATGAGTCTTTCCATTTCCTTTGGCTTCATCTCAGCATGCAAGTGTAATGGGCATGCCGACACTTGTCATTTTGACATGGATGCGTGGCTGGCATCAGGCAATCGCAGCGGTGGCGTCTGTGACAACTGTCAGCACAACACGGAAGGGCAGCACTGCCAGCGCTGCAAGCTGGGCTTCTACCGGGACCTCAGGAAGCCCTTCTCTGCCCCAGATGCCTGCAAACGTAAGTCAGCAACCTTTTACTGGTGAAGTGCTTCTCAAGTGTAAAAATGTCAAATGAAAGGTGAGATCTTCCTGCCCCTCCTTGGAGCAATCTTCTTGCTTCAGTGAAGGACAGGGAGTTCTTTGAATTCCCTTTGTGATGATAATTTAAAAAGCAGCAGTGATGTTTGCAGGGTGAAAGTCTGCAGATGCTGGTGACAAATCTCTCCCGAGGATCCATGTAGCTTGAGGGCAGGGGAAAACAAATGATTCATTTATTTTTTTCCTATGGCTATTTCTGGAGAGCAAGAGCTGCATCATGTTTTCATGTTCTCCTTGTTTGGTGATTGCTGCAACCTCAGAATCAGGCGCTGCAGCAAGCAGGAGTGCAGCTGATTAATAGCATCGCCCACCAGCATGTGTTGGCAGCAGTAGCAGGTGGATATGGAGGGACAGACTGGAGCACAAGTTAACTGATACTCCAGAAGGTGGGACACTGAGGCCACCAGGCCAAAGGCAATGACTCAGCCACATGTGAAATTAAATATTTCTGGAACAAAAGCAGCGATCCAAAAGCCATGCTCCCCAGAGACCACCCTGAGGAGGGTGACTAACCATGGGGGACTCTGGATACCCAAATCATTCTGAGCACATTACACTGGTCAGCTAAATGTGGGGTGAAGGCATGCCCTCTTCTCTGAGCCTGCAGCTGCCCACTGGCTTCACCACATTTCACTTCACTGACCCTAATCTAGAGGGGGACCTTCTTAAGTGACAGAAAAAAATCTGCCTGACACCCTGCCTGTGTCACCTGAGGAGACGATGAGCACATCTCTGTCCTCCCAAAGAGAAGTACCCGCATTTAAATGAAAAAGAAATCTTTCTGTGATGGGGAGCTGCACCCCAGGCTGGGAGGGAGTGAGTGGTTTCACTTTGTTCTTCAGTGTTGGGTGGGGAACTACTGCTTTTGTCCTACTCCCTCAGTGCATATCCTCCTCATCAGATTCCCAGCAGTCCCATCAGTCTGTCTCAGAGGTCCTCCTCCTCTCTATCCTTCACTCATTGCAAGAGGGAGCAGCAACAGCTGAACCACCTGTTTTACAAACTGAGTTCTCTTTATGAAAACAGAATTGACTACAGTTCTCTATTACTTGTGTAAATAATTACTTTATTGCTATAGTATGTAAAAAATTTGGGTTTTAAACAATGAATTTAATGCCTTTTTAAAGTTCCTTTACCTACTTGTATACATCAGAGTTCCAAGTTTCCTTCTCTGAACCATCAGATACTTTCCCTCCTTAATTATTTCCAGAAGTTAGGCAATGGACTTTTGTTTTGGAGTCTCATTAGTAAGAAGGCAGGTTCAAGTCTTGCATTTAGACCATAAGCAAAGGCTTGATGGTTTTTTTTCTAACTCAAGTATTCATCCTTGCTGATTAAAAAAAGAATCAATTGGATTAATTCACTCTGGGTAGATAATGAGGGACAGAAGATGGAAATTAATTCTGTATGGGACTCTCAAGCTCTGAAATGTGCTTTTACTGTGGTTCTGCTACCTGTACTAGGGTTGTAATTCCTGATACTCTTTATATGCCAACTCCCATCTGGCAAGAACACGCACTTTTCCAAGGTCATTGAGGCCAAGTGAAGCTTTGGCACTGAGCTGAGCTCAGTGTTCTGGACACCTAAAAATGCCACCCTTCACCTTGGGGGGGTTGTAGGAGTGGCCTCAGTCACCAGTGTTGTCTTGTGCCATCCATTGAGAAGATGGAGTTTCATGAGGGACTCACAGTAGGGTTTTCCTGGTGCCAAAATGCCCGGTCCATAGTCTGTGGCTGTTTGGAGGGTCCAAGAGGACGTAAAATGGCACCTCCTGGGCTGGCCAGCACAGAGCTTTCTTCCTTGCAAAGCCAGATGGAAACAAGAGATCCTGGGACATATTGCTGCAGAACAGCCACAGCTCAAAGGAAGGGCTGCCAACAGTGTGTGTGTGCCTGTGCCTGTATGCAAGTTAGACCATTGCTAATGAAGTCAGGCATTACATCATATCATTAGCTATATGTTAGCCAAATTTCAGGATTCTTGATTGAAAAGTTTCTCCCAGCCTTTCTGAGCCAGAAGAAGCTGGGGAGATTAGATGATTAATGGATATTTTTGTTGACATATGCCAGTGCTTGGTTCTCTTAGCTTTCTGCATTAATCTCAGAGTCACTAGCCCATGACATTCCACTTTCCACATTTTTCAAAAAAAAAAGTGTGCCTCCATTACTCTTTAATGCAACAATCCAGCCTCTTTATGGACCACTAGATATTAGTGGACTCTGGTATTTAAAAGCCAAAGATAACATATATTTTGCAAGAACTGTAAGATACTCTTGAATACAGTGAGAAAAAGTCTAGATTTATTTACCTTTTGCATTAAGTGCATCTTCTTTGTTGGTCTTTTTTCTTTTTTTTCTGTATTTATGACTTACAGAGCATAAAGTACTCAAGTATCCAAGGAAGACAACTTTTACTAGCACAAACTGGGTTCCACAAATGTAGGGATTATCTGAGTGCTTTCTTTTCAGAGACCATTACTACAAATTCACAGATGATTTCTCTCTGGGCTTTTCAAACCCTCACAAGTGTACTCCTCCCTAAGACCCCTTCACCTCTTCACTTCTGGTCTTCTGCTGCCTGGGATGCTCTCTGCACCCAGGGGGACCCAGGATCTCACAGGGCAGATGGCAGCTACAGGGTCGTAGAAAATGACTAATGACTGTTAAATTAAATTATATAAGATCAATTACAGCCTATGCCTGGAATATTTCCAAGGACCATGCCAGGGTCTGCAATAACAAGAGGCGTGCATGGAGCCCTTATTATTCTTTCTGGAAAGGCCATGGCCTTGCCTACTTGCTTCTGGCTCAAGGCACCGTTATTGTTCAACCGTTGAAAATTGAAAAATACCTAGTTCAAAGTAAATAAAGGAGTTGTTAAGCCATAATCTTTAAGGATACTTTAAAGATTCTTGTAGGCAAAGCATGTATATAATATTTGCTCAGGAGAAGGTGTGTACCTGATAAAATGAGACATTCCGACGTTTAAAACACCAATCTGATGACTCTTTCCCCCTGCCATACCTATCAGTCCTTTTCTTTACATCCTCTTGAATTTTTAAGCCTAAGCTACAAGTACAATTGCACACAATAAAAATGAGTTTTATAATTGCCGAGTTTATTTTTGTTTTTCAACCGTAGGTTTTTGAGGGTAAATATTTGTCATTTCCAAAGATTAGCTGGCAGCTGAAAAAACCTCAACAGAATCACCAAGCCAGGGCAGAGAAATCCAGCTTTGCTGGTGTCCCACTCATTGGTTTTCCCTCCCAGTCAGCACTTGCGATGCCAGGACAGGCGGCTGTTAATTCTTATGTGCAAGGAAGTCGCAGGCAAAATACTGTTATGAAGTACAGGGTGGCCGATTGGCATTTTTAGCAATTCTGCTTACTAATCAAAAATAAAGCAAAAGATCAAGCTGGTGCCTGGCCAGCCCTTCTCTCGGAAGGCTTCCCTGGTGAAGTGGCCATGGCCTCACACTGAAAGTCCTGTGATCTGCACCCATGTATCCACAATGAAATGCCATCTGACACTGTCTATATCTGCTTTATCTGCTGCTCAGCTGCTCCTCTCACCTTCCTGAACAGGGGTCTCCTACTACCTGTGCTTCAGTGAGGTGCAGATTGTGTGAAAGGGGAAAAATGGGGCCTAAAACCAACACAGCACAGCAGCCCAGGACGGAGCAGTAGCTCCAGCTTCCAAACATTGTATAATCTGTCCTGCAGTCTTTTTCTTCCTGCTCTTGCCATAGTATGGAAGCATTCCATCCTGTTTTCATGCATTTCTTTATAATGCGATACAGTGCACTCACATTTGAGCTCTAGATTCTCATTTCTGTACTCAGTGCATTGTGGTGGGCTTCACTTTATGTCTGCACTGCCCAGCATGTTCCCACTGCAGCCCATCACAAACATTTACTGTGTTGAAAATTTGCACCCAGATCATTCAGATTAACACCATTTAGTGTCACCTTGGGCCTCCACTCAAGATGCAAGAGCAAAATGTTTCCATTTGCTGGCCGTCATTGGAAAGCAGATTGGTGTCTTGGTGGTTCATAGAGGAGCAGCCAGGAAGGATGGGGTCCATGGAAGTGTATATGTAGCCCTGTTAGAAATTACCAACCTTTACAACACATCTCTTTGTGGCTTTTATTAAAAGTATAGCCAACTACATTCTCGTTTTTAGTTGCCTTTTTAGATGCCTATGAGCTTGATGCTGTATTTGTCATAAAAGTCTTTGTAAATTTAATATTCTTGCTTCACCATGGTGTTGCCACTGGTGTTAAATTTTCTATTAGGAAAAAAATTGTGTGCAAGAATTTTATAAAGCATAGAAAGCCCAATAGGGGTGTGTGTAAAACTCAGCTGAAACCCTACCGAAACAGGACCAAATATCTCGCTGAGCAGTGGGTTTATCTCCCTGACTGGGGGAGAATAGAAGAGCCTTAAGTGCTTGATATTTCCCCTGAAGGGGTTGAGGAATGCCAGAAATACCCAACACGTCTAGTAGGAAAAGAGAGCATTTGGCTGTATGTATCAGGTGTAAAACACTTCACAGACTTCAGGAGAAAGGTATGCAAGTCTCAGTGAATGCTGTTGAAAACTATGCTATTAAAGGTACCAGAGTTCACTGCCTGCGGCTAGTTATGCAGTTTGTGGAGAGGCTTTCTAATCTTTTAATTTTATATAATTATATTTGTTTGGGAATGAAAAGGGTGGGGAAAATTTGGGGATTACTTTGGCAAAGATGTTGGAATCATAGTCGCCTCTAAGTTAACTGCCAATATTAATCTATCCTTTAATATTTTGAAACGATACTCCAGGTATGTCTGATTCCTGAAACCACAAAAATGTTGTCAGAACAAAATTAAATATATGTGCAGAGCAATAAGTATTTTAAGAGAAAGAAAGGCTGTGTTGGCTGCAGCAAATTTTCTGCTTTATTGCCTTTGCAGTTGCAAAATAAAAGGATTGGTATTAGGATTTAGTGAAAATTTTCCCTCCAGATTAAATTTTCTCAGGAAATCCAATTTTTATGTAAATGAAGTTTTGAGCAAAAGTCTTTCAGCAGAGAATTTTTTGCCATAATGCACAAGACTGACAGTACCATGTCCCGCTCAGAGAACCAAATCCTGAGGGAAGGAGAGCACAAGTCACCCACCTATTGGTCCTACAGGTCACCACATTGCCTGCTGGCCTGGCCAGATGGTCAGAGGTTTGGCTTGACTTTTGATCTCTGTATTTCTGGTCTTTGAGAATATTAACATCTTTGGGGCATAGTAGTCTTGGAAAAGACATAAACTGTGTTTATGCAAAAGGAAAATCCTAAGCAGTAGGCAAGAAAAACTTCGCACCACCTATTTTAGGGCATCCTTTCTGAGAAGCCTTCTAGTGCGTTGTTCTGCTGCAAGGGGCTGTGGGTGAGGAAAGAGAGCAACTGGCATTTCTGACATGCATTCTGCAAACCCATGTTCTGGAGTATATACAAAAGCATATTTCTGAGCTTTTGGTGCATTCATTCTTTTTTTCTAATGATTTTAAATGATGTCTGTAAAAATCAGAGACAGACAGAGGGGAATTTTATGTTCAGCATCCACTCTAATTAAAATTAGTGTTCTGAGGCATTTTTTTAACCTCCTGGATGCAAGACAGTTGTTATTACTTTAAAAAGCAATTATGCTCTGATTCATTTTTGCAGTGAAGCACCCACAGCTGCTTAAACTTCACAGTGAGCCAGGCACATCCATGGGTACTTGGCTGGACTAGAGTCCAGATGCTACAAGGAAAGTAATAAAGGCCTGTTTGGCAAATATAACATGACACCAGGGTATGTTGACTAATGAAAATAGCTCACAGAAGTTAAAATTATACAGATTCCAAAGGGAGACTCTGCTCAGATTTATATGGTTGAGGGGGTAAAAAAGCCCAGAAACCCCTGCAGTGCCCTTAGGCAGAGCGATGGTTTGGCAGGCACCTCCTGCACCTTTGTCCTGCAGAGCTTGTGCACTCACAAATGCTCTGTCCCTCACGGTGTCCCCTGCAGCTTGCTCCTGCCACCCCCTGGGATCAGCTGTGCTGCCCCTGGGCCCCCGCACCTTCTGTGACCCCAGCACCGGTGACTGCCCCTGCAAGCCCGGCGTGGCCGGGCCCCGCTGTGACCGCTGCCTCCCCGGCTACTGGGGCTTCGGAGCCTACGGCTGCCGCCCCTGCGACTGTGCCCGCAGCTGTGACCCGCACACCGGCGACTGCCACAGCGGCAGGTGAGTTGGGGGGTCTTGGCCACCCCCTCCCAGCCTCACTATTCCTCCATGTTCTCCATTCCATGGAAAGCACTATTCATTCATAGCATGCAGGCTGAAAAATATCCGTTATGTAAAATATTTTTGGTTTGATATGGTCAAGAACTCGGGATAGAGCTGAAGCTGTGATTCATCTGGCACACCATGGCAGGGCACCAGTGATGTTGGGTATTTTACTCTCAGTGGTAGTGTTAATGTATCAGATGTTTTCCATAACCTTCACAAGCCAAATATGGCCCTCAGGGACATCTGAGTGAGAGGAGGCTTAAAGTTGTTGCTGTTGTAACTCAGCTTATATTGACTGTGTGAAACTTGGAGTCAAGCTCTGACTTTTAGAAGACAGCACATTTTAATAATACCCCACTCTCCAAATCTTATATGTTGCTGCTTTTTACCACACTGGGGATATTTATGGGATGTAAATCCCTATAACATATTTTAAACCCAGAATGGACTCATGATCCACTCTGACAACACTTAACCTCTTCACTTTCCAAAACTGCCTCTTGAGTGTAACATCATCAAGACACGCAGTCACATTGCACCTGGAGAACAGGTTGGTAGTGGCCCTGCTTTCTGCTCTCTCCAAGAGAAAGGCTGACCATCTCCCTTTCCCCTCAACAGCTCAGATGTGACGTGGCACAATGAAGCACCTCCTTTCCAGGCAGTGCTCAACGAGAGCGAGCCCACCTGGGGCTGGGAGGATGAGCAAGGCTTCTCAGCGCTTCGGCACTCCGGTAGGACTTTGGCTTTGCATGTGTTTCACCTGCCCAAATCCTCCCACCAGCAGCCAGTGCAGCTATAGTCTTCTGCACTGGGTTGTAGCTAGCACCCTGGCAGTTGCAGAAGGGGATGGACATCTGCCCACTAACATTGGGGAATATCCTTGTGACCACCTCCTTCCCCTCCAAGAGCCAGAGGAGCCTTATGGCTCATCCCATCCGTGCGATGATTGTAAACCCATTAGGCAAATGCTCCATGCTGAATGCCTGCACCCAGCATTTAGCTGTTGGTAAGGTAAGAATTTGCAGTCTCAGCTCTGATTTTCATGCTGAATATCCTCATGTTTTACTTGACCATTATGGTTTAAATGTCATTATGGTTTAAATGTTTATATTCACTAGAACTATTACATGTTGGACAAATCAGTGACTTTATTTAAAGGGTGGGGTTTGCCTCTTTGCTGACAGATAGTTAGGAAATTTCTACCTGAGAATTTATTCCTCTGATGCTCACAAGAATTTTGGCATCAGTTGCAGCTTGCAATTTGAGATGGCCTAGCATTTCAGCTTCAGCTGGGGAGGTTATATCCCTCCTGTGTCCCCAGCCTGGAGGAGGGGTGCTGGGTCAGGTTGATGCAAGGCAGGTTGGCCCCACAGCACAGCATCAAGCTGTCCTCCCTTGCAATCCCTGCATGTAAGCAGGCAAGCGTCATTTCCTCCATTTTCAGAGAGTAGTGTGATAAAATCTCGAAGATACAATAATTGAGTTAATTGGGGGGCAAAGCTCCATCATTTGTCTGGGTGACTTAATTTTAAACGTAAATAAGTATATCGTGTTATTCTTTGTTCTAAGATCACGGAAGTCATTAATCTGCCTTAACCTCTGCAACATTTCCTTTTAAAATTTTGTCTGGTACATTACGGTGTGGAAAATACCGCATGTTATTTGCATCCCAAGGAAAAATAATAAGGCCTTTGTTTCTCTTCTTGTCTAATTCTAAACAAGAAATAATTGTCCCTGGACTAAGATTGTATATTCACAAACTGCTTTTTTTTTTGCATGGGGCTTGTGGGCCACTTGAAAACCTCTGGCGGGTCCTGGGCCCTGCCTGCAAATGCTCCAGTCTTTTAAGGACAATCCACAGCCATTTGCTTCTTTCTCTTTCCCCAGGTAAATGCGAATGTAAAGAGCAGGTTTTGGGGAATCCCAAGGTCTTCTGTGGGATGAAGTACACCTATGGTGAGTTGTGGGTGAAGGGGCTGCAAAGGGAGGTGCTGCAAGGCAGTGTGAGAGTGCATGTAAAGCATGAGAGGTGCTGCTGTGTGCACCACTACAGCCTGGAAATCCCAAGGGCTAGTTAATGAGGGCAGATCTTTGACCTTTCCAAAATGTATAGACATCATGGTGCCAAGTCAAGGTGGGTGAAGCATCTTGCTCTGTTCCCCATTTCTCTTGCTACCAAAACACCCTGGTACCAAAATCATGGGAGGACAAGAGCTAGAATTGTCCCTGGAAGGTTGTCTATTTCCAAGACAGACTATAAAGCACTGTTACCAAAAATGGGTCACCGAAATGCTGTCTGTAGACCAGCTGCCCCCATCACAGTTTAGAAATCACTGTATCTGAATGATACCAAATATAAGGAGAGACAGTGATCACCACACAAGACACTATATGGAGAAAACCATTCAGGTAGCCACTGGAAACTTCCCCCATTAGCAAAGTTCAGCTGTTGCAATGGGGTAATGTATGTCTGTGTGTCTTTTGGATTTAAATGAATAAGAGGAGGCACTTTGTTTCCCAAGACCTCTTTGGTGTGTCTCAGTGAACTGCCTCTTTCATACCAAAGCAGAGCAAGGAATGCTCTGTGCACCACTCCCTTCCTTCAGTCTTGTAGGGGTCTCTTGCACCTGTTTTATCTCACACTGAAGTTGAAAATGCACAGAGAGATAACCCATACCTCTGTAGGCTGCAACCCACAAAGGGGAGTTCAAGGGGCTGCCAGTTGTTGAAATATCACCCTGGCTTAGTGATATTAAGAAAAAATCTGATTCTGCTTTGCTTTGCTTCCTGGCCATCATAGTGACTGTTTAATCTTACAAAAGATTAGAAATTTTGGAAAAAGAAAAGTCACCAAACCCCCACGTTCATCAGTCCCTCCTAAAGTGCACTCAGGATTCCCACCCTTTCATCACTCAACATGCAAAGGTCTCAGGTAGCCAGAGAGTCAGAGGAAATACAGGGCTGATCATGAGCTCCAGGAGGCCATACTGTGAGAGGCTGCTCTGAGCTTCCTGATGTGCAGTGCTGAATAAAGCACCACCATATGGGCATATCTACCAGTGTCAGCAGCATCAGCATGGTCAAGTGGAGGAACTGAGCTCTGCACCTCCACTGCGCAGGGGCTGATCTGTGGACTGCCAGGTGGCAGGAGTGTGCCTGTGGGTATCTCTAAGCTCAGGGTACTCCCATGGTTTGCCCAAGCCCCCACCAGCATCTCATTCTCCTCCACTGTGTTTGGGTTGGGTAGTTCTGCAAAGCGGGAAGACCAGCCCCAGGGTGGGAGGAGGGCAGCTGCCTTGACTGTCCAGGCTGAGGCCAGCAAGGCCTCCAGGGCCATCCCTAAATCCAGCTGATTTCCAAAAGTGCTGAGGAACCCAAAGGTTTTGCTGAGCTCTGGGGAGAAATGGGACCTTCACAAGCTTTGTAAATCAGGTCATGGTAACTCTCTTGCTGCCCATGGGGCAGGTCCAGGGGCCATGGCCAAACCAACCATCAGCATTTCTGCCCTTGGGTATGGGGATGTAGGATATATGTGTTCCCCTGGCAGCTAAACTGCTCCCAGGCTCCCCAGCAAGGAGAGCCTCACTGCTTCACCCAGACACCTGCATTAGACCAGGATAGAAAAACAAAAAGATAACACTGTAAATAGTTTGTATATCTCTGTTTTGAATTCCTGTCTTCCCAGTGATCAAGACAAAGATCTTGTCAGCTCATGACAAAGGCTCCCATGCAGAAGTCAATGTGAAGATCAAGAAAGTCTTGAAATCTACAAAGCTGAAGATCCTCCGGGGCAAGAGGACACTCTACCCTGAATCCTGGACTAACAGAGGCTGCACTTGTCCCATCCTCAATCCTGGTAGGTGTAAATCCCTGAGCACCACATTTACACATATTTCATTCCCACACCTCTACCCCCTCATGCCAACGACCTGAGATTGCAGCCCAGTGCCATTGGCTGTTACATCACTTGGATTCCAACAGGAATCTCCATCATACTGGAATTTGCAAAGAAAAATTTGTAGCATAGTAAGTCTTTCAGTTTTACCAGTCTCAGTCTGTTCCCAAGTGGAGGGAGGTGGACATCAAGCCAGGATTGCATGACATACCTTTCAAAGCTGTAGCTAATTGGAATTCATAAAAACACATTTAAATCTGAGTCATGATATTGTACTGAAGTTCTAATCTAAGCTCAAGGGAAAGTCTCTCTTTGAAAGTAACACTAATGAACATCTACAGGATTTGGAAGATACTCTGTTAGGCATTGAGATGGGAGATCCACAGTTTTTTCTCATCTTTTTTCACTGAAACAGAGTGTAACCAGTGGTGGCTAAACAGTGCATGCAGTCTCCAGCACAGACAAGGATATGCAGATTCACAGTTTTCTTCCACAGAGCAAAATTAAGCTCCAGCTGACACTCCTTTCTTTACAACTCCTTGGAGTTGTAAACAACAGTTACCAACTAATTCAGATAAAAGGGTTTCTTTCCATAAGGTTCATACACCACTTGAAAATCAGTGATCAAAGCACTGAGTTTGGCACTGAGGCATCCCTTATGTGTGCAGCACCAGGAACTTCCTTTTTGGGGAAAGGGCTGTCTGTGAAGCTGGATTGTTCAGGAAGATTATTCACTGCTGAGTGTTTGCAGTCTTCTTTCATCTCCACTGAAGTGACTGACTGGTTTTGAAGGCAAGCTGCCATGATAGCACAGCTGTAGCTGGGAAGTCTTGTCAGGTGCAAAGGTTGGGTGAATCAGCAGCATTAAGGCAGGGTTCTGCTGTTTAAGTGCAATAAGACTTTGGGTATTCCTAGAACACCATAAACCTATAATCAAATAGACACAGCTATTTTATTTTTCTACATCTAATGGAAACACAAGCAGGAAAGCCCAGATGCAGCTGCCTTAATTTGAACCTGAGGAAATGCTGTGGAAGCTGACTGAACCTAGGTGAGCAGGGCAGCCCTACACCTGACACCCAGCTTTGCCACTCCACTAACTTCAGAGGAGCTTCCCTGATTTTCCCTAGATGAAAAGACAGCAGTAATCATGAAATTGATTAAGATCTCTTGGACAGCAGTGGAAGGATGGATATGCAATT
Source organism: Myrmophylax atrothorax (assembly GCA_026770055.1). NCBI lineage: Eukaryota > Metazoa > Chordata > Aves > Passeriformes > Thamnophilidae > Myrmophylax > Myrmophylax atrothorax. The sequence continues at coordinate 45,312,529 of JAOXXN010000265.1, read as the reverse complement.
GTCTTTAGGGATAATTCAGGTGTGACACATCGGGGGGGGAAATGGGATCCCAGATATTTTTTAAAAACTCATTCTTTTCTTTAGCCACCACATTAATTTCTGAGTGGTTGGCAATACAATAGTAGCAGATTTAACCCTCTGTCAGAGTAAGAGCTTATGATGTCCAGATGAATAAACCAACAACAGCTAGATGAAAAGTCAAGCTGATGCAAAATTTTTTCTGACATATAACTATAATGGAAGTCACATCTCCCAAAAACATAAAGGAGATGAAAGATAAAAATAAAACTAAGACAAACCTGTTTTTATTCTGTTTCACAGAAGTAAAGGGATCCCAAAAGGAGAGTAGGCTCTTAAAGGCTCTGTAAAGAAATAAAAACTCCAAGCATTTATTAAATCCTCATGGGCTGTTTTCAGATGATAAATGTGCTTAAGTTCCTGCAAGGGAGCCCTTGCATAATCTTCCTCCACACACACATACAGAGGCAGACTGGACTTCTGTGGGGACACTGAGCAGAAAGGTTTAAAGGTCTCAGCTGTTCACATGGGAAAAGAAGCCCTTCCCTTCTTTGGCTCTGCCAAGCACAGACACAGATAAGCAAAGAGCTGCCTGCCATTTGACTCATTTTAATTTTACTCTTCTGTAGCATCAGGTTGCAAATCTAGAAAGCCCTACAACAATCAGCAACCATGGCAATATTTGCTCGCTCTCTGAGTGTGAACACCACATTTCTCTCTTGAGGGAGATAAATTTAGGAGCCCTTGAAAAGCGGTGTTTACAACAGCAAGACTGACATGGCCAAAATTAGTGTCTTGCAAAGGGTGATGCTGCTATATACATATCCTGTGTTTACTTGGCAGAAGAGAGGATGTGTGTGCCCAAAAACTCAGATGAAGTAGATAACAAATTGTATTGACTTAAAAGAAAACATGCTTGACCTTTGTCTAGGAGGCACTCTCCCTTTCTTCTGAACTGCAAAATGAAAACTCAAGAAAACACTTGCAGACTCCCCGCAAGGATGGAGCGGGATGACTGAGAGCATCAGAGAAGACCCATTTCCCAGGCTAGTTCATACTGCCATGTTGTGCTCCCCAGACTGGTGCAAGAAGGAGTGGGTACAGGAGGGGTCTAACGCTGGCTGCACCCTAAGTGTGCTGCAGCAGGATGCTGGCCCTGTCAGGGAGCTTCTCCTGCCATGGAAAGGATTATCCTCCTTCTTGTCCCCATTTGTGCCACATTTGTGGCCCATTTAGGCTGTTTGGAATTGTAGCAGTATTTCTTCAGCTAATTCAAGTCGAAGTGTTTGCTCCATCTGTCTGCTTAACGGTTATTACCTGGTTCCAAGTCCTCTTTGAGTCATGCCCTGAAAGTCAAGCACAGACCTGGGTGCCTGGGGTGAGCAGCAGGGCACTGTGGGGATGCACTCCAGCCTTTTCTGGCTGCCTCTAGACACTACATGAGGCTTTGTCAGACCCTCTTGTCATGTGTCTAAAACATCTGGCAGAAGCAGAAATTAGCAGCACTTTTCAGTGTGACTGCCACCCCTTCAGGCTCTTCTAGGGTGCTCGTGCCAGCAGATCTAGTGTTGCCTCTCACTGGGGTCTGGCATGCCTTTGCCTACAAAGGGTCAGTGGCCACTTTGGGCAAGACACCAGGCCATCCTGCAGTGTCCCATTACTGGAGTTCAATGAACTGACCAATTTCCAGGCCCAGGTGTATTGAGGAAGAGGTGAGGCAGAAGGCTGCCAAGTGAAGATAATAGCAGTTCCCAAAAAAGGTATAAAAACTTGTAGTGCAGCCCCCAGTGTTCAGTTTCCATTTATATTCAGAAGCTAACAAAGTCAGACTTTGTATACTACATCTTACTGAGAGATAGCCACTGGGGTCATTTTTCCATAGTTACCAATAGAGCAATAGACATACAGACATATATGAGAAACAGTATATATATACATTTCTTTGTATAAGTGCTTTTTCACATGGGACTAGATATCCAGGCTGACTTTGTAGTTCAGTAGGCCTCTTAAGCATAGTACTGTGCAGTCCTTGATGGCTTTTCTGCTTTGCAGGTTTGGAGTATCTCGTGGCAGGACACGAGGATGTCCGAACGGGCAGACTCATCGTCAACATGAAAAGTTTTGTCCATCAGTGGAAGTCGGCTCTTGGAAGAAAGGTCTTGGAGATTTTGAAAAGAGACTGCAACTAGATGTGTGTGGCAGCCTAGGGCATTTCTTTATGCACAAAATGCAACACCCTTCACAGAGAGAAGACCTCTAGGATGAAAACTGGAATGTAAGAAAATAGTGCCAAAACGTGTAGCGAGGCATTCAGAGTTGTAGGTGCTGTCTAATTTAACCCTTTCTGGCCAATGTTCATTCACTTGCCTGTAGCTTCCTTGTCTGAGGCTCATCTGAGCCCAGCTCCTCATTATGTTGAGGGAAACAGAAGGAAGGACGAATGCTTTTCTTGCTCCAGTGAAATGTTGAAGCAACTCCTATGAGGCCACTGATAACCCAAGACTTAATTGCCACCCTGGAAGAGCTACAGATGAGAAGCAGAACACTGCTGCCAGTGCCACCAGTGTGGATCTTGAGTGACTTCCAGAGGCTTCCAGAGGATGCTGTGGGGAAGGCAATGGCCACAGTGGCAGGCAGGTGGTGGTGGCAGCGTGGCAATGATGGCCACTCTATAGAAACACCACCTTACAGGTTAGGACATGGCACCTGTCAAAGAGAATTGGATGCTTGCTTTTAGCCTGTTCGCCCTGCTGAAGGTTTTGGGGGCTAGATTTTCCATTGATGCTGTTGAGGACAGAGCTGCTGCAATGGATTGAATCCCTCTGGCTTGGCACAAGTGTGACACAGGGCAAAGGCCAGGTCTCCACCCACTGCATGGCGGCAGAGAAGAGCCAGCTCCAGAGGGTGCAGCATCTCTGAGCTTTTGTCCTTGAAGTGTTAAAAAATGAACCTAGCCCTAGTGTAAATGTTTTATTGTATAAAGCACTTTACTACCTGCCACTTCATGGTGTGGGAAGTCTAATTGTGTTGGGGAAAGAAGAGTTTGAAGGTAGCACATGAAAAAATTCCCTGAAACAGAAGCACTCCTGAAGACCCCCCCAAGTTGGATGGCGGTATAAAGGGAATGGTCAGCCTGGCACTGGCCACTCAGAATATCTGAGGATGCAATCTGAAAGATAAAGTATTTGCACTGAAGTCCCAGCTTCAGACCAGCACTTGTACCCCATGGGCAGGACTCCAGTAAGACTTTGCAAAGAGTGTGATGAGAAGAAGAGACTTTGAGATAAAAATGCAACTGCCAGAGGAGTAAAACTCTGACTGCAGGAAAAGGAGTGGATGTGGAGAATAGAAAGGACTTGCATTCATGTATCACAACCCAGCAATTCATGGTGGGCCTGGAGTTTATTTTATTTTTATGTTAGTATTTAAAACCGAACATTTTATTTTTCTTCTGTGTTATTGTTTGCAATATATACAGTGATTATACTTCCTCATTAACACCAGTATGAAATATAGCACAGTTTACTGCAGTTTTCAGCACTAAAATATATCTTTTCTTTAAAGTAAACCACATTGTACAGAGTGTATTTTGTTCATGAATGTGAGGGGAAAGAAAAGGAAGACATACAACACCAGAAAAGTTACGAGTGTACCAATCCACTTCATGTATGTATTTTTCTTTCAAGGTCCTATGGACTCAGAAAAAAAAATGATACTATTTTGGTAATTTCTTTTTATATCTCATGTATGTAATAAATACAATATGATTTCAACCTCTTCTTCTCCTGTTACTGCTTATGCCACTGGCAGCAGGGTTTTCATGCTTGCACTAAAGAGCACAACAAAGATTGCACCAGGTGAGGAGAAGCCATGGAGGATATTTTCCTCTCTGGAGGCAGGTAATATTCAGCATGTGGTAAAAAGCCAAGTAGCATGAATGGCTCAGGAAAATCCTATTTCATCTCATATTTTGGGAGATTTATAAGCTCTTCTCATAAGAAGACAAATTGTACCTAAATATTTTCAAAGCTGGCCAGATCCTTGCTTTCAGACAGGCTTGATGGCTGAGCTGCAGAGCAGATAGTTAAAAAAAACAGATCAGGGATGGCAGAAATAAGGCTTGCTCCCTTTTATTTGAAACATTTGAAACTATAAGGGGAAAATAAAAAACTGTGGGAAACAGGTGCTATGGCAAAAGGTCTATAAAAACACTTCAGAGTGAAGTCAAGCGTCAGAAATTAGTGACCAGGGGGTCAAGACATAATCTGCAGTGTGGGCAGCAGCTCCCTGGGTGGGTGGTTAATAAGTGACTGCCAGGGCACCCCACTGTGGCAGCACCCATCTCCCTGCCAGAGAGGAGGCCAGGGAAAAGCTCCTCCTATGAAGGCACTTGGAGACTAAGAGCCTCCAATATCTCTTTTGATTTAAAACTGCGGGTTTACCTGCTTGACATATTTTTAGCTTCATTTTATTTTAATGCCATTAAAAGTACATTTGCAATGGCTAGTTCATTAATGTGACTTTGTGAAAGCTGGAGGATGTGAGCCCACAGTTCCAGTCAGCTCAAGCACTGTAGGAAACTAAGATGGCTCCAGGACCTTATGACACCTTATCTGACTTCTGTCCTAGCCTTGGAGCTGGGCACTGATGGTTTTTTTATGGACAAAAGGAGTTAGTTTCCATGGGGCAGATCATGAGAGATTTCTATGAGAGGATTTTGGCTGAAAGGGGAAGGGTCCCATTACCAAGAGCAGGTGAGCTGCATATCACAGAATCACAGAATCAATTAGGTTGGAAAAGACCTTTGAGGTCATTGAGTCCAAGCTCTGACCGATCACCACCTTATAACTAGACCATGGCACCAAGTACCACATCCAGTCATTTCTTGAACACCTCCAGGGCAGTCCATTCCTATGTTTAACAGTGCTTCCTGTGAAGAAATTCCTTTGATGTCCAATCTGAACCTCCCCTGGCATAGCTTGAGACTGTTTCCTCTTGTTCTGTTGCTACTTGCCTGGGAGAAGAGGTTGACCCACACCTCTCTACAGCCTCCTTTCAGGTAGTTGTAGAGAGTGATAAGGTCTCCCATGAACCTCTTTTTCTCCAGGTTAAACTGCCTCAGCTCCCTCAGCTGCTCGTCAGAGGACTTACTGTCCAGACTTTTCATATAGCTCTATCCATGTGAGATCACCTCACAGTGAGAAGATGGCCAGCCAAGCCCTTCTCAGCAAGAACAGCTTGTTTAGATGGGAAATCTTTGCAACTCAGTGAGTTAATGGAAGCAGCTTGCCTTATTTTTTTGTTTAATCCCATCTATTACGTGTGTAAGAAAAGGATGTCTGTGTCTGCCCACCTGAAGAGCAGATGTATTGCTTGCTGACTCCAGGAGTAGCAATACCTTGACCAGTCCTTCTGCATGACAAAAATCAGTGGCCGGAAAACCCACCCAGTGGCAGCAGCACCCACAGAAGAGTCTTTTCTTCCAGAATTGCCCCTCTGGCCTTACAGACAGGAATAGCTGTTGCAGGCAAAGCTGGCAGCTTCCCAGAGGCCAGGCTGTTCTCTCCGGATTGTGCTGCTCCTGTCAAGAGGGGAGCAAGGTGAGTGCTGGGTTTTCAGGGACCAAAGACAGGAGTTAGCACAGTTGTCCCTAGAGCATCCTCATGCTGTCCTTATGCTTCACTTGCACCTATAAAGTCACGCCCTGCTGCTGAAGGAAACATGGTGGAGTCTTCAACCATCCCTGTTTCCAGTGCTGGAGGCTAGATGTAAGCAATGGCCAGAGGTCAGCAATAAGGACCAGGGCTGGCTGCCAAAGCCCCCATGCTCCTGGTTGTCTGGCAGCATTACAGGAGTGACTCTCAGTTGGTGACATGCTTGGGTTGGCAGAGGTAAAGCAGGTGTGTTGAAACCAGCTCTCACCACAATGCAGACCCTAACTCCTCACAGCAATACCGCCCCTCCGGAGTAGCAACAAGTGATCCAAACCTTGTATTCCCCCAAGGCATTCACAGACACCTCTCTTCACTCTTTCCAGTGGGCATGAGTGCTCCGTTCTCTGGCCCCAACTAGTTTTCAATCCCTCCTTGCACTCTCCAAGGCAAATCCTGAGCCATAAATATTGTCAGGATCAGGCACTAACCAAATAACATACATTGTGTGAGTGAAGCCTTCTCCACCGTCCTCTGCCACCACTATCTGTGGAAGAAAGCAAGATAAGCTACCCAGATCTGTCCATTAGTTTCCAGTAACCTGAAGCCAGGTGCTTGGAGTCTGTCTCATCCTCTCTCAGAGAGGTGGCCTTACACACTCTGCTCACCAATGAACATCTGCAAAAGGGGTGAATGCTCTCCAGCTTTGCAGGGCCTGCATGGTGGGTGCCTCTGTCCAGCCCATTCATCAAGAAGCAGGAGTTGACCAGACAGAGGTGTTTAAGTGAAACATCTGCTTTTATTCTGTTGAAGGTCATTTTTCTCTTTGGACCATTTCAACAGACACTAACCATGCCAAGAGGCTCTGAGTGCAAGGAGGGAGAGTGGAGAAGCCACCTGGAGCCCCTGTCACATCTGTCCCTGCAGCAACATCTGGCCATGGATCCCAAGCAGCATGTCTCCCATCTCCCAGGGGGTGCTATTGGCACGGGCCTCCTCCATCCCAGGCCAAGCCCTGTTGGGCTGCAGAAGTGGTGTACCCTCCTGGCATGGTGAAAGCCCGAGAGGACTCGGGGCTGCACCATCTGCGTGTGTGCGGAGCCTCTCTGGTCTGCTGTCACTCCCCCAAGAGGAATGCAATCTTCCACTTCCAGTGGAAAATTACAGACATGTTTAATATAGTTGTTTCGTCAGGCTAAACCTACTGGGATATGACCATGTTGCTGAAAATGACTGAACATCTGGGACTACAGGCCTGCCTAAATGGAAAGGCAGGCTGGTATGGGTAAACAGAACAACTTGGGAACAAATAGCTGCAACATATTTTATTTTAATCTTTATTTTTAATTATTGTATTGACTTCAATATCAACTCTGGATAGAATAAACATCTCAACAATGTCCAGTGGCTGCTGCCGCAGCATCCAGAGGAGCTATCTTTGTGATAAGGCAGGAGATCAGTTGCCTGTGGGCCTTCTGGGCTGCTGTGTTGATTTTTTGATGATGGTGTTTCCAAAGCATGCCCTTGCCCAGGGGTCACAGCTTCTTGCTGCTCTTTTCCCACAGCTCAGCAGAGAAGCTTCATGAATGCCTTTTATTGCTTCAAGGGAAGGCAATGAGCCCTCAGCAAGTGCTGAGGCCTGGAGACATAAACAGGCTGGGAAATGTACTATATATGGGAGACTTGGCATATTAAAAATGTTAGCATGGCCGAGAGGCCAATGTGCTGCAGCAGGCATCGGGATAGCCAGTCTCTGTCCAGTGATCTCACTTCTCCATCACTCTGATGTGTCCTTTGGAACAAAAATAATGCTGGGCTGCTGGCATATGTGATGTGCTCATAGGTGTGATGTGTTCCCAGGGGTGATGTGCTCATGAGAACACTTAAGCCCAATTGATGCATGTAGCCCACAAAAAACTGGATCATGTTCAAGCCTTGTTCCCTGCAATGCAACATGCAGTTCAAGGCATCCCCAAGCTCTACCTGGACACTTTCTGAGCTGCAGAAGATATGTAAAAGATGTTTACTAAGCTGCTGAGAGGTCTTAGTGGGTTGTGGGTATGGGTGCAGGTGTGTGTATGTGCATCCCCATGTTTCATTTCCCAGACTGGTGTTTGCTCATGTCTCTGAGCAACCTCTGACCAGGCAGGTTGCTCATACTGACAATGTTTCTTTAATTGACCTCTTCTCTGATACTTACTTATAGAAATTAAATACATTTATTGAGCACAGGAGATGGATTTTAAGCTATCTGGAAATCAGGGCTGGCAAAAGGCCCTCAGATCTGTATGAAAATTGCTGAGAAGAATAAGGTTGCTTCCTAAGCCAGTGAAATTTCCTTGAACTGACTTGCTGTGGACATAGATAGGCACCCATTTCAGCAGGTGAAAAAAGCAGCCCAGATCCAGACTTGGGACACACACTGAGGTACAGAAACATGGGAAAAACAGATTAAAACCAAACAACTATTCATTAGGCTGCCATTAACCTGGAGGAAAGAGCAATCCTCACTGTACTTCCCATGGCTGATTCACACACATGATTTTTACCTGGATCAGCAGTAGATACTTCTACCATTACAATCTTAAGATACATACTTGTAGAAAATACAGCTGTTCTCTGTCTCTGCTCCTCATGAGAGCTTTCCTGTATTTGCATCAGGCACAACTCACTTCTGGACCTCAAGCAGTTGTGAAGCCCCTGTGTGTCCAAATCAGCTGCACAATCTCGGTTTGGGCTTTGTCTGAGTAACACGTGGAAGGAGATAAGAAAACTTTGTTTCAGGTACATAAACAAGGACTGGAGCTTCTTTACCTTACCCAACCTGAGGTGCCAATAGCAGGTGGTAGTCAGGACAGGATCCCCTGATCCCCCCAGAGCTGCAGAAGAGACCCTTTTGAGGTAGCCATTACAGCTGCCCAACTGCCCACAGGAGCAGGTCAGGGGGCAGGAAGATACACAGGTACTTCTGTAGCTTGAGGACCAGCCCCAGGTTTCTCTTGGCAGAAGAGCAGAGGATTAAACCCATGCTCCACAGGGGCAGGGAAGCTAAACAAAACAGAGGTCCAAACAGGGATGCTGCCACCTCTGTAGCTGTGGGTACTTACAGGGACAAGGGACCCAAGTCATGAGAGACCAAGAAGCCTCAGTGTTCTCCCCTTCCTGGGCATGGCTGCCCAGACCTGATCAGCCCCTTCCCCCAGAATGCTGCAACAAGAGGTCGTTTCTTGACCTGCAAAGCAAGTCTTCATAAAGGCCCCCAGAGCTGCTGGTGGGACAGAAACAGGGAGGCTGATTCGAGGGAGCCTGAGCCTGATCATGGCAACACATGCAGCCTGCAGTCGCCTAAGGGGGTTGAAAATGCTAATGTGGAGCTGTGTGTGCAAAATAAACGTGCCCAGAGCCTCTGGAGTGTAAACAACTCCGCAGTAAACAACCCTCATCTGTGCCACCAAACACCTCTGACACAGATATTTTGGGAGGGATGCCGGCCCTCGGCAGCCCCCGGGTCAGGAGAGGACGAACTGGAGCAGGACAGTGCTGTGCCAGGAGCCTTGCTAACAACTCGGCGGTACAGATTATCACCTTTCAGTGCCCGGAAAAGTTCCTGAAAACTATGTAATGTATTCGCATGTCTGTACCTCCGGGGAAGCAGCACATCCTGCCCCGTGACTTGGCCCTGGCCGCAGCCAACAGCTACAAAGGCAGGAGGAGGAAAACAACAAGAACAAGAAAACAGAAGCCAAGTTATGCAGCAGAGAGGGAATAAAAATATTTCCCTGGTCGCGGCGGGTGACCGGCAGAAACCCCGAAAGGCACTGTAAATACAATGCAATGCAGCTCGGACAAACAGCCTGCTCTCGGCGCTCCGAGGAGCCCCGACGGCAGCGCCCCAGGGACAGTGGCGGTGCCGGGGGGACGGGCCAGCACTCCCAGTCCTGCAGCCTGGGGACATAAACAGGACGCCCCACCTCTGGCTGATACCGATCAGCTGGACAGGGTAGAAGAGGGAAGAGGCCAGGCCCGCGCTGCACCCCGGTCACCTCTGAAATGACAAAGCACTATCGCAAATGACAAAGTACAAGCAATATCGCAAAGAACTTTGGGTCCGAAGGACAAGAAGAGGAGACGATCCCAAGGAGCTCTGCCGCAGGCTGCAGTGGGCTCTGCTCGCTCGCCCGCGCTCCGGGCTGGTGACTACTGCATACATTAAAAGCGGTGACGACTGAATTCTTCTGAACAAAAAAGCACTTAGAATTGGATAATGGCCACTAAGCATCAGTAGCTGGGTTGCCTAAAAGCCTGAAGGAAACCATGAGAATTTTTTTGTCCACCCTCAGAACTATTATGAAGCTGACAAGGTCCCGCTCCCTGCAAGGCCCAATAATTTTACTGCCTGCGCTCCAAGATTTATGACAGCTTTGTCTGACATTCATGGGGCAGACAGGTATTGTTACATGCCGACATAACCCAGGTAGCAGCCACGAGTCGTTCTCCACAAATGACTGCACTCCAGACAGCTTTGGAAAACTCCCAGCTTTTGTATAGGGAAGTACCAAATAAATGAGAATCGCTTTAAATTTCAGTCTCACTTTTCACCCTCAGGGAAATCCAACACATGCCAGGGAACAGGGATCACTGCTTATCCTGTATTCAAACAACAGGCAAGCTTAAATCCTTAGAAATCCTTGAATACCAGGCATATGATGACATACACCAAGGCAGCACCGTACCTGTCATTTAAATCCTCTGTGACTTGGAAAAAATCACATACACAGCAATTATACTCCCAGGAGCAAAGGAGGAGTGACCAGCTGATATCCTCATTCTTCTCCTTCCAGGACTCTGATTTTTCTAGCTGTGCAGAGTATTTTTTCCCGTCTATGTAACATCCAAAATAGACAGAAATAAAATAGAACAAAAATAGCAACAGTACAAGAGAAAACACCATCAGGAGTTCCTGTTCACAAGACTGTCCTGGCATTTATCTGGAGCTGTTGACATATTTAATAGCCATCTGGTCTCTGCCAGCTGGATGCCAGCTTCAAACTTGAATCCACAACTGTGATAACTTCTTGCTCCATGTTACAATTTCAGTACTGTTATTCTTCATGTTACAATTTCAGTATTGGTATTTTTCCTGCAGTGTGAGTCAGCAGCTCAGTTTATTCTGGCGAACAGTTTATCTGAAGGCATCTTGAAAAATATACCTACAGGAGTTATCTCTGAGTCTCCTTCATCTGGGAAAGCAAGGATTTCTCTTTCATCTTATGTGAAGGATGGGTTTTTTATGAGTGAATTAGAGTAAAGAAATCCTATTGCTTTGTTGTGGAAGAACTGTGAATTGTTACCATGATTTGAGCACAGTTTCTGAAATGTTAAGCATTGTAATTACCTATAGTTCGTGCAGATATGTGTCTCTCCAATTCCCCCTTCCCAGTTGGTGCAGAATTGTAACCAGCTTGTTGGTGGATGCTGGTGCTGGGTTTTACTAAGTGCTGCCCAAAGAAACTTTCCCCCCAAAGACTGCAGTGTCTAAAGGCTCCAGGTGTCACTGAAAACCAGAAAATAAAATTTCCAACCAGTTTTTTAAGTCAGAAAGCCTACATTACTTTTTTCAGCACTGAGGTACATAGGGGATTGCTCCACCCAACATGTACACACCCTTTCAAAACTTTTCACTACTTTTACGTTTTTGCAAACAAAGAAATTAATGTTCATTGGCTATAAATTACATAATTCTCTTCAGAAATTAGTATTATGTCTTCTACTGGTTATTGATTTCTTGCCTCTCATGCCAATTAGTCCACATTTTCAGTATTTTTACTATCTTTTTACCAGATAAGGAGTGTTTCAGTGCAATTGCTGAATTGTCCTTGTTAGTTTCTTCCTCATCTTATGAGTCCTGCCAAATGTCCTTACTGCTCATAAATTCTGTGTTCTTGTGTCCATCATCAGTGGTACATCCTTCTTCCCTAAATATGTTAGCTTCCTCCCCCAGGTCTCTCACTGAAGCATTCAAGCCCTAAACTTTGTTTTTCTAACACATGGACATTGGTTAGAGCTTGCTTGTTAGTTGCTATTTGTTTCACAGCTGCAGAGACTCCTTTTTAAAGGAAGTTCCATAACAAATATCCCCTTTGAGACTTTAACACCATTTCTTTGAAGTCTCCTATCCACTTATTATATAGACCTGGTCTACACAGTGGTAAGCATTGTATTAGGCAAGAAGTGGTTAAGATCCTGAGTATTGCAGCCCGCAAAACTACAATCAACAAAATTAACATCTGGCTAACTTGAGGCATGTGGGTCCTGTGGCTTCAGTGGGTCCATTCTGGTGCTGGCAATGGCTTGATTCAGTTGTAATAGATCCACAGATCTACTCCTTGCACTTTCACAGCAGCATTGACCATTAGCAGCACTTGACATGGTCCCTTCTACCTTTCTTGGAGGGGGGTTGACAGTAGATGATTTTTAAGGTCCGTTTCAACCCAAACCAGTATGTGATTCTGTTTTCCAGACACATGAAAGACATGATAAAACACTGTGATTCTGTTTTCCAGACACATGAAAGACATGATAAAACATGAGGTGTGGATTTGGAGTCCACCACAGACCACTTCTTGTTGTCTTGGGGCAGGGGGGATCCCTTGCTGAAAGCATAGACCACTGAGAGCCAGCAAGGGTCACCTATTGCAAACCAGAGGTGCTTCAGGTCTCACTGCAATCAAGCGGATTTATCCTAATGACTCACAAGCTGCTAAACACCGAGCTCCACTTCAATTCTCTCCTGCTGCTCACTGATTATACACTATTTTAATAGTGCAACCTATTATTATTTAATGCTGTAACCTATTTAATAGTGTAACCTATTAAGGTTACTGACTCATCCTTTCTCTTCTATTTAAGGAAATGGTCAACTGGTCAATTATCTTAAGCATCACAAAACTCAAAAAAGCAGAGATTACTGTTAGGGGATCCTCTGTTCTGCCCATTATAAACTGAGAAAGAACTTTTAAGTATCAGTTTTCAGGCAATACATTTGTATGTGTTATAATTAGTTATTGGTTTTATTGCTGCTCAGGCCTGCAGTTATGGTGCTTTCCACTGCAAACCCACTCAAGCGGAGTGACTTGGACAATGATTCTGACCTTTTTCATCCATGAAAAACAATTTATTTTTGAGAGTCTCTACATGACTTTTTTCCCCCTTTATGCTTTCATGCCACCATGATAACTTTATTAAACCTAGAGGGAAATAACAAACTATTGCAGTATGTACTGGGAAGGATTTTTTTTTTTTAAATGCAGGCAATACACAATAAAATTAACTTTGACTCTGTATCACACTATGTGACAAGAGAGTGAACAAACAGAGATATCTGCCCTTCCGGGCAAACAGACACAAAATAAAACAGTTAATAAAATTTTCCCTTGGCTTTTTCCTCCCTCACATTCACAGTCTTGGAGCCCTCCAGTATCTTTAGCTGCTGATATGCTGGTCACTCTGACCAGTAAGACAGTGAATTGCAGCTCCCTGTGCCCTGCCTGTCCCTTCAACACTTGCTGCCCTGGGAAAGTCTTTCCTAGCACTGGCTGCTGTGAAATCCCTCTCGCAGAAGCAGCACAGTGGGCAGTTAAGGCTGTTTGTCTGCCACATTCACAGTGGCTTGGCACACATTTTAGGGCACCCTTGCATGGACAGCAGCTGTACTGGGGAACATCCCTGCAGACAGCAGGGACTGCTGGCTGCCACAGTTCTCATGCCACCATGGGCGCTGTGATCTTCTCAGAAGAGACCATCTAAAAATATCCTTTCAAAATAGAAGTGGCTGATATTGGTTGGTAGCAAGGAAAAACCTACAGGAAGACATCAGGCATGGCAAAATCCTGGAAGCAGGCAAAAAAGACAACCACTCAAAATAAAAATAGCCACCTCTAATAACCTAGCAGGAAGTGGTACTCAAGGGCTTGAACACTTAAAAGAGCTGTTTACCCAATACAAATCATCCAGTCACATTGCAAAACATTGAAAGCTCACAGTTTATGTTTAGTAAGCACTTTCACTGGCAGGTATGGGGATGTATATAGGGTATTCTCTGAGCATCAATGCCTGCACAGGTGCCCAAAGACTTGCCTTTTTCAGCTCTACCTCTTGGTTTAGTAAAAAGCGTCATTCCTTGATGAGCTCCTTCTTTCACTTCTTCCCTTAGACCATCACAGACACAACACTAACTTTATAGCACTCACAGCTCCCTAAAGGCAGAAATGTTTTTGTCCGCCCCAACACCTGACCCCACTTGGGCCAGGAGCTGGCTCCTGCCTGCAGCCAGCCGGGCGCCAGCTGGGAGCAATGCCCACATTGGGAACAGCTGCGCAGCTGGCACCTCCCCAGCCCTGCTCCCAGGCAGCCCAGGGCAGAGTTCAGTTCCTCAGGCTGAGTGCCCCACTGAAGGTCTTCAGGGCAAATTGCACCGCACTACCTGGTGCTCCGCAGGAGGCATGGATGTGCAGCCGTGCGCCTGCAATTTACATGTAAAGAATTAATAAAAATTCCAGGAGTTTATAACCTTGACTTCTTTTATCGTCCCCTGACTTGTTTCTTTTACCCTTTTTAACCAAACAAACCCATACAAATTGGCATTTGAAAGTATGCAATTAGCAAGCTGCTCCTGTGGCTATCCAGTTCTCCTGCCACCCAGTTTCCCAATGGGGGCAAATCAACAAAAAAGAACAAAGAAAAGAATTTGTTGCCTCATATTAATGACTGCTGTTTGAGAACAGCATTTGTGTTTTAAATGAATAGCTTGCTGAGGACAAAAAGGTCAGAACTGCATTTTATGGTAGCAATAGAATAGCAGGAGGACAGAAGAAAGGCGAAGGCTGTGAGCACACAGGCGGAACAACACGCTCTGCTTGCTGGAGACGCTGGAGCAGCTCCCAGCCACACTGAGGCCACACGTTCTGGAGGCAAAATACAGGCACAGTCCTGCAAGGTGGTGAGGACATCGGTGGGAGAGGAGAACCCTCACATCCCAGCAAAGTCAGTGAGATCTGTGGCACACAGCATGGTTTGGGAGCAATCAGCTCAGCCCTGCAAGTCCCTCCAAAATCATTCCCTTTCACAAAACCACCTGGACTCACCTTCTTGGAAGTGGAATTTTTTTTCATCAGCTCTGATACCTTGTTTGTATGTTGTCCCTCAAGATGCTGCCTGTGGATATGCAATAAGACCCTGCAAGAAATCCTGTGCCTACGTGTAGAGTGCAGATACCTGGGAATCTGCCCTTTGCTACCTTAACACCTTCAAGTTGCCTAAAGTTAACTCTAAACTGAGAAACCCAAATGAAACCTGGTGCTGATTCAAGTTATACTGAAAAACTCCAGCCCTTTTCCATAGGTATTGATCAACACCTTCCTGAGAACTCAGCTTGCTGGCACTTTGAGGCTTCAGGATAAAGATGAGCTGGTATGGGACCATTTTAACCAGTAATATGCAGTGAGAATGAAAGGATTAGACCACAATTGATGACAAAGCTAGCCAGAAGGGAAAGCCAAAGTCTCCAAAGCCACACTAGGAACCCTGAGGTGGACACCCCACTGGGGTATTACCTGAGCAGCCAACTTATAGCCAACTTCTGCAAAGCTGTTGAGAGCAATAAGAAACTTCTCCAAGCACAAACACCTGTGCCACTCACCTCTCCTGGTATGAAGCAGCCCACAGTCCCCTTGGGTCGCAGGGACTGACTGGATCCCCCACAGGCTGTGTCTGGGAGGTATAGCTCTGTGCCAGGGTGTCAGAGCCCTGGGTGAGAGGTGCCATCCTTGGCACCACAGAACAGCTGCCCCTTCTTTGCCCAGGAATATCGTCACCTCCTGAGGATCCTCCTCACTGCTCTGAACTGTGACATTGTGTCTGTGCAGCTCTAGTGAGGACCAGGATAACAGTGAAATTGTGCTGGTACACCAGCAGGG
This sequence comes from Myrmophylax atrothorax, assembly GCA_026770055.1. Taxonomy (NCBI): domain Eukaryota; kingdom Metazoa; phylum Chordata; class Aves; order Passeriformes; family Thamnophilidae; genus Myrmophylax; species Myrmophylax atrothorax. The sequence goes on along the minus strand of JAOXXN010000265.1, from coordinate 45,296,886 downwards.
AGAGGGCAAAATCTGGTGACTTGCATTCACCATCCCCTTCTGTTTCCAGTGGTTTTATTCCTGGCACTGTACAGTGCCCTGTCCTCCTCCTTCTTGGGCTCCTTCCCTTTGCTGCCATCACCTCCTTCTCACTGCACATCTCCTGGCTGCTTTACCAGTTGCCCACAGCAGCCAAACAGGTCCTGGTGGAGTTGCACCTATTTAAGTCCTTTTTTAGAGGACAGATGAACCCCTGAACCTCTCATGCCTCACTGCAGTTCTGACTCCAGGGCAAAGCTTTTGAGGAAAAAGTAGGGTATGTTAAAGCTGAGTGACTGTTAAACTCTTTTATTGACTATAATAGGATGGTGAATAACTTTTCATTAAGTGCATGTTTCTGCCAATGTAGCAAGCCCTTACCTGCAGTTGTGTGTGAAGCACAAATGGCCTAAAGACACACCTGAAGGAAAAATTCCAGACCTTTAAACGATGTGTTAACATTTTTAGCATACATTCAAAATGTTTAGTGAATGTTAAAATAAGGGAAAACATGTGTTCTGGTCTCTGCAGCCTTGGTAATTCCCAGGAGACAAGAAGAAAGGCTGCAGCTTTCCAGCAGTGGTTTCCCAGAATGCATCCTTTTTTTAAATGTTCAAGCCAGGACAGAAATCAGAAAATGAGCTGGGAAAGAAGGATGACTGAGCAAAGAAATGCACCTTCTGAACCAGAGTAGTTCCTGGAAAGAGTGACTGTAAATCTGTGAGCCAGATAAAACTGGTCCCTCTGCCACCCTGATCCCCCAGTGCTTCTGCTGCAGCTGAATTACCCAATAGCTCAGAAATGCCTGAGCATCACTCTTGACCTTTCTCCAGGCACTTCAGCTATGAACAGAAATAGCTAAAAAAGTGTATCTTTAAATAGCTCTTCCCATGGTGCAGGTTAGTTCTTGTGTTGAGCAGAGCTGGCAAATCACCTGGCTCCAGGCTGGGAGGGGTGGGAAAAAGTGTTATTTCAGGAACCTTCACCCACTATGACTGGCAGGCTGTTAATAGTGTATTTTTGGCTGTGATGGAGCAGGAGGAAAAGGGGTGCTGGCATTGGACAGGGTGCAGAAGCAGGAAATGTGATGGTGCTTCACTGATTTGTTCTCCTCTGGTGGCACCCAAAGTGCAGTGCTGAGCCCTGGCTAAAGAGACCACAGCAACAGTGGCCAAGCATGACTGGGGTGCCTTGCTCTGGGCTTCTGTGTGGACTGGCACTGACTGTGTGGAGCATCAAATGCACTTACAAGAGCAGCTGGGAGGCTGTCACAGCTTCATCAGCATTTGCTGGATGTCCCCAGGTGCTGAGGTGCACTGGTGAGAGCCATTACCCTTGGGCAGGGCTTCCACATCTCTTCCAGCTGCTGGAGCACCCACAAGAACAGGTGGCACCCTGTCACACACACTCTCCTCAGCACTGCCACAGGCTTCTGGAGGAAAAAAAGCTATTTTGGCCTTGATTTTTCAATTCTTTGTGTCTTAAAACCCCAGTTTGTTCTGTCTTACAGGTATCAAAAGGAAAAAGGGCATGGATACAGTGAAACCACTTCAGGGACACAACTTGTAAAGATTATTTATGGTTTTGCCTTTTTTCTGTGCTTTTACCAAAGTTTCACCAACCTACAGCCCAAAAGTCTGCCTGTAACACCTGGAAATATTCTGCATAAACTATGCCTAAGTTCAGCAAAACCAATTTGCCTGGCAAAATAAGAGACTGGAAGCAAGAATATTTGAAAAATGCTAATAATGTCTCAAAATATTTTCCTAAGCTGGGAAATCTTTCTGCTTGAAATAGAACAGGCAGGAAGATGACAGAGAATTTTTCTAGCAGTCCCTGAGCCACAGGACACATGCAAATTTTGCTCCATTTTGGAGTGGGTCAGAAAACCCTTTCAACCCTTGTGTGTAGGTGATTTTTCCATGCTGTGGAAGGAAAATTTCAAGATTACTGGCCTCTGGTTGCACTGTCAGCCTCTGTACTGTTATGGAGATGGAGACACAGAATTTGCATCCATTTTCCTTCACATTGCATTAATGTGAATGAAACACATTCGCCATGTGTAAATAGCAGACTTAGTACAGCAGCCCTGCTTGCATGAATAACTCTTTTAAGTTCCTCTGCCCTTTCTGCCCCATGGCTGCATAGATAGATAGAGAAAAGGCCTTATTATGTTTGTGGTGGCTAAAATTAAAGGTCTATGCTAAACCAAGTAAACTAAGCCTTCACACTTGTCCCCTATCGCTTGCTGCAGTTTAAATCCCTTTGCTTAGGTTCTATCAACTTGGTGTGAGAACCCTGTTCTGGGAGAGCATTAAAGCTGGAGGTGTGGTTACATACTGACATCGGTGGGGTCTTTGCCAGATACAAAGCCCAAAGGCACACAACTGATGTGCTGCAGCCCCCATGTTTGTATAGACAGAGAATGCTTTATCCAGAGTTTTTTTATAGTTGCTGAGATGTTGTTAAAAGGGAGAAAGAATCTGTGACAAATTTTCAGACTTGAAAGCCCATCTGATTTGAACATGGTCAGTTGGGATGTAATTGTCTGGGGAGTAACCAAGGAAAAGGACGAACCAAGCACCCCTTGTCAATTATGTATCCATCATTTATTTATGCATACATCCATTCAGGTGATGACTGCCATGTTTTTGGAAAGAAAAAAAGAAAGGAGAGGGAGAGGAGAGACTACTCTGGCTCAACACCACATCACACATGTTGCAAAGTTCAGTTTTGCCCCTCACATGCATCTCCATTCCCCACAAGGTGTCATCCCAGTCTTGTCCACAGCCAACTGGGACACTGCCCTGTGCATCCCCTGATTTTCCCAGAGCCCTCCCATCTCCCGCAGCACATTGGAGCTATTCTTCACTTTAGATTTCTTTTCTCCCTCAGGTCCTGGCCATCCCTCCCCTTCTTCCCCAAGCCCCATCAACCTGGACCTCCAGCCCTGTGCTCCCAGCCACCTGTGGTGTTTAGGAGTCAAAATCTGGGGCTGAAAGGCACAGTGGAGAAGGTGCTGGGAATGGGTGAGATGAACACCTTCAGAATCCCTTGGAAACTCTCTGAGAAACATGCAGCTTCCATGGGATGCTTCCAATGCCACTCTTCAAAGAGCAAAACCTAATGGCTAAAACAAGTGCTTGATGTTTTCTGTAGAAGATAGGTGTCCAGTGCCCCCCCTGGGCGGCAGTCAGCATCTTTCTCTCCTTACTTCTCCTGGTGCCTTCCAGCTTACTGCCTGCTCACAACAAATCGTCCCACTGGGCAAACCTCTGGGTTTGCAGACCCAGAGCAACTACTATTTACTGTTCACACCTGACTGATATGACACTCCCCCTCACAGAAATAGCCGTGTGGCCACAAGCTTTGCTGTGTCTTCAAGGTGCTTAGGTCCCCATCAGACCAAGGCATGCAGCAGAAAATAAATTCAGTCCATTTTTTGTATCATTCCAGTAATTCCTCAGGGGATGAGATGGTCTCAGTGTGAGGGCAGCCAAACAGCCAGCACTAATGCAGGACTTCTTCCTTTCCACACTTGCTGTCCTTGCAGCAGAAATATTCCTGCTGTGCTAATGGGATTAAAAAGATGGGTCTCCAGGCACTAAGAATTAAGAGAGTTTCAGTACAAAACACTGTTGAGTTTTCTTTTGAAATGGCTGTGTAAACTCACAAATGATTAGCATACAGAGATCAAAACTTCCACATTAGTAAAGACAAAAATGGACCTGGCACTTTTTCTTAAACTAAAATGTTATGAATGTAGAGGAGTTTATTTGTAGGCCAAAGCATTATCATAACAGAACATAAACTTTTAGGGCAGACAGTTATCTGGCATAATAATTCTGTCTTTACTCATTAACAAACATCAGTAAATGTGTGCTGTAAACACCAATATTGGGAAGTGTTGGGTACAGTGGCTTCTTTGTGAATGAACTGTCTTTCTCTGAGAACTGGACCGCCGGTAATTAATTATCTCAATGTCTTTGATCTATTTACTTTGCACATATTTCATCTGTTTTGGTTTGTTACTTGCATTTCAATGACCTCTCACATTACGGAGAAATTCCTTCTGTTGGGAAAATTGCCTTTCCCTTTCCCATGGGAGCACAGCAGTGGACTAACTGCTCCTCAGAGATGACAGGTCCATTTTTTACTTCTGTGAGCATGACTGCACTGATTTAAGGAATCTGCCCGTTTACAGCTGAGGATTTCCCTTTGCTCCTATGAAGCCTTTGTGTGCATTTATAGCAAAACTGCAGACTCTCTGGTCTGTGAAGCTATTTGCCTGTTCCCTCAGTTTTAAAGGTAAAATGTAGACAGAAGTGGCAAAGGATCACTTTCATTAAAGATCTGTCTCCTACTCATAAAAAGCAAGGTCATCTCTATTTCTAACTACTAGTTAAACACTTAAATGTATTTAACACAATAATTATAGTAACATGGTGTGAGTGTTGATTGATCTCAGATTTTCCCAAGAACAATTTTATTAAATATTACATGTTGTGAACTTGAGCTCAAAATAAAAGTATTGCTCTTCTTTTTGCTTTTTCTTTTTTTTTTTCCAGGACAGACAATAGACCCATCCTGATAGCATGGGGGTCAAATATTCCATTTCTTCTATCTGCTTACTCAAAAAAACCCTTGAAATCCACATGGGGAGTTTTTTCAGATTATTGGGCTTGGAACATCTTGGGAAGTTTTCAATTCCTTCCTCCCACAGGCTGTTATTTCTGAGTATCTGGTGTTTTATTTTTAACAATTTATGCTATTGCATTATATGTGATAGTAAAAGTGGACACAAGGAGGGACTAGCAAATATTTTATGTGGTTTTGGTTTCCAATCTTGAAAAACAACATTGAAAAATGCACAGCAAACAACATTTAACTGGAACTTAAAATCAAATCAGAGGTAATTTTGCATCCAAAAGCTATGGCAGAGTCCAGTTTTAGCTTAATATAACCCTGCCCATTCCCATACAAATCAGTACCTCATTTCAGACAAAATCAGCTCTGCATTGACCTGTACTGGACACATTAAGCTCAATACTGTTGTAATTCATATGTTGTTAGAACTAAGGACAAAGGCTGTGTAGTTATAATATTAGACGTGTTCTGTGATTTAGT
>JAOXXN010000265.1:45281430-45291641 GCA_026770055.1 Myrmophylax atrothorax | reverse complement strand
TGAATAAACGTCTGTAATTGCTAGTTTCTGTGAAATCGTCTTTTGCATTCCATAAACCCGCCTCCGTTATTTTTATACAATACAACAAGCTAAGGGCATACTACCAGAAGACAATGCTGTCACCTCCTCACTGCAGGAGAGGGACATCAGGGCCCTGCTGAGTACACTGGAGTGCAGGATCAGTGAGCATGGGGAGCAGTGTGTCACACAAATGTGCATGTCCTGTACAGGGAACACCATGGGGCTTCACTCTTCTCACAGCATAGCAAAGGGGGAATCGTGCAACCCTCAGGCTCATCCCCAAATATTGGTAAAATAAGAAAAACTGAATCAGCAACTTAAACTAGAATCAGCCCTGACACAGAGCACCCTTATGATTTTCATGATGCGTGAAGCCAGATTTTACTGCCCTAGCAGGTGACCTGTACTGCAGAGATTGAGAACAAAACAAAAAGCTAGGGGCATGTTACCAGAATACAAGTTTTGTCATCTCATCTCGTTGCTGCAGGAGGGGACAGCAGACTCTACCATTGGAGCACAATTCACATCTTATGTCTGGAGGGCAGGGATTCAGTCTCCTGCCCTTGAGTGCTGCTGTGCTTGGAATATAGTCTGCTTCTGTGCTCCGGCATCACACTGTCACCAGCTGCCTCTGGTGTTTGTGTGCCCTCATGGTGCCTCTGGTGTTTGTGTGCCCTCACGGTTCTCACAGGAGGGGCCAAGATTGATTGGTTTTCCTTCAAGAGTGATACTAGGGCATAAACAACATTTGCTCTATCTTAGTTTTTTTGTTGACTGAACAGCTGCCCTTGAGCTGCACAATGAAGCACATTTATTTGTCTGAGCTAATGAAAGAGTAAAATGTATTGGACAAAGAGCACAGCAAAAGGATGTTTTCACAAAAAGATTTTGGGCTTGCTTTGAGCCACCATGATGACCAAGAAGAGGAGGGAAGAAGAGGTGTCATCCCACCAGCTGTCCCAGCTCTGGTCCTAAAGCTTTCAGCCAGCCTTGGGGTTGTCCTATCTGCCACTGCCCCACCAGTCCCTCAGCAATACCTTGGGAGGCAGCAGCCTCTGCAACTCTAATTCTCTTTTCTTCTACCTTTTGTGCCAGGGGGTAGCAAGGGGTGCACTATAGATCTGACATGGAAGAGCAGTGTTGGCAGCATTTTAAAGCTCTCTGCAAGAGGTAGCCTTTGAACAATGCTGTGGGAAGTATCCTGCATCCATTCATCAGGACACAACTGCCTTGCCCAGAACCACAGAAAGATAAGTCAGGCCTTAAAGAGGATGAGATTTTGTCTTCCAGACCCCAGCAATCAGACTAGCAGCAGGCAACCTTTCAAAGTACTGCACCACACTAACTGTCAATATTAGAGATTCTGTGCACTGGGAAAAACTCAGCAGGAACTAGGAGGGTCATGCTGCCAGTCCCCTTTTGGCAGGACCTAACCTTCTCAACACCAAGACCTGAGAGCTCCTTCTGAATGTTACTCTGAAGAGGCCACAGCACCCCAGGCCTGCCTTGCAGTCACTCTGCCCGTTCACCATGATGAGCATGTTCTGCCACAACCTACTTCCCACATTAGACCACACTGAAGAGAAAATTCAAAACCTCTGTTCCTGTCAGGAGAATACATCTGTGCAAAGAGGAAATCTCATCCCTCTGATTCGTGAGTTCAGGACTGAGACAAAATTTTATGTCTCTTCCAGGAAAGCAGGAAACTGTGTTTATTGTCAATGCTCCCCTTTTACTACTATTACTTTTTTTATTACTTTGACTACTATTCTATGTCATAAATTGCAAAAATCCCTTCTAAAGTTTAATATAAGCCTTTCAGTTTGAAACAAGTCATTAATTCCTATGAGTATTTTAGTAAGAAAAACTCGGGTCCTTGTAAGATAACTAACTTCTGTTGTTAGACTGCCCTCTTATGGCAAACTTTTAAACAGTAGGTTTTCGTTGGCTTTTCAAAGGTTTCGCAAGTCAATTAGTGAAAAGTCTAATCTTAAAAACTACTGAATGACAGAGAGGTCATGACTGCCTGATTAATTTCTGTCCCATACTGATCCTGTCACTGATTCATCCTGCCATGCCCAAGCACCGCCAGCCCCTTTGTCATCAGCTTGGCCACCACCTGGTACCCTTGTGTTCACCCATTCTTCATCCTCTGGCAGAAGTAATGGTGTGTGTGTTTGGGAAGTTTTCTAACATGCTCATGCATGTAAAGACACACATACACTAGAGAAGGCCTGAGTTCTTGGAAGTATGTCTTTAATGTAGGGGATGAAGGCTGTCAGTGGTCTCCAGATCTCTACAAACTGGAGGCAGGTTTCTCACATACAGGTCCGGCTGCAGGAAAGGCTTTGCTGAAGCCACAGGTGAGCTCTCCCACGCTGCAGAAAGCTCCAGAAAACCAGGACAGTAAAATTGCTGGCCACCAAAATGATCCTAAAGGCCACCTCAGCTGACTGCAAGCATGTAAAGGTTAGAGGGCTCTGCATGGCTCAGCAACCCCAGTCATGGGTGAAAATGGGCCAGTGGGTAGGGCAATCTGCAGCCTCCATCCCAGCGCTTTGATGCTGCTCTGCCCACTTTAATCCTGATGCTCCTCCACAAGGAAAATTCATCTTGCCCTCCACACAGTGGCCAGTATGGGACTATGAGTGAAGAGGGACACATGCCAAGGAGCTTCTCACCATTTTAGAGCAACTGTGGGGAGAAATCAAACTAACCTGTGGATTCATGTCACCCATCCAATGTGCAAATGTTTTTAAAAAACGAAGTCACTTCAGACATTCAGTCTACACAAACGGTAGAGAGGGGACTGGAGAGTGCACTTTCACTGCCACCTAAGCCTTTGTGGTCCTCACTGCAGTGACTGCCTGGACACTTGGAGCCTTGCTGTGGTGGCACTGACCACTTTCAGCTCCCAGGGCTGTTACTCTTGACTTGGTGTTCCCACCAGAGGCAGGGCCTTGCAGTGTGCCTGGGCTCTTCCACATCCACCCACTAGAGGACAGTAGAAGCGTGTCCCACAGCCAGCTGTTCATCACAGCTGCACAGGCACAGCCAATGCATCTGCCTGTGTATAGGCGCTTCAATTGAGCAGAAAGTAGTCTGTACACAGGACAGCAAGGAAACTGATAGCTCAAGTGACATTCTGGTAGCAAGGTCTGGCTCAGCAACCAAGCCAAAAACCCCCTCTGCTCCAAAGTGGTGTCAGTTTAAGCCACCATCGCCTTCTCCTAGGACAGTGCCCTGGGGCTTCAGTAGCTGTATGACAAAGAAAAAGGCCAAGGACATCACCTGCAGCACACAGATCCTTGCCAATTTCTCAAATTCCCCTGTCAGAGAAAGAAACATATAGTGGCAGCATTACTTGTGCTAAGAGTGATCTGGAGAAAAACTCTTGTCTGTACATTTCCAACCACAGAGCCAGAGATTATTTAATCCACAGATTTGTTTACATTCTCCGACTAGCACAAGCATGTCTGAGGTACAGACCTTTGCCAGGCTGGTAAAGGGACATACATCACATGCATGACAGTACAGTCCTCTGGAAAAAGTTGCTTCCTCTTACAGCTGATTTATAGATAGCAAGGTGGGTGGAGGACATGAACAGATACTTGACTCATTAACATTTTTTCACTTCCATTGGGCTCCCAGCTCTTAGTGTATGTTACCTTGCCTGAGTTATGAAGTCTCCATGTGACCTCTTTTATTTAGATACTCAATCTGGGAAAGCAATACCCTACACTTTTGATTTCAAAACCAGAAGTCATACCTGGTTAATGCATTACAGTCCTGCATGGAGTGAGAAGGGAGCCCATTTATACCCACCAAACAGCAACTTCAAAATTTTTCTATGGATTTGACATGAGAAACAGTTATATTGTATGAATGTCAGCAAAACACATTCCCTTGAAATTAGAAGAGTATAAACAAGAAAGCACTGAGTTGCCAGGAGACCAACATTCAAAGCATGAAACCAATGAGGAAGAAAAATAAATAAAGCTCTGGTTCCTTTCTAATGAGCAGGTGCCTCTGCTGTGGAAATGCTCTTCCCTCAGGAGACACCAACTTACCTGCTAATTCAGCTTGGGAAACAGGGCTATTGCACTCCCTGCAGTGACTTAAAATAAGTCATTTCACTCTCTCAGCCATCTGCTTTCCTGTGTATAAAGTGGAGGTGACCATCATTATTTTTACTGCCTTATCCATCCATTGCATAAGCACGAGAACTTTTACAGGCTTCATTTCACTTGTACGGGGAATGTAACATTTGAACCCCTACTTTCCAGGCTGCCAGCTTTGGTCCATGAAGCCCAGATTTCAGTCTCCAAATGAAGAGTACGTTTGAACAAGACACATTAAAGGACAGCTGTGTTGAGGCCAAAAACCACTCTGCATTGTCCTGTGTGGTTCCCCTTCCAGATGTTTCCTCCAGAGCTGCTGTGAGTGGAGTTTGTTTCCTGGTTCTTGTCCTCAGATGCCCTGACATCCAGCAAATCCTGACAGTTTGCACACAGGAGCCAAACACAGTTCTGCCAGGCAAACTTCCCAGGCCATGACAGCCACAATGAAACTTAAAAAAGCTCACTACTGCCCTTGGGATTCTGCCGGCTGAGGCATAGACCTGTGTTTTGGTTTTTCCCATGTGGTTGCAGACAGGCAGCATGATGTATCTTTTCCTTCATCCTTGACAGGGCAGCTTGGCAGCCCTCTGTGGAGGGCAGGCAGCATCCCACACCTCCTGCTTCTTCAGAGGGGGAGGGAAAGATGTGCCCTAGGGGTGTTGGGTAAAGCAAGTTTTAAAAAGGGCCTTTAAATTTTCAAAATTATTTAGTATGATTCCTTTGCCTACACAATTCTTTTATCTCCATTCTCTCTCAAGAATAAAGTGGGTATTGGGCAAACAGGAAAGCCCGATGCAAAATTCTTAAATCCAGGACAAGCCAATTCACTGCAGTGCAATTGCCACTTGCAGTGAGGATGAGGAGCTGGCTTCGCTGCAGGTTAACCTCTCATCTTGGACCAGCTAGGTCAAACCCACCTTTGTCCAGCCTCATCCAGCAACACTTGGGTATATTCAACTTTCTCATACATGCTGATGTCCAAGACATCTGAATCATGAGAGGTTGTGAGAGCCCCAAATGAAAACACACCAGAAAGACAGCATCCTTTCCCCATGATGTGAGAGCAAAACCTCTGCTTGAGCTGTCCCAGAGGAGCCTGCACAGATCTGGCCCTGGAGCATATGTACCAGGGAGTAGCAGAGGAAACTACAGCTGTAGGCCCATAGAGGTCAGTTTATAACAAAATGAAAGCAAAGTCAGGATTTCATAAAAAATGATGCTCAGTGTTTAACGAAATTGCAAGGCAAAAAACCAATCTCAATGTTGTTTTAGTTTTAAAAATAGTTCTGTTAACTGAGGACATGGGTAAAAATGGGCACTTTCTGCAGCCACAGTGACTGCCTTGTTTTTCATACAACAGCCCGGATGTCTTTGCAAATGCCCACAGACTCCTGATGGTTTTACCTTTCATTTTAAATGACAATTTGAAATCTCTTCACTGTGGTTGCCATCCTTCTGACCACAAACTGCCTACAGCAGTCATCACTGGAAATCCCCGGTCCTACTGCCAGTGACCACACCATTTAATGCCTGTACACTGCAATTCGTACTGCACAGCAGCAGTCTGGCAAGGCCATGTGATGCCCCTTGTGTCATGCCCAAGATACCACAGCATCTATAATAAGAGCAGGACATGCCTGTGGCATTGTGGTGAACACTACCTACAATTTCCTTTCTGCTGCTACTTGCAAGAGGTCGTTGCTGACAAGGAATTAGGAGCCTAGTTGAGATGCAAGAGCAGTGTTATTTTCTCCATCGTTCTTCCTAGTTCTCTCTCTGTATGGATGTGTTTTTCCCCTTGCTTCTCATTTAGCCTCATTGCTTCAGTGGAGGGACCATCTTCTCATCCAACTATTGTAGTACCCATGGCTGTGAGTTCCCAATCCCTGAAGGACAAAGTGGCAAGATGACCGCTCCATGTCAGCGACGTGCATTCTGCCTGAGTCTGAAGAACAAGCATTGTCCACATCCAATGCAGTAAGGCAAATCTGACAGAGCAGATAAGGGGCAATAGGCTCAAACTGAAACACAGGAAGTTCCATCAGAACACAGGCAAAATTTTACTCTGAGGGAGATTGAGCACTGAAATAGATTGCCCAGAGAGGCTGTGGAGTCTCCTTCTCTGGAGATTCTGTGCACCCTGCTTTTGCAGGGTGGTTGGACTAGATGATCTCCAGAGGTCTCTTCCAACCCCAGCCATTCTGCAATTCTGTGACAGTGCCTACAGCTGGATGCAGTGGCTACATAAGGTCCTTGCAACAGGGAGCACAGAACAAACACCGTATCACATCTTGTTCCTGCTGGTCTGGTCAGACCAGCCTGGAGAGAGGCACAGGTTTCATGTATCTGCCCCATGAGGAGAGACTGAGGTACTGGGCCTGGCTCAGCCTAGAACTGAGGCAGTTTTGAGGGGACCTAACAGCAGACCCTAATGAGATAGGGTTATAGAGAGGGAGCCAGGCTGCTTCAGACTGCTGGGAGGACAAGAAGCAATGGGCATGAGGTGAAAGACAAGAGTTTCAGAGAGGTTGTAAGAACATATTCTTTTCCCAGGAGGAGACTCAAACAGTAGGATGGGCAGCCCAGCCTCCACCACTGGAGGTTTTCAGATCCAAACTGGATGAAATCCTGAGGAATCTGGTCTGATCTCACAGCTGCTCTTGCTTTGAGTGGGAGGATGTTCTAGGTGACAAAAGTTTATACATATTCTGTATAAGCCACTCCCCATAAAGAATACACACTTAAATACACAGCATAAAGGTGTTTGAAATGGGGTTTATGAGGTGTACAGGAGGACCTAGTTCAGTGCTGTATTCCCAGGTCAATGTATGCTCCAAGGAGAGGGGTACCAAAAAGATCAATTGTAGTGAAAAGCCTGGGAAGTCAGAAAGATGGCTTTGAAATCTAGTCAATTTTTAAAAATCAAAGTAGTTTCAAAAGTCGTGGCTGCCAAATGCCCTTTGCAACCAGCAGTGATTTCACAATCTTGTCCTTCCATTTTATTGCATTATTTTTTCACCTTTATTGCATAAAAGACTCACTTGTGTGGTGGGGCACAAAAAACCCCCGAACAGCCAGAGAAAGGAGAGAAGCAGTAAGCTCACAAGCTTGTGGAGGGTTTGAAGTAAACAAACAGGAAAGACATTTCCTTTAATTGCTTCAGGTTCTAGTACACTAAGGAGGTAGTTTTACCCATATTAGGTGAAATATTTTTACAACTGGGTTTTCAACTGTTGTTTCCTAAAGGGACATCTTGAACATCTCACTGCCTGCAAAGAGCACAACTAAATCTGCAGCAAGTCCTGGTTCCTGATTATCTTGGCAGTAGAACCACAAAAATTACATCATCTCCTCTTCTATGTAAACTACAGTGTGTCATCTGTTTTGTAATTGCAGCTTTTGTGAAACTTTGCTGCAATAGCACTGGATGACTGCACAGTAAACTGTGCTAATGTCAGCATTGGATAACTAGAAGTTGTCACAATCCTAGGTTAGGCTCAAAAGGCGATGCCTCCTTTTCACATTTCTCCCTGTGAGCAACAAATGGTGGGGGAAAGAGAAGCCTCCAAAAAGCGTAAAATATTCTAGCATCAATGTACTACAAAAAAAAAGTTATAGCAGGGAGGAAGGAGTGTGCTTTCATGCATGTACAGAACAGCGGGAGCAGGCATTACATCCAGGGGCTACCTCTGGGGCTGAGGGAGCACCCTTGCTCTTGGATCTGGCCACCCTTTCTCTTCCCCCCTCTTGTTCACAGCCAAGGCTTGGGTAAGCAAAGAGCCTGACTTCTGAGCTCCTTCCATGGGGAAGTCCAGTCTTCACTCTTCTTTTACGGCCCCTCCCTGTCATCTGGAGAGGGAACTTCCACCCTCTGGAGAAAACATCATTAGTTTTCCAGCATGTTTCCAGATGTTCATTATTTTTTTTATGTAAGGGCTTTCTGGAAGACACCTCAAATTTTTGCAAGCCAACTGTCACCCAGAGGAACTTATTGTATTTAACCCCATGCAAGTGAAGCAGCCCAAGACACATGAGAACTACAATAAATTATTATACACTTCCTGTCTTATCCCCTGTGTCTATATCAGCCATTTAAAATGCAGTCTCTTCACTGCAGGAACTTTCTCTTGCTATGCATTTGTACCATGCCTAAAGGAGCAGGATGCTGCCATCAGTCTGTCATCTTATGAGAGGCAAACTTACATGTCTGCTGCCTCGCACTCTTCTGCCCTGGAGCTGCCCCTCAGGCTCTTGCAGGGCCCCACTGCAGCTCTCTGCCTGCCCTCTGCATCCACCTGTGAGCCCTGCTGTCCAGACAAACATTAATATGCCAGCTTCTTGGAGGTGGTAGGGGAGGTCCGTAAGGCAGCAGCAAGAGCACCTGAACGTGCATATCTTCATGGGCCTTATGAGTGGATTTGGTGGAGCCTGGATAAGAGACACTCAGGGGCACACCTGCAGTCCCCACTTCGGGCATACCCACCCTGGGACCTGCCAGCAGCTGTCCATGCCTGCCATACAGCTTGTGAAGAGGCTCAGACACCAGGTCAGTGTCAGAGGCTCTGGTACACTGCTCTGGTACAAATGAAAAGCCATGATTATTTGTTACATGGATTACATATCATCTTACTTCCATATGTATGTATCTACATGTATGTGGGCATGCACTGATCTTCTGTTAAAATCTGTGAATGTTTCCAAATACACAAATACCATGGAAAAATAAATATATGAAGCATTACCATTCTTTAAGGCCGGGTTTGTCATTCTTGCAGATCCTCAAGCTCCCACTGGAGTCAAGGGAAATATTGCACACACAAAAAGTGCATGTTGCCTTCACTGCTGCATGATGGGCTGACGTGAGGCAGCTGTTGGCTCACCACTCCCAGTGTTTAGGCAGTAACAGAAGGGAAACAAAACAAAATATGGACTAAACCTCTGGAAAGGCACAAGTAGATATAAACAACTGGGATGGAAGAAACTATTTTTTTTTCTGTGCACTGGTGAGGTTTTATTGTCTTTGCTTCTCCCACAGAAGGATTTCCAGGTAAGAGATATCGTAACCATGAGATACATGGATGTTTGAATTATTTGAAAGTCTTGCAGAGTTTGTATAAAAAAACTGTTTAGTTGCAGCAATTTGGAAAGCTGAAACTTTCCAGAACTTTCTTCTACTGCAATTGCTTTTTGCTGCCTCAAGCTCATCATTTAAACATCCATGAGGAGCAATTTCTGGCAGGGAATCGACTGATCACACTGCAGAGGTATCACCAGTTTCCAGTAGTTCATTTGGGGGGACAGTAGATGTGTTAGTGGCAGATCTCTTGCTGTCTCATATAGGTAGAATTTCTGTCTGACCCTACTGTGGGAAAGGACATGGGGAACCAGAGCCACACACACTTCCTACCCCCACCCCCGTTTATACCGTAATCCAAGTCTGATGGCAAATGCACTAGCGTATGGCCTCTTCTTATCTCTGTCATCCTCCTCATATGCCCATCTTGCCATCTCCAAATCGTGGATGAGGAACAGCAACCATTTAAACTGCCGTTCTAAAGTCAACATGACAAGAAATTTTGGTTTTACAGGCAGTTATCAAACACCAACCGCCTTTACAGCAAAATTGCTCTTATTTTACGTGCCACTTTCACATTCTGGTTTTGTTTCCTCTCTGCAATTTAGTCAGCAGGGGAGAAACATGTAAATTTCCTGTGCGTGCTCCCAGCAGTTTTGGCCCTTGAAAGCTCAGCTCAGCAGGCAGCGTGCTGGGGCTCCCCGGCATCCACACGGCAGCGGCAAAATCAGCGCCGGCAGCTGGAGGAAGCAATGAAATGGCGTTCACTTGTAATGTAGGAAATCTCTCGTTATCATATACCCTAGAAAACAGCGATGAGACCCACAATAAATAAACGTGATAACAACGGTAGTTAGTATTATCTTTACAACTAAAGTTACGGGGGGAAACCACAACCAAATAGAGCCCTTCATTGTTTCCCAGGACTAGTCTCTTGCAACTTTAAATAAAGTACTGGAGCAATATACTGTTCTCTACGGGTTAATGTTACATTA
>JAOXXN010000265.1:45236968-45251254 GCA_026770055.1 Myrmophylax atrothorax | reverse complement strand
AATCTCAGGCAGATTACTTTTTGATAACTAGAAGAAGCTTTTCAAAACAATTGCACATTTTATGAGCTGGGTGTTTCTGTTTTATTATGTCAGTTGATTTAAAGCTTGAAATATTTTACTGTTTTATGGAGTATTAGACTAGGTAATGGCTAACTCCAGGAGCAGCATGAGCAGATTGCCTCTGGTTTTTCTTTTTTTTTCTTTTTTTTTTTTTAAATTTTATATTTGTTCTAATATGCTTTTTAGGACTTCAGCTCTTTGCTCTGCAGTATAGGCTGTGAAACTTTGATACCTGGTACATCTAAGGGAAGTAAAGATCAGACCCCTTCCCCTTCTGTCTCTTCACATGCGAGACTTCCTGCAGTGACTGTCTGGGGAAAGTTGTGCTGTTGGAAAGGAGTTGGTACCTTGTAAACCTGTGCTTTCAGAGGCAAACCTGCTGGAGCAGCGGTTCATACCTCTGAAACCCACTGGGACTGTAAGCAGAGGCCAGTATGTCTATTAAAATAGTGGTTGTTTTCAGTCTCTCAGTGCTTGTGCTCTTGTGGAAGGACCGTCTCTTGTTCTCAGTCCTTCAGTGGGAAAGGACAAACTGCTGCGCTCTGCAGTTGGGTGGCAGTGGGGAGCTGACCCACACTGGTTCACAGATCTTTGAAATACTCTTCAAGAGCTCGAGTGTGTTAGCTACTGTCGCTCTCAAGAGTTCTTTTGGCTTGTTTTTCTAAATGGTATCAACTAAATAGCACAGTTTATGCAACAATTTTTGAAGAATCTTTATTTCAAACTTTGTCCAGATTAAGTGGAGAGGTGTATTTCCAAAAATCCAGATACTGAAATAAAAGAAGGTTTTAGCTTTCAAACTGAAGATACATTTTCAGCACTGCTTTGGGGAAACTGTGTGCCATATGTACCCAGAAATCTTAAAAGCAGAAACTCTGTCTGTAGTTTTACCAGTATTGATTTTTTGTCAGAGGAGGGAGGGGGAACAGGGAAACCGGCACAAAGTGTTTGTGAAGGTGGCACAGACAATCTGGCTGTGCTAGGGAGGTAGCTTAGCAGATCTAGGAAATTTGCAGATACTCACAGTGGCAAAATCTTACGTGCAGATACAGCTTTCACCTCTTGAACTTCAGCTTTTTAACTGAATTGTTTTACCCTTGGGGTAACATTAAGTACACAGGTATTGCTTGCTTGAAAGTCAGAAGGCCCCCTTGGATCATATTTAAATATTAATAGACCATGAGGACATGGAAAATGGTGAAAGAACAGAAATGATTCTGATAGGACTGATTTGGAGGCACTCTTGTCACTGGAGTGTAGCACATACACGTCTGAAATTAATTGCCAAATATAACTGTCCTGCAATTCAACCTGTGTAGTAAAAAGCTTTCTGGAACTAAGTGGTAGTTACTAAGAAAAAGAGATCCTGGATGTTTCATATATTGTGCTTTTTGGCCACTATGTTGATAAAATTTCTGTGTCGTTTAAACCTTGAAACTTTTTCCTGAAGTAGAAAATAAAGCTCTTGTCATGAGAATTACCGGGACAAAATTGTTTTTCTGTAAGCCAGGCAGTATGATTCTGAATATTTGAACCTACTCTTAATGCCAAAATAATAATCCAGATTACTGAATTTTTTTGGTATTCTTAATTTCTTGTATGAAGAGATGTGGAGGTATATTTGAATCTAATAATTATAAAATAACTGGCGAAAAAATAGCTGGAGATTAAATTATTATTTTATAAACCCTTTTTGTTACCAAGCATTGTTTGTGTTCCCTCAGTTGCTCAGCTTTCATTCTTCCTTTTTATGATTCCTTCCTAAGTTCACATGCCCTTGTGCACATGCACATACACACGTGTGTGTACACAGACTTGCTGAGAGTGGAAGGGATCTCTGGACATCGTCCTGTCCCACTCTGCTTCAAACAGGGTGAACTAGAACAGGTTGCTCAGATGTGTGTGCAGTCAGGGTTTCCTTTCCATAGCCCCAAGGCTGAGACACTACAACCTCTTGGGGCAGCCTGTGCCAGTGCTACACCATCCTCACAGTCAAAGGTTTCTTCTGCTGTCTAAAGGGAACCTCCTGTGCTTCATTCACTTTGGGCCTCTTTGCTCTTGTCCTCTCACTGGGCACCAGAGCAAAAAGCCTGGCTCAGGCTTCTTCACTCAGCCCATGAGGGTGTCTGTCTTTAAGTCTATATGCACACATGCCCAAGGATCAAAGCCACGTTGAGCTTCCCTCTCCAGGCTGAACACTCCCAGCTCTCTCAGCCTCTCCTCCTCCTATGTCAGCTGCTCCAAGCGCTTTCATCATCTGCCTGGCCCTTTGGTGGACTCAGTCCAGCATATCCATGTCTCCCTTTTTCCTAAGCACTGGCCAGAGCACTCCAGCTGTGTCTCCCCAGGGCTGAGGAGAGGGGAGGGATGAGCTGCCCGGAGCTGCTGGCGATGCTCTGCCTGATGCAGCTCCAGATCCTGTTTGCTCTGCCATGGGGCACAGCCCTGGCTCATGGACAGCTTGTTCCCCAGAGCCTTCTCTGGGGAGCTGCTTCCCACCCAGCTTGGACTGGTGCCTGGGCTGATCCTGCGCAGGTGCAGGCCACGGCATTTGCCTTTGCAGAGCTGCACGAGGTTCCTGTTGTCCCCTTTGGTGGGCCTGTCCTGCTGCCCTTGTGTGGCAGTGCCCCCAGCTGGCCTGCCAGCCGCTCCTCCCTGCTCTGCGTCCTCTGCAAACTTGCTGAGAGATCACAGGGACACAGCACGCAGGCCAAAGTAGCCTCATCTCAAACTGAAAAATACCGATTTCCAGTCCCAGGTGGTAACCCAATTATGCATCCTCACAGCACGTACCTTCATTTTCATCTAGTGGTAAAGAAAGCTTGTATACAGCTCTCTCTGATTCAGAGATTTGGCCTTACTGAAAGAAAAAAAAAAATCTTAATATTAAAGCCTGGGGTAGCAGACATTTCAAAAACAAGTAGGCTAAAGCTTTGCTCTTCATTTTAACTGCTGACTAGCCTACACAGTGCTTTTTTTTTTCCTTAAAGCACTCTAGCTTTACAAAAGAGAGAAGTCAGCATCAGTATAAACGCAAAACAGAACTAGTATCAGTATGACTGAGTTATAAGAGTTGCGTGCCTGTCGTGCCCACAACACAGGTCAAAAATCCCAGAAGAGTCACAGCACAGTTATCTAAATTTTTTTCTTTTACTTCAGAAAAAATGAAACATTCAAAATTAGAAAACATTCCTAGTTACACTATGTATAACTCTGTAATTCTTATGACAACTTGCTTCAAAGCACACTTTTCTCAAGTTACATGGTCTTTATCTCTAACACACCCACCTTGGCAAAAGCATTTTTCTGTCTATGACTGAGGAAAATATACTGCCCACCTTCAGCTCTGGCCAGTTGATTGATGCTCCATGGAATGCTGCCGAGTACCAAGATGGAAGTGCATAATACTGGGAAATTATTAACTGTGAAAAGCCTTACTCTCTTCCTCCTTTCTGTAAAAAAACATTTGAAGTAAGTAGGATTTGGCAAAGTTCCTCTGTCTCCAAACAAAACTTGTAAAAATCAAATGAACAAATTCCACACCACATCATTAAGTTTCCGTATCATCTTACTCAGGTTTTGTTCTGCAATACAGGTATTATTTTGTTACACTGAAGTGAACACGACAATGATGTTGGAAGACACAATAGCAGTTTTCTTTCTCACTGTAACAGCAACTTCACCTTCCCCTCCATGTCCTGTTTCAGTCTCCTCTTTGAAAAGTTAGTTATGCTCACCCTTAAAACACCATCTCCCCTGCAATCCAGGTGGCTGCACAGCAGCCTCCATAAAGCTAGTGCTAAAACTGGTTATTTCACAAACTGGAGTCTGAATACAGAGTACATTCATGGGTATATTCCTTACAAATGCTACTTAGTACCAAGTTTATTTCCATTTTTTAATAAAATCTGCCACTAAAAGACCTTGATCTTTATTGTGAAAGGTGGCATTTCTTAGCCAAATGTGAAGTCCAGAACTCCAAGCAAATCTACCATCACTGCATGAGCAGAACAAGTCTTAAAGGAAACCTGTGACTCTCAAT
This sequence comes from Myrmophylax atrothorax, assembly GCA_026770055.1. NCBI lineage: Eukaryota > Metazoa > Chordata > Aves > Passeriformes > Thamnophilidae > Myrmophylax > Myrmophylax atrothorax. The sequence continues at coordinate 45,247,152 of JAOXXN010000265.1, read as the reverse complement.
GCCAGCCTTTTCACTAAAGGCAGCATAATCTGGCATCGAGGTGGAAAGCCCCTGTAGTTTTAACAGTAATTTTTTTATTTTCCACTAAGTACCCAAGCTACAGGAGCTTTCAGAAACAAAGATGAGCAAACCCATCCTTCCCTCAAAGACTTCCACTTCATGGCTGGCTGTTCATACCCACCAAGCCCTCTCTTACCCACATCTAAGGGGAAAAGCATGTTGTTCGAGTCTAAAATTACTCTCTTGGTTAGGAAAGTATTAATCCATACCTTCATCAAAAGGACACGTCACACGAGGTCAAGCTGTACATGCTCTGATGATCTGTGTGTCTCACAAGGTCTGTGTGAAAGAAAAACCTTGGAATGCAGGTTCTGAACTCTGCCATCTAATAAAGATCACTGTTTCCAGTGCTGCACATACAAAAAACATGACAATCCCCATTTCTGGGTTTTTGAAAAGGGACATCAATATCTGGCTCAAAAGCCTTTTGATAAACTTTTGATTTTGTCAAGTGACAAGACTATGGTTCAGTTATCAGACAGCATGGCCAGGACTTTATAACTAATGCTTACAGCAACAGGGAAAGGCAGCCTGAGAGCATGAAAGCAGTAGGAAGTTTATTCATTTATTTATAGGAGATAAAATAGGACTTGCCTTCTATACTGCCAGGGTGAATGCAGGAGGGCCAGCAGCACAGCCAGCTTGTATGCAGATACCCCCAATTAAATTTAAGGGCAACAAATAATCATCATGCTATGCAGGTATTTTTCTGAGGCCTTTCCTCTACATCTTGTTACGCATGATTATCAGCTTCCACATGTGAACCAACAAACCAGGAAGTTAAAAAGTTAAAAGAATAGGCCATAGTCCAAACTAGCTCTGCTAGTTTGGGTCTTGCTATTATGTTCAGGTAAAAGACAAGACAAGGATAGGAAAACACATCCATTAATCTGTAGAAGTGTTTTGAAGTAACCATCAGTGAAGTTAGGCCTTAAGCTCTAAGAACAGTATCAAGTGCCACTGAGCTACTACTAACAGACTCTTTCTAGAGAGAACAGTCTGTAAACAGCAGGTAAGCAGAACTGAAGCACATTTGTCTTCTTCTTTCCAGCAGAATTTGTAGTAGCCAGGCTTGTTACAAAAATAGGTGAGCTGGGCGCCATCCATTCTACAAGAACCTGCTTGTATCATGTTAAGAAGTGCATGAACAGCATGGTCTGGGTAACATAAATAGCAGCAGCACAGCAACCCTGCTCAGCACAGATTCTTCTGAGGGCCAGGTTTTACTTTGCAAGAAGATGCACGTACTCTAGCTACTGTTTGTTTGGAACTGCGACACACATGGCCACACAGCTGCATAAATTACTTACAATTAATTGCTTGGATGCCAAGATTCCCAAACAGCAACAACAAAACTACACTTCTCAGTATCCGATTTCATCCATTTCTACAAGTTTAAACAGTACTGAGTTTAAACAATACTTACAATTGGGCAGCAAAACCCACCAGTGTATATCATTTTTAAACTGTAGGCAGTACATAACACTGCTCCCCTCTAAACTGCAGCTCACACACTCAGGTTTGAAAAGACAAAATATGCAGCTTTCACCCAAAGACAGAGGATGGAAGAACTGATATTTGTAAAACAGAACTCTTCTGTAAAGAGAGACAAGCTGTGACTATAAAGAAGCAGGTGAAGTCTGTTTCCCACATGGTTAAGGCACTGTTATACACCTATTAACAAAGTTGTCATTTTTATCACCAGTAACTATTTAAAATTTTAATATGCAAGTCATGAGGTAAGGATACAACACTGGAAGACATTGCATCTAGGCCTGAAGAGCCATGGGATTTAATTTACCTTTATAAATGAGATTCAACAATCACATTCACTGCACTCCAGATTAGTTTGCCTGTACCAAATAACTTCTAACACTCCAAAACAAATTCATGTTTTTGTTGTTTCTATCACTTGCCCACTCAAATGTGAACTTTAAAGAGACTGGGAATCATGTGAAATTTGTCTCCATGCCAAAGGGCATGCCAGTGACAAGGACTATGTACCAAAATTCAGTTGACTTCAGCCCAAAGTTGCATGTTGCCAGTAACAGCAGCAGAGACCACCAGATGAATCTGACATATTCTAAACTGAAGACAGGCACACTCAAAAACACACCACAGCCCGTTACTGAAGCTGCCACATTTTGCCCTGTAAAGTGTTGATGACTTCTTGCCCTGCACACCAGCACTGACAAGACTATTTAAACAGGCACTGAGAGGCCAAGCTTCATATGAAGGGGAAGAAAGGTCCAGTTTCAACACAAGAAATGGCAAATCAAGTTTGTAAAATATTTAATAGAGTAGTTTCCCAGCGGACTCCTGACCAGAATCGTAACCAGTCTTCTAAAAAGTATATATAGCTTTAGATTTGAAAATTTGTCTTTATTTTTTTACAAAATGGATTCCAGGAAGTTTAAAAGGCAATATCATAGAGGACTGGGGCACAGAAATCAGGTGTAGTCATTCAAAGCATTCAAGTAGGAATATGGTAATATAAATATTTGAAAAGCATCTTTTATCATAGATGTTCAGAACAAAATGTATAACTCATTCCAAACTAAAAATTGAGCTTTATAGCATGTATTTCCCTGAACAGAAAAAATAAGTAACTTTTGAAATATTTCTAAAGGCCTGAAAGCTTTTTCCCATGGTTAGTTACAATTAGAAGACTTGCCTTAGATTAAATTCCTTCCTTTCCAAATATGGAAAGTATTAACATCAGTCCACTGTTAAAACAGACAATATGTTGCAAATTAATTCTGGCATAGTATGTTCCAACAAAGCCTAGAGTATAAAGGTGCTGAGGTGGCTCTGAGTTTAGTAGTCGTCTCCTCTGCTGACAACCTCCTTGCAGGTGGGGCGCAGCAGGATGGTGTGCTCGAACTGCGCCGTGTAGGAGCCTTTGATGTCGCACAGGGGCGGGTAGGGATCCACGATGCCCAGGTCGCACAGGTTCTTCAGCGCCATCAGGTATTTACTCTCTCCCAGGCGATCCAGCCACCGGCGGCAGAAGGCAAGAGTACCAAAGTTTTCATTGATAACATTTAGCAAGTGTTTCGCTCTTGGAAGCCTTGAAGAAAAAAAACAAACCAAGAACATATTTGAGGAGAAAGAGGTATCACCAGCAGGCATTTACTACAGAAATAAAACACGCCAAGTAACAATAGGGTCAGACTGCAAGGTCTTTTCAGGCTCCCCCATCTTGGGATGTCTTTCTGTATCAATCAGATGATCTCTTCATAAAAGAAAGTGCATTTTCCGCTTAAAACCAGACATATTTCAAAACAGATTGTGACTGTACCTGCATCCAACTATGCCAACAAAACTAAACATAGGGAAGGGAGCCATTTTCCTAAATAATAAAAGGACATTTCATTTTATAAAGAAAAAGAGAACTCTTCCTGATCCAAAGTGGTTGATAATCTGAACTAATTTTGGCATAAGTTTGGTGGTTTAAAACACCGAGTTTTGATTTCTGAAGTCAAATATTTGGTAAGCTTTTTATTCATACTCCTTTGAGTCCTCTGGCAGCCTTATTAATTAGCGAGGAACATGCACTGATCAAATTTGAACCTTAAGGGGGTGATAGCTCTAGCATAACACACCAGCAAAACCCAACAAAATCCAACCTTATTGGGACATGTCCAACATCAAAGTTCTTCATATAATGAGAACACTCCATATCATCATGAACAACGCCTTTTCCTGTGCTACCAAAGGTTTCTATAGCATACACTTCACCTTCCTAAGGAGAGAAAAAAGGAACATGTTGCAATATGAAAATAAGTGACGCTGGACCATTCTGATACAACCATCTCCATATTACAACTTCTGAATACAAGTAATTAAGTGTGAATAGATTCAATCACTAATCAATGCAGAAAAAATTTCAACATGAAGATTTCACACAGTAAAGTTACAGACATCTCCAAATCATCAACTATTTACATCAGTATAATTTTTTTCTTTCAAGTCAGAAATATCAGCACTTTTCTAGTGACAATTCCTCTAAGTCCACGCAGTTAAAGCATTGTCAAGGCACACATCTAACATAGCTAAGAAACTAAGTCAAAGTACTTCTCATTTGCTATTACAAGTCCTAGCAAATGCAGAGTTTAGACACAGCAAAGACTTACTGAAGAACTTTCAACCCCATTTCTGCAAGAATTTTCTGGTAAACAGCTACTAGTATATACCTTTAACCTGCTCATTTCCACTCCACAAGATGAATTTCTTCAAAAAATGAAGGTGATATATATCTGAAAGGGCATGACCAAATTCTAGCCAAAAATAACTGAAATGCCATTATACAAACTCCTTTCTGCCAAGTGCATTCACACATCCTTGATGGCAGGACTATGAAAGGCACTTATCAAGACTTAACATTGACAGACCTCATGAACCATATTTTTCAGTTTATTAAACTACTTTGAAAGTCACAACCCCAAAATAAGAAGCCATATGAAAAGCAGCAACACAGGCTCCAAACTCAAGACAAACTCTTGAAGATGCCCCTGAACTGATTAATTATAAAAACACAAACCCACAAAAACCTACACACAGGGCTGCCACAAAGTTCACTTTACACCCACTTTTTCCGAATAAGGATCGTCAGTCACAAAAAACTCATTGGATTGCAGTTTGATACTATAATTAGTGCAGCACAGTAAGAGCCTGGCCATGCTCCACATCCTTCACTGGCAAAACTCACTGTGTTTAACGTAGGATTGCGTCCTAAGTAACCTACAGAAACCGAAGAAATTAAAAAATGCCTTCTCCCCAGCGTCTCAATATTCAATTAAAACAATTTCAAAGCTCCGAAATCTTTAAGTAATATTTGCTTGAAGGACACTCAGGTTTCATACTAGTAATATATGGATGATGGACAATAACAAAACCAAACCATTCACTAAACCAAACCAAGAAGGACACACAAGCTTTTCTATCTTCCTTTTCCAATACTCTTAATCCCCTTGCACAGTCAAACAGATCATAGTTAAAACTTTGTCTTTTTGCTCACATCACAGATCAACAGCTACGATCAAAGCTTGGGTGGTAAGAGCGAGCCCACCTCAAAGGACAATCCTGTCCAGAACACACCTGTGCCTATTCAGATCTTGCAAGTCTCAGATAGGCTTACTGGTGCTTGTTTAGTGATCAGGCTTAGAGTGAAATTAAAAGCTTCTTATCTCATTACCAATCTCTTAAATAAGCCTTCTTATCTTGTTAGAACACAAGCTTACATCAAAATGGTGGCTAAATCTCAGGTTCCATACCTGAATACTGCCCTTAGGATTGGCAGTTTGTCACAGCATGTACAGTCATTTCTTTTCCCCTGCTCCAAAACACTATTAAAACAACATCTTTCATCTAACCTCTCACAATAACTAGAAATACACGTAATTATTTTGTTTCTGCAAAGAAAAACTGCACTGGAAGCTTTTCAAGAAAGATACTGTATCTAACTACTCACAGAAAGTCATCCAAAACTACACTATGGAAATATTTATCAAGAATTACTTGAGCAAGAGAAGATTTAATTAGAGAGTGAAAAAACAAGGAAAGTGTGAATGCCTTGCGAGTCCAAACACCTTTTAGGAAAACTCTTAATTTCCTGAACTCCAGTTCATTCCAAAATATGAATCCCTGTCCTTTCCCATGCTCATTAAGCACAAGTGCAGTGTCCTGCATTTAAATAATATATATATGTTGAGAAATAAATATGCAATAGTTTCCATAAGCATCATGAAGGCCATTCAGATTTCAAGGATGGTGGGGTTTTCTGTTTAGTTTTCTTGTTTGGTGGTTTGTTTTTTTAAACAGCCGGGTTCTAAGGCTTCAGTTTCAGAAAATGATACCTGAACACTCCAAGGATAAGCTGAGAGCCACGGACATGAAACATTACTCCTTTACAGGAACACTACAAAGTACAGCAGTATTTCTGCTCCTGCTGTTGTCCAACAGGATCACAAACACTACACATTGAAAGTGCACAGCAAATACTACTCTCGCAGTGACAGCTGGAGAAACTTAAGAGCTCCATTTACCTCCATTCTTGTGGCTTCTCCTCCTTTCACAATGGGCACCGTTTTCCCAGCATGTATCCTGTACGGCCCAATAGAGTGTCCATTCAAATTGCGAATTGGCTTCACTTTTGAAGAAAACATTAATATTACAGACAATTTCTTAACAAATGCTAAACCCTTTAAGGCAATATTCTGTGTTAGCCCATATTGAAAGTACAACAGTGGACTCATTAGACTGCAGCAGAACTAAAGACAAAACTGTCCACACACACTGTACAAACACCAGCCAAGACACAAGTTGGCTTTGCTTGCTATAGCAAAACTTCATTATTAAAGACCAGCAACTCCAACAGTAACAACAGCTTATTAATAAAGGCTAACAGCAGGTATCAAATTAACTGTACAGTTTCAAACAGTTGTTTAGCCTTCATCTTAAGTGTTAAAGATAGAATACTTGCAAGGAAAAGCCAAGAACGTTTCTCCAGGGAAGAGCAAGCCAGCCAAAAACACGTATTTATTCAAGACTCATACCCTACTTCTAGTACAAAGGTCTTTTCAGTATCATAAAAATAAATCAGTATTTGTACAAATATATACACATACACACACTTTAAGAAAAACTATCCTTATATAAAGAAAAGAACTTGCCTTGGTATGTTTTGCCATCAATTTCAACCTCATAAGACTCCATAACTTCTTGTATGGCCTCCCCCACATCACAGAGACGTACATCTATTCCAGCACACTGAAAATAAAGCACCAATGTAAATGGAAAATAATCAAAGTTTACTGTAAGAACCTTTGTAACTGACTTATATAATGATCATACCTTTATTCCAGTATTTGTAGCATCCTTTACAGCTTGTAATAGTCTGTCATATTTTGGATTGAATGTGACTGTAAAAGCACAGTCAATAATACGACCTGAAATCAGCAGAATTTAATTAGCTTCACAGTCTTTGCAATGAAGAATGTTCTCAAAGTTTTAATTCATAAATGAAAACTAACCACTAATGTGTGTCCCAAAATCTATTTTGCAAATATCATTGTATTGCAGGACTGTTGGATCTCCAGCATTGGGAGTGTAGTGGGCAGCACAGTTATTCAGAGAACACCCAGTAGGAAATGCAAGACCAGCATTTAAACCATTCTCCTTTATCAGCTTACGTGAGCAGTCTTCTAGCTTTTCACTGAAAGGCAGAGGGGAAGGAGAAGAAAAAAAGGAACAGAACAGTTGCCATTAGTATTTCTTACAATGACTTCAAAATAAATCAACACAAGAACGAAGTCAGAAAAATATTTAAGCAAATGTTTAAACGTGAAATCTTACAACTATCTGTATGCTAAGTAGACAGACACTCGAGGCTGAAAAACGTAAGTACAGCATCACAATCTTCATTCTTTGTGTTGTTTCTTCTACCCTTTCTTGGGCAAAACTGAGTTTCTCTAGTTTTGACTCTAAATTTAAATATTCATCCTTTACAAGCTGCATTTAACACATTCTTCCTGAGCAACAGAGGTTAAAAAACTAAACTTTAATCAATTTCTGGGATTTAAAAGGAGAAAAAAAAGGGAAAAGGCCTCATTTATTACAAAAGTAATTAAAAAAGGACCTTTTCTTATTTGAGCAATGACTGTGATAAAATAAAACCTCATGAGACTAGCATTTGTTCTCAGTTTTTGTCTACTCTCAAGCTGCTATTTCTGGCTACTGCAAAGCTACAGTGTGTCCACCAGTGCCTTCTCCTGCAGTCAGTGAGTGATGCAAACTGCAGCTCACAGCAGTGCACCACACTCGGATTTTATTTAAGACAGCCGCTCACACGGAGCAATATGGAAAGGGTGTGTATTCTAATCGTCAAGGCCCCACAGCCTTCAGGAAGAACACGCATGTTTTGAGAAAACCATTGCTTGTAGTGGTCAAACTGTAAAATTCAGTATGACAGATTCGCTTCACCCAGACTAGTGATTATTACAGCAGCTGCCTTTCTTCTACTTTCCCTGATGGTATAGTATTTCTTTCTGTTATCCTTGCACAGCTACCTTGGGGATCAGCTCTGATTAGCTTTCTTACTATCCTACTCTTGTCAGCACAGTCCTCAGTCACACCAGGCTGAAAGCACCTGAGTTGTGGAAGCTAAACTGTTCTGGATCAGTGCAGTACTTGGAGAGTAGACATTCACTCTAGGTAAACTGAAGGACAGAAAAAGTAATAGTTGGAAGAGTCACGAAAATCAGTCCATGCTAATTATTTCTTTAAATCAAACTTAATCAAACTCATATTAATCCATTTGCTCGGTTATTTCTTATTAACTGAGAATAATAAAGAAACCCACGCTGTCTTTCCACCAGAACCATCAGCTCATGAATACCAAACACAGTCAAAGCCTTCCTGCCCTGGACTGAGCACACAGCCACGCTGCCTGTATGCCTGTTTGCCCACTGCCAGCCCTGCACTGCCCACATGGCATTCCACTGACAGTTCTGGCACACACCAGGCAGGTGCTACCGCTGTTGCTGCTTCTCTCAGAACTGCTGCAGAACTGATGGGCAAAAGTACCAAAGGCACCCAAAATTAAATGAAGCATATAATCAAAATAGGTGAACATAATGGAAAGCTCAGATTAAAATTCAGTATGATCCCAGGCCCTGTAGAACTGCATAAGCTAACAGTGTAAGAGGAAACTTAAAGGAAATAATTGGCAATACTGGCTGTGCCTTCAAACAGAAATCTTCCCAACACTCATGACACAGTGAATTAAGCACACAAAACTGAGACTAAATCTCTTCCCCTCTGAAGAATGAAGAAAAAAATCTACAGCAGAGTTCTTTGAGAAGATGTGTGTCCTCACCAGATTTCTATCATCGTCATTCCAGGTTTTATCCAGCTCATAACGTATTTCCTCACTTGTCTGTGTGCCTCTGCAGCCTCCCGAAAATCATTCCAGATTTCCTCACTGGCTTGATCTAGTGCTTTCTTTTCTTCACTGGTTGTTCTCCAAGCAGCAGTTCGCCTTGAAAATAAAAAAATTGTTTCAAACAAGATACTTTTAACAAAGCAGTGATTACAACTTCTGTCTAAAGCCTGCAGTGTTTATTAATCCATCAGGCCTATGTTCCCCTGGGCAATAGAAAAGATTCTGTATTACACAATTTTCAGAATAAAGGAAGTCTAGTTAAAAAAAAGAAAAATCTATCAGCAACACAAGACTGGCACCTGTGAAAAGCAGTAACATCCTACCAAAAGCCCAGATAAGCAGTGTGAAGGATGTACAGTAGTTTTCAAAAAGACAGAACAGGCATATAAAATTCACGTGAATGCCTGCAATTCTACCTTCAGTTTAGCAGGGCAAAAAACTGTGACAGACTCTGTTCATGCAAAAGGTTTATTTTTTTCACAATCCTGCTCCTTCAGACAGTGCTCTTCCTGTACAGAGAAGAATCTCGGCACTGTGCTGTGGCTGCTTGGCCCAGAAACTTACTGACACAGAGACAATAACCTCCTTCAAAATTTATGGGCTTGCAGTTCCAGTATTACTTTTGCTCATCCGCAGAATATTTAGATAATAACACCGAGCACAGTGCATGGGAACTAAGAAACAGGTCAGGATGTTACTTTCTAAATTGCTGGATGGTGAATTAGCATTTATTCCAGGAGATCACCACTCATTCTGGCTGGCTCTTTGGGACGTTCAAAGAACAAATACAAGAATAGTTTTTAATAGGACTAAATACAAGATTAGTTTTGAATATATTTGTCATTATGCAAAAAATCCATACAACTAAGGTTCCATGAAAGCAGACAAACAAAAAAGCAATTTAAGCATCTCAGCAGCAGTCAGAACTTAAGGAAGAGACTGTTCTTATGACTCCAAAGTAGAGATATGCTTCAAATGGTGAAGCTGCAGCCTTGTAATGATGCAAAAAACCCCAGTGATAACTCAGAGTACATGTTATACAGGACAAAAATAACTAAAACCAATATACAGCTACACATGCTGGTAGGTGGGTCTTAAAAGAAAATGGATGAAGGACAAATGAACCAAATATGCTGAAATATGACAGTCTCCAAATTTAGAAATTAACTTACACATTTAT
>JAOXXN010000265.1:45149092-45224577 GCA_026770055.1 Myrmophylax atrothorax | reverse complement strand
AATACATTTTATTAATGGATACTATTTTTCCCAATTTCATGCTGTACTAGGCAGCATTATAAGATGACAGTATTGGGCAGGCCATAGGGCAGAGGAGACCTGTGAATACTATTTTTAGCTGGAGAGGTTTTTTGTTTTCTCACAGTAGCTATTCCTTTTTCCTAACCAGCCTCCTGGACAAAGGCAAGCAGTGCCAGGGGAATTAAGGGAAAGGCTGAATGCAGTCAAAAACATGCAGCAGGGTTTGAAACTTTCCTGAACGACAATACAGAGACTCACTTTTTTTTCTTCAAGGAAACTGCTCCCAATGCACTATTTTCCCAGCAAAAGAAGTTACGATCTTCAGGGAAAGACTTTTTTTCCAGGGTATGTTATGTTTTCTTTTGTGGTTTCTTTTCAATCTGTATGTAAGTGTAAAGAAATGGCATGGAATGAAGCAGGGGAGCTGTCTCTGACAGCTGAAGTTTAATCCTGGAAAGAGGGAGAGGAAGGACAACAAGGAAGTAAGTGGGCTGTATCAGTCCCCAGGAGAATTGAACAGTGCAATGTTATATTTATTTCTCTTCATGACACTTTAATATTCTTTTTCCTAGGTAAGGGCCCAAACTCATAGTCCTTACTCAGGTCTAACAAATCGATGAAGTCAATGGGACAATTTGTATGACTAGAGTTTTAATATTGGGCCTAAAGGCCTAAAGGCTGGATGTAGACAAAGAATGAGAGCAAACATGTCTCATGAACTTTAGAAGGAAAGCTATTCCCTGTTACCCACTGCTGAGGACGGGGACACTAGTACTGCCTCAGCCACCATGACCCATAGCATTTACTATGACAATGATAGCTGCCACTAAAGTGTCTTCCTTAGCATGTGCAAAATAAAGGGCTTCCTTCATTCTGAAACCACTCCTTCTCTAACATTTTTTTATAACCTGGATGAAGTAGCTAAATCAAAATTAAAAGTGACAAAAACAGCCAAAGAATTCACATTTAGTACCACTCACTGTGGACTTCTTTCCACATTCCTTAGTAACTGGGTTTTTCCTTTTTGCCAAACACTGGTTAGATTACAGCCTGCCAGCTGTAATCTAAATATGCCTTGCCTCAGCTAGTGTCCCAACATCTGTGTCCTTTGGAGGGCAGATTTTCAAAGGATGTAATGAGTGCTTCTGAAAAGAAGCAAATTTTATCTCTCTCAGTGGTGAAAGTCACCTTGAGAATCACAGACTGCTGTGTGTGTACTCAGGCTGGGACAAAGCAAATGCTTCTCAGTTTGCATCAATAGGTGCATGCTGTGAAATATAAAAGTAAGTCAGTTTATTGCCTTCTCTGGAGCTTATTTTTAAAATTGCTTTTAAACTACAAGATTCACATGAACAAAACAAGCCATTGTCTAGACCAGTGCTTCAGGAAGACTCCTTATACTTCTGTGATGAGGAGCTATTGCATTAGGCATGTATGGAGATACATGTATTAGGATTTACTACAGTGAGCGTCTCCTTGACAGCACATCTCTATACCTGTGTGCAGACTTGGTAAGGGATGAAAGACTGTACAGAGTCAAGGGTCACCAGTCTGTTATTTTGCAAATATTTCTTATATATTTATGATAAAGTCGTAAAATTCCTTTTTTTTCTTTTTTAGTAAAAGCATATTCATTGATGTACTTACTAAACCATAACTGCAGATGGAAGCAGTCTTCTTTTTCAGATAATGAACATTGCATTTCCTCAGAAGTAATTGTAGGTCATATCTCATGAAAACCCTAGTTTCCTAAATTATCAAAAAGTGCTATTTTGAACTTCAGTTTTGCACTTAATTTTATATAATTTAATCTACTGGTGTATTCATGTATTCATACAGTGCTGGTTCTTTTCTTATCTGAAGGTTTTCCAGGGCTCACACAGAAAGTAATTCCTCAGTTTCACTTTCAGTGTGAAAAACTAACAGTTTCCTTCTGACAGCCTGCTATTTTCCTCTGGAGTCCCCCACTCCTTCTGCAGTCTGGGCAATAATGGAAGCAATGTTTACAGCTGCAGCACTGGAAGCCATACCTGTATATTTGTTTCACCAAGTATTTTCTGTCCAGAATATTCTTCTACTTCACCTTGACACTTCGTCTAGTCTTAAACTGGAAACAGTAATTTTGTTCTAAAAGAAAACTAGAATGAAAGAGAGAGGCAAGAAGATATCAAAAGAACTGTCCTCCTATTTCACACAGATCTTCCCCCTGGCTTTACTCCCAGCTAATGGTGTAGCAGTGGGAGCAGGGAAGTTTCTGTCAAGTAGTTTTTCAGGGAAGGGTCAAAAAATGTCCCAAGGCAGATGTGGCCAAGACAGAACAGGAGAGATGGGAGAGGCACAAGACCAGAATTGGCACTTTGCCACACAGTGTGAGCAGAGAGACAAGTGTGAAGGTGACAGTGCCTTACACCTAACCCTGCCTCCTTGAGGTGTAATCCTGAATGTTCGTTTCTGCTGTCAGCATTTCATGGGTTTAATACACTTAACTTACAAACCTTGAACAGGTAGTTACATAATGCCAGATAATATCCTTTTTCTATTGTTTTGTCATGGACTGAACAACAGCACATTGCTAGGTGCAGAGCTCTGTGGGTTTCATGAAGTTCATGTCTGCTGACTGATGTACTGGGAGCCAGCGTTCACAGCATTCCTCTGGGGTGTGGCTCCCCAAGAGAACCCGGTTTTAAATTCAATTTTCATCTCATTTGCTTTAAACTGGTATTTTTGTTCCAAGGACAAATCTTGTTTTGCCTAACTTGCTTTTGAGTTTCAGAAATTTACTCCAAGTTATTTCACTTTATGAACACATTCATGTGCACTCATCTTACAGAGTGAAAGAAGCTAGCATTGAAACTGGAAGGGGTAACTGTGTGGTAACAGCTAAGCTTGCTTGTGTTTAGGGCCTTGAGGACTAAGGGGTTTTTTTGTAAACTTTCTTTGTATTTTAGATTCTAAGATTTTAAAAACTTGTTAAAAATTTTTCCACATTGGCAGGCCTCTGAGTAAAATAAAGATGGTCCTCTCACAACCAGAGAAAATGAGAGTTTCCAAACTGGGGGGAAAAAAAGCCCAACACAAAGGTATATAAAATCAGTAGATAAGACTTTTTTAGACTCAAAAGTTTTAGTACATCAAAAAGTCCTTTCCATATAACATGTAAGGAAGCAAAATTTTGGATTTATTTGATTACCATTTTACTGAGGCAAGGAAAAATAATTTTATGTAGGAGAGTAGATATCGATAAACATGTTACATTACATTATATTACACTTCAGGAGGTGTAGTCCAAAGCATACACTGTCAGTGCTAAGACTCCTGGTTTGACAGTGGCTTCAGTAAATCTCCTCCTGCTCTGCACAGGTGTTTCTGAGCTTGATCTAGGAGTGTCTTCTGTGGGAGGAAATGTGGCTCAGTCCAGCTGTGAAGGGGTGCACTGCCAGCCTGTTCACGTGGGTTTCAGGCAACAAAGCTAACTGGTCTGTTTTCTGTGCTCATTGACTGGTACTGCTCTCACCTAATGATACAGCTTTTTTTCCTCCTCAGCCTAACTGAAGGCAGGGGGATCAGCTGTACAGGTGAGCATACAGAAAAGCATGAAGATGCTTACTTAACAATGATACAACAAGAAAACAAAAATATCTGGGTTTGTGACAAGTGTCATGTCATTCCCTGTGTAAAACCACTATAGAGGACTCAAACCCAAAGATCTGCCCAATATCTTTGATCCCACAGGCAGATGGGAGCATGTTAAATAAGCCTGTGGCTGCCAACACGTTACAGGAACTGGGAGAGAAGTTGCAGCTTCTTACTGGGTGTGAGAGTGGTTTCCCTCAGGTTCTTGTGAGTGTGCTAACTTGTAGCTGGAGAGAACTCAGGATTGCTTGCCACAGATGGCCCCAGAAATGACTAGTGTACAGAACTGTGAGAACAAGGTGAAGCCAGACCTCAGAGCAGGTTAAGAGTGGTGCTCTGGGTTACAAATGTACAGAGTGAGAAATCAATGCCATCAGAAGAGAACAATACAAGAAAACCTTTGCTTTACCAGCCTGCACTACAAAGGGAAAAAGAAAACCTGAGGCAGCACCAAATATGTCTCTAGGAAGTAAGTAAAGGTAAGGTCATGCTGTGTAAATGTGCTGTGTTGTAATGTTTGACCTCAAAAGGGAAAAAAGCACTTTCTGTTAAGTCTACACTCTCTGTTGTCTGGTTAGGCCCACATGCTCCACTTTATAGCTAGTTATACTGCAGCTCTCTGCAAAGCACTGTTTTAGGACATGATGAAATAACTTTGCAGCTGAAGCAAGAGGTACAAACACTTAGAAGAACAAAGCCAGTGAAACTGGGCAATGTTTCAAACCATTTATCAAAGCATTTTTATTCTCCTCTTTCAAGGTGAGTGATAGAGTCATAACATATTGCGCCAGCAAAAATAATTGCATCTAGAGCATTTCATTCAGCAAGTGTCAGTAATCCTCAGTGCAGAACTATCCCTTGGAGTCAAGCCTGTTCCAGCTCTCCAGGTGCTACTGCAGTCTTTCTCTTTTTTTATAAAAAAAGAATTATCTTTGGATTTATGTTTTTGAAAGCTGACTCATCCTTGCATGTATGATCATAAGCATTGCAATCTGCTTGCTTCCTGTCTAGCTCCTGTTGTGCAAAATGATGCTGGCTGGACACCCATCACAATCAGCTTCTTGCTCTCTGGCATTTGTGACGAGAGGTAAGAGTAACGGGCAGCTCTCTTATATGGCTCCTAGCAGAGGTGGTTACAGTTATGCAGCACCTGAACAGCTATTCTCAATGTCTGATGTAACTGAAGTATGGATTAATATGAGTGAGAAGGGAGCAACTGTCAAACAATAGTTCTCCTTGATCTTTGGACACAATCTTCTTTTAAATACCCAGTCCTTCTGTGATTGATCATCTGGCAACAAGGTTTTCTACAGAGCCACTGCAGGTTTCCCACTCCACTGCAGGTCCACTAGTCTTTGCCAGTAGAATACAGAGTGAATAACTGCTTTCAGATGTTATTTTAAGCCTTTTCCTCCTGAAATCCATCTGAACACATATATTTGACATACTAACTTTTGCTCTGAATGGGAGCACTAATGCATTAACAGAAAAGATCTTCACAAGGCATTATATCAATTCCTAAAACATAAACAAATTCGATGATCTGAAGGGAAGAACTGCTTACTCTGCACCAATTTTTTGATTTAAGAATATTGCCATGTAAAAGAAAAAAAAATGGCTTCTGTTAATTTTCTTCCTAATCCTGGCCATGAAGTTGGTCAGATGCCACCAGGACTGCAGAACTGAAATTCCTTGGCTGGTGAAGGTTAAAAGTGCTGCAGAGACATCCAACATCCTTGCATGTGGGAATAGCTCCATAAACAATATTTAGGCACTGGAGGAAATGATACCCTCTTCTGTTGTTTTCTGAAAATGTGGCATCCAGTTCCTTCTGGCTGTAATAAATAATTTCTGAAATGCTTTGCTGTAGCATTGCATGCTTGTGGTGTCTCTGAGCTATTAAGTCTGCAAGAGTATTGATTCCACCTTTAGCTCTTGTACTCACAGGCAGCCTCTTATTCCTCGGTGTCAGTGATCCCAAGATCTTGCACACTGCCTTTCAGCACTCTGCCCGTGCATCTGCCAGGGCTCTCTACACTCAGGCAGCTCTTGGAGTTCTCTTAATCACAGATGAACGTCTAAGGGGTTGAGACAACCAGCTGCCACTTAACTGTGCATAACCTTTCCTATGTCTTGGGAGCTCCCATTTGCTTGGTCTGTTGTCACAGGTTTATTTTTTTAACTTGATGAAGGGAATGCCCAGCAGCAGGTCATGGATTTCTGTGACTGCAGTTCTAACCCACTGAGTTCTTCATTCTGACTAATTTGCTTTTAAATTTGATCATAGTGAAACAGTAAGTCAGGGAAACTGATCTTCCCTGCATTGATTTTAACAATTGCTTGACCTGTTCTCCAGCAGTCTGTGCCTGTAGCTACTTTTTATCACCTCATTTAGATTTTCAAATCAAGTAATCTGATTTCTTGTTAATAATCATTGCAACAGAAGATGTTCAAAATACAGTTCACACTCTGAACATTCGTCTTGGGTGTTCTCACCTTTTTATACAATTGAATGACAATACCTGAGAATCTCCAGAACTTAAGGACCTTCTACCTCCACTCTCCCACAGATTTGCTGAAATCATCCACAACTACTGCAAATGTGAACTAAGTAAAATATACCTTCAATAGTGCAGCTGCAACCACAGTTGTGCACTCTAAAAAAACACAGGAATGCACTCTAAACGAACTCTGTGGCCTCTGCTGCTCAAAGTGATGCATGGTTTAATTTTCCAGCTCCTCCAGATTGCTGCTGAGAATAATTAGAGTCTGCATGACCTGCATCCTCTTTCAGCAACAATCCTGGGCTGTACACAAATCAAATAGTGACTGTTACTGATGTGGGAAGTTAAGGTAGTTCATATGAGTGTCTAACCTGTAATTTATCTGAATAACGCCTTTTTCTGGACCTAATTTTCTGTTTTTTCAATTGAAGGTGCATACAGTGTACATTCCCTCTTTCACCTGTTGTATTCTTCCAGGCAAAGAATCTGTTTTATCTACTTAAGAATGCAATTCCCAAAGCTTCAGCACTTTGTATTTGTATGAGTGAACTTCATTTTCTACCGACACAGGCCATAGAACAGGACTGACATTAACCTCAGTCTTTAGTTATTCATCTAATTCTAATCTTTCATTCTATTTCTTGAGATTGGATTTTCAAATTTCTGAGTCCAGTTCTGAAGATCTTCACCAGAAGTTGCCTGATCTGTGGATACTGGTTGGGCTACAACAAGTTCAAAAACAAATGTAACAAACTGAGATTTCAAAATTAAATAAATGGCAATGCTTTCATTGTGTGGAATACAGATTAAGGGAGACCAGTTAGCCAAACAATCACACTAGTCTGGAGAGTGTTATTGCTTTGAAAACTCCTAGGGTTCTGCTTAACATTTCACTATTGATGAAAGAGAAATATATACTATTATTTTAGCTACTGTAATGGAAGATAATTCTAAACAGAGACATTTTAGTGATGAGTTAGAGTTAGTGATTTTCTGATTATGAATAATCTACAGATAAACTTTCTAATAGTTGTGAAAAACTGCTTTAATATGTCTTTCAAAAGAAACCACGGTCCATGAAAACCATTTTGCCATTTGATATTTGTTGTGATTTGTAGCCTGTTGCCTTGCCAGGACCTGAAAGCAGTTTGCCATAAGATATTGTGGCCAGAACTGGGCCTTTAGACTTCTTCATGCTGCTTATACTTAAGCCTTCTATTTTTACATAGCACAAGATAGCCTTAACATCTTGGAGGATCCCCATACAGAACTGGCCAAGTGTTTAAAACGTATGGTTGTTTCCAAATACATCAGCCATTCTCTGATTACCAACCATAGTGATAAAATAGGATCAAGACATAGAGAAGGTGTCAGTTAAAATTTGCTCTGCCTGATCAATTCTCCAAGGAAGAAACATTGGAATTTATAAAGTAGGCTAGGTTTAAATGAAAAAAAATTCCTTGCTGATAAGTAATTATAAGCATTAATTATTTACAAGGACAGCTATTAAAGCTAACCCATATAATTTCATATCTGCAGCACAGTTTCTGCATTTCGGCTGTTACATATCCTGCTATTTAACTGACAGTTCCTGTACACTGTCAAAATTATAAACATATTCAGATTTAATCAAATCAGCATTGTATCTTAGGTGAAAAATCATCATTCATATTAACACATTTAGCAGTATGTGGCTGTATAAAATCAAACAGTTCTCAGTGTGTTAGTGTATATGCTACAATGTATTGTACATTATAAATTAGCATATTATTCCTCACTGGAAGGGTTATTATCCCTGCTTTACTCCTGGGGGAACTGAGTAGTCCATAGTCCAAAAGAATTGATGCTGCAGCAAAAAATGGAGTTGCATTTTTTGGCCAGCCTCTGTGTATCCCCTGCCAATAGCCATGTCATGTGTTTGCAGTGCCAAGAAAGAGAAGCCAAAAAATTATTATTTGGGGCTTATACAGGAAACATCATATTTTCTGATTATTTAAATGAACTCTGTTGTCTTCCCACCTACAAGACATACTGAGTCTTAGATTTACCTGTTTTAGAGAACACTTTGAAATGTCTCTGTCCTTTACTCTCATGGACTCTGGATTTTGCTGCACCCCAGCCTGCAATTGTTAAGAATAGGACAGAGCTCATCCAAACACTGAGGATACCTGAGGCTGTCTGTGGTGCAACTATTCTGGTGTCTACCATATTACTGTTCTCCAAAGTTCTACAGTCAACTGATTTAATCACCTAATGAAGAAATTTTTTTTTTGCCACAAATAGGATCACAAGCAAAGTGTTCCCTTTCATAGGACCTGAGCATGTTTGCAGGATTTGCAGACCCCATTAGCCCGTCAGGTTGGAAATAAAATGCTGCTCCTTATACTGCAATACCCTGATGCTGTTACCAGATTCCTGTGCCAGTGCCATGAGAACTGGCTTAGTCTTCTTAAATACTTACGCTTAGCCTGGTCAGCAAAAAGCTTATACTGAGCAATATTTTATAATAAAATTGAAACAGTGAGAAATACTGGCTTGAAGAAATAATATTACTTTGATTTCTGACAGCTGGTGTTTTACCCAATTAGCTGACATCAGTATTTTTTTCCTTTAATGGTTTTGTTTACCTAGTACTGGTGTGATGACCTGCACATTTTTATAACTGCTTCAGGAATAGATAAAAGTATTGGAGGCATGTGCTTGTATATACACGTAGAACAGTACACCTAGAGTGTCTGATTGAAAAGGATATCAGACAAAGGCAGGACTAAATAGATGCCTCCTAGATTTGGGTTAATTTAGCCACCCTCAAACTCTCTCTGCTTCTTTCTCAAGATCAGTCGTGGTACTGAAAGAGATATAAATCTGCCTGTTAGACAGAGAATTTTAAAAATATTAAATATTGTTCTCTCTCAGAAGATGAAGCAAGCAATAGCAATGAGGAGTAGCACAATGGTTGTATAGAATACAGGATGGTGAAGGTAAAGGAAAAATATCAGGTAGACAGACTTTCAACAGGGATAAAGTTGACTGCCTCTCACAGTTAAAGGATCTCTGCTATGTGCTAGAGGTTGGTGCTGTCAGTTCTGGTGCTAGCTTAACCACAGGTGACTTGTATGATCTTGGGCATCTTACTTGACCACTTTCTGTCTAAAACTAGTGTGTTTAATAATATTTATCATCAATGTTTACAAAGCTCCTCATTAAACACAATTTAAAAGATTGCAAAATCATCTAATTCACTGTAAAGAAGTCCTAATGAAAGGTTATTGATGAAACAAAATAGAAATCTGCCCTTTCAGGCTGATACTGCTTGGTGAGGGAATTGAGAGGTCAGCAGGTTCTTCTGTGTTAAGTAGAAAGGTGGAGATTAGCGAAAAACACACATTTGGGCACACTTATGCTCTGGCATTATGGTGATGACTTTCTCCAAGACATGGAAGGTTCAGAGTGGCATGCTTGTCACACCAGGACAGACTTATGGCAAACCTCAGATTGCAGTGGTCAAGAAAGCAGTCACTGCACTATGGGCTGAACAATGGCTCAACTTTCACTTGGTGTCCTTTGTATTTACACAGAACATGTGAATTCTGGCAGGAATGTGAAAGATAGTGGGAGGACTTCTACGGGGTGAAGACTCAGAGTCAAGTGCAGTTGAACAGCTTCCATGACTTGGCTACATGACAATGTTAATTTCATATCAGACTATACATACCAGAGCTATAGCCAGGTAGACAGATTATAAAAACAAAGACCAGCTCGTGTCAGGTGGGTGGACATGCCTCAGAAAAAATATTCCTGAGTGAAAAATGCAGTTATGAGTGAATGGTGTCAGACTGCAACCCATTTAGAGTACAACCACGCCTTGAACAAAGATTACTTTATCAGTCAAGTCATCAGACTGGATTAGGAATGGTCTTCTCTGTCACAGGGAAAATGAAGTATTTCTGATTTGTGTTACTGCTGTGAAGGTTGCTTTTGGCCTGTACCAACCATGTTAGCTTAGTCAGGTGGGTGGATTTTTGTATTGAGAGCTCTGTTCATTTTCCATGCCTCCCATCTGGGAGTAGTTTCACTTAACCATAAGCACCTGCACCCAATACCCAGGATACAGAGCTGATAGTGTTAGTCCCCATGTTCTCTGCAGGGTCATGTAACAGAAGCCATAACAACTCGTTGACTCTCATTTTAGCTTGACTCATCTTATCTATCCTTCTGAGTACCTTCTGTTTGCCAAAGCTGCTGCAATCTCCCACATGGGGATTTGTATACCAGCATATTTAACCTTTCTCCAGGTCACTCTATAGTTGGAACTTTGACTGCTTTTGGACATGGCAGCATCTGTCTTCCGAGCAGGTAGGAGGGTACACTATGGGCATTTCACTGATGCTGCGAATTGATGCAGAGAGCACGAAGGGTGTGAATAATGTGAACAATGATGGACATGAGAAAAGTGGTGTGTTGCACAAGGTAGTTTTTTTCATGCAGCCTGGAGTCATGTCTTAGTTGGGTGTCTAACGGTGGGTTGGGTTTATTTTGGTTGGTTGTTTTTCATTTACACTCTTCACTCAAAAAAAGTAAAACTGGGCACACAGTGTTTGATGGCCAAAATTTTGCTCAGACAGACAAATAGCCCATGGAGAATTTGGCATTGGAGGAGCTTGACTTCTGTATTTGTGGGAGGATGAAAAACATCTTTTCCATCTTGTTTGCAGGTCAGCTGGAGGTGAAGGAATGTGGAGGTGAAGAAATTTGTCCCCTCTACAAGTCAAATGCCATCCTTTTTTCAAGCAGTCCCAAAGCACTATGTTACCTAAATTGCTAAGCTAGACAGAAGTTGCTTTAAAAATTTAATTTGTTGTGAGGAGAGGATGCACTTTTGGCTTACTGGAAAGTTTATACATACAAAGGAGATAGCAGGCAATTGGGAGGCAGCCTTCTGGCTGCCTTCAATGCATGACATGGACTGCACATGGATGTTCCACACAGACAAAATGCAGGCACACTCTTCTCTCCTCCACTCCTGCCACTTCTTAATGCCTCACAATGCAGTGAGACATAATGCATCATATAGGTTATAAATAGAGCTGATCAAATGCTATTTGTTCTATGTATTGTTCAGTCATCATTTTGACTTACAGTATTAAAAATAATTGACAAAACTTTTTGGAGAAAGTGGAGCTACTGACCTAACCTGGAATAATTTACGTAAAATAAAGAACTGAGATCTTTGTGCCTGACCACCACCAAATATTTGCAGTTGTTTGGCCCCTCTAACTAAATCCATCTGAGTGACTTCTGTAAGTACTTTCCAGGTACTTTTTCTACAGTCTGTTTTTAATAAGGATGGAAATTGAGATTATAATTGACTTTTTGAGATCTTAGTTAGATGCATGTTTAAGCAAAGTATTTTTAAAAGTATTGCTTCTGGTTTTACATTTTCATCTTGATTCTGTTTCTTTCTCTGGGTTTCATTTATTCTCCCAGGTTTGTATTACATCATCTTGTTAAAACAATTGCAAAGACTTGTTTAGATACTTATTGATCTATACAGCTTTCTTCATTTTGAGGGTGGGTCCCCCACCTAAAGGGACACAGATAGCTCTGTTATTAAAAACCTGTCTAAGAAAAGCTGCTGGATGAGCACTGATATTTTCCATATACTTGTGTAAATTTCAAATGCAGTTGTAAAAAGCAGATCCATGCTTGTGAAAAGCAAGCACATA
Organism: Myrmophylax atrothorax; assembly: GCA_026770055.1. Taxonomy (NCBI): domain Eukaryota; kingdom Metazoa; phylum Chordata; class Aves; order Passeriformes; family Thamnophilidae; genus Myrmophylax; species Myrmophylax atrothorax. The sequence continues at coordinate 45,212,693 of JAOXXN010000265.1, read as the reverse complement.
GGTGATTTCCTCTGAAGCTTCAGGCCCACCAGACCACATAAATCAAACAGCAACAATTCTCTTCTGGGTAATGTGATCACCATCCATGTTATTCTTAATAAATACTAAGGATAGAGGTATAAAAATGTTCCTGAAACTGCCAGCTGAAGGCTCATATATGAATGACATCTACATGCTGTTTTACCTCATTTTATTCTTCCTTTAAATTTACAATAGAATTTGAAGTGTTTTAGAACTCCTAGGAATGTACTAGTAATTGGAAATTGCATTAAGATCACACCATTTGACACCAATTCCTTTTTAATTTGAATTATTAAAACAAGAATTTAACCCAACTTTTGTTTGTATCACAGGGATTAAAATTTATACCTGTCTCACAGGCCTGTAGCATGAGGAAAGCTCCATAAAGGGGCAGATATACAAAGTGGCTCTTTAATTAAAGACTCATAGATCAAAGAGAGCTTCTTGGATTGCTTAGACTTTACTGAAATATACCAGAAAAACAGGTTTTGTATTTCTCCTTGTTTACAGCAACACTATGACAGTGATGGTTAATCAGGAAGGAGGTCTGGTGACTAAATGAAGAAATGGTTTCTTAAAAAATTTAAGTGGCCTTGGGACAGCAAGCTTGACCAGCCAGCTACAGCACAGGTAATATTTATTGCTTTACTTTTCTTACTGTTGTTCTTAACTCTTTTTTTTTTTTTAATTTCACATCTTCTGCTCTGTCACAGATGTCTTAATTGCAAGGAACATGATGTTTATCTGTCTTCTTCCTTAACACATCATAGAATCATAGAATGGTTTAGGTTGGGAGGGACCTTAAAGATCATCTTGTTCCAGCCTGGTCTTGAACACTTCAGGGATGGGGCATCCACAACTTCTCTTGTCAATCTTTTCTTTATAAAGAGCATCTCTCCCAACAGCCCCTACCTGAGTTGGTATTTTTATCTCTATTTTATTCATGTTGCATCTTAGCAACAATAAGGAAAAGCAAATTGCCTGGAACCATTTTAACTCATAATTTCAACAGAGTTCTCTCCTCTCTGCTGAAAACAGCTTGGAAGTGTCTTTTCTGAGCTTGGTAATATGAATGAGCCATTCCTCATTTTGGTTTTGGGCATATTCAGCAGCAGGAAGTTGTCTGCCTTACTTCAGGTCTGATTCAATTTCCACTGAAGTCCATGAAAAGGCTGTCACTGCTTTTTAGTTACCAGAGCTGATCCTGGCATGCTGCAAAAACTCCAGAAACAAAGCTAAACATTCCCGACCCAAGTCAGTAAGCATGCCTTCAGGCACAGTGTTTGTAAACATACCCATTATTACCAGCTCAGTGATTTTGTTATTCCTTGCTACCTGATACAGAGCTTCTGGCATCATGCTTAGTGTTTCATACCAGGCATTCGTCAGGCCCTGACAGAAGGACAGGTAGCCAAACCTACACACAATTCTTTTCTTGGCTCATACTCCCAGGCTGGCAGCTGACATGAAGGAATAACTTCAAACAAGTGGCAATACAATTCTTAATAGCTGTCATGACTGTTTCATATAGGCAGATATTCTTATTTGGAGTTGATTTTTTTCTGTAAACTGACTTCTGTTTATTCTGTAAAATCTGCAGGCACATTAAAATCTGTGTGATATTTGAAAATATACTCCATCTGCAGTTTTGGTTTTTACTGAGTCTGTAAAATTGAAAGCATGTAATTATTGAAAGAGTTTGAGTTATCAAATACAGATTACAGAATGTTACAGATTTTAGAATGTGATCTATGATATATCAAATTAATTTGGCATTTTTCAAGAGCCATATGAAAGTGGTAATGAGTTTAGTGAAGCTGTAAGGTTTTGCAGCATATTTGAATGGGTAGGTGTGCCAAAGGCTGGAAAAGGCTGATGCAAACTGACTTTTGGATTAAATGGGAGTGGTTCCAAGACCCCTGCTTGGTGTCACCAGGGCATTCTTCACGGTCCACGGGCACAGACAATGCCAAAGGCCTAAGTGACCACGATTTTAAGAAAGAACTTTGTATGCATCAAAATGCAGCTTCTAAACATTGTCCAGATCCTGCCCACTGTAGGTAAAGGACAAGCAAGGACTAGAGCTCCCCGAGTCTGTCCATGTCTGACTCCACAGCCTCTGCCTCAGAGGCTGTACGTGACTTCCCGAGCAGTTTGAGAGATAGGATAGTTTCTCAGGTCTTCCTACTATGCAGCAGCATCCAGAACATGCAGGGTCTCAGTACATTTACTTTGGGCAGGAGTCATCAGACAAAGGGCTGGGAACTGTCTTTGTCCACAGTTCTTAAGCTACAAGCTACTTTGCAGGATTTAAATGAGAGTAACAGCAGTAAAACTTGTTTGTAGACTTAAGCCTAGAGTAACTGATAATTTCCTCACCTATGACCAACTGTCCTGGATCACCCTTTGAGCCTTCAGTCTGTTCCATCCAAATACAAATATGAAAACTCGCTGGAGTTAGTAAATCTCCTTTGGTGTTTTTTTTTTTTTTTTGCTTTTTCAGGCTAATGAATCCATCCCAGTGAGGATTGCTGGGTGCTGTGTAATTAGTGTCTCCCACAAGTAGCAACATGAAGGGTGTGCTTGTCTTTGCCACCGCTGCAGGGTGCGGCGCTTCCACAGGCTGAGGAGTCGGGATGTCGTAACTGCTACAGTACTGCCCTTCACGGAGGCCCTTTGAGAACATTAGTTGCCCTTCACGGAGGTCCTTTGAGAACATTAGTTGCTCTGTGGACTCTGGAATTGATGGGCTTTCTTGTAAAATGCACTTCCCAAGTTTATTTCCTTGTAAGCGTGCTCACTGCATTGCCACAGAGTGATGAAGTCATAGCTTATAGATATCAAACTCCTATGGATTTATGCCAATGTCCACTCATTATAGATCTGGCCCAAACAGGCAGTTATTTCTGTGTAGTTTGGTTCCTATTTCTGCCAGGGGTTTTTTCAGTCTGATTTCCTTAATTATTTAATGCATTCCCTGTTCACAGCTTTTGCTGATTAAGTCTCTCACTGTACATCCAGCATTTATAAGTATAGCAAGAACACAGATGAACCTTTTTTCACAGAAACGGTGGCTAAATATTACCTGTAATTTTACTTGTAGTTTATCTAGAATTCTCTGATCTGCCACATAGTGTACTAAGTGTATTGACTGCCCATTCTGAGGTAGCTATAATTTTTTTGTGCTGTGGGTGGTGGGTACTGAATGAAGCCCTAGGAAATCCTGATCCAAGTCTTTCTGGTCTTCACTTCTGTGCAGTGAGCTGGCTGTCCAGCTAGGTTAATTATCCAGCCAAACCCCTACATCTTCGTGATAATTGCTGCCTTATAGTTGGGTTGAAATAAGCTTTGTTGATTTTTGGAGTGATTTGGGGATCAGGAAAAATATAGTTATGAAACAGTTGGAAAATCAGAATAAATATATGATCCAAGTAAAACAAAAATAGAAGTCTGTTTACTTAGAATTCATTTCAATCTTCCTGGTTTCTATGAAAGTTATTTAGCCTAGAAAATGTAAAAGCACACATTGAACATCTATGGGAAGCATGTATACATGCCTTACTAATACGAAGAGAAATTTTGATTCACTTCTGAACCTCTTAGAAAATACACTTGTCAGAGTTATTAAATGATGTTTTGTAAGACTAAGGCTTTCACTACATGTAGCTCACAGGCTTGGATATTAGAGCATGGTCTCTGAAGCTACTACAACCAACTTCACCATCTTTAGCAAAAAGCCTCCCAACTTCTCATTTGCACAGCTTTCTGCTTACATGGGCAAGGAAATATTCTAACTGAGGGAAGACAAAAGTAGTACATTAACATATTCAAATCCAACATATTTTTTGTTTGCTTGGAAACAAAATATCAAACTATATTTCATAAGCTAAACGTTAGATTTAGATAATGGATATGAGAAGATGATATTTGCTTATATCAGAATATCATCTGTAGTTAGTGGCATTTTAAATACTTGTACCTGTCAGTTCATGATAGATTACCTGGCAACACCAAAAATGGTCTAAACTTTGTGATAAATTGGATTTTGTCTTTGTTCTCTGCCCTTTGTTTCTTATTAATGAATATGATCTTTCCTCTGAACTTTAAACGGTGCTTCTTACTTATAGTCAGCAAGAATCTCTCTCTCTGTTAATATTTTTCTCTTCCAAAAATCAGATAATCTTCTTTATAGCAACTAAAATAGTTCTAATTTTTTCAGTTGTCAGCAATTCCAAATAATTATAGACAATACACAGTAAAACCTCATAAAACAACAATATATAATTGCTGCATAATGAAAATTGTGAGTCATCATAGCAGGAGTAATGAATACTCTCTTTAAAGTTAAGCATACTGTGTGTTTGTCTTTCTTCAAGTGCTAAATTCTAAGACTAATGCTATTCATTTTGGAGTCCCATTAGAGTCTGCTTTCACATCAGTTCTGCACCCCAAGAATTCTCTCACACTAGACATGATCTGCATTACAATGAGCTGGGCAGAAGGCAGCATAATCCATATCCTGCCACTGGCTACATCTTTAGAATCCAGTTAATCCTTTCAGTTCTCTCTGCCCTAAGTAAGTACAGCATAATCAGGAATCATTAAAAGCAGACATATTGCCACTACCTGTTACTTAGTGGTTCCCTTGCATCCATATTTCCTACCAGCAGAAAATTCTTTTCTTCCAAACTGGTATTATTTGGGCAAACTATTGGAAAACACCTGAAATTTAGTGGAGATTAGAGTGCATTCTGAGAAAATTCTTCTGATTCTTATCTCTCTAACCCTCAAGTATGTTTAGCCACAGGGACTTTGTGTTCATTTCTTCTGAAAGGACTTAGGTAAGATTCACAGGACAAATCTGAAAAATAAAGAGTAATATTTTCAGGTAGATTTATGTTATTAGCCATGCTGTGACATGGTAGAATCTGTAACAATTTTAGAGAATACAGAATGTCGGCATGCAAACTAAGATTTTGTTAAAAAGAAATAAAAAATAGTTTCATTAACTTCCTGTGATTCTGTAGCTGTATGGTTAACTTTCACTGCTAGCTTTCCATTTTGGATCACACAGCAGATGAGTTACATTTATAAGTGCAAACCCACCATCAGTTCCCAAATCAGGGCCTGCTTTGTCACTGATTTCAGCAGTGATGGTGTGCTTCAGGAATTGATGGCATGCACCTTCAGAAAACTTTGATCTTCCTCTGTGGCCCTTAAGGAGGGACATAATTCAGTTTGCAGATGCTCTCCCAATAACCTCAGGTATGCAGACAGCACAAGGGAAGGGGAAAGAGAACAGCCAAGCTCCCAAGTGAGAACTCCTGTCCTTACAGATGAAGTGCAGTCAGCTCCTCCTCACAGCATGCAGCTGGAACCGTACCCTTATCCTTTCAGGGAAATGATGAGGACAAGGCAAGGAGATAAAAAAACTCCTTTTCCTCCCAGTCACTGTTTTTTTTCTGATTGCTGACTTATGCCACATAGTAAAAATTTACATTCTTTTTCCATGAGATGTTATTATCAGTACCTCAGAGCCTTCTTATTTCTCTGTATGATACTCTAAAAGCAGCTGTTGTGAAGGTTTGGAAAAATGCCCATATTAGATCTTTAAATACTATGTTAGCAAATAAGATTAACTTTTTTGTATTATCAGCTACATTTGTCATAGTGGCATCCAAAACACTCTGGGAGCAATGCCTCTCTTTCCCAGTGTTTATGAAGACACAAGCCCTCTGTGTCTTGTGTTTGAATGATGCTCTGCTCTTGCAAGTGCCACCACCTGGCAAAAATAATTTATAGAAAATCTGAGCTTCAGACTTGTTTTCCAGGAGTTTGTTTAGAGCCATAGTCACATTACTATGTTTGCCTTCTTGAAAATGTGTCAGGGCAGCCAGAAAAATTGAGGGAATATTGTTTACAGCATCTTTCCTAAGTCCTTGCCTTTTCAAGTACAAGATGGTCTGTATTTGATTTAAAATTATCCTCTGCTCTGTGACAAGTGTCTTTTTGTTCAATCCATTAAAGCAAAAATGTATGCAATATCCTTGGCAATTGTCTGAAACCTGACTTCATCCATCCATGGCACATCTTGCTAATCACAGAATCAATGAGGTTGGAAAAGACTTCTGAGATGACCTGTGACCAAACATCACCATGCCAAGCAGACCATGGCACCACATGCCACATCCAGTCTTTCCTTAAACACCTCCAGAGATGGTGACTCCACCACTTCCCTGGACAGTCCATTCCAATGTCTAATCCTCCTTTCTGTGAAAGAGCTCCTCATAGTGTCCAACCTAAACCTCCTCTGGCACAATTTAAGATTATGTCATCTTGTCCTGTCACTAATGCCAGATGTTTGTCCGTTCTGTTTTGCTATTAAACTTTCTCTTACTTGCTGTCATTTTCTCACTCAGGGTTTCTGTGTCACTGAACAGTAACATCAAATTGCATCTGACTGGGTTCAGTGTAAATAAAAGAAGGAAGGTACTGCATGCCATTAATTCACAGCAAGGAATCTAAGCTAAGATTGGACAATGATGGCTTCAGTGTAAACACTGATGGTAGTAGTTTACTAGCAGCTCATTGCTGGACATGGTTAAGTAATTCCCCTGTGCCTCCAAGCCATTACACCATTGCCTACGATGCATTACATGTAGGTCAAGAACAGTAGCAGCTTTTCAAACTTGAGTCATCCACAACTGTCATTCATGTTGTACTGCAGTTTCTCATAACAGCAAAACAAGGTGACATGATTTCTCACTGTATCTTTGGTGGCTCAAGGCTCCCTTGTGTCTTTGAGGCAAGTTTGCTTTTATTGGTATCTTTCCTATGGGTGAATAGCAACAGTGCTTTTTTCATGAACTCAGTGATGTCTAAAAAGGAGCAAAATTAAAGGAACAAAGTGCTTTTAATTTCATAGAACTAGTCTTTAGCCCAAATAATAAAGTAAAAATACGATAAATATCAAGTGTTTTATTTTTGCTCTAAGTATGCCAAAATTGTAATCTTGTTTTAATTACATATTAAGCTGGAAACCATTAATTTGCACATTCTCCTGCAGTCCAGGAGATCACTTATGGTCTCTCTTCCCTGATCCATTTATTGTAGACTGATTTCCTTTTTCCTTCTGCTCCTTCCAGCACAATATACACCCATCAAACATCATATTCAGGGCCTCAGCTCCTCATAGCCCTCTCTGTTTCAATGCTTTCTTTGGCACAGCCATTTAGGGATTGATCCAACATCCCCAAATACAGCAGCAATCTTTCCATTAGCTTCAGAAGACCACAGGGGAGGCCTGTGGGATTTAGACTCTCTTTTTTTTTTTCTTTTTCCTGGTCCAAACCTTTCATAGGATTTGCTCTCACTATGAGGAAGTCGTGTTCCAAAGAAGTCATCGTTAGACCAGTGTGGCAGGTGCTTATTGATGACATCATGTCTTCACTAGAGGTGTAAAGATAAGGCTCTGGACCTTGGCACTCCTGCTCCCTGCTTTACAGGACCAAAAAACCTACAGAATCCCCCCAAATTACAAAGGACTTCTCAAACAAATTAGTCTTCAGCACACTCATGAAAGACAAATAATGCCAACACACAAAGCACATACACATGAATATACAATGAGTATACTACAGTCAGCTGCCTGAGATAAGGGGTGTCTGTGAGACCTTCATGTAATTAGGGAGTGGCCTTTGAAGTCTGCTCTTGGCTGCTACCAAAGCCTGTGTTGCTAGCCCAGCTGGTTAAAGCACACCCCCTTCTCCTGTTGGCTGGATTTCAGAGGCTGTGTTTTGGCAGAAGCCAGGAGCTCCACACTCATGGTTGCATCAGGCCTTAAGAAACACCTGAAATGCTTAGATGACTGTACAACTTAGATAACAGGGGATAACTGGGCCTGAGCCTGTCATTTATAGCGAGGATTTTAAATTATTCTTCAGTCTGTACTTGATTTATTTGATAATCTAACTTGCTAACACTTTCGCTGATATTTTGTCTTCCTCATGGCAGGGACAAGCCGTGACTCACATCCCAGGCTACTTGACCTGGCTGTGCTTCACAGAACTATCATGGGAGACGAAGGAAAGACAGGCAGGTGAAGTAATCACTGGATTCCCTACATGCCACACCTTGAGTATGATCACCTCATTGATAATCAGGTGTCCCTTAAGGAGCAGATTACAATGGTCTGTGTCTCATCTTCAAAAACATAAAAGGATGGTAGTGGACACAAAAAACAAAAGAACAAAAGTATGCTCTGTTGTCAGGTGGGTAGACAGTATCAGATGGTAGATAGTTTTCCAACATGTTTGGAAAATTTGAAGAGTTATTTTCTGTTTATCTGGTTGCTAAAATGTCTAGAATGTTCTCTCACCAGAAATGTCTAAATGGCACCCATTTGAAATATGTGTTTGACAGGAAATTTATATTAAAAAAATACTTCCAAAGGAGAACAAAAGTTTAAAAATACTAGAATTACCTAAAAAAAAAGTTCTGTTTCCAAAAACTAAGTATTACTTGAATCTGTACCTTTGGAGATGGAGTAATCATCATTCCCAGCTTAGATGAATTCCTCACATCATTCTTTTTTCTGAAATAGCTGAGGGAGTAACCCTGAACAATCCCTTGCTGTAAAGCAAGGACCTCAAACCTTGGTTGAAAATCCCTAGAACAGTACCAGGAAGCTCTGTGGCATATGTGTAACTAGTGTGGCATTGTGGGACCCAACGATTAATAATCAGAAGCTTTTGCTTCAGTTCAGCAAAAACATGTGATTTCTAGCAGTGTGACAAAATATCTTTATTTTGTTGACACATTTTGGCTTCTAGGAGCCAGAACTTTCTAATAAAAATGAGTGAAAAAACATTCCACACAGAAGCATGCTGCTAGAAAATTTCAAAGTAGATCATTTTCCTTACAGTGTAAACTTACTGAGTAGTGATTTAATGCAAGACTGTCCTCCATTCACATGGCCAAGTACTAAGGAAATACACAGCACAAAGTGTATTTGTGTAAGTCTGTATTTAGAAGAACTGGAAATATGAGTAAGTTACAGTTTGGAAAGGCAAAAAAGCAAAAGATAGGTCATATACTAAACACTTTAAAAGAAGGAATGTTTTTTGTGTAGATGCTCCCTGGACATTCTCTGTTACCTGAAAATTTCTCACAAAGCTAACAGTGGAAGTGGTAGTAGAGACTAACCAGGCATTGTTATCATCTCAGCATAGAGGGCACATCAGTGACTGCTGTATTGGAACTACTCCACTCATCACTAGACATGAGTGGAGCTGCAACAAAGTTACAGTGTTAAGAGGATTTGAGTCTCCACATACGCAGCTTCAGTACCAATTAAAGCATTGAAATTACTTTTTGTCACTGTCTTTATTTTTCCATTCCTTGAGAAACTGTTCATACAGAAACTGTCATTTCTGGTTTGCATAAAAAAGTTAACATGGAAGAAGTGAAGTTCTGGCCTTCATGAAGTTTTTTGGGAAAATTCCCATGCATTTCAACACCAGCAGGATTTTTAGTCCAAGAAGCAAAAGCTAAATCTGAATTAAATCCCTACCTTTAAGAGGAAGAAAGTAAGGGTGTTTTCAGACTGAAATTTTCATATTGTTCTTGCCTGCTGGAAGCCTAATCCAAAAGCCTGTTGGGGAAATAAATGAAAAATAAAAGGTTTGTGTATTACCTCCTCGACTCACAGTGTTAGTCCTGTAGTTGGCCCCTGTGTGCTAATGGTAGGAGCACAAGACTTTTGAAAGCCACAGTTCCAGATGGTTCTGACAAACCCATAAGAAGGCTGCACAGGGACTAGTCACCTCTCCTGTTCTCACAACTATGAAGTCCAGCTTCATAAATCAGAGGAGCTGTTACTGCTAGGAAGAGTTAAATACACTCACAAAGAGAAACTGAGACATTTAGAAGCCTCTGTCATCAAACTTAAGTATAAATAACTATTGCTGTCTGGTCTGAAAGAGAAAGGTAATTCATTGGAGTTCATAAGGACTTGTTTAGAAGGCATGGTACTGGCTTAATTGGTCAGGCAAAATTTACCACCGACTTCATTACATAATTGTACTTGCCTTGTTGCTTCTGGGCTGTCTGGATTCCTTTCGCCTCCTCAAATACAGTATCAGTTCTGCAGATACACTTACAGTCCCCAAGCGTTCCTTACTAGAAAAGAGATGTAACATAGCTCCTGGCATTGTTTTTGTATGTTAAAACCATCACAGTCAATTATTTCAGCTCCAGTGCCACTACTGTGAACTGGTTTCAAATAAAGAGACTTTGGGTTGCTGAGTCAGGAGCATTTCAGCCACCAGGAGAGTGAAACGCTCATCCTTCTTCTTCAGGAGTACTGACTGTGGTCCCAGCAGCCCAAACTCTTGTCTTTTAGCAGGAATTGCAATGCACCAGGTCATCCTCCTTCCACCTGCAAGGAGCAAGAAGCACGTGCTATTTGCCACAGCATGAGAAAAGGAATATGATTTCTTCCTTTGAACTTTGCCAGTTAGATCTAACCATCTATATGCACTTAACCACATTTCTTCATCTGTGGCCAAAAGTCTTGAAGCACATAACACAACAGCATGTTTTAGTCTTTGAAAAAAAGAGAAACCTTCCATTTTCCAACATTCTGAGTAGTACTCTTGCAAATCAGGAAAAAGTGTAAGATGGAATATGCACTGAAGTTAGTTTTAAGTACTTGTATAATTTTCATATGTTATCTGGAAACATTAGAAATTTTTGTTGGAGATTAATTTATAGCTGATTTATTCCCCTGAAGTTTTGCATGCAAAGTGTACATTGCATGTTTTGAAATACGTTCCTGTTGTAACACTGTGAAGAGAGGATTTTCCAGGTTGTGTTCACCTCTGTTGACAAGCTGTTCACCTCTGTTGCAAGCTGTTACCAGGCTAAGAAATGCAATCCTGTTTTGCATTGCACAGAGTGGCATTAAATTGGATTTTGCTAATGCCCACACCTTTCTGTGAACACCAGCACAAACACTAGTTTGCTTGGTTATTTGGTCACTTTTTCCCAGTAGGAGAGGGTGCCCACTAATTATTGTTTGGTTATTCTATGTTCACTTCCTGCTAACGGTGAGGAACATGCACTGCTTCCTCTCTTTGCTCTGTACATTTTAGTACCACCCATGGCATTAGAACAGAGATAATTTAAATATAATATCATCTTAATCGCAGCAAAATTAAGGCTATTTCTGTCAGTTAGGAGCAAGCTATTGCTGCAGAAAGAAAAGCTTCCCTACGTGACACCTATCTGTGATCAACTTCTCTGTCCACTGGGTGACACCAGCAGCCTATCCGACATGGCTTAGCTGTGTATAGCACCACAGAACACCTATCTGAGGAAGATTAAGTTCTTAACCACGTGGCTTCTTTTTTCCAGGTAATGTTAATAACATTTTTTTTCCTCTCAGGTGGAAAAGTGATACAAAGAAATAGAAACAAAATGCAGGAAAAAACCTTAAAATGTCTTCAAAACCAACTACACGTAGTTTATAAGGCTAAAGGAGACAAAGTGAGAAAATATTCTGTAAAATACACAATGAAGTGAGAACCTGTTGTGCAAACAGATTAAGATAACATGCTTTAATATGAATGACCCAGAGTTCATGAAAACTATCGTGATCAGCTCTGAGGATCTCAGACAACCAATTACAGAGGTGCAGTTTGATTCTGTCCCATGTTACCTTTTTGCACAGCCACGTGGAAATAATTTATTAATTTTGAAAGAAAAATTAGGATAACATGGAAATTTTGTGGCTGATAAACTGATTAATCCTTAGAACATCTCATAATTACTTTTGTTTTAAAAATAATTTGAAGACATTCTCTGGTATATGTGCAACATTCTAGTTTGTTTCTGCTGTTGTTACTTTACCTGCAATTCACTGCTATAAAGATTAGCCATCAGTACAAATTCCGTTTCAGTAGTACTCCAATACAGATATAAACAAAGAGGAGTAAGACCTGAAACCTAATCAGCCAGTGAGCGTGGTCTTAAATACTTGTTTTAGAAGCTGAATAGCAAAGGCAAGGTGGCTGGTTCTTTCGTTTGAACAAGAAACTAACCATTGTTTAAGGAAGAATGGAGTTTGTTTTTAGAAGGAATGTGTTAATAGTCCTTTCTATCAACACTCCTAATATCTCTCAGATGGTAAATGATCAGCCCAGGCAAAGAAAAAGTCCCAAAGGTGTGAACCTATTTCACCTGGTTACAACTCCTACAACCTTTCAAATGATTCAGTGAACATCCCATAGAGATGGAGCCGTCTTTGCTGTTTCCAGGCAGGTATTCAACCCATCTTCAAGCAGTTCCCAGTCAGACTCACCCAGCAGTTGGCATGCTCAGCCCGAACAGCTTTAATCTACTTATAGCAGTAGCAATTCAGAAGTACCACAGGACTGGCTTTTAATACGTAACCAAAGCCATGGATACCTACATTCTGTATGGATAAGGGGGGGCACTAAGGAAGCCTGCCCGAGGTAGCAGCTCCAGCTCTCCTTGTGTTATCTGCATACAGTAGTGACTTGCAAAGACCAGAAAAAAGATAAAAAGCTGACAAATGTAACTCTGCCATAAGTCATAAATTGGGAAGGGTCACAGTCATTTCCAGAGCTGCTCAAAAGCAAATTAATTAAATAATATTCAAAAGTTTCGGATTCTAAAGTAGGCTGTGGTTCTTTTCTGTTGGACAACAGCATGGCCTCTGCTGAAGAACTAGGACTGACCTGATTGCAATTTTAAAATAATAATCATTATGAAGTCACTACATTTATGGTGGACTACAACTCCCTTTTTTTTTTGTAGTTCTGAAAAACTGGTCATGTGCCAAAGATAACAGAATTTCAAGTCACACTTGATGGTCTGGAATGTTCAAAGCCAATCACTTTTGATCAATGCTCTGCAATGCTCATAATGCAAACAAAATCAGAATGTTACTTAAAGGATAAATGAAACACTCTTGAGGTTCTGGTACACAGCACATGACTGTCTTCACCACATCTCGAAAAAGGATATAGAGTGTTCACATAAGGAAGGACTAAATAAGGTAGCTTACTAAAGAGACTAAGACAAGGTAAGAGAGAGCTTTATAAAGCAAAACTGGTGTGGCAAAGGAATTAGAAATAATTATCTATTGTTTCTGAATACAGAATAATTGGACACCAAGAGAGAGATAAACAGCAGATCTAAAACAAAAGGAAGTTCTTTTTCTCACAGCACATCATTAAATTGTGGAACTCTTTGCCACAGGATGTTGCGGAAGCCAAAAGTGTAAGTGTGTTCAAAATGGAATTCCATACATTCCTGAAGGTTAGATCCATTGGCAACTATCAAAAGTGATGGCCCAGACACAGATTTTGGTTTAGGAAATCCCTGAACTGTTAACTGCTTATGGCTGATATGGATCACAAAAAATAGGATTTTCTTATAAATGTTGTTCAACTCCTCCCCTGGCTACCAGCCACTAACTAGGACAGGATACTGGACAGGTTAAATGAGTCTTTGATATAATCCTGCACATCTGTTTTACACCAGCATGTGCAAAGTTATTGCTTTAATCAGAGCAAAACTTTAGGATTAGGGAGGAAAGTGCACAGAGCTCCTGAGAAGGTTCTTTGCTGCAGAAATGAAGGTTCTTTGCTGCAGAATCCATCCTCAGTGACATATATCAGATAATTTTGCATGTATTTTAATTTATAAAGCTTCAATGAAGCAAAACTCATGTTCCCAGGAGGGAAAGGTCTCTCTCAAACTATGTAAAAGTCAGATAAAAAAATCTACTTAATTTTATGTACTTTCTTCTTGAGGCAGATAACTAATTTCCTCTGGTCCTTGGAATTTCCTCAGATGATCAGGAAAAAAACCCTTCAAAATGAGACACAATTATGTCTAATGAATCAAAAGGCTCCCTTTAGTACACTCAGGACAGAGTCCATCCTTAATTTCCTACTAAAATAACTATTGTTTAGCTAAATAAATACAAGTGAGTTTAGGAGAAGGAATTCATGGCCTCAAAGAAAAAGAATGAAGTTCAAGTTTTAATGAACGTATTAGTCAAGAAGGAAATGTTATATGATATTAAACATTTGCTTTTAGACAGCCCTCTCTATAGTCTTTTAGATGCCTCAAGGAAATGGTTTTACAGAAGCATTACAATAACGCAGTTGCTCCCAGGGGCAGTTGTTTCTCTCTGACCATGGCATGTACTTCCTGCCATATGGACAATTCCAATCTCTCCCCCAGCCCCCATCTAAAGATCTTCAGTCAGGACTCAATTCCTGTGCCTTCAAAACATTAGGGAGCTGTGTGTTTGAGGGGCAGGAGGCAGAAAGAAACCAACATTTTAATTTTATTTGCAAGAAGTGGCTTTTCAAAAGCATTGTTTGTGCTGAGTTAAAAAAACAACCACCAAACACCAAATATTCCTGTAGTTTTCATTCCCATAAGATTTTTAATCTTCTTTTTTCCAAAGGAGATGGCTTTTCTGTGTAGTTTACAAATTGATAATCATATATTACTTGTGAAGAAATGTCTAGGATGACCCCTATGGCCCTTACAATAACAAAGCATGGTGTGCTTACATACATACATACATACATACACACATGCAAACACACGCTGCTGTTCCAGTTTAAGAATCAACTTAAGCCAACACACCTGCTTCCATCCATCAGTGCCATACCACTTGGAATGACAGGTAAATATTGTGAGACCTAGCCGAGGGAAACTGGCCTCAAATGATTACACTTCTAGATGTGTGATCATCCCTGACTGCCCTGTGACTAACTCCTGGTGGCACAATTCTCGACAACTGCATTTTCCAGTTCCTGGAGCATGTCAAAGTGACACCATGATGTGACGGAGAGGAGAAGGCAACTTGAGGTCAAAACTAGATCCATGGATCTGGAAATGTGTTCCTGCCTTGAAGAATGCAACAAGGGCTTGTGAAAGTTACTGAGGTTTTCTTAGCATTTACTTAGTGTAGTCACAGATGGATTTGGTTCATTAGCCTGGATTCTCAGTTTATCCCGAGCAAGAACACAGGTAACTGGCCTCTCCAGCAAGCAGCAGGGTGCCTGCTTTGTGCCATTGGTAACCTGCTAAGTGCAAACAACAACCACAAGCCCAACAAATGTGAAGGAAGCTAGAAGAAGAAAATTAAAGGAAACAAAGCAGGAAGAGGAGAAACCTTTCTCTCAGTTACACCTGCTGCATTTGCCATTAGTGTTGAAATTCATACACACCTATAAACAGACTTCTGTGGAGAAGTCAGACATCCAAGCACAGATGCAAGGCCTAGGATAAAGAGCAGGAGAATCAGTGTTGTTTTTCCTCCAAGATGTGAATATGTACAAGACACTTAGAAAAGGCCAGGTGAAACCAGTGTGACCATAACCAATCCCAAACTTCCCTATCCCCAGCCAGCGTTCTAGAATGCAGATTTGAGATGTGAAATGTAACAAAAATTTCATTAAATCCAGAAGTGACTTTTCATTGCTGTCCTTACATGAGTACAGGTTGAAAATATGGAGACAGCCTAGTGATAAGGGGCAGCACACATTTATAACTGGTTGTACTGGTCAAGCTGATTTATCAGTATGAGAAGCTCCCCAGGTGAGGTTTTCATGATTTTTCTCCCTGGAAAAATAGAGTACTGCCCTGAAAAAGATGAGGGGAAATCACACCAATCCATTTGATTCTAACAGATCTCAAGATCCAAAACTTTTTAAAGGAAGGCTGGGTTCCATAATTGCATTTGCCTTGCAAGCCTTGCCAGCTTCTTAAATGCACTCATTATGACACAGGCTAAAGGCTTTGAGCCGATTCTGCAACTTACCAATAGCATGGAAGGAATTCATGCCAGTGAGTTTGGACTTCTCTGGATTCAAGAGTTGAATGGGAGTCTTCTGGGAATATAATTCAAAATAGTTTCTGCCATTTTTTTGCTGCAGATAATCAAGATGACAATGTTTTTAGTAGTTTTTCTCCAGTAAAAATAATGCATATGAAATGAGCCCAGGATGTGGAATCCTCTGTTTATATAGAGAATACACACAGCAACTGTTTGAACAGTTTTATGGTTCACAAAAGCTATTCTGGAAAAGCCAGTCAGGAACTTACAGGATAATCTATGCTGCTTCTACTCTTGGCTTTTTCAATTAAGAATTACATTTTGTTCGTTGTGTGTGGTGATAACGTATTTGTTTGCTTATTAACCATTAAATTATTCATTATCTCATTTCAAATTATTCAGCCAAGCAGCCATTTATCAATAACAACTTTTTGTTATTGTCATCCTACTGAACAGGTAACTTTGTTTTTTAGTCAGGCAGTTCTGCAATGACTGTTCTTAAGTTCCTTCCTAGTCTAGAAACAGCCTGAAGAGGTCATTGAGACTCACCATTTTCACTGGCACAAAATCAGCTGTGTCAGTGGCATTATGGAGACAGGAGATGGTACAGTCCTGGCACAGCTGTAGACATCTACAAAACAGACCTTTAGACTTGAATTGGTTTTCTAGAGTCCTTCACAGCCCCTGAAGAAAAACAGGCACTTCCACAGTGCAATTACTCTCCTTCCAAAGTATCATGGAAGTGAGTCAAACGAACCACAGGCTGGAAATGCCTGTTTCTCTCCTGTAGCATTCACTCATAGGTGAGGTGAAATCCACTCTTGCTGCTTAACCTGTTTGTAAAGACTCAGTGATAGGGAAACCACAATATCTTTACAAACATACATCTAAATGCTTTATTCTCATATTGCTTGACAGCTTTTCCTATTTGTTTATTTTCTCTGCAGTTAAAACCTGTTATTTCTTGCTCTGTTTATCATAGACACGGAAAACAGACTGTTCTCTTTCTTTCTGCAGCAGGTCATACTTTTACATCACCTCTGCCTCCTGTAACTGTACTCCCACACTCAGTCTTCATGCCTATATGCTAAACAAGCACAGGTTATGCAACCCTTCTTTATAGGTCGTATTTTCTGGAGCTGTGCTCATTCCCCTTGGTTCCTTGCAGATTCATGCAACTTCATAGGCATTTGGCCACTCCATATTGCTGAGCTTACAAGCTGTACTTTGTATTTCATTGGTTAGATTCCTATTCGCACACCCCACAATGATTAAAAGTTGTGTGTCATCATCATCATCAGATAATCTATAACATGAAAACAGCAGCTCAACCATCTGGTTTTATGTTACCAGCCCAAGAAGGGTGGTACTAAAAAACCCAGAGAGACAACAAAGCTTTCATTACATGTATTTCAACTATGGTGATTAAATTGAAATGAAGATGAGTGAATCTTTTTTATTTGAACATCTGAGTGCACATGCACATATACATGTGCAATTTGTCCAGTTGCCTCTCTAAAGGGCAGTTTAAATCAACAGAATTTTTCCTATAATATGAGCATGTCAAGTTTGCTAATCTGCATGAAATATTCCTCGACAGAAGGAAGAAGGAAATTAACCTCAAGAATGACCGTCTTGGTCAAAAAACACTAGGGAAAGAGACTTGTGATAACTTGAAGGCAACCCCATTTTACTCCTTCAGTCAGCTGGAATGATGCAGAAGGCCACATAAGAGGAGAAGTATGGGCTGGGCTGAACTCCCAAAACCCCTACTGTGCATTGCTTAATTTCTGTGTTTAATATCTCAAAGTTCCCACTCTCCCAAAGGTTAAAAGGAATTAGGATGGAGATATATAGGCTTATAAAATGAACCTAGTCTTGCCAACAATAAAACATTTTTTATTTTGATTTTTTTTAAAATGTTCTGACATACTATTGCTCAGAAGTTCAGAATTTCATTAGTATTCAAGTTCATCTTTGACCTTTCACCTTTTTATGTGCAAGAATTAGTCAGGAAGAAAAAAACATTCCTCTTTGCCCTGGCTTGCTTATTATGACTCCCTCAAGAATTTCAGTCTGGGGCTATTTGCCAGAACTATGTTTAGTTCTGAGAAGAGAAAGAACCTCCCCCCACTCCAAAAGGGCACCATTCTAAATTATCTCTTGTCTTTTAGCGAAGACTTGGAGTTTAAAACACTCTGGATTAAATTTACCCCAGCAGGGGTAAAAGTTTGGCTATACCAGTTTATACCTATTGAGAAAAGTTGACCTTC
This sequence comes from Myrmophylax atrothorax, assembly GCA_026770055.1. Taxonomy (NCBI): domain Eukaryota; kingdom Metazoa; phylum Chordata; class Aves; order Passeriformes; family Thamnophilidae; genus Myrmophylax; species Myrmophylax atrothorax. The sequence continues at coordinate 45,194,513 of JAOXXN010000265.1, read as the reverse complement.
AGAGCTGCTTGCCAAAGAACCTTCTTATTCTATACATTTCCAGTGTTTTAGAAGTGAAAGAAGCCAGAAAGATGCCCTGTGGAAGGTAAAATTTCAACTCATGCCATAGAATGCCAGCCTGTGAAAGTCATATGCTACAGGCCATAATAAGAGGGACAAGAATTTGAAAAACACTGGAAAACTTTGGTAACACTTATGTATTATGCAAGCAAAGCAAAACTTCAAGCATGCTTGAATTTTACGCTTGAAGGCACAAATTGATTGCTTGTGGTGGAAGGAATAATGAAATTCCTCCATGTCATAACATTACAGAGTCAACCAGGTGAATTGTAATGGAAAGGGCTACATTCCTCTGGCAACAATGGTGATTGCCAAAGGCAGCCTTCTCCTTTATATTCACTTAGAACTAAGCTTCAATGCAGCATGCATTCATGCATCAGATCATCTTCGGAACAGATTTATCTACCGCTTCTATCAGCCTCTTCATGTTGTACAATCACAGAACACACACGTATCAGAGAACAGCAGTGTTATTTGCAAAGCATTCTGTAGGCAATCCTGCAGTGCCAGAACGTTCCTTCCCTATCTGCTTGTTACCATTCTCATCATTAGCCACACTAAAATGGAGTCAGAGCTCTAAATGAAACAGCACAGCTGGTGTGCACCCCGCACGGTTTGGCAGTAGGACAATGCCAGCGGTTGCACAAAGCCAGCATGGGAGTGGTGGCGTGTGTGGCTTCCTTATCTGTGTGGCAGTGAAAGGCACTTCAATGGGACACAACACATAAGGGCTTGCAGCACCAAGAGGAAGCTAATTCTGATTATCTGTACAGGGAACTCAAGGGCTAGAACAGACCACGGAGCAGTGACCAAAACAAAGTGCAAATCCTTGGCATATGGAGCAGAGGCAGTAAGCTGGGCTGGAGGGGGCTCGAGGTTTCTTCTCCTGTTCTTCTTTCTGTGCTCCCACCATAGGCAAGGAAAGAACTTGCAGAACTGAGGGATGATACGATAATAGAGAGGAGAACCATGAGAGACTAGACATCAGATCAGAAGGATCTGAGCAACGAAAAACACAGTAGGAAAGGGGAGGTAAGGGGAAGTTGTGGGAAGCAGGATGAGGCATTATCAAAAAATTAAGAAGCAGGGAGAGAAATATAGCAAAAGTAAGATACGAGGAAGAAGCTGAAACAAGAATAGGAAAATCAAGAGTCAGGAAAGTTAGAACAAATGACTAAGAATTTGCCTCAAGGGGAAAACACGCAAATAAAGGGGTAATTGTAGCCAGACAACAAGTAGCTGAGGCCAAATGTTACTGTAATTTCCACCTGCTGATGTACACTCAAAAACTGTACCCCAAGCAGAGCTCATAGGATTCCCTTTGTTACGATGCTGACACTGCTCCCAACAGTGGATTTAAGCAAGGGAGCAGAGAAATGGGGAGCTGTGCCAAAGTGTAACATGTATTAAACTGTTCATCCCTTCCAAATCTGCATTGCAGTGAGTGCTCCTCTCATACTCAGGTAAATAGAGCTCTTCATAGTGATGAGACAAACTACTTAACCAAAAGAAAAATGTTTCAGAGTTGAGTGCTATCTTAATAGGTTTTGCCAACAAAATTGAAAAATGCATGATACGGTTTTTCCCCTCCTAATTACCTACACGTAAAAGCACTGTTCTTTGTCATGTTCATTACTGGCTGTATTACAGATTAATGCATATTGGTGTGAGTGTAAGATAAAGGCAATTCAGTGATCCTCGGGGTTTCCTGCTAGTGAATACATCCACTGTTACTTGACTATGCATTACCCTGAAGTATTCATGGAGTCCTGCATGCTGAGAGCTTCCCTGAAATAAGCCAGATGTTTCCAATTGTGTAACACCAGGAACATCCCACAACACAAGCAATTTTGGATAGTACATCAGCTTAAACGATTATAATTTTAAATTCAATTCAGCCGATTTTCACTGAAACAAAGACTCTGTTACATGGCCAGAACAATGACACAGGTCTTCATGTCAGTGAGAATATGGCCCAACTACGTCACTGATCAAGAAGAGGCTGAAGCTCTTGCCTTCATTCTTCTTATATCTAATATTTCAGCAGCCTATGTCAGACATCCATCCTGTGTTCCTGTGTGAAGTCTTTGCAGTATGTTGAAAAAGTATTTATCTTTTCTTGAACCTGCTCCCACAATTTTGAGTCTGGGGACATAAAACCAAAGGCCCAACCCAACAAACTGGTCCAAACCCAATAGAAACACTGTAAAAATCCAGAAGGCTGTCTCCTTGTGTTTGTTGAGATTTTGCTACAAAATGCATCATTAATCTGGCTTATTTAAGAATTCTAAGTTCCTAGCACAAAACAGAATTTGGGTTTTAACTTATCTGCTTTGTTGAGTGTGTCATGATAAGATAGTAATCTACAAATACCAGCTTGGGAAACAATGACTGCAAATGATTGAGATATTATGAAATGCATTTCAGAATCAAAATCAAGTTCAAAACTGTGGACATAAGAGTTCAAAAATGTTTCTGGATCTTTCTGAAGAGCTCTGAATTGGCTTTAATTTTGTGGTTTACTTTTCCAGGGAGAGAAAATTGATAAAGTTTCAGATTTTGCCCACATTTTGAAAGCTTATGGCTTTGAACATGGGGCCTACTTTATTCCTATAGGTTTGTAATCACTTGTCAAATAACTTTGGTCACCTTTCTTCTCTAGAAAGGCTTCTTAAGACATACCATACTTAAACAGGAAACACAAACAAAAAATCAAATAAAAATATTTAATTAACACATGCAGAAAACGCAAACAAAGTTGTTCTTTCCTATGCCTAATGTACTTGTCTGTGTTCCTCTTCAAATATGACATATTATGACATACCTAAACTGAAATATTACTGGGATGGATAGTGATGGGTTTTGGTAGTCCAGGAAGCAGCATGCAAAATGTTGCTTTACACATTCCAGTATGCTGTTTGGAAAGCTTGGAGGGACTACAAAAACCTGAGGTTTATTTTTTAATTCTTAAATAAAATACTATATACAAAAAAAGTAATGAAATCTGAAAGCAGAAAGCCATAATAAAGTTGTAAGTCAGGCTACTAACAACTTTCATTGTGTTTTTCAACCTATCATCTTCATTTAGAATAAGAGGTTGCTCTTGCCAATTCAGCATTTTTTTTTTCTCTTCTTTGGCAGATGTACATTCAAGGAAAGCTACTCTTTGCCAGCTATATTTTCAATGGGTACAGCAAGTCTACTAAAGACCTTCAAAAACAAATAGATAAGACAAGGAGTGATTATCACATAGGTTACTGTCTTCCAAGTGATTTGAAGTTCAGGTATTTTACTTTCCACCTGCATTGTTTTTGATCATTTTATTCTGAGATCTTTGGCTTCTTTGTTTAGTTTCTTTATATAAAGCACTGTGACTCAAAGCAGCAAGTACAGCAGTCTCAATATCGGAATATTGGGACCTTTTTGGTGTGTTTACAAGTTCTCTGTCTTGTTTAGTCCTCCCTGTCCCATTCAACAGTTCAGACTGTCTAACCCCAGCTGCTGACCTACAGAATCTTTCTGGTAGTTACTGGTGAGGAGGAAACAAGAAAACAGGTAAAGGTCCTGAGTTCATCCCCTCTTTCTGTTAAGCATGTCTGACTAAGACTTACTTGTTTTATGGGCTGTTAAATTTACGTTTTGGCACTATCCATGAAAATTTAATTGCAATTAAAGGACCAATTACTTTAGCCAGGTGTCTTCCAGCAAGAAGGTTCTTCATTTCATTAATAATTACAGGGAAGCTTTAGAAACATCACCTTGAGAAACAGCAGCAGATGGACAAATACTTCACAGCTTCATACTGAGCATACAGCTCATGGAGGGAACATTCCCAGGAGCTAAAGCCCATGCTGCAACAGTTTGCTCTCTTGTAGAAGTTTTCAAAGCAGAAACAAAGACAGGCAGGGAGAGGAAATAATTGCAACTTTTGCAATTTGTTTATTACATCGCTTTTGGGAACCATGTAATTATTTTCAATTTAATGGTGATGCAAGCCAGTAATCAAACTGAAACTTCAGAGTGCCTGGCATGAATGCAAAGGTCACTGTGTTCCACTATTGATTTAACTGATATATTTTGCAGGATATGATGATGATCATGATGATGATCTATTAAACTACGATTAATAGCTGAGAAGCAGTTGACTGCAGTAACAGCAAAGGAGAACACAGGATATAGTCCCAAATGAATTGTGCCGTCTTTTGCGGAGCTGCTCTTAGGTAGCTTTGAAGACTGCTCATAACAAGTCTCCCCCTTACCTTCATTTCTTTTAAGTGTAACAAAGCAATGTACTTCACTTATATTGAACAGCAGCACATATTGTAGATGCAATCCATTTGTCCCGTCACTTCACATGTGTACACAAAACAATTACTGGAGTGGGAGAGAAGTCAGGGATTAAATATGAGAGTCAATTAACAGTAATATTTGCTAACACATTAATGACTAGCCTACTGTGCTTTCCCTTCAAGTCAGTGGAAAGCTTTCTTGATTGGCGTCTGGCCAGATTACCTTTAGGCTCGTTATTTTTGCAAATGCTTCTATGAGAGATTGAAAAGGCTACACTGGCCTTGGAATTCCCTGTACTCGTTCTTGTCTACACTTGAATTTTCCTAAATATTTCCCACTATGGCATCATCCCTAAATGCAACTTCAGAAGCAAATGTACACAGTCACACAGATAGGCATGACAAGAAATCCTTAAATGGATTGGGACATTCCACGGGGTTCTTCCAAGCACAGGCTGTGAACACATGAGCGGTGCAACTGGAGGCACAGAAACAGTTTTAATGAAGGAAAGGGCGATGAAGAGTCTGAGAGAAAACCAAGGCTAGATAACATAGCTATTTCCATATACTCTACCATAATTATAAAGATGGTGCTAAAGATATGATTAATTTCATCCTTAAGTCTTCAAGAGCAGATGCTTCTGGTATTTTCCAATCTTGTTAGCTGATCTCCCAGCCTCAAAAATTGCCAGATACTCACCACATAGGTGCATGTGCATGTTCTGTTCACCTTCTTTATTTCAATACCTAGGGATCTACTGTAATGGACCTTTGAACTCTTTCCTTCTGCATATCATGCTATGGAACAGATACTATTAGGAGTACAGCCATAGGTCAAGGAAGATTCTGCACTGCTAAAAAGGGATTAGCATCAGCAAAACATTGAAAAATCTTGCTTTTCACTGGGAGGATAAAAAAAGCACTATAATTTCTCTGCCTGTTCATGGAGTGATTTCTTGAGAGACAGCAAGTTCTTGTTTGTAAATCAGCTGTTTCCCTAATGGAAGTAAGCAAATAGGTCCTACCCTGCATTCTTTTCCCCCTCTTCATTTACCTGGAAGATGAGTTAAGCATGGGGATAGCATAGATAACTGACTGACTTAAATCAAAGGCCTCATTTCTAGGAAAAAAATGCCCTTGGATTCTTCTTCCAAATCTCTCCTCAAAACTTGCTTCACTCAGGAGGATCACTGGTTTCTTAGTGTATGTCAGCAGAAACAACCATCCATAAGACTTACGGACCTCATCTCTCACTACGTTTTTTGTGTCCTTTCCATTTGTTTATACCATGGGTGTCCCATTCTAGGTTTCTTCTTCACAATCTTACCAGAATATGGACTGCGCTGCAAAATAACCTTAGGGAAGCCTAATACAGTAAAGCTGATTACGTTTGGATCAGTGGAACAATAGAAGTCTGAATGACTGGCTTTTTAGGACTGGTCTGGCTCCATCTCAGCCTGACCCACACCACTAGACCAGGTCACTTGATACAGTGTGAGTATTTCCAATACGAAGCAGCACAGTAGAAGGATGAGAAGAACAGGTTTTAATGAGAGAAAAGAGAAATACAGCAATACAACTGATACAAAAAAGTACACAATATAACACAAGTGTCTAATAAATAGCAGAGAACTTGAGAAACAGGAAGAAAGTTTCAGATGGTTGAAGAAAGAGGCTTGCTCAAAAAGATACAATCTTAAGTCTTCATAGATATATATACATTCTTGGCAGGATAGGAAACTGACAGTTCTTACATAGAAAATATTGACTGTCTGGAGCAATAGTATCAATTCCTGAAGAGTATTTGCATATGGTACATTATGAAGTATACACACAGGCAATTTAGCATTCAAAAAATCTCCAAGTAAAGGAAAACATTACGGATCCCTTTTGGTAAACAGACTTCTCCTTCTAACAGCAGCAATTGGATCTGTTCAGTATTCATTATGAAAACAAACATACAAACCTAGAAACAGCAAAGAATAAGCAAAACCTTTTGCACAACAGATTATGCACCAATTAGGCAGCAAGATTCAATAGGTAAGAATAAATACTCCTGCCTCACCAAGTTCCCTTTGCCTTTCATGATCCAATTATTTGCCTTCTTCCCCAGTAATCTTTAAGCTTCCCTTCCTGGGAATATGAATTAGGTAAGAGTGAGTCATACCTAAGTGAGTAGAGCGGTCAACAGCTGTTAACCTTAAAACAAATGAGGGAACCTTTACAGGAAGAGGTGTGCATCAGCCACAACTCCTAACAGCAGCAGAACACAGCCTCTGTTCTGGTAATAAAGTCTAAGCATTATGAGGGAGAAAGAAGCCAGTCTGTACTGTTGCCACTATTTTGGCACTTTAAAAGTGGACAATGAAAGCTTGTCTCTTAGGAGTCATGCAGCTAAGGCAAGTAGAATACATCTGCAGAGCACCTAAACCTGCTGCCTAGGTTGAAGATCTATCTGCTACCAGTCTCCTCAACCGACACATTATTCTCTTCCTAAAGGCCCACCTGCCCACCTACCCACCCGCTGAGGTGATACTAACAGGGGGTTTGCTAATAGTTGCCACAGCACACAGATCTCTGAAGGATGATGGGAAGGTGTAGCTGGAAGCACGTGACACACAGGAAAACATTCTTTGTTCAGTCATCACTTATTTAGACAAGAGTAACCAGTGTTCATTACTAAAGTGCTTGTACTAAGGAATCAGCAAAATGTAATGCAGAAACTATTGCCAGGATTGTTTCAAATTAATTTCATCTTCAGGATGAAAGTGGAATTATAAATAAACTTCTGTATAAAAGATCAAACAAAGTGCTCATACAGCATTTGTGCATCCCCATAAAAGCATTCCCTATATTCCATTCAATCATGACTAATTGAAGGATGGATAAGCCACATCCACACCACCTAAGCAACTGTCAGGGATACAGGATAAGGAGAAAAAACAATATAGGCTGTAGTGAGACAGAATTTTATTACAGATGCTCAAGAAATGATAGCAACCAAAAAGATTTTGAAAGTGGTTAGCATTACAATTGAGAAAACTATTTCTGAAACTGGGAAAATCCAGGCAACAATTTTAAAAAATGGCTTTAAAATAATCCTGGTGATGCACACGATCAAATATGTAAAAAAGACTTTAGGTCCTGATTCATATCCATGGGAAAAAGGATGGAGGTAAAGTGGAAGAACAAAAAGAGGAGCAAAAGGGTTTGGGAAAGTATCATAGGCAAGAAATCCTAACACAAAGAAAGGGCAGAATCTAGGAATGTCTTCCTGCTACTGCCTACAGCCAACCCAGAACTTGAGTTCTGGGAGCCTTAACACAGCCAGCCCCCAGGCTTCATATCTGCTTTAAGGACCTGCTGACCTAAACCTCCTTGAGGCTGAACTAATCACCTCTGTTTAAAGCAGCATCAGCGCTGGCAGGGTGGGTGCACAAGACTCCCAGTGGAGCCAAACCACCTTGGTTTTCAGTGCAGCTGAAGTAAGGAGACTGATGTCACATAACTTACAGAAGAGATAGAGATTGATTACGTATAGCTTGATACACCACCACAGCAACACCAACTCTTTCTGTGGAAATGAAACACAGATAAAACAGATGCTTTATTTAAAAGCTGCTGAAAACTACCAGTCTGGCGAGTGTTTCCTGTCTCCACATGGACAAGAAATTGTGGATCCTTCCCAGTGTCTGCAAACTTCAGTGTATCATGGGATTTCTCTCTGTAGCCTAGCCAGAAGTCTCTTCCAGCAGTTTGCTCTTTTAAGCATTTCCTCTAATATTTTAGCTCTCATTTATGAACTAATTAAATAGCAGCTTATCAAGATTATTTTCTTTCCCTTCCCTGTGGTTCCTTGGCAATCTATGCTGCCTTTGGATCCTGTTATGGGAAATGCTAAGACTCAGTAGGCAGGAAATGCTGAGGAACATGTAATTGTTCATGTGTTTAGGACCAGGCAGATGGGCATACAGGCACTCACAGCAGCTCAGGTGCAAAGCCTTGCTAAGTGAAAACAAAGCAAAACAGCTTTTCTAATTAAATGTGTAAAGTCAGCAGGTGTACCCCCACACAGCCTGCTTGGTAGAACACAATCCAATCCTTTTGCCACTAGATAGCAAGAATTAAGAATTTGTTTACCTTCTGAGTAAGTGTATTACTGGATAGTTTGATAGAAGAAAATACAACCTCTTTGCTGGACAAGCCTTGCAGCGGGATAGCTGGCACACACATGTACATATGAAGTGTATGTGTATTTATATTTATTTATAAAACTCACACAAATCTGTCAAATTAAGAAACAATCCATTAATGCTGCTTAATAAAAATTCAAGAGTTTGATTCATGGGAGATTTAGTAGTTATTTTAGTCTAAAAAATACATGCTTTTCATCAGTAGGAAAGGTTTAAGCACAACAGCTAGATCCCAGAGCTTCCCAAACTCAAGAGTAGGTAACTGTGGAGCCAGAGCACATTGGCATACCAGCTGGAGAGCATGTTTTCAGCCCCTACTGCAGAAAGCAGCCAAGCTTGTTCAGGGGAAGGCAGACACAGCCATGACTGTGCCACCCTCCTGTTAGTAAGAACACGTAAGGCTCATGTAATGAGCAACATGTGTTCAAGGATCAGTGTTGCTGAGGAGACATTACCATCTTAAATCATTAAGGAGGGAAATTCCTGGAAGTGAATGTTCTGAAGCCCAGGAAGAAATAGAAAGCCGGGCTGAAATGTAGGTCAGAGCTCCCTAGAAGGAATGTCAGGACAGGCAGTGTACCAGCCCTAAGAACTCTTCTGTTTATGAGTTTATGACTGGGAATGTGCAGCAGCACCTTGGTGTGGACTCCCTCTAACGTGTCATTTCATAAAGTTTACACAAAGAGTTCAGAATTGAAGGGAAGAAGTGGCCACGTTCCTCAACAGCTGGCAACAGAACACTGGAGAAGAGCTGAGTGCTCCTAAGAGGGGACAGAGGGACCATCAGAGGGAAGAATGGACCTAGCAAAAGCTGGACCTTTGAAAGGCACCTGCAGAATCATTGAGTCTAGCTCAGCACCCCCACAGTCAATCACCTGAGTAGATCTCTTTCCAGAAGTGGTCAAACCAGAAGAGCTCTTCCAGACTTTTGCCCAGGCCCCTTTTGCCGTGTGGCCACGAATGTTATAAGTTTCTGTTGGAGCTAACTTACCTGGTACATTACAGGATAGTCCCTTAGGTGAGAAACAAACCAAAAAATCCTCCACAAATGGTTTGTGTGGCCTATGAAGAGGAAAGATGGGAAGGAAAAAGTTTATGAGTGGGATTGCGTATGGCATGGATGCTGCAATAGAGGAAGATGGAGATAATAAACCCAAAAATGCTTGTGAGGCATCCTCTTCCTGGACAGGTTTCACTCAGCACTGCTCTGTGATCTCTACAAGCTTTGCAGAGCTTGGGCACACAGGTGCACACAGTCTGTCTGTGAACACTCACAGGACATTAAAAACTTTCAGTGCTGTGTCATACTGAGCAGTGCAGGAACAGCCAGCACGAACATGCTTAAATTTAACCAGCTGTGGCGTTGGATGAAAGATCTGGAGGACAATTTGCAGATTTCTGGCTTTTATCCCATAATACATTTAAAGCCTGTTGTTATTATTACTGAAAGCAGATATCAAAGGTTATAAACAGCCCCCACTTCTGATGCTTACACTGCGTTCAAATGCATGATTCTCTGTCAGCAATGGCTACTGAAGATATTAAGCATTGACTTTTCTACTTTTCTCTTTTTGTTTGTTTAGGAATGGACCTCTTTTTAATAGCACAAAGAAACGGAAAGGATTGGTTACTCTCTTTGAAAATTTGAGATTATTTTCAGTTCTCATCCACACAGTTGGAGAAGGTCAGGTCTTTAAATATTAAGATGTGAGCACAAATCAAGCCAACTAATGACACTTATTTTGGGACCTTGTATTAGAAAGGCAGCTATTTTTAAAATGCAACTGGTGTTTTTCAGTAAGCCAGAATTACCTATAAAAGCCAATAGACACCAAAAGCGTGGTACAAATTTGAGCTGCTATACATTATTATTACTGTTTCAACTGTCCACCTTCTGTTTCAGTTCTCAAGTCAAGTGAGAAAGTCAGTACACAATTCTGGATCTAGTCATTTGTGCTACAAACACAAAGAACATGTATGTTATTTTAAAATCTGAATGTCTGAAGAGTGGTAGTAGAGGGAGATAACTACAGGTGTCTGAGGGACCAGAAGGGTAAAACAATAAGTAGAAAAAACCATGAATGATAATTTCAGTTTTACTGGCAGTATCATAAACAGTTCTTAAGAGACTCTGGGAATAAGACACAAACAGTCTTGGGCAGCCTAGGCCTCAAGAACAATGACCAAAACCAGGAGTCAAAATGAGTGAGGAAAATAATGAGTGGCATTACCCTCATTGAGATGGCAGCCTCAAGTAAAGCACTCAGGCACTTCCAGTCCTATCCATGTCCTAAATCATGGAGGGGTTACAAAAGCCACCTGAAAGGAGGGACTGGGATTGCTCAGCCATGAAGCAGTTTAAGGTGCTTTAGAACTGCATCCCCCTAAAGCACTGTCCATAAGGCCTTTAAGCTGAGAAGGTACAAAGGTCAAAATATGCTGATCACGTGGAAGTATTCAAGTTTTGGTCCTATTCAACCCTTTTACAATAAGCCACTTTATAACAGAGAAACAATCTTTTTACCTCATCTACTAAATTACAGTCACTTCTTCAGAATCCTGTGTTCAATTCAGAAAGTGTAACATGGGCTAGCAGTGTGTTCATCCTGCTGAGCCAAGCTGCATTCTGATAACCTGACAGTAGCTTGAGGGATGGCATTGTGAAAGGTGAGGCAGGACATTGAGAACAGTTTCAGACTGATCTGTAGCTCAAGCTACAGTGCTGTATCCACCTACAAACCAAAGTTCATGGCAGACAGATTTCCCTCCTACCTGTAACTGTGCCTTATTACCACAGTTATGGTACCATCACCACTTACCTGACTACTGCACAAATTTCTAAGTCAAATAAATCAAAGTGGGGGTTTTGACATTTAAAATCCAAGGTAGCAAAATAAAAACATATACAGGAGGCAATTAAATATAATGAGAAAATAAATAAAGCACACCACTAAGCATTTTAAAAATTAGCCACAGAGGCCTTCAGTTTGATCTTTGACATTCATATATCCACTGCCATGTTTCTTGTGTGATATTTTGCAGTAAGTGCTTATTCATCAGAGACCAAAACTCTGAAAAGTTAAGCTGTAATTTAAACAAGTGTTGTTTAGCATCTCAATTTGTGTTAGACCAGGTGGCAGCTCTTAGAAGATCATTTTGATTTAACAACTTTTTGTTCTCTTAGAAAAGAAAAACATTGTCCAGCCAGATCCTGCTGACAGTGAACAGATATTTCTTCTCTGTTAGATGAAATATTTTCATTTGTCATTCTAATAGCTAGGGGAGGGGTAAAAGATAGGAAAAGTTTTTTTTTTTTCCTACATGGACTTTTTCTACATGGAATGGTTCAGAGTTTTATGGGAGGTGATTATTACTCAGTACTCAGCACTGTTGAGGTTACATCTGGAGTACTGCACCACACTTTGGTCATTATACTTCAAGAACAGGACAGATTTCTAAGGAAAGCAACCAAAAGGTGGAAAACATCTCCTCTGTGGAAAAACAGAGGGAAGTGGCCTAGGTCAGCTTGAAAAAAGGAAAATCAAAAAACTTTACTGACAAATCTCATTTGTAAAAACTGCAATAAAGATGACTGCATACTGGGACTAGGAATAATTAACCAAACATGAGGCTGAGCAAATTTATGGAAAAGGATTCCACTGGAACCTGTTAAGCTGACCAGCCGCCACATCACTGGCTCAAGAAATGCCTGAGCCACACATTTTTGAGGAATAGCCTGGGGAAATATCAGTACACAATCTTCCTTTCCTCATACTCTTCCCTAGAGCATATGCAATTAGTCCCTTTCATAGACAAGATCCCAGAGTAGGCCAGCCCTTTCCACTGACCAAGTGCCATTCTCACACTCAGCCTGCTTTTTTTAGGTAGGACAGTATGAAACCCTGTTGATTCTTAAGAGTAATTAGCTCTGGGAACAAGCCACTTGCAGAGCACCAGCAGCCCTTCACTAAATACTTTAAAGAACAAGGGCAGTTTAGTTTACTTGGCCTCTTGTTTATGTTAAAAGAAAGGAAGAAAAATAAAAAGGGATCGACTACAAGATTACAAAATTCCACGTGGGCAAACAACCTCACACAGTCCAACATTTAACTGTTTTTTCATTACCAAATAAATTAATGAGACAGCTGCGAATTTTGCACTTCTGGTACACATAAAATTTCCAATACTGTGTCAGTCACACAGAGAGGTGTGCTCAGAACAAAGTCTGAAACGTCAGTAAAAGTGGCTATGATTCCATCTTGCATTTAGAAAACTAAGTGCAAGATTCAGTGACGCCCAGCAATCCTCTGTTGAGAGTAAAACTGTCTCACTGCCATGACCAAAAGCAGAAGAAGCACATTTGCAAATCTTGCTTATAGTTCATACAGGCACATTTAACTCCACTTGAAAGATGCTCCATTATCTGTAACACTCTGCATTTGCTTCCATGACACAACTGTTTAATTTTTGTAATGAAGACATACACTTAACAAAAGGGACAAGTTAGCTCCTTATCACCTATCTTTGTCCCCATTTAAGCCTTTATCTAGATCTTTAGCTACATAGTGTTAAGATTGCAGTCCAATCTAAGAAGCAAATACTGTCTTTGGAGTGTCTTCCAGTAGGATAGAAGAAGAAATTATTTAACCCTATATAATTACTTGCTTCTTTACAGCTTCACAGAACTGCCAATTGGAAATTGAATAGGGAAAATGCATTTATTGTTAGCTCTGCTCTTCACAAAGAATTTTGGCTGCTGATACCCTTCGGTGTGAGCCATTATTTAGTATGAATTTCCTGATTAGCATGTTTCAAAGAGGTACAAAGCTCTAAGAAGCAAATGTTCTGTTTTCACAAAAATCCGTACCTCGTGTAACGAGCCAAAGAACACAGAACAGCACTCAGACCTTGACATATATTAACACAACTTGTTAGAGCTAATGCACACTTTAGCATGTCCATATACATTATTTTAAATGCAGCAATAGATTATCATTGCCAAGAAATCTGTCAGGTTCTTGAAGGAACATACAGCATGTATGCACAGTCCTTTCAAATTACATAATTATGAGGAAAGCTGGATTATAACTGAGTGTGTAACAGACGTAGATGGAACCTGGTTATCAAATGAGGGGAAGCCATGATTTGTGTGCTTTACACTGTTAGCTATGTTTTTCTGCACAGAGAACATTAAATAAATCAAAATAAATGATCTGAGGGCGATATACAGATGTGATGACAGACAGAGAAAGCAAGTGAGCCCAGGTGTTCATATATGCAGCTTCTAATACTGCATTAAGACCATGGAAATCAGTTAAATTGCTTGTAGAAAATCTACTTGTTCAAAGTAGGATCAGAACTTCCTCCAAAAGTAATTGTTTGATCATAGCCATGTCTAATGTCAAGGCTGTAATCTCACACTAGAGCATCTTTGCCAATAATGTAAATGTGGGCAACCTCGAGTCTCCTGCCAGCAGCACCGTCTGTGCTGATACAGCTGTTTGGAGGTAACTACCATAAACAGCATCCCTGCGAAGAACTACGAAAAGTAACCCCTACAAAGGGTGCATTTTTGACCCAAGTGCACTCATGAGCTGGTTTACAACATGGCCACAAACCCCTGCCTTGACACAGCTGATGGATGACAATGAACAACTCATGATGGATGGGTTTTTTTAGTCTAGTTTCATCACCAAGATCAGCATAAAATAAAAGTAGGTTCCAAGTGGGCCACCAAGGTAGATTCTCCACTTGCTAAGGACTGCATCAAAGAAATAAAGAGATAGCATCTTTGATAAGTGTGAGATCTGAAACCGATTTCAGTAGCAGTGCAAAGCACTCAGGCTACTACTGCCTTCATCTGAAACTGTGAGCACAGTAATAATTCATAACCTAAATCTGATAATCTTTCCAGGTTGGTAACGTAGCCATACACACTGTAAACTATGATTTGGATCCCACTGAAAATGTTCAGAAGTATCCTTTCTGGGATACACAACACCAGATCATGAGATGATGGTGGGCGAGTTAATGGAAAAATATTAATGGAACATACATTTAGGCAGTCAGAAGAATTAGACAGGAACAAAACACATCTGGGCACTTTGTGAACTCAAGGATCTCAAGTCAAGGATGAGGAAGACTTCTTTTTCAGAAGCATGGACAATGCTTCAAACACAATTTAGCCAAAGCAGCTGTTCTAGATTTGGTTAAGAAAAATTGGTTACCACAGAGAAAACAAAAGTGTTTCATTACCTTAGCCTAATCTCTACAGGCTAAAGAAGAACATACTCTACCACTAAGAGCAGGCTTAGCTTCTCAATACACTCTGAGAAGCACCCGAGTTTTTCTTTTGTAACTTTCCCAAGATATCAACCATTCAGCTTCCAGTCACACAAAATTAAGAGCACAGAACACAGTGCTACTGGTCAATGAAAAATGGCAAGACATCCTCTTCCCAAAACCTGTGTGTGAGGGAGAAGACAGGCATTATATTGTGAAAGAACACTGTAAGTCACACACGCCCTTCTCTATCAATTGGTGTTTACCTTTTTACCATCTCTGGAACAGCCCACATATTTCACAGTGTTCAAACAAAATCACTAACAGAAGAGAGGGAAGTTGAAAGAAAACACTTCTTTTCTGACATATGGTCAAGGGTTCCACTCTAACCTGAATTTCACTGGCTTCCCCATTCCCATGACAGCATCCTAAGAAAGATACTGTGCCACACTACCTGCATCTGAAAAAGCCTTTGCCCAACAGAACCTACGAAGCCCAATAAGTACTCTAAGTAACTGATGCAGTGTTTTGTCCTGGAAATGTATCCAGGTCCAAGTAGAGTATTCCACACAAAGAAGTGGAGCTCTTGCCATTAGAGACGTGGGATTTTGACTTCATTTTGTGTCAGAGGGCAAAAGGAAGAGATGGGAACAAAATCATTAACCAGCCCCTCTGTGAGGTAGCAGTTTCCTGCTCCTTGTAACACCACCAGACAGAAAAAAACAACTCACATAATCTCATACCAAACATCCAGGCTTCAGTGTCAGTTAACTAAGTTACAAGATACACCTTAGAAAATACACAATTCTTGCTCTCTCACAGATTCTTAATCACACAGGTTATAGTTGTGACCTAAGGAAAAGTGAAAGAACATTAAGGGAAAAGCAAGTATGCTGCTTAAACAAAGTACTGCATGTTGTTAAGCTCTCAGATAATTTTCCTTTAAGAAAATTACTTTAGGATATAAACAAAAATGTACAATCAATCATTGTATCAAATCAAACAATTATATTAAGGTTCAATTTACAAAAGGTTAACAAATAATTAATAGCTGGTTTAATACACAGGGGTTTGCTTCTCCTCTACTGTCAATCCAACAGATACCTTCTAGCTGTCTATAGTACTTTCTACTGGTGTGCTTATAACCTTCCCTAACATGTACTTACAACACATTTCTCTAACATGAATAACAATTTCTAGAAATCATTTATTAACCCTTCATAAAAGTCTAAATAAACCTTAATATGAAGTATGACTAACTTTATTCTATTTCAGCCCCATGCCCTAGAACACATCAAATACTAGCTCTTTCAAGTTTTTGTTTGAAATTCTACATTTTAGTTGGGTGCCACATCACTAGCTGCAGAATCACAAATGCCTACAGTGGCTTAGCCAACACACTGCAGACACAAGAAGTGAAACAAAAGTGGTGGGGGAAGATCATAGGGAACAGTTCAGGTTCTTCCAAAAGAAACGTCCTGGCTTTTTTTGTTGGAACAAACACTGATATCATGACAACAGAATCAGAAAGCAAATAAATGGAGTCTTGTCAATCAAGACATTGTTTTTCCTTCATTTTAGAAATTAAAACTCCACAATACATTATAATATAAATATATAAAACAAAACACAAAGGTAAATTGTAAATTCCAACCCCCATAACTAGGATCTAAAAAAGGGAACAGCCATCTATTTCTTGGATGCTGCCTAAACTTCTCTTACCTGCAAATTTTCAATATATTTAGAAGACCTATTTAGTGTATCAGACTCAGGGAACAAGATGTATTATATTTAGGTCTCCTATTTTTTCCATCCAGTATTTTCAGGTTCAAACCCCACCTTAGTTTTTCTCCATCAAATTGCCTGCTGTTGATTTAACAAAGTTCAGCTCAGACTTCTACTTTTCCTTCACTTTCAGAGCCTCCATCTTCATTCTCACAGTCCTCCACAGGCTCTTCATGCTCCTGTGTCTTCTCTTCCTCCTCCTCCCCCTCATCTCCAAAAGTCTCTTCCTGCATTGTAGTAAAAGTGAAAGACCTGGCAGCAGCTTGTGCAGCCAGACCAGATGTGAAGTTTAAATCTGTTGATATGTGGAGCTGGGCCAGCCTATGCTTGATTTTTGAATGGAATGCATCCTTAGAGGGAGGCTGTGAGACCTCTACTCCATCCATATTGCTTGGTTTGAGTTCTTCAGCTTCCCCTTCACACTGGTAACACATTCTTTCTTCAGCCCCTCTAGAAACATCTTCACCTGCAGTACTGTCTTTGTTTTTCCCCACCTCAGGATCTTCATACAAATATTCTGTCCTGCTTTTATCAGCAGCATTCATTTGTGGATTAGAGTCTTTTTCTTCCGATTTATCACAACTTTGGCTGCAGTCCTGCTTTTCTGTATCTGAATTCATATGTGATTCCAAATTATTTAGTAGCTTCAGCGGTTCTACAGGAGACAAGGGTTTCACTGCAGCTTAAAAAGGGGGAAAAAGTTAAATGATAACTAAAAGCAAGCTTCTATATGTAATTTATTTCTGTCTGAAAAGTGGCAAGATTATAAGGGTTAAAATGGTTTCAGAAACCCCTGAAACAATAGAAACAAACCCCACAAAAAAACTTAAAATAAAAGTGTTTTCTAATCACAAAGCTGAAGTGAAATGTGATAGCTACTTGTTGTAACTATTCCTCAAAATCTGTGATGTGAAGAGACAGCACAAAATTGGTGGTATTTAAAGCTGACATCGAACACAGGTGATGCATTCAATGTTAAAGCAAACCCCAAGTATAACTAGTGTCCTGCATACAGATTTGAACTGTCTGCATTTTAAACAACAGTTACCTAATCCACTAAACACAGCTGGTACATGAAAAAGTCCTTATGGGCAATATCTGATCTCACACACCACAACATACAAATACAACACGTATTCATACAGGCAGGTCAGGTGTCCTCACAAATAAAGTGTGGTTTAATTTAGCCTCTCTTGAAGTTAGTAGCAGCAGCGAGTCCCATTGCCAGCAACGGGATGCTAGCCAGGAAGTCTCTCCTCCCAGTGTTAAGGGTTAGTATAACTCGGTACAACCACTTCTTGAAGAACAGACGTCTTTCGTTTTAAGAAAACGATATAATGTCCATTTCCAAGTAACATTCCCTAAACTGCAGTAGCTCCATTATAGCAGCAGCACGAACATAAATGAGAGCGGCAACAGCAGATTCCCAAGTTGCATTTCCCTTTCTAATTCCATTCTGACTTTACCCCTGTAAGCAGAGATGAAAATAACTCTGGGAAATACACAAACTTTTCATGGGAAACAAAATTTACGGTATTAGGATTTTTCAACCACATCCTATTTCAGTAATATTTAATTTAGCTAGCTGAAGGCAGGCACATTATCAGGGTTGTCACATTGATAATTATTGTCATTAGCACACTGAAAGACTGTGGGTTTGAATTTGAAAGCCTTATATACCAAAGGAGCACTGCACCAGACTCATCTCCGTTACTAACGGGGTAGTTCTTTCCCTATCTTGTGAAAATCATGCTGCTACTCACTTCTGTCCATTTGCTTGAGGAAGCAGGAATATGCACAGTAGTCATCATTTGGGAGCAAACTTGTTGCCCACTTTCTCCAAACAATACTTTGAAAGCCAAAATTTCTCAAAAAATAAATGGGAGCTGGCCAATTTTGCAGAATTGACTAGTTAATAAGCAAGGTGGAATTCATCAGTTCTGAGAGTATGGCTTTCCAAAGCTGAGAAACAGCTGTATAAGAATTGCTGGATGGACAAAGCACAAGAAGGGGAAACAGCTGGATACAACAGGATCACTTTCAGAATGAACTTTTCTGGGGGAGAGAGGTTAGGGAAAGGCTAGAAGTGATTTTGCACTAGAGAAAGTTGTTTTACAAATGTTTGAGAAATGAAAACAAAGCCACTGTCAACTTAGCAGACCTTTTCAAAAGCACTTTCATTTTATTGGCTCAACAGGATGCCAAAGGACCAAAAATAGAAGCTTACCTACATTACCATAAACCACCTATTGCCCAGACTAGAAGCAGCATTACCACGGTGCTGGGCCTTGGAAAACTTGCTGAAGTCTAGCACTTTGTTAAGATGATGTTTTTTCTTCTGGAATCCAACCTGCCATCACCAGTTGACTTCACGCTGTTTTCTTTAGACATATCAACTTTTTTGGAGCCGATCTCTTTTATGTCGAAACCCTCACCACCCCTCTTTCAACAAACCAAAAAATCTTAATGTCCTGGTTGGGACAAATCAGAATGGCTACCTGGGTGCCTTGACTAACAGAATAAAGCCTTTGAATATTTCAGGATCTCTTCCCACAATAATCATAAATTAAGAGAACACGGGATTTCTGGAATATGATTGTCCTGTAAAAGTGAGATTGAAGAGGGCTATGGGAAAGTGGTATCATGACCATCCACTGGCTTGGGTTTAAAACCTTTCAGGGTTTAAAATGTAAAGATAAAGCAAGCCAGAAATATGCAAATCACAGATCATAAAAACATCTCTTGAAGGAATGACTCATGTACAGACAAGTTAAGGTCTGTGGCAGTAACATGCCAGGGTCCATGAAGCTATATTTAACTGACTTTCATTTCTTTTGGAGAAATAATGACGAAGTTCCTTAAAAACCAGTAGAAGATGTTATGTCTGGTGTCCGTATCAGTCTGTCATATTAGACACACACAGTTGGAGCCAAAAGAAGATAAGTAATTACTTTCATGAAATGCCTTTGTGTTTTTCAGTTTTGCACAGGATGGAAGTAATCAGTGATTAGTCCTATGCACTTTCTTCCCTCCCCACCATTTAATCTCTAATCCTAAAACAATGTAATATCTATACATGGAAAGGAAAAGGAACCAATGTGAGCCACAAAGGCTTTCCAGTGAATAGCTGCTGCAGACTACAGGAGTCAGCCGGCTCTTTCCAGCCATGGCCACAGCTGCCTCAGGATATGCTCATATGGACAAGTATCAGCTGCTAACTTAGGTAAGGAAATATCCTATGGAAGTTCTCCTGACAAAATGCTTTCTGCAGGACTCACTAGGTCTGTCAAGACTTGAACTGGGGGTAGGATTCCTTCCTTCTTCCTTCAACAGTGAGTAAAGGAAGACTTGAAGGGATTTATGTGAAGAGTTATGTGGTGTCGTATCTAACACCACACCAAAGGGATAATACAGAAATCCTGCTCCTGAGCAGACTCTGGTGCAATGTGATGTCTTGGGGTCTTTTAACTCAACTAGAAGAGAAATCAGTACCAATAGCCAAGTGATCTCTTTAACTACAGTTGTAGCTTAATGGAGATAAAAGAAGAAAGTTGTGAAAACATACTTTTTGATGGTTTGATGTCAAAAGAGACAGTCTCATAAACGGGTACGGTCTGCTACTGTGTGTTCCCACTAAATTACTGAAGGATGCAATCCATGGTCATTTTTTTTGGTAGGCCATGGCAAAGGCAGAATTCTTGCATAGGCTGCCAGACTTGAGGGTTGTTTTTCTTAACACAGAACATCAAACTTTTTAGAGGGATTTTCCTAACCTGTCTTTAAGAGGAAGAAGTGAAAACGAGAAAAAGGAAAAGAGAAACTACTGCCAATTTTAAAGATAATAAATCAAACAGCCCAAGCAGTGAAAGGAATCAAGTTGTATCCAGCCATTGCTGTAACAGACAAACTGTCTTGTTGAGGCAAGAGATATTTTCATATTCCTGCCTTCAAGGGCAAGTGGCTGGAGCTACCCAGCAGTCTGCAGAGTTAGTAAAGGTTAGCTTGGAAGAACTCTTCTTCTTAGATGGTTTGTGGGGGTTTTTTGTAAACATATTCTGTATACTCACTCTCTCATGGAAACAAAAGCCAATTTTACTCTTTTATGAGCCTTTAATATTTCAAAGTGCAATTCTTCACTTTAACCTATATACTTTTCTAAGTCTGAGATAATTTTGATCATTTCTTTAAATTCTGAAAAGTAATTTATTTATGCACCCTGATTAAAATTCATATTTACTGGAAAGCCATGAAAAAAAGTCAGTTTAGTCTGCATGGTTTACAGCCTGACAGTTCTCTTTATGCTGTCTTAATATTTTTTTGTGTTTAATATTTTAGCTCAGTGTTTTGCTTAAAGACAAAATCCCATTTTTCTGGGTTCTTTTCAATATATAGCAAAATGATTGCTAAAAGTAATATAAAGAGATGGAATAGCAAACCAAGGTCACACAGCTCTGTTAAAGAAACTACTATAGCTAAGCACTGTGTGAATTCTAACATAGTCAGAAGCTGATGGCAAACAGACATCTACATTTTCTAAGAAAGGAATTAATTTTAAAAAGCAATGCTTACCATGTTCACTGAATAGCAGCTGTTTCCATTTCTGTCTTTCTAGTTCTGAAGCTTTAAATCCAAGCACAGATTTCAATTCTTGTAACACCCTCTTAGATTCCTGTCTCTCTCGTTCTTGTCTCTCTCTTTCTTCCTGGGAAAAGCAGTAAACATCTTCCCTTTTGTATTCACTATCTGTATCTGAATAATCAACATATGCTTCCAATTCCTTAAAAAAGAAAAAAAGACAAAAAGACAGAAGCTCTTGATCTTCACTGCCAGTGTGGACTCCATCCTACAATCTGATTCACAATCAAGTGCTCTCAACACAAGCCAACAACAGCAATAGGATAGAGCCCTGTTTGAGCAGAGCCAGTAGGTCTGACACTGCTCTCAGTTGTATCTGTATGATTTTGGAGCAAGTCCACTCATTGAAACTCAGTGAAATCTGTCTTCATACACAAGTATGATCAAGTGATATACCTTGAAAATGGGAGTCCATTTCCCCATAATTACAGGTGGAAATCAGCAATGCTGATGTGGCTTTCTCTTTTTTTTAATTTACACTGTAACCAATTCTTCATAGTCAGGCATATTGCTAATTTAATTTATGTAAATGTTTATTAAGAGAATATAGAGAACAGCAAACTCCTCCAATTTTCAATATATTGGCTTACAAGCATAAAAATACGAGAGCACCATTACTGTTATAACAGATAGCCAATAAGGTAATTGGTCCCAGCTCTTCGATAAGGAAAACTTGTAGAGAGAATCCATGTGAGAGAAGGCAAGGGAGGGACAGAGCAGAGCATGGTTGTTCAGCATGCTTTCAGAAGGCACCTGCCACTCAGTTCTGGGATGGAGGAGGCCTGCCTCTCTTCAAGGCAGCCCAACCATCACCTATGAGCTCCCCAAACAACACAGAATTGTTCAGTGTCACAGTCTGGTTTAGGTATCCAGAACAGCACAGACTACACAAACCGAAGGCAGGATGGTTTGTGCTGGAGCTCATCACTTCTGTAGGTGTGTCAATTTATCCAGCAATATGCAAGTAGGACTCTATTTCACATACTGCCTTTTAGCAATTCTCACCTTTTTCTTTATTACTCTGACCTGTGTTGCTGCTCTTCTTTTGTCAGTCATTTCTAATGGTACGTAGGAGAAGTGAATACTAGTGCTCTTTTTTCCAGGATGGGGCAACACCTCTCCATGGAACAGCAAACAGAATATGCACCTTTTTTCCTACAAATCCAATTTTGAAATGGCCCTGGAGACCTACCTCTTTCTCAGCAAGATAAGAAGGTCACTGCACAAGCAACTGAAAAAAACAGATACAGCAAACAATCCCCAATTATTATTTTAAACAATGCTTTTTTTTTACCTGCTCTTCAGGGATTGGATCTTTGTTTTCTATGTATATGGCAGGCTGTGTTAAAGGTACTGTAGTTCGCTGTAGGTTGTCACACGAAACTTCAATTTTGCCTTTAGAACAAGAAAGAAAAGTGATCAAAAAATAAAGAAAAATATTTGAGCATTGAATGAGGTTTTTGACTCACTCAGGCAGGATCCAGGTATTTTCATAGGCAGGAGGGGCATACATGGAAAAGCAGTGAGAAGGCTGGATAGACTACAGTGGAACACTGTGTTAGAGAGCACTTAAATAACTTAGTGGTTTTGACATAAGCTGAGTGCAATGGAATTCATGTTGAAATACTTCAATTAACAAATCTCAAAATTTCATAGTCTTTGAAAACCTCCAGATGGCAAGAGACATTGGAAGAACCAGAGAAAAGACCTGGTTCTCAAGTTTAGAAAAGAGAAGTAAAATAGTCACAGATAAAAGAGCTTCAAATAATAGGAAAATATTGGAAAAAATAAACAAGAAAAATTTACAGGCAGCTATCTGGGAGGTAGCAAGGAGAAAAGTGACAGCCAGGCTAGGTTTGTTGAAAACCAAGACGTTCATTTTCCAATGCAGTAACAGGTCTTATGAAAAGAAAGAAGCCAAAGGCATTCTGCATTTTGTTTTCAGTACGGCTTTTGATGTGGTGTCATGACATTCTTGTAAGCAAAATGCATAGGCCAGGAGAAGTTGCTGTTAGGTGCATAGACAGTCTCCTGGAGCATCACAGCATAGTTACCATTTTCAGACTGGAATACACTGAGTGAGGATTTGTCTCAAGTACAATACTCTTTAATATTTCCAATGAGTGAAAGAAAAATGTTGCATCTCATTAAATCTGCTGATACGGGGATAATCTGCAAGGATACTGAAGGGCACAATGAGAATAAAAAGTAATACTGAAAAATCAGAGATACAGCCCAGGTAGAATAGGATTTCAGATATAGGAGTTTGGTGACAGTGACTGCAAATTTTTGTGCTTTGGAACAGCCAAGTACACAAATATGTGATAAGTGACTGGGGAGCACCACTGAGAAAAAGGTGAGGAGACTCCCAGTCAACTACACCCTGCTGCAAGCAAAAAGCTGAACTCCATACTAGTATATATAAGCAACAGCACTGACTGTTAGACACAGGAAATAACATTTCTACCCTGCCACTGCTAAGGCTGTGGATGAAACGTAGTGCCCAATCTGGGGCTCCTCCATTCAATGATACAGCGGGCAAACTAGAAGGAATATAGAGGAAAACAGTGGAAATGATCAGAGGACTAAATGAAGGATAGTTGTCGGGGAAGAGCTGAGGGAGTCATGTAGAGAAGATAGAAAGAAACATATTAATCATCTTCAAGAATGTAAAAGCTATAAAGAGGAAATGGATTTCCATTGTGGGCAGATCAGAAGTATTGCTTCTAAATTGCAGCAAGAGATACTTCGAACCAGTAGGAACATTCTACTGGTAATGGAGTTAAGTGCTGGAATAGATGCCTGGAGATACTGGAAAATGTCTCTAAAGAGGTTTTTAGGAACAGGTAAGCAATATTTACTCAAAAATACTAATTTACCCTTAAGAAGGGAAATGGGCTCATCTATCCCTATTTTCAATTTCTAATCTATATATTGAATACTTAGGGATGGTGTTCTGAAAGTAGGCAGTTGACATTAATGCCAGGTTCAGTGATGCTCAGTTACCTGCTTTTGCAAACAAGGAAAGCATGTAATCCTCTAGTTGCCTGGGCTGAGCTAAAGATCTGCCATTAGAGAATTATCTGCATGCAAAGTTTATACTACTACAACAACAGAAATATGGTCCTGAAGGTACGAAGCTGAATTTGGAAGAATATATGTAAGTTACCAATTAAAAGCTTGCCTTCTCAAATCAGAGGAGTATAACCAGCTGCTGTAATATGTGTACAGACTGCTGTGTTTGCCACCTGTACAGGATGATGCCATTGCTAAGGATATGCTTCAAGATCATGATTTCACAGTGTTTAACTAAAACTGCTGCTGCTTTAGTTCCTCTCCGGTGGAGACAGTTTAAAAGGAAGAAGGATGGAGTTTAAACAGTTTGAGAGGTAGTGGTTCAAAGATGATTAAAACAATGCTTTAACTAGCCATAAAGAGTATTCTATTCCAATATTAGCAGTAGATGTGCTTAAATTGTCAAGGCTTTAAGTGGTAAACCAGTTTTAGTAGTGATGAAGAAAGGTGAACAAATAAAGAAAAGAAATTGAAAGTCTAGAATTAGCTCTAGGAAATGAGCAAATATCTACATGTAGATCAATGATAGATAAATGTGTCTTTAAAGTTAAATTCCCCTCAAGGTGCTGAAACCCCATTTGCTGTCAGGCTCTGTTCTGTACCTGACAAGATCAGTGACTAATGGCACCAGTCACATCAAGTCCTGTGAAGGAAGAAGCCAAACTGCATGTACTGAAGGAACACTTCTCTCCAGTGTACACTCATATCACCTCCAACAGGAGGTGGACAGTGTATGAATGCTCAATCCATTACCCTTACAAGGCTTGGCTTTGACAGAGTTTGACACAATGAATTGTTGAACATGCCTGTAAGAAACCAGCTTTAACACACCATGATTTACAGCAAGAAGCACGTAGTACTTGCTGAAGGGGACTCATCCCTTTATACAGATGTTGTACTGGTTGAGCTTGTTAGTTGAACTAAGCACCCACTACAGCAAAAGTGCTGGGCATCCACTTAGACACAATGTTCTACTCCCAGGGGGTTCTTGCAACAGCTCTTGTCAAAAGATTCATTTGGTTTTGGATAATAGTGCAAAAACATAAGACGTCTTAGCTGCTATATTATGTCAACAGGAAGGTATCTTCTTCCAAAGAGCTTTCAGAAAGCATTGGAAAGAAAAGATAATTTAATTTAGTAATTTATGTAATCATGACTGACAGGCCCGCTGTTAAGATTCGTAGAAAGACAGCAGAAGAATTAGATTTATTTGATGCACAACTTGAAAAGGTCAACTCACAGAAGCTGGACTGCTTAAGAAATGTATCAGGGAAGTCAAATGTAGTCAGATAAAAATAGTTTTCAATGGGCAACATAATTCAAAGTAGCTCCTGTGGAGTAGTTTAGCAAACTTGTTGCAAAATAGAGATTCAATCCCAGCACATTTCCAGGAAAAGCCAGTGGGCAAAAGTGAAGGATTATTTTATTTTTTATTTCCCACGCAATCCCTTCCTTCTAGATCACACACTCGGTTATTTTTGTACTGAACTTTAAATGGAAGCAAGTTAAAATAAAAATGCCTGCTGTGAAATGTATACACAAAGTAAAAATAAAACTAAAAAAACTAAAAATACTGTGGCATGCAGCCTAGAAAGAATT
Organism: Myrmophylax atrothorax; assembly: GCA_026770055.1. NCBI lineage: Eukaryota > Metazoa > Chordata > Aves > Passeriformes > Thamnophilidae > Myrmophylax > Myrmophylax atrothorax. The sequence goes on along the minus strand of JAOXXN010000265.1, from coordinate 45,168,595 downwards.
TCTAAGGAAAGAGAAAAAAGAGATCAGTGGAACTGCAGGTTGTGAAGGGCATCAACAAAACACAACAGGCTAGCACATGCCAGTGTATCAGGGTACAAATAATATCCTCATAGGCTGTTCTAGGCAGCAGTGAGGGAGAAGTTGTCAAACTGGACTATCAGGCAAAGTACACACGGATTCGGTTACACCATGTCTGGGCCTGCACGAGGCCTCCCACGGCTCCCAGTTCTGATGTAAGCATGAACAAGGTTGGTTTGCATGCCTCTGGGCCCCCAGCAATATCTATCCACCTACTGGACATTCCACTCATGCATCACTAAAGCATAGCACACTACAGATTTGCATTTCTGTAGGTAACCTGCTGATACCCCAGGTACCCCCCAGTTTTCTTAATGTGGTCTCCACTACCAGCATTTTTCAGATGCTGGGCTGTGCCTTCCTAGGACAGCAAAAAAGCTCTTGGAAAAAAGAAAGATTAGAAATTATAGGTTCAACTCCATGTCAGGAGAGCCTAAGTTCACTTCCATTATTTAAGCTGGCTGTGCTTCACAAGAACAGCATGGGCAGTACAGGTCACTAAGGAGAGGAACATCAGGCCAAATGTTGCGATATGCTGCTCAGTAAGACCTTTAAGGAAACCAAAGATTAGCTCTCTGTCTCTGAGAGGTGGTAAATGGGTACTACACACTCAATGTGTCCTCCACGATTTAAAATGCTCCAGGAAATGTCACTGTCAAGAAAGTTTCTGACAATACTATTGTTGTTTCAATTAACCGTGTAATTTTAATACAGTAAATAAATTAACATCTCAGGAATGAAAAACCAAAATGCTACCCCTTCACAGGTGATTCACCAATCAAAGGTAAATAGCCACAATTGCTCTACACCTCCAAATGTGATCTGAGTGCACAGGTCTAACAGACTGAGTTAACATGTTTGCATTTTTTGCTGAAGCAAAAGCTTCAAGGCCATTACAGTGAAGTCATCTGACAGAAATACAGTGTTTCAAAGTGTATGGTTATGAGATCTTCTTCAGCTAAAATTCTGAACACTGACTGAACACTGAACACTATCTCTGATCCATGTGACCATTCCATCTCAGAAGTGCATCCCATTAGTTGCTAAATTAATCTCTCAAATTTACCTTTTTTACTTGGGTTTCTTCCACTCATTCTTTCCACCTGAGAAATGGCTTCTTCCCAGCAGCTGTTGCTTGCCTGGATATGAGGCTGAATAAATTTCATTTTTTGTTCCAGAACCTGATGGGCTTCTGTTGTCAACTCGGGTGTCTCCTTAGTGCTAACAAGTTTTTCAAGTTCATCCTCTAGAATTATTACTCTAAGTGATGAGGAGAAGAACAGCAATAAGTAATAATAAATACTTGACTTCACTATCTCTTTAAGTAGATAATTTAATGTACTGTTATTTTCTTCAAGTTTTAAGAATCTAACTCAGTCAATTCTTCAAAGATGTTCCAAAATTTTAAAGATAAAGACACACTGCTCACCTGCACTCATTACAGTAATTCTTATATGTAAGATTAAAGGAATGGGACAGTCTTAACTGTTTCACCAAGGCAGACACAAATCTTTGAAAATATTTACTAGGTAGTTATTATGAGCTCAACATTCTTACAAAGCATTCGGTATGTTGCAAAATCAACAGAAGGTAAGTATGTTTTCAGATTTTTTCAAGGGAGTGAGAGAAGCAAGGCAAGATCTTAGTGCACTGCTTATCTTCAATTTTTCCCCACATACTTAAAGAATCACCAGAAAAAAATGTCAGATTCTATAATGAACCAAGAATCTTTCAGCCCATACTGTGTAAAAATATGCCTATGATTGCAAAGACTTGTATGTATCCGCCTTTTTTGCATTTAACCTGGGATACAAGATTACAACCCAAAAAACGTCAAACCTGAGGTCTTCTGCCTACCAGCACATTCTCTGAACTCGTGCAAACTTACTCATTGAGCAGTGCCTTGAGGTGGAGCTGCAAGCTGCGCACTGCTGTCTGAAGACTGTTCAGCTCTCTTGACTTCTGCTTTGTCCTGGGTGGCCATTCCAAACCCGACTGATGCTGCGTTTCAAAGTACCGATAGAACTCGTAGCTCCTCCGGAGCTCCTCCAGGCAGGCAGCGTGTGTGTGAGGTAGGCCTTGGGTCACATCAGACAGGATGTGATGAGGCAGCCGTTCGGGGGACACCAAGGGCTGGGGGGACGCGTTGGATGGGGAGAGGAGCAGCACCAGCCTCCGGAAGAACTCTGAACTCTGCCCTACCCAGAGCTGAAACAAGACCTGCAAAAGAGGGCAAGGTTAGCTCTATGCACCTGGGCAGACAGTCAGCCTCCAATGTAAATGTACAGATACACCATGGAAAAACATTCCTTGGCCAGCAACAGGAACTTTGAAAAGCTGCAAAAATCTGCTGTTTTTGAAGGATATCCCAGACCATGTGAGGTTCAGATCTTGTGAACCTTAGGTGACTGTCAATTTTTTGATGAAGGATATTAAATGCAATTATGTTCAGAAGGTTGTCAGCATCCTAAAAAGTCCTATTTTCATCAGGCAGTTTCATTATTTGCTATAATCTCCACCCACCCTACAGCTCAGAAAGGGCTGACAAAATTGTGGTGGCAGAAAAAACCATTTTTCCCTTTATAATGCCAATCATTTCTACAATCTGCTAACTACTGCATTGCCCCACACCCAACCCTGAAACACGAGTCTAATTGCATTGTACTTCAACACAAAAATATTCTACATCTGAAGAAAGTTGAGCTGCCAGCCAAAGTGAGAAATTCCACCAATACCACTAAGAAGGAAAAGGCTTGTAAAAAAATTAATTGATTCACAATGTTATATATGGTACTAAAGAGGCCAAGTCTCTCTGGGAGTAAGGCAACCCACAATTTCAATTTTTTGAGAACTTTCATTTCCAAGGAAGTGTAAAGAACTGTTTTCTTAGAGAAGGCTGTTTGCTCAGTAGACCATGACAGAACAGTAGCATGTTATATCTCTAAAATAAAAAGGAAAGGTTATGATAATTTTTTCTGCAATACTGGTCCCTATTAAAAGGGATCAACTGTAGGTGACCATGAGATGCAGCCTGAAACCTGTTCTTAAGCATTCCAGACCAAGGAAGACAAAATATTTACTCATCATGCTTTTGATATATCCCAGGATATATCAAAAATACTTGGAAGCAAACTGATAAAATATCCCAAAAGAATAAAAAAATTCTCAAATTACAAAAGATACTAATGAGAAAAAAGAACACATGAATGACATGAAGTTAACTGGGGGCACACATGCAAGACTGATTTGGCTGGATGCAAAAATAAAAAGCAGACAAATGGGCAGCAATCACTCAAATGTCCCTGAATGTGTGATGCCTTGGATAAAAAGTCAAAAGCTCATGCTATAATAAGCACAAAAGAATACCAACTCCTTCCAACAGACGTAAGGCACAAGCAGTGAAGAAGTAGCAAACAAAAACAGTGGATTTCAGGAATCGGTAATAACAATCCAAAACCTACCTGACAAAAGGCACAATGACGAGAGAAATGAAATTCCAGATGTATTTATGGTTGCAAGTAGCTTGGTCTGTCAACAACTCCTAATGATTTCTGCTGGTTTTTGATTAAACTCACACAAAATATCCAACTGGCTCTCCTCAGCTTAAATTGGTACTTTTTTCTTAAGCCAAAAATTTTCACTCTTTAAATGGTTTACTTAAGGACAAAGCAGTCAGCAGACACATGCTACATTTGTCATACAGCCTAGACGTGCACTTCTATGAAAATTAAAATATTAAATAAATCTGGATACATCTCTGTATTCTGTTTGCATTTTAACATAGAGACAAGTTCTCCCCAAAAGCCCTGAAGAGAACTGCACATAAACCTGAGGCTGTGGCAGGATGGCCTACCCCAGTAAGGCCTAGAATCCAACCAGAGAATGCATACAATGCAAGCTACAACCCAAGTTCTACTGCTGGCAGCAGGGTGCTGTTTTAATGCTGAATTATGCTGAAACCAGCCTGGTTCAACAGGCTTCAAACACACATCCTGCTTTTTGAAGCAGGATTTGACAGATAAACTAGTTGCTGGACTGTAAATCCGTGACTACAAGTCCATCACTTTATAACTATAAAAGCCCGGTCCAACTTTCATATGGCACATTCTTCCACACACTTCCCTGAGCTGTGGAGCTTGTTCTGGGAAGCAGGAACCCCTCTTATGGTTACTCCCCAGGGGTTAAGAGAGAGATCTGCCTGCTATCTCATATGGTGAGTTATATCAATCTCTACTTAATGATTGTTTCTTTTTCGAGCTTTGATACAATTGCTTTAATGTAATTGCTTTGATAAAGTGCACTACACTACTTTATGCTACATTATACCCTCCTAGCAGGTTTTTAGCTTTTATATTGCATAGTAAATAATTCTGATGAAGAAATTTCATCTGTTCACTTGTCTGTTCATTTGTCCTAATAAATAATTAATTTTATACAAATATAGCCAATTTGCCATTATTAAAACCTGTGGGACAAAGTGATTTAATCACACCTCTGTAATTCCTTAAATTTAAGCCGTTGACACAGTCCAAGGCTAGGATAGGATTAAACTCCTGCACCTAAACTCTTCTCTCAGAAGGAATTTAGAAAGCAAGGGAGTCCTTTCTGCACCTCGCAACTCCATGGCAGGGCTCCTTTAATAATTTTGTCTCAGCCTTCCACTCTCTCCTGTGGCAAGGGCTCACAACACAAGTATGTCCCGAGGTAATCAGAGTGTATCTATTTTATTAACTACACAGGAGTCTGCTTAGGGCTGACCTGTGTTCATTTAGCTAGGTTCAACTACACCACATCCAGCCTACATCACTCTCTGTTATGAGTTAACATAGACTGAGATTTGCTGGTTGTGAGCTTAACTGTATCCAGAAAGCATCGCAACCAGTTTAATTAAAACAGATTTCAGTTAAACTACTGCCCATTGCAGGTAAACAAAGGCTTAGCTTACAAGCTTGGGCACCTCTGGACAGCTTCTTGCGCTTAAAAATAAGTGGGTAAATTAGTGGGCTTGCATGATTGCAGTTAGAACTTCAGCTAATGAAAAGGCAAGAAAAAAAATCGCAAGGCTTCTGTCTCTTGTAGTTCCTAGCTTACAGCTAATTAGACAAAGCCTCAAAGTTTAGTAATCACTATTACTGGCAACATTTACTGTCAGAACAAAAGAAGTTGAAGTCTATAAATTAAGTGAAAAAAGCCAACCCCACAGAAAGACACAAGTCATCCAATATTGAAATTTTCCATTAAAAAAACAATGTTAAAAGGAACTGCCTTGGCAGAGGACCATTAGGGTGTAGAAGGCTTGCATTCAAATTAGATCCCCCTTCCAACTGATTCATGGAAATAAAAAATATCCAACATGCCAAAACAAAATAGATAAAAAAGGCCATTATATGGTTGTCGTTCTGTTCAGTTAAAAGTTTTTCAAAGATTAAAGAACCACGTTGGCTCATGGCAGCAGGGACCCGAGCTTATGATTTCTGGTCCTCAGTGTAACTGAACACAGCTATTCCCTTTGGCAATTACAACTAAATTGTATCTTCTGGTCTCTCTCTTTTTATTCACATCAAGAGATTAGATAAAAAAAGTAGTACAAGTCTGGAAATCATTTTGCTCAGCTGGGATCAAGTAAAATCAGAGAACAAAAAATCAGATTTAGGGAGACTGATCAAGCTGAACACTGACTTCAATTTCCAGGATTCGCAGAAAAAAATTCTAATGTTATATGGTGCAACTTCTCTTCCACTACCTGTAAAACAAAATCACCTGAATGCCAATAAATGTAGAAACACATGCTAAGGGACTGATTACATCTCCCCCTCAATTCACCGTGTTACTATAGGTTAGTGAGTGCAAACCACAGGACTTCATGACAAGAGATTTTCACAGGAGCCTCCACGGATGTGTATGTCCTTCTAGGAGAGGTCACCTTGAGTGCAGGCAAGCTGAAGCCATCGGTCAGGTTGTGTGCCTCCTCTTCGGAGACCTGCTCTTCACTCAGTCCCAGACCCAGCTCCTTGAAGGGGACTACACAGATGTAGCTGGTCACGTTGTCACTCTCCGAGTTCAGAGGGTAGGTTTAGCTGGTGTTAAGGTGGTAAACAAAAGCCACTTTTGCATTAAACAGAAAAGGAAAAAACACCTCATAAGGTTTCTTACTCCTGGTAATTTGTATGAAAGCACATACATTCCTCCCAAATCCACCTGAATCCTGTTTAATTGAATGTTCTGTAACCCTTATTTGAAGCACAAGTTTTAGAGGCTTTTAAAAGGGTGAGAGATAAGACACTGACCAAACACCTGCATCTAAATACAAACATATGAAAAGAAACACAATAGACCATGAAAAGTCCCTACATGCCTTTTAAGTGAGCAAAACAGCTTATCTTCAACTATTAAGTTTCCAAGAGATAGCTCATGTCAATCCCAAACCAGGTATCATATACTTAACAGAGAAAAGAGGAGAACAAGGGTGCAATTTTAAGTTTTAAAGGTAGCCTGTGTTATAGACCAAACTCAGGATGATGTGAATTCCCTGGGAGTTCTGCTTGTGCAGGGACCGCTCAGAGATCTTTGCAGTAAATGGTCTTTGACATTTCAGACAGCACTGTGAAGAACAGGAGCTCTCTGACTGTCACACCACTAACTTTATTGATTACATTGCTGTAAACCCACTACGATCTTGGCACAAAGAGTGGTGAACTGGTATCTATCAACACTACTTGGCACATTTAAATTCTCAGTAGGAAAATGTACATTTCTAGCCCTCAAAAATGCTTAAAAAGCAGGAAGCAATATAACAATATAACATACCAGAAGACAGATAAAATAATTCATAGACTAGGAAGCATTTATCTTCAAACAGCACTAATTTTAACCTAATCTCAGGCTGGGAAGGAAGAACAGTTCAAGATTTCTGCACATTATTTGATAGTTAACCGATCACAAAATAGTAAAATTTGTTTCAAAACAGGAACTTACAGCTTATGGTCATAAGCACAAAATCACGTTTGTTCCACAGAAATATAAATATATTTGTAAAGCATTAATGAAAATAAGGCATTCATTTGAAATCTGTTTTTTATCATTTATAGTTCGATCTACAAACTGAACGCTCTCATCTCTGGCACATAAAACTGATTGGAAGGACTTGTCTCTTGTTCAACTAATATGTTTTCTGGGAAAGCTACAAGTTCCATCCACTTTCACTCCCAAATTTTCTATGTGCTAACTTCTCTTAGGATTGAACTTGCAAAGGTGATTTGCTCAGGAAACAGTAAAGCAAAGCATCCAGGATCTGAACACATTTCTCCCTACTTTCTCCACAAAGTCTAGAAACAAAGAAGCCTATTAAGTGTTCAGACAAAAACCTGCAATGCAAATTAATTAGGAACAGAATATTAGGAACAGTCACCAGCAGCTGCTACACATAAATGGTGGACACTCTAACTTAACTTGACAGCATGCCCAGCAGATGGAGCACACAGGATGAGGATAGTAACTCCATCAGAAATTGCAAAGTCAGGTCAAACTCCTTCAAGATCACTTATCTCAGAGACTAATTGTATTCTTTGTTAATCTTTTCTCACAACCACAAAAAGCAGTTTGAACACATGTGAATTTCTAAGCCACACTACAAAAGCAATTCCAGGCAACATCTCAAATGAGAGGTTTGACCAAAGGAGCCAATTACCCATACTCTGTGTCAGTCAGGGACTGCCCAGGGGGCTCCTGCACCTCCTGCCTTGCTCTCCACTATTGCAGCCCTCCCACTCCCATTTCTATCTGACAAATGAAAGCTGAGAACTGAACCGATGGCCCCATTAGCTTCCTAAATCAAACTTTTAGAAAGTTTCGACACATACATGTCTGTTTTTGTAACACTATTTATGCCTTGTCAGCAGAGAATGACTCCTTACACTTATGAACAAAATCAAAGTTTTTTCGATTTACAAGGTCCAATACCCAGGTCCTACCTAGCAAAATAGTTCCATGGAACTGGAGCATCACACCATCCTGCATCAGCTGAGGAGGGGATTATTAAAATTATCCAATAACATAAGCTACAAATTTTTCCCCCATCCAGCTTGTATATAATTGAATCAGATTCCCATGATGCAGAGCACACAAGGCTCTTCCTAAGTATAAACACACCAAGCAGCCAGCACACCGAGTGAGGCATCGCCCGAGTTATTACACACTTCACTGGAGTTAGTGCAGGGAGCTGCCCAACTGGTCTGCACAACATCCTGTAAATGTATGGCTCGGCCTCATGAACGAAGCTTTGGGCAGGGCTCTCCCCACGTGGGTGTGCCCGTCCAGCCTGCGCAGTGCATTTTGTAGGTGAGGCACAGCATGCGCAGAACTGGCCCCACCGTTTAAGTCCTGAGGTTCATCTGCCACAGCCGAGCGAGCTTGGACAGTGACAGTGAAGTCCTCAGGACTAGAACCTACAGCCTCAGGTATTGCCAGGAGGTCTCCCATCCAAGTACTAACTGGGGCTGACCCTGCTGAGCTTCCAAGATCTGATGGGATCGGGCATCAGGGAGGCATTTAACTGCCTGACTGCCTGTAAATACGTAACCGCAAATGCCAAATTTCTAGTTTAAGCTTTTGGCCATTGCATCCTGTTATACCTTCACCTTCTAGATTAATAAAGAAATACTCTTTTCTCTGACATTTTGTTCTATGATTTTGAGCAACGCCAATATGAACAAATCAGAGTAACAATGACATAAGAAAACGGTGACTTGTTTCTGCTAGTACCCAACTGCCCCTTCACACAAATTGTAGGTAATCTGACTTCCCATCTCATTAAATTACTGGTCCACCAAGTCTGACACAAATGCTTGGTATAACATTAAAGTAAAACTGCATAATTTTTGTATTTTACTTGTGAAGAAATTTTTATTTGGGCAAAATTAATTATTTTTACTCAGTGAAGGCAGCTACCTAGCTAAAAGAGGGCACACTAGCCACAAGCAGAAATCGCTGAACTTCTAGTTTTATTGAAGTGAGTAATGATAACATATCAAGTTCATGCAATTTGTATCACCATGAATAAAACTGTGAACTAAAACTTCTAATTCTCTCTAACAGGTTCATCAGATCTCCTTCTAACACATTTGAGACATACATTAACATAGAAGTCTAATCTGCTGCAGTTTTAGGTAGAAAAAGTAATACTGATGGCTATAAAATCTACCCTTAATGGATTAGCATAGATCAGTATATTCCTTAACATTTGTTTTTACTAATTTATTTTTTATAATTAGTCACTCACTGATTTCTATAATTCAGACTAATACCTAGATCTGCCGCTTTTTAGGACTAAACCAAACAGGTACCACCTTAGCCCCTCAAGTGTATTTTCTTCCTTGCCTCTCTTGAAGTTATAACCTAAGCAAATGGCTTAAGTTCAAAGCAGTTTCCCTTTGGCTTCCAGTAGGATTAGTCTTACTGAGTCAAAGTATGCATTTGATACTTATCTCAGAATTAATCAAAGACATTGAAGCGTATGTTTAGCAACCCACTTAAGATACTAAAAAATCTCTCAAGGCAGTGTAAAGTAAAGCAACAAGCTCTCCAGTTTGCATTTGTTGACGAGATACAAATTTAGAAATGTTTTTAAGATTAAACTTTCCTTAATTTTACTGTATCATTTTAAAGGGCTAGATTTAAAACAATATGAAAATCCACAGCAGAATTTAGCGCAATGTCTGTTCATTGTCTGTACAACATCATTCATTGAAATTACTTTTCCTGGAAAAGAAACAATCCATTGAAACAGATTTGCTTATTACGAAAAACCTTTTTGACTTAACATTACATACGTGCAACCTGTCTTGGAACACAGTTCCTGTAAGAGGCTGTTCAGCTGATTTTGTTAAGCACATATAAATGAGTATTTTCATAGTAGAGGAGTAAACTGATCTTTTTTGCAGACTAGTTTTGAAAGGGATATTCTGACATAGTAAGCTTGAAAAAATAGTTCATCCACAGATATTTCTAGTAAGTTCTGAGTAAATAAGAATGTTCTAAATGAAAGCTTAAAGTGTATCTTTTCTACATTAGTAAATTTAACACCATTTTCTACAATATTTTAACCATTATATACATAGTAATACATGTCTCAGTTCAAGACATGCTTACCATAGTTTTAAGGCAACAATTATATTTGCTGCATTATAAAGTTCAATTTCAGATTTCCAGGTTTATTATAAGAAACACAAGGATAAAGGAAAATAGAACATACTTCACAATACCAATCTTCTGTAGGTCTGTGTATCACTCAGAAGGCCCAGGACCTTATTTTGATAACTGGACAGACATCACATAAAAAGGGTATCTGGAGTCAAAGGCTCACCCCTGTTGTTGAATGACAAGCATCATGCCCACATTGCAGTATCAACTGAATACCCTCAACCAAGAAAAGGAAACTCTGCTATGGATGTTTTCCATGTATACGTGCACATAAATGTTTCCATGAAATGCACACTCCATAGTTTAAAGCTGTAGCTGTCCTACGCAGTTCCTCACAGTCTTAATTAATTACCACTTCCTAATTCTTTAAAGAGAAAAATCGCCTTAAAGGCCAACCAGCCTTCAATTAAAATAGAACTAAGCTTTGATCTTTAGTGTATTATCTGGGCAGATTCAAATTTTATTAAGACTAGGAGTTGTTTTGCACATCATATTCCTATTGAAAATCGTTCCAAGAAAAAATAATTCATTTTTTCACTTGCCTAAATACAAAGATACATCTGCTCTGCAACAAAGAAATACAAAACAATATCCAGTAAAACAAAAAAGTTTTGTTTAAACAGAATTATGACTAACCAGGGAAAATAGGTTTTCATGTTTTTTAAATGTAATTTTGTAATATTAATTCAAATTTTACATATTTGGAACCATTTTCACTATTAAAAGCATTTTGTATTGCTGTTGCCAGTGTAAATCACTAATAGTGCTATTGGATTTATGTATCTCACAATGCTCAGAAAAAGCAAATTTCAGATAGAAATTCATTAATTCATGATCAAACAACCTAGAGGAACGAAAGTTGAGGTTATCTTCTGATTTGGTGCAAAGCCAGCTTACTAAAAAGAACTGTAAAAGTCAGAAAAGGGATCTCATTTCCAGATTTTGGATGGAAGCTCCTATCCTTTATCAACATTCCTCTCCTTCAGTTTATCACCTCACTCTTTATTTAATCTCTCCAGTTCCTCCTTCTCCTTGCTGTAGACCAGATCTGTGCTAACAATCCAATGATGGAGAGGACATTAAAGTTGTCAGAAGTTGCAGCTGTAAATGCTTTCAACAAAAAGGAATCTCTGGCCCCTCCATCATAAGAGTAGTATTTACTTGCACAGTGCACTGGAAACTATTTGAAAGATGCTCCTTGCCATCAATATTCCTGTAATATACATAACATTTTCAGGCATTCATGATAGCAGGGAAAAAAGAAAAACCAAAAAAAAAAGGCAACTTTGAAGTACCTTAAAGCTGCCCTTAATTATCCTGGTGGGGAAAACGAATCCTTCACATGCTGCCACTGGTTTTGCCCCTACATTCCGCACAAATACAATGCTTCTCTTTCCATTTGTCAAGAATCGACCTATATACACTCAACTTCAATAAATTTTTGGCCATTTATTTCTGCTGACTCTTACTACTGTGCTATCTACATTGTAATTTCATATACATTTTCAAACACAGATATGTGTCAAATTATCTAAAATAAACAGAACTTTCTTCTCTCCCATTCCTTATTTGTAAAGCCATTGCTTAAATTTAGTAGTTATAAAACTAGTGGACAGGCTAATAGTAAATACACCTTATTCCTCAGACCTAAGTCTTGATCCCAGAATGAGGATGCCTGTCCCTACAGAAATTAATATTTTGCAAAGAAACACTAATTTGCTTCAAAGTGAATGCAAACACCTGTAGCTTTGTGTGTGCCACTGTGTGTGTACACATTACCACTCTATATACCCATCCATTTGCCAGATAACATATATTAATCAATATTAAGTTTCAGGAAGACAAAAGAAGTAATTTGTCATGTCAGATTTTCAAGACTCGCATTACCACCAGCTTTTTCTTCCTTATATGTGTTTTTTTTCCAGATTTGGAACATATTTATTTTAATTTTTGCTATAATTTAGGATTAATACATTGTTATTTCCTATATAGTACAATAAATACAATAAACACGGAAAAAACCTTGAAATGCTGATGCCATTAAATAAAGTATTAATTCACTGAAGAACTACAGATGGCACTTTACAAAATGGAATCTGAGCAAAGTGTTCTGCTCTGATTCAGAGCAGAAACAACTTGCTGTTAAATGTGCCTTTTGGCTAAATTTATGTACTCAGCGTTTCACCCAGCCAGTCTGAAACAGAAAACCAACTCACCTTTGAACACAGAATGTTGAGTGAAAGGCCACATTGTTCAGAGAAGAGGATATTTTGGTGCAAGGGGAAAAGAAGAATTATGAAACAAAATCCTGAAGGACTCTGAAACACATCATCAGTACTTACACCAAAGGCAGGGGTGTCAGTAACTGGGACAGTGTTTTCAGTGCACACTGCACAGTACACAAAAAGGCAAACATTTTGAGCATGTTTCAAAGAAATGCAAAAGCCCCAATTTACTCTGCTACCTTTCCTTTATTTTGATTAGATATGTAATTAGATATTGTATGGACATACTGACACTGAACATTGGCACAACTGTAGGTAAGCAACATGGAACATCTTCACTTGTGGGTTTTGACAGAAAGGATATTTTTTCAGCATGTACAGAGTAGCCAGTCTTGAAGCTCGAAAGTTGGCTCGGACGGATCGATAAACGGCCTTGCGGAGACCAATCAGGTGCTGACTTGGATGCTGTCCAGCTTTATTAAATGGGCAAGCGGCACTGACCCTGTCAAGCAAACTTGAAAAGTAAAATGTGATACAACTGTACAGATGGCCTAAAGTATTTTTCAAAGACAGTACATCAGTTTTCTTATTCCATTACTTAGAAAACTTTTTCAAGCCACTTAGAAACTATGAGACTAAAAAAAAAAATCCATCTTATCAATGATATATTTCATCAATATTTCAGATAGCAGCCAGGATTACTCAGTAGACAGCCTGATTCTATTCTTATCTGAGCCATGGCAAAACTCCTATGCACATTTATTTTCTATAAAATTTTCCAAAATCATACAGTAAAAGTAGATAAGCCATAACATTATCTCTGATACAAAAGTAGTTTAAGCCCACTGTCAGCTTTGGAAGTTTTAATACACAGGTATTTAGCATATACCTCTTTACATCCAAGCTTATTCTTTCAATAATTTTTGCAGAAAAAAATGTGCCATTACATAGTTACTCATGCAAAACTCTATATTCATTTAACCTTCTCCATGCAGAAGCTTTTCTAGCTAAAGAAAAATATTATGTGAGTGGTGACATAGATTTTACCATCACACAATGACTGACAGCTGTGTTTGTGGGAGTTTTGACAGAAACACACGAAATGTATGCAACAACACCAGCACATCTGAAATTGTATTTGGTGTCCACCTACTCAGGCGAACAAACCATTTAAAAGAAACTATGTCATTTGCCTCTTAGAATAGACTTCAGAATGGCTTTAGCACTGTAAGAAATTGCCTCATTTGGAAGCAAAATGAATTGTGAAGTGGGTGAACACTACACATGTCTGTGTAACATTAAGCTCCAGTTACATGTACTCATACAATCTGATGCCAAAGCTATGACTGAGACACTGCCAGCAGCCCAGGTGCACTCTGCATTCTGGGACCGTGTTTAATAGAATCATCTCTGGAATGAACATAGTGTGGACAATGGGATGATAAATTATGATTAATTGGGGACTCGAAGCCTGCTTCTGTCTCACCTTTCCCAGGACAGGTGAGGAGGTGAATTCATGTCCACAGGCATTTAAAACAGAAAAGCACACAGGGTACCTGGCAAGACTGAGGCGTGTTGCTGCATTGGTAACTATTTCTGTAGCCCATCTGACTTAAAAAGCTGACCAAGTCAGCAGACCTGACCCTGCTGGAAAATGTCAGTGCTGCTCCATGTGCTTAGCTGGGCCATGCTGCACATTGACCGGGAGGGGAAACAGCTAATGGCCTTCGCTGTCAAATATGAAAAGCAATGCAGCCCACCCAGTGAGCAAGGCTGGACCCATATCAGTATGTTAAATGTGATTAACACAAGCAGATTCATGCCAAATATTGCCATATATTGAATATGCTAGCGGAAACATGATATAAAATATCTGCATACGACAGTAAATTATGTGACGGATATTAGTTTATATAACATCACATAAACAACTTTAAAATATGAATAAAACAAAAAAACCCCTGTGCTCATTTCCATTTCTAAATGTAAATTTCAAATGCTAGCCTAGCTTTACATTTCACTAGGGAACACAGTGTGTAATGCAGCACATGCCAATCTCTAGTGTTCCTGTAGCCTTTGAATTAACATCTGCAAGTGTTCACGTACAAACTCTCACATCAGTTTGCAGACTCAAGCCCCAGGTGAACTGTCAGAAGCAGGCTCAAAGAAAAAGAGCAAAATTCTTCCACTGTAAAAAAGAGGCAGAGGTCCATGTTCTGCTATAGTGACACAAGCATTTCCAACTCCTATAGTGAACAAGTACACACAATTCATGTACAGCATGTCCTGCCAAGTATTCAGCAAAACAATCTGATTTCCTTCTGAAAAGGTTTGCTTCAGTCTTTTCTAGAAAATGATTCTTCCTTATTCCACCAATCTTAAATTAGTATAATTTGTTATAAATGTCTATGTCAGACATGTCATATCACTAATTTCCTGATGTTTCATTTATCTTCACAGAATCATAGAATGGTTCGAGTTGGAAGGGATCTTGAAGATCCTCTAGTTCCACTCCTCCTGCCATGAGAAGCGACACCCTCTATGAGACCAGGTTGCTCAAATCTCCATCCAGATTGGCCTTTAACATTTCCAGGGATGGGGCATCCACAGCTTCTTTGGGCAACCTGTTCCTTGGTCCCAGCACCCTCACAGTAAAGAATTTCTTCCAAATACTAATCTAAACCTGCTCTATTTCACTTTAAAACCATTTCCCCTTGTTCTATCAGTACAAACTCTCGCAAAAAGTCTCCTTCTTATCTTCTATGTATTCTAATTGGACTCACAAAATGTTACCAGCTTTGTATATCAGCCACAAGTAGCAAGAGGAAAAAAGGTCGAAGATTAATTTTCTCTTTCCTACAACTCCAGACCCATTTTACTTATAAAGAACAGTGACATATTTCTCCATTATTTTTGAAGTCAAATCTTAAATATGCTCTGAACTTCTTATACAGACAACGCACATTAATAAAAACCTATTACTGCACTCCAACATGAAAGCAGTTCTATAAAGATGACTATATACACCAAATGTGCTCATAGAGCTTAATTCTAATTTAAAATATAGCAGAACGGGAGCATTTTGGAAAAGAAGTTAATTCTTTCAGTGACAGGCAAGGGAATAAATACTTGCTGCTTATTGCTGCAACCCTTCATTATGTATTCCTTCAGCTCTCATTTTATAATGTGCAAAACAATGGATATACTTTCATTACCCTGCAGAAATTCAAGGCTGCAACCCATGATCAGGCTTCATTTGTCTAATTGCAAATGAAGCAATTAGAATGCAATACTGCCTTTCTGCTTGAGTAGAGCACTGCCCAACCTCTGCTACACAATTTCTGTAATCCAAACTACCCAGGTGAGATCTTGGCCATCTCTGCATTGCAGAGCTTGTACCACACAGACACACCTGAAATGCCAACAACAGCATTAAACACTTCTGAGGGCCATTCTGGAATCAGAATATCCAGTTGCCTTTGAGAGTAGCTAATATAAGAGAAGCCTGACAGGACTACAGAAATCCAGAATAATTAAGGTTGGAAGGGACCAATGGAGGTCATCTAGTCCAAGCTTCCTGCTCAAGTTCTTAGTTCCTATTCTATGTGGCTGCTGTGGGTTTTATTGGGTGAGAGGGGAATGAAGCAAAATTATGTTTGCATACATATTCAAGTATAGCAGTCACTACTGCACAGTAGGAAACCACTGAACTTGTAGACAACTGACCAAAACCCCATCAGAAATAATGTAACATTTACAGAGACAGTCCAATACCAATTAATAAGGGGAAAATAGGGTATAATAAAGCAAAGCCACAGATATTTCAAATTTAGCCTACAAGAATAGTAATGGATCATGCAATGGGGAGGAAAACCAGCAGTGGAGCCCAAGAAACTTCAGGCCAAAGCTGAAGACCTGGGATTGCCTTATCAGAGTTCTGCTAAGTGCAACTAGTCAAAATCTGAAGTTGGTATTTAAATGTCAGCTTCAGTATCTTTCCATTCACAATATGGTTAATGCACAGGCCAAACTATGCTGAACTAGCAATACCTTAAAACAGCTGCCTAAGTGTCATTGACCAGTAAGCTGTACTACCCGATGGAAATCTCAGGCCTTCAAGAATGTGAAATAATGCAAGATGATACTCATTAACTCTTCAGATGCAACCAATTCTATTGCCATCTGACTTTGTCTGGACAAGCACTAAGACTTTGACAAGATTACTACATCAGATCATGCTAAACTTTGTTCTGAGATTTATTGTAGCAAAATTCTATGAAAAAAAAAAGGATAACTAGTTTTTTGGATCATATACTAAGTTCTGCCTCAAGCAAAGAATTTCTCATTGACCTGTGCAGCAGCATCTCTTGCACATGTGGATGCAGACAAGGACACTCTGGAGTTCGAACTTCCTTCAGGCTAAACCAAACCAAACCAAACTTTTACAGCACTGACTTCTTTATACTGTACAATTGTTCCAATGAGGATGTCGGTCAGACTTCTTCCACTCCATCCCTACTACAAAGTCTTTTGAAAAGCTTGCCAAAGTTTTAAGTAAAGAGGCTATTCGATCAAGCATCAGCTTAAAGACCAGTCTGTTTTTTGTTAATCTGTTATCTAAGATATGTAGAAAAGAACAAGGCAGCAGCAATTTAGACATTGACCACAAGTTCATTTGCTTAAACTTAGGCAAAAATCCAAATGTTTTTCTCATCTGTAATTTGGACAAGCCCTAACAATAATTTCTTTTAAGAACCCATTTGCAAGATAAGACTGCCTATTGCTTAACTATATGCTTCTTCAGCAAAAAACCCAGACCAAAACAAAACACATAGCTAGGCAGACTGAAGACATGCCTATGCATTCCGAAGGGAGAATGAAACATTCCTTCAATGAAGCACACTGAAGGTTTCTCAAGCTAGAAAAACTAATCCAAAATTTCAAGTCTACAGTTTCAAGCTTGCATGTAAGAACATGTGTCTGAATGCAGAATCCTTGGTCTGGCACGAACAAACTTCTTGGAGCACACAAGGGAATTTTTTATTGGTTTTTATAGAAAGAAGTCAACTGTATTTTAGGTGTTGGCATTTCCTACCTCTTTTAGCCTCAAGCCTAACTGGTATAGGTACTTATCTCACTTATCAGAGGTTGTTACAAGGGAAGAGCATTCATGCCACTGAGAGTGCACAGAAACAGCCCTGTTAGCTTTGGAATCACTGCATACACTGAACACGCTCTGAGGGCCTCTCACATAGTAAATGAGCAAAACTTACCAAATCACTACAAGAGCTAAATAATCAGAAACACTTTCACATCGTTTAAGTGGAAGAGAGGCAAATACAACAGTAATTAATTTAAGATGCTAAATGTTTCAACAATTGTATGCGAGGAAAAAAAAGTAATGTTAACTTTATTTGAGGTGGGAAATGACCTTTGATGGTCTTTGCTGATTACTGTGTTCTCACTGTTTCAGACAGTTATTTGTTACATAAAGATAGAATGGTTTTCACCGCATCTTGCTTTCTAAAATATTAATGATTACTTGCAGATCAGTTTATTTACATGTATTTGGTAATATAGGATTAAAAAACCCCATCTAAAACAACCAACTCCCCAAAATTGTTAACTGAGTTTTAGTTCAAAATCCACTTTTTGTGTACTTCATTGGTAGTAGAGCAGATTTCAAAGATGTACGAGTTTTGCAAGACTTAATTCACCTTTAGGCTGCAGGGTTTTAGCACTGAGTTGTTAGAATTCATTCTTTTAGTATGAATTGCCATTATACCATTTTTTATAAATGCAAACCTTTAAGTACTATGTTCTTCAGTAATTCAACTTGTTATGGGAGACAATGTAACAAGACAATTAGAGAAGTCAGTCGACTTGAATGGATCTGTGCATTAAATACAGTGAAATACAGACTCACAGGGTAAATCCTCTGGAAATTACTTCAGTCTCTTGAATGAGTCGCAGAGCTTTCCTCACGAGATTAGTAAAAGCTCGGCTATTTGCCACTGTTTCTTCCAGCTGGATACAGTATTTTCGCAGGGATATTTGCAGCTTGGCTGTCCTCCATGTGCCCCATACTCTAAAGACTGCATAGACAAGCAAAACCAGTCCCCACAGCAGCCACGATGATTCCTTCCACCACGAAGGAAGCATAAAGAGTGCACTTACAAAGGCAAGAAACAGCGAGACATCCCTGCAAACAGAGAAAATATCATCAACCACAGATTCCTGAGGTCACATGAGTGGGAAAATCACAAAGTTTTCAGTTACATTTGAGATTACAACATTTTATTATGGGGCTTTTATGTAGGTCCTGAAGAGAGCTGTGAACACCAAGAACTACTCCTAGTGGCAGACTTGGGTGAATATGTACATGATATTACATGCTTGGTACACTCTAAGGAAACATTTCTCCAGCTTTTTATAGCATGAGTAGAAGAATAATGCATCACCTTAAAAGGTTGGTTTCTCATACACATATGTCTTTTTTTAAAAAAAGAAAAGAAAATAGAAAAAGAAAACTCTGACTACTCAGCACTATAAGCCAGGGTGTGTAGGAACTGTAATATCTGCAATTCCAGGTTCAAGAGTGCAGTAGGGAAGGGCATGTTTCTTTTGGTAGTGAATCCTTCAAGTAATACCAGCTGTTATTTTTTCTACAGTCTGACTCATTTAACTTTGACACCAACGCACCACTAGTTTTTAACACATTTTTATAAAGATAACTTGAATAATAATTTTAAATAATTTGGCAGCTTTTGAAAATCCTTAAAGAACAGAGTTACTAGTATCTCAGTTCAATTATTTCTCAAGGACATTTTAAAAACTTCATAAAGCTGTTATTTTCAACTAGAAAAATTCAACAAAAATAAACAAAGAAAAGTCTTGTTAATCTCCTTTAGCAGCGCCCCTTTTTGGAAGAACTCATGGACTGTCTCCTTTACTATTCTCCCTACAGTAATCAAAGTTTTTTGATAGAAGAAACCATTCAAAA